>OX457124.1:21787862-22987862 GCA_949752895.1 Dendrolimus pini
AACAGAACACGAAGACTCAGCGTCTCACTGTAATGTGCGGAACCATCCTTAAATCACCGAACAAAAGGCCAAAATTGTATAAACATTAAAAATAATACTAGTAATTAACTAGTAAAAATAAATACTAAATTACTAGAACGACTCTAGTAATACAAAAACTTTCAACATGGCTAATGAGCGCGAGCGAAACATATAATTATGTAATGTGTGGAAAAGAGAAAGCGATACATCCCCTAAGTTTTTAAACAAAAAGGTTTCGATGCCAAAAAATCAATATCGTTGCAATATGAACTTTTATGGTTCGGGCATGTGGAAAGAATGTATGATGGAAGAATAACTAAACAGATATACAATACAAAAGTGGATGGATGCAGAAGTCTCGGAAGGCCACGACACACCTTCCATGATCAAATTGATCATGTACAAGCAGAAGGTGATGTCAGGAGCCTTAAGAACAGACGAGCGTGCATGACAAGAGCTATGAATGTCAAAGAAGCAGGTGAGGTGTGTAAGAATAAGCCTAAATGGCGCTCTGTTGTTCGTGCCTACCCCGCAAGGGACCTGGCGTGAAGTTATGTATGTATGTATAAACTTTTAGATTGATATACACCTTTAACCATATTTTATATGATAATTAATTATAGTAAGATTATGCATTGTGCCGACTTATTTAATAAGTCGTCACAATGCATAAATTTACGCTTTTATTTCTTCTCTGAAATATGCAGTGGTGGATTTACACTAGGGGCAGTCGGGGCTAGTGCCCAGGGCGGCAAAATTTGGAAAGTGAGAAAAAAAATCTATACAATATATAATTAACTAATTCTTTTAAATAAACATTTTATCTTTCAAGAAATATAATTTAAGTATTATGTATCAAATTAAAATTTTGTATATTATAATATAGGAAATATAAGTAAAAACTATTCAAATAGTTTAATTTATTTATTTCCATAAAGGTTTGAAAAAAATAAAGTTGATATTTTTATTTTCTGGAATTGATAAATTTATGTAGTTTTTTTGAAGAATTAAAAATATTTTCAAATTATGTATGTCTTTTTGATAACAAAAACTTTCATTGATTAATGATTTTTTCTAAAATTGGAGAATTATCCAATAACACTAATTAATTTTAATTTAAAAGAACAATTTTATATTTTTGAATCAAATCAACTGTCAACTACACATGCTGCCACCTACAGTCAGTATACAAATGTAACTAGGTTTCTGCAATATAGTTTCTTTTAGGCGAGTTTGTCTGTGAAAAAAATAATGCAATACTAATATAAGTCGTTCTTAGTGCAAAATTTATAATACTAAGAAAAAGACAAATAATTTTTTTTATATTACTATAGTATATAATAAATAATATATGAGTAAATAAAGAATAAATATAAATAAAACATAATGTATAATAAATAATATATAATACATAATAAATTTCCTGCAATCGATTAGTTATTCTAATTCTTAAAAAATAAGATATCAAAACTATTAAAATAAAATTTAAGTCATAGGGCGGCATTTTCTTCAGTGCCCCAGGGCCGCACAAATTTAAATCCGGCCCTGGAAATATGTCTTAGGACAATTTGCGATTATGATTATTCAACACATTTTAGTATTCTTCCAAGTGTGTCTAATGATACCATTCCTATTTTCACGAAAACAGCGTTGTGTAACGGTGGATATACTGAATACTTCTCCTTGCCTTACATCCATAATGTGTATAATAATATCAGCCTATAAACGACCCACGGGTGGATTCGGGTGTCCCTACTTTTTAGGGAAACGGGCGACATACTTTTCACACTTGTTTAAGACAGATTAGTGGGTTTCACACATCGTTTTCTATTACCGTCAATACACCATACTTGCCATTAGCACGTCCATAATCATATCGTTTATGAACTTGACAGTTGTATGAGGGTTCCATTTTTGCCTAAATGGCTACGGTACCCTTAAAATCGATCGTATTGCTCTGGGAAAACCTCGATTATAATGGTAAAAAGCTAAAAAGCGCTTGAAAATGACGGTAGCTTTAGAATATTTCTTTGAGAGGTTCATTATTGTTTTTAATTGTTGAAAAATGTTTGTCTTTACAGGTAACATCAACATAAATACACATCCAGTATTCATAGAAATTAAAAATAAACTCTAGTCCTTAAAGTTTCTACTTAAAAGTATTCAATGTACTTAAAATTATAATATTTTTACATAATAATAACAATAAAACATAAGTTATATTAAACTCTGTGATAAATCAGACTTTTATAATTATTATTATTATCGTGCAATTTGTCTCGTTTTAAACAAATATAAAAAAATACCAAGTGCAATTTTAATAGGTAATTTAAAAAGAAGTGAAAATCGGCCAAAGATTAAAAAATACTAAGTACTGAAAAAATGTTTTTTGAATTAATTTGAAAAGTTACCTGGGAAGGACAAGAGATGGCGCTGCCCCCGCAACAGTTTTGCCTACGATGGAACTCTTACCACACGAATTTACAGGTATTCTGAATTTTCACATTACACACACCTTATCCAGATAAATAAAACTGAAGTATTTGTTTGTAATGTCAAAATAACAGCTTTTTACTTAATGCATATGAAAGTATATAAAAGGTACTTATATCAAAAAATCAATTTTTCAGATTTTTGGGCTAATCTCTGAAATGGCTTGACCTATTTTGACGGAACTTTCACTAGCAGATAGCTGATGTTATAAGGAGTAGTTTATACCAGCTTAGTATTAAGTTGCAAGAACTGACACTTAAATTATTAATGTGGGGTGTTGCAACATATACCATGGAAGAAAGCATAATAATACTATATCAGACTGTCCATTTTTTTGCCTTACCATTGGTAGATAATTTTTTTTTAAACACAATTGACTTCACCTTAAGGAGAAAAAAATAACTATTTTCTACAAGATGTTGAAATCGGTTCATTTTGCAATTTTCTTGTTGTTTTTTTTTATATATTAGAAACTCGACATAAGTAAAAATGGGTCAAGTTATTATCGGATTACTTATGTAAACTGTAGTGAGTTTTTAACAGGTGAAAAAGCATTATGCATACCCATAGAATAATGAAAAACCTTTGTGGATACCTCACTGCTCAGGTACCATGGGACAGGCAGAGGCAAACAGTGATCGAGCGAATTATGTTATTAATAAAGTTATTTCCTTTGCAATGTCAGGCGGTCTTCCCGAGACTACTCCTCACGGAACAGTTCGCCGATGTAACGTTGGCCTGCGAGTCGAGGCAGCTGCGTTGCCACAAGCTGGTCTTATCCGCCTGCTCGGCATATCTCGAAAAGCTGTTCCTACAGAACCCTTGCAAACATCCCATTGTCTTGATGCGGGATATGAGGTAATACCTTTTTTACGTTAATATTTCGTCTTCCTTTTAGGGATTCGTTAACATTTTTGGCAACAACGGGACCCATAATTCAAGTCGATCATTCTTTGTTTGACATATGGATAACAGGCTATATATATAGATATAGGCTATAGTGAAATTGTGAAGAAAATAAAGATTGGGGGTGGCTGCCATGTAAGTAACATGTATCATATACATAGTATATGTTTATGTAATGTTTAAAATGAAAGATACGTTGCTAATAATATAATAAACAGAGTGTACCGGAATTCCTATTTTTTATTAATTAACAATTCCAAGATCATCGATGAGCTCTAGACCAGTAAGTTGTTATCAAAACAAAGTTTGAAAATGTAAATAAGGACCTACTTTTCCAGTTTATTAAACTTGTTTCTGATAACAGCTGCTATTGTCGTAGGCTAATTTTTCATATTTTTGCAATTGATTGAGAAATTAATATAGAATTTTTAGGACACGTTTATAAATATGTAAAGGTACTGTAGACCCAACAAGGTAGGCAACGCATAGACTCCCTTGGTGTTGCAGATGTCCAAAGGCGGTAACTACTTATAATCACGTGAACTTCTGATAATTTATTTAACTGCAAACATAAACAAATATAAAAGATACTAGTTATTACCCGCGATTGAGTCTGCTTTTAGTGCAAAATATTACCCAAAACCAATTTCCTTCCCAAATGTCATTAAAATACGTTCAACCGATTAGTAAAACTGACCAACGAACAAATTTATTACATTTTTATGTATTCGGTAAAGAAAATGATCGACTGCAGCGCTATCTAACGATAAGTTATAGCAAAATGGACTGCGTTAACGTTTTTCGTACTATAGAATAAAGACACTTGCAATGGCCTACATCTAGTCATCATCTACCTACTCTATGACCGTTCCAGGTTCAGCGAAATGCAGGCATTAGTGGACTTTATGTACAAAGGGGAAGTAAATGTGACCCAAGAAGAACTGCCCAGCTTGCTGAAGTCGGCTGAAGCCCTGCAAATCAGAGGTTAGTTACTTTTTAGGGTTTTTTAGGGTCAAGTACTCTTTAGATGTAATTTTTTAAGTCATAAAAATGTCCATACTATATTTTATAGTATATATATATTAGTACAAATTTGATGTATTTCCACCAGGTCTCTGCTCAAGCGACACGTTAGGGCTGTCATCCGATTCGCAGGTGAAATCTGAGAGCAAAGACTTCAATGTGGCGAGTGAGGCGTTAGTTGCAAACGCGCAGAGAGGTACCAGTAACGTTAACGGTGAGTTGTTCAAATCCTGGCCGGGGAACAATCCTTCTGATTTGTAAAGGGTTTCTATATATTAATATATCTATTCTTTTTTTACCTCGTCTTTGATGTGAGAGTTTGTGTGGTATCGAATGACACTCGTACAAGGTCGTACATTTACTTAAATGCCACTTTGTTTTATAAAATAGAAATATATTTTATGGCTTATTTCTAAAGGACCACCATGATGTTTAAACCACATTTAAATAAGCGGGTCAAGTTCTTGTCGGATCACGCGAATGTTCAGTTTTCGTCAGTTACTTAAACGGTAAAAACAAGCATAGTCTGCCACTTCATTTGATTAATATACACTAAAGCTATACAGATGGAACATAACGATATCTTATGTTACTAAGAAAGCATCTCCTCCCCTGTCTAGTTGAATGGTGTACTGTATCGAGTAGAACATGATTATAAAATGAGTTTGTAAGAGTAACATGACATTTTGCACTGAACCAGTACAACTACTTCAAATAAGGCGTGTAGATTAATTTGTACGGTTTGTACCGCGGCAGTACTTCGAAGCGATGAGGTCGGTGACGCGGTGAACATCATTCCCTCATTTGTCCTGTTCAAACCGTCTAGTTCGGAAATATTCGTTAAGAATCGGGTGCGATCAACCTGGATTACGTCATTTTACTAGCAGTCGTACTATGACGTGTCATGTTGTCCCTCTTTGTCATGTGAATATCCGTAGAGGCGTTATTGTACTTTTTTAGTATAAGCCTCGTTCCGTTCTTTCTCTTACGTTTAAAGCGTAAGTAGCGCAACAAAAGTTTTGAAGTCTTACATTTTTAAATTTTGAACCGTATCAGTTCAAAAAGTATTTTGTATGAAACAAATGTATTGGCTCACACGTGTCCTTCTCATCATTAGTGTATACTAAAGCAACGGAGAGGGGAACTATGGAAATAAATATATAAGATACTTATAAAGGTCCCATTCTCTGCTCCTCTCCTCTTCGCTTTAGTATAAACCGGGTTTAAAGCTTAAATATCTTTCTATATGTCAGGACCATCCCAAACACAACAACAGAAGCCTAATAGCAGTATCCCTTCAGCAACCACAAACGGCACTAAGAAACGGAAGTCTGAAGACAGGGGTGTAGTCGTCAAGGAGGAGACAGTCGAAGAAGACGGCTTGTATTATGGGGAGTTGGACAACGACCACATGGAGTACAACGAGGTATGTCTTTTTTTGTCTTTTCATTTCGTATGTAAATGACAAAAGTGGTCCAAATGTGTAAACCACGTACATTAAATACAGCAAAGGGCTTGGTAGAGGTGATTCTCTGGTTTTATTATTTAATTAATTTAAATCTGATAAAGAGGGAGACGTCATAACATATTTATTACACTCCGTCAACTTTTATTTAAATGTTAAATTGTGCTGATTTCAAATATCAAAAATGTAATCTACAAACTTACTAAGGTTACAAAGTCATGTAAGCTGTTTCTATATCTTCTATCCAGTTTTTAACCTTGCCATTTCAATGGTAGAAAATTGGCATTACTTATATTGAGTTTATGTCAAATATGTAGAAACACGGTAGTAACCAAAGCTCCATACGCAAAGCAGAAACCTAATAACTCCATTCGATTTTCACAACTACTTTTCTTAAATCTAGTTTCTCTATATAATACTCCGTCTGCGGCTTAAAACGTAGTTTAAAATTTTAAAAAATGTCATTTTAGGACGAAGAGCCCGGGAAACCTGGCAGCAGTCTCGGTCAAACTTCTGGTAAGTTATTACATTTTGTTTATACACCACTAGAATATTTCAAAGAAAATCTAATAGGATTTGCTTTTAAAGTAAAACTCAATTAAATTAATTGTTATGTTTTCAATATAGAAAACATATTTTTATAATTAAAAATCTTAGAAATTTGCTTACAATTTATTCCTTACATGTTATAAATTTGATAGATACGTCATGCAAATAACCACCAAAGGATTTTTTCAATAATTATGTTTTTAAAGCCATCTATTTTATAATTATACCATTTATATAAGATAAAAAATAAATTGTACACTTTTTTTAAATGTGGTATAAAATCTAGATTCTAGCGTTAAATTGTCTGTTATAAAAATACTTTTTGCTTACTAAATACAATATTGTAGCATGTTATTTTAAGAATGATAATGAAAGTTTTAATTCAAATTAATTTATTTTAACACAAATATGGAGACAAATTATCGTACAAGTATTTAGTAGTAGATACCGAGATACGTATATATCGTCTTAAAGAGGCATACCAAATGTTAAGATTGAAATACCTACTAAATTCATTCTGAAGGATACTGCGATGGTTTGAGTAAATACGGCTACACTAATCAGTTTTTTCCTCGCTTTTGTATATAAAAAAAAATGTCACAAAAACTGTCAACGAACATTTTATTATTTTATATATGTATTTTTAACGCTAAATCCGCGTAGAAGTTTTCCATGATTACTTTTTTTTAAATAGGTAGTTGTCATTCCTTATATTATTCCATGATAGCATTTAAAAATTTCCCAGAATTGTTAACAAGATTTTTCATTTCATTCTGGTCAGACCGGTATGGTAAGGTTGGCAACATGGCTGCTGTCAAAGCAATTTATTGTTTTTTTTTTTTTTTTTTTTTACTTTAATCCAATGTTTGTTTGCAATGTGACATCTTTTGTATTTTATGTCACTTGCTGTTTTGTTTATGCGATATTTTTTTAATTAATTACTATTGATATTTTACTTTTTAAATACAAACTAAAATCAAATTTTATATATATTTTTAATATGTTATTCTAATGATTTTTTTAAAGTATCCTGATGATATCTTTATATCACGCGTATTTAAAACTTTAATATTCAGTTCGATTCTTAGTGTTTTGTGCAAAAATACGGGAATATCATGTTGTGAATGGACATTGTCAATAAAAACAAAACAGAAAATAATATAAAAATGTCTGTAAGGTAGGCCAATTTTTCATATGTTTATTTGAAAAATTAGTAAATTATAAAATTGAACCATGAATGACAGATTATTTTGTTTTTTATTCAAATCGGTCTAGTAATATTTGAGTGACATTTTTTCTTCTATCGCTCGTATGGATTGTTTATTATATTATTTTTATATTTACCAGGATTATCTTACAGACATTTTTTGTGAATTATTTTTGTTTTGTATGAAGTTTTTACTTCCGAATTTTTTGAATATATAGATGTTCATGGTTCAATGTTTTTATGTAAATTACAAAAAATATTTGTAATAATTTATTATTTATTTGTAATAATATTTGCTTAGATAACGAAAAGTGTGATTAAGGCTAAATTCGAAATGAACTTTAATTCATATACGTGGTGTCAAGGGAATCTTATAATTAACCTATTAATACAAAAAAGAGACACTCTTATGCCAGCTGTTATCTGAGCAAAGATTTTTTTGAAGTTTATTTAAAATTTGTTTGGATAATATTTAGCGTAAAGTTAAAAATATTTTTTGATGATATTAGAATTTATGAATTAGTACAAGTTTTCCGAGACACCGTTGTATAAATTGGTTGGTCTCTTAGTTGGTGTATCGTTTTTACTAGTTTTCAGTGAAGGTTCTCTTTATTCTTATTTAAAGTTGATCCTTGATTTGTGACAGCTGAGTAATTATTTGATCATAATTAATGAAAAGTGGTCAAAACGTTGAATTAGAAAGACCAATACAAACACGCCTTCTTAAATCCGTTAACATTAGTTAGTTAGTTTTAATTATTTGTTACAGCATAACCGAAGAAAATACTGATATATAATTTTTTATACTTAAACTTTTTTTTAATATTTGACTTTATTTTATTTTTGCAGGCCGTCGCAGTAACTATATAAGAGTAAAGTCAGACAATGAACTCTTTTTTCAAAACAAACTCCAAAGTTTAGCCAAATCGAACTCAGATTATATAAATAGACTTTCAAAAATGAACGCGTCAGAGATAAAAAACGAATTCACAAAATACGGTTTTAACACAAACTCAACAGAGGAATATATCCAAAAATTGCATGAAAAAGAAGAAAATGATTATTACAAATCCTGGTTGGAACAAAATGGGGAACTGGAAGTGTCTTTATTAAAAGCAAGTCAAATAAAAAAGCAAAAAATGGAACGCAGCGAAAAATTAAATTCGAAGTCAGAAGTGGAATTGATTCCAAAGAGCGTAGCCAGTGAAAAGAAAATCCCTAAAATTGGGGAAAAATGCCCGATGAAAAGGCGGGGTCGGCCGCCTATTTTTAAAGATAGAAATATAGATATTGGTGATACGGTGCTTAAGTCGGATTTGGATCAATTTTTAGAGGGAAAAGAAGTTAGTTCATCAGGGTTATCAAGAAAAGACTTGGAAAGAGTTATGATGGGTAAATATAACCCGAATAGACGTTATTCTAATGAAGCTATGTGGGCAGCCTTAATGGATGTTAAAAAAGGAGGAAGTATATATAGGTGGGTTTTTCAATGCTTTATCAAACCAAAAAACTAGCTAACGTAGGTTTTTCAATATTAAGTATATAGATTATTGCTAATTTAAAATCACCATCCTTCTCTTCCTTCTTGCGAAGCGACGGTGTCTCATTTGCATTGGCTTCCGACGATTGCTGAAAGGATGAGATTGGATCTCGCACTGATGACGAAAGAAAAGCGTCCCTCATCCCGGTCAGGTTCCACCTTGAAGGTGTGCAACATAGTGTTTTCGTTGCGTAGTGGCACGACTACACGTGACCATTCTAATAGAACTAGGTTCAGTGTAATAATAATTTTACTAAATACACAACAATGATACGTAATCACCATTATTATTAGTTTTTATAAGATATATAACCTCAAAAAAAAAATTGTGTCAAATTATTTGAATTTGATTTACATAGTACATAGGAAGTAAATTTAATTTTTAACTTATTTGTATGAGCTACAAAAAGTGTCCTCCAGTGGAACTTATTTTGAATAAAAACTTTTGACTTGAATTTCTTTTAATTTCCAGAGCTGCCCAAACTCACAAAGTGCCTAGGAAATCACTAAGAAACTGGATGAAAAGGTGTCATATAAAATCGTCTTTCCCAATGCCACAACAACTGAAGCAGTTTGTCGAAAACAGTAAGAAACAGAAAGAATACAAAAATTACGATTTACAAATGCAAAGTGGTCTACAGACAGATGGACAAAATTATGGAGAAAAAAGTACTGAAGATATTATCAACTATGACACAGAAATAGATTTTGGAAAACATTTTTTGAGTTTTACAAACTCAATGTCGAGTGAGGACGAGGTTATGAAAGATAATGGGGAGAATGGTAACAATAGTGATGGCAACGCTGTTATTGATATGTCTGTACATGAATGATTATTCAATTTAATATATAATAGCTTAATATGAATTGAAAAATTGCGTCATCGGTTCTTAAGTTCGAAATGGGTTTTTTTTAATTCCTTTTTTTATATTTCGAGCCTTATGCCAACTTAATAGTCTATTTTGAATGATTTTTTAATATCTTTCATGTACAGACAGAATTGTCAAATTTTATAATATCATAGATAAATTATTTAAACAAAGATTGCATGGCGTATACGAAATTTAAAATTTAAATTATTTAAAGAGCAAATACTGCCAAAGAGAAAGCAACGTTCACATATATATTTTCATTTTTACATTGATTGAATCTACAATTATTGCAATATTAAATCCAAAGAAAAATAATATTTATTTACTTTATAACGTATAAATATTTACACTATTTTTTAAATGAATAATTTGCTAAATTTTAATTAATAATTTATATTTTTAAACAGATTTTGAATGCGTTTGTAGATTGATTTCATTTTTAATCTGAATGCACTTAAACTCGTTAATTAAAGCTATATATAATATCTACCCATAAAAGTCCCATTCTTGGGCCTCTCCATTTTTGGGTATTTATATTCCTTAAAAGGCATTAATACATACAAATAGTTTATAACCAAATGAAAAACGCGTTAAAGTCTATTGAAACATACTTTTAATTTATGTGTAGTCCGCGCCTAAGGATCGCTCTTAGTTATCAATGACTTCGCAATTTTCAAGACTCTAACCTAACCTATTCAATCGTGTTGATATCTAACAATTTAGATCTATTAATGTCTAAAAAGTACTTATATAATATTTAGACACAAAATACTACAACTATTTAGTCTTAAATAGCTCCAATGTAATTTATATATTTTCATTTGAGATTTCATCTCAATACTTCTCATAATATTTAAAACTTTAATTTACCTTATATATTCTGTTAGCTCATCGAAATATAATATATAATAGAATTTCACTTTAAAAAAAAATGATAATTAACTTATAGCTTAGAATAAACTTTCTATTATCTTAGAATTATTTAAATAATTGAACAGTTTTGTTATAAATAATAACTGTTTGATTTCGTGCTTTTGTTGAGGCATCCCTTTTTGTTGCACGTGGGTAATATTTTAGCACTGTCATATTTTTTTATTGTCAGTGTCAATATGTTTATAAATTAACAGGGCTCTTGTTATTCCTCAGCCATCTGAAAGTAAAACAAATCATTTTAAATGAGAACTAAGTGCCGCTTGCATAACGATTTCCTTTAAATAATATTAGTTATCATATTAAACTGCCTAAATACGTTTTACACAAAACGTATTGACAGTTCTTTAAACATATTTAGCGGCAAATTTTGCGTTGTCCAAGACGCTAATTGTATTTAAGGGTGTTAAATACGTTTTGTTTTTCTTAAATAAATTTAAGCAACCTTATGCAAGCGGCCCTAAGTGTTACATAGGTCTTATACAATATAACTGTGAATAGCAGTTATTACTTAGTTGGTCTTTAATAGCATCGCAAAATTAATGTCACTTAATCTATCTCTGTAAATAATCTATAGGAGCGATTATCTTTGGCGCGGCCTATAATAGTTTCGAAATTCTAAAAATCAGAGCTGTTTAAAACATTTTAATTAAAATAATAAAGCCAAAAACATTGTCTACATAGACAGTATTTTATTTATTTTTAAGTATTATTATTTTTAATGTTATAAAAACGTTTTTTTATAGTTGGAAATTAAATTGTATATACAAAATTTTACTTAAGTGGTGATGTATATTTTTAAATTTGGTTTTTGATAAGCCGTCATATAGATAGAAATTTGAATTTGAATTGAAATTAGCTTTTATTTCGAAATGGCTGACATGCATGCATTTCAAATTTGTTGGTTTATTTAAACGATTTTTAAACTTTAGGATAGCCTAAATTATTTTTTGTTGTTTTTGGAATTCATGAGTATTCTGTATTCCATAAACTTCTGGAACACCGCTTATAGTACAAAGTGTTTGATATATTTAGTCAAAACCTATTTAAAAATATACATAATTACAACTTACACAAATCTAATTGGCCTTGAAAAAACAAACGTGTGCTTATAAGGACTTCGTCCATTTATATATATAATTATTATATATATTGATTATTTAATTAGGTTTAAGTGATTAAAATAATGATGGAAGTGTTTATGAAAAGACTTGATATAATTAAATAAATAAAAAGTTTTTCTAGCTTTTAATATATTTAATAGAAATGTAGATAATTTCATAAGGCCCTGTTAATTTGTGATTGGTTTTTATTTTATCTAAATATCCCATAATAAATTCCATACACGTATATACGTCCAAAATAATATAACGTAATAGATATATATTAATAAAAGTATCGGAAAGCAATGATAAATAATGAAAACAACTGTTTTTTTAACCACCATTAGATTCTTTTGAAAGGAAAATCGTTTGTTAGTGCTTGCCCGGTAAAACTGCTACTTCAATTTACGAATTTTGCAAGCTACGTTGGTTTTTTAACTATTATCCTCATTTCGGATTCTATGCATAAAGATTCAATAAAATGAATAATCTAAAAAACCAATCACATATCACAATTGAAATCGAAAATTGCTTAAATATACTTAATTTTATATTCTCAAAAGAATATGAACACCGAAACCTTCGTATTATTTATATAATTAAAATGTATGTTATTAAAGTACACACATTAATTTATTATTAATGTTAGGTTTGTTCCAACACTATTTGATCGATCTTATTTGTTTTCACTTCTCAGGCATTGTGGTCGCTACAATATATCACCGCTATACTCTTCTATTCCAGCATTTATCCTCTCTTAAACCATAATTCACTACGTCATCATTCACACAATCCCTCTATTTCAGAGATCGTTTATGGAATTTACCATAAACGATCTTTTCGTTATTTACTTCATTCACGCTTTCTAGGGTCAGCCTCAGTTACATTTGTTATGGGTTATACATGGGACAACCATGTATAACCCATAACAAATGTAACTTACTTGAAAGTAGGAAGGAATGTGTGTTAGCCAACGATTTATTTAAATATGTAACATTCTTTTTTTTATATGATTTTCATATCTTCTTATTACATGTCCATACTACCCTAATCTTCTTTCTTTTAATTTTCCACTTATGGGTCCAGTTTTCAAAGAGCCCATATTTGTTACTTTTACTTTGTCCATTCTCGTAACGCCACCTAACGTAACAAACTCTGATATACGATGGCCGAAAAACATTTATGGTAATCGTATGGTATGGTATCAGTTTCAAAAGCATAAGACAACTCCAAATCTAGCCAAAAAAAAATAGCTTATAACTTTTTCCATGGTTTTAGATTGCATTGGTTGAACTAGGGATGTATAAGTTTATTCTTTATGTTTGTGATTGATCATTACTACAGGATTTCTGAAACACCGGGTGTGTATATTTGATAGCAATTAAGAACCTATGTAAACAACAGAAGTCTGTTTTACTGATTTCAAATCCTGTTGCAACAGATCTACGAGTATTATAGAGATTCGGTACTTAATTTTTATTATTATATAGTTATACAACAATTATTGTATTATTATTAGTGTTTATAATTTTCTCAACGAATGTTTAAATTTGTAATGTTCTTCTTAATCATTTGTATGCTGTTGTGTGTATGTTAAAGGAATCCTTCAGTAGATGGCATTTTATTCAGTGAATTATATTTTATTTTGTATTGAATATACAGGGAGTTCTAGGATTCCGTACCCATTATGTGAAAAAACAAGACCATTATATTTAAAATCTTGATTTCATTCAGATGGGCAATAAGGTTTATTTTATATGCCGCAAAAATATAGACTAGGTGGCCGCAATACGTAAGTGGAGATTAGAACTTATCTATATTGAGATATGTACTGAAAAATCATAACGATGTTTCTTAATTACTTTTTTAACTCGATACACAGGGAGATATTTGCCGTCAAATTAATCTTGAAGTATATAGTGGAAAATTTGGAAAAAATGGAATATTAGTTAAATTATTCGTTTAAATCAATAACTTCTTGGAATAACTCCTTTCGGACTCTGTATGCAAATGACAAAAGTAGCCATAGTTCATCATCTATACGGAACCCTTCATTGTGTTTTAACGACACGTATCGGAACGCGAAAAGTTTATATAGAATTATGTTATAGTTCTTGCAGTTCACGAAAACGAGCAGGCTTGTGATAAACAGGTGTCAAAGTCAAAGTGTGCGTGAAATCAAAAGCGGATAATATGATTGGACCGTCAGACACACACTATCGCAATGTGTAATACACGTCTAACCACGAGTAAATCCCGTTTGCCTTTATGTGTTGCAAGAACTATAGTAATATATGAAGGAGTTTTTCGTAGTGTACTTATTTCTCTGCTGAGGCTTTTTCTTTAATATTATTCTAGATACACCGATCATGCAGTCATCTTTAAAATTAAAGAGAATTGTATTTATATGGGTATATACTGTCTATAATGCCCTCTATATGAAGGAAAGACCCTTAGAGATTTAAATTATAATTAACATTCTTTAAAACCAAAGAGTTTCTGACTTCTCTTTTTCTGCCGTTTTCGACTATTATTAGCCATAAAGACACATCTGCAAAATCTACGGCGCTGAAAGTTCGGCGGTTAAAGGATCGGGGCTAAAGCGAACGCAGCGCCTAATTGCCGCTGATGTCTCGTAGGTCACTTAAAAAATACTGCGAGCATATTAGCCGAATTTTTATTGCCGTACGTTCCGCAAGTGTGTCGTTATGCTTAGTGTCACTTTCCGTCAGCAAACTATTGTGACCTATGCGCAGTACAGTTTTTCAAAGACATTGGACTGTGCGCGTATTTGCGGTTACGACACACAGAAGAAGAATACCAAGAATAACAATCGCCCAATTGAAAACAAAATTCTGAAAATATTCTAAATCCTGCAGCCCTAGGTGATTGCACAGGACCTTCTCTTGCATTTTGACGTGTTCAATATATTTTTACAGAGCAAACCAATCCAAATAAATAAGAATTTCCATTTTTGACTGAATGGGTTTAAAAATATGTTATAAATAATATAACGTCAAAGAACGCGAATGACGACATGTGGCGCTATCTAGTCATCTCAAACAGTGATTCCAAAAGTTAACCGGACGGGCGACCCACATAACAAAAACTTGCATATTCGAGACTCATGCCATGAAAAACAGGGCGGGCTAACTATGAGAATGAAAATTTTTTCATAAGAAACCTCATTATTTTATCTCGGTACAGGAGTAAATAAAAAAGACAGTGTGCGTCTCGGGACGCCCGACAGAAGTGATAACTTAAACTAATCTAACGTGAGAGTAAGGGAAGCCAGACATACTGACGCCTTAACGCGTTACGTAGCGAAGCAGTTTATCCTCCCATAAGAAGTTATCACTTCAAAATCATTTTAGGAAATAGAATAGGTTTTCCACCTTCTTTATGGTATATAAAAAACCACAATGGAGAGATAGTATTTAGTCAAATACAAAAGGTACCTATTTCAGTGCACTTTATTTGTTTCCTATTTTTTGTCATTATAGCTTTTAGGGCCCATGCAATATTCGCCCGTGGCCCGCTGTGGGTCGCGATCAATACTTTGCGATATTCTGATCTAGAACAAGAACTTTTCTAAGTTACGTTTTCAGGGTAATTGTGATTTCTAGTATTGTTTTTCCATAATCACACTGAGTAATAAACTTTGAAAGGACTTCTATAATGAGGCCTAATGTTTATGTTCCTAAGAATAGTTACTGTTTATATTATTTGTGTTATTTTTCTTATTAAAAGAATATGTTTTATATACTTTTTAAATATTATTCCGATTTCTGAAATTAGTATGGGTTAATATTTTAAATCAAAATTTACAAATATGAGTGAATGAAGGGGACTTGTTACAATTGCTAATCATTGATAAAAAAACAATGTTTTTTCATATATTGTTTGTGGACACATTAAACCGTTGTCAAATGAAAAAATAAATCAGTTTCTTCACTCATCTCTTCATTTGATGTTTTATGTTGTCTCGTAAATGAAGAATACTAGCAGCGATAATCTCAGTACTTCATTATTTTGGATAATAAAGCACCTGTACATATTTTAAAGATATATAAAACATATTTTAAATCCGTCAAGTGCCTATTAGTATTATATAAATACTATACATACATAATAATAAGTTTATATTGTAGTTAATATAATATACAATATTAATTATATGATAACGAATATAAATGTTGTACGCAGTATTACGTTAATTATGTTCGCGTTTTCATTTCATTTTAAAATGTAAATTATTCTGGTTTGAAATGAAATTATTATACTTACCATTTATAAAGGGATTAAATGATGTGTTTTATTTATTCATGTTTTAATTTTTCACCATTTCATATTTTCCTAAAAATTTGACTTTAGCAGTGTTTTCTTTCATACTTTTTTATTCTGAAATACATGCCTATTGGTATAACACTAAAATATATATCTTGCCAAATATTTGACGTGTGGCAGAAAACCAAACTATTTTTTAATAGTTCTTAGTACTTACTTTGTTGTTTTATATATAAAAACTACGAAACAATTAAGTAACTCGAATGAAATTACGAGTCCAATAAATTGAACTCGAGTGAATTTATTTGACAAAATGATATAACAATACCTTTATAAACCAGGCATTGACGCAAATATTAACATTTTGTCATGACAAAAGCGTACGAGGTGCTGCCACCATTGGAACGCTAACTTATGCTTGACACGCTGCAATGGTTTCGGCAAAAGTATTAAGCGACTTAGGCAAGATTTCTACGACGCCCGTGTAATATCAAACTCGTATACCTAGAACGATTAAAAATTCATACAAGTGGAGGGAAGTCCACGCGCGCGTATTATGAAGGGTTCTGTAGGAACGACGAAAGACGATTTTGTCTTCTCTACAGACTTTGTTCGTCATTTAAGTATCTTCGAAACTGTACAGTATTTGAAATAAAAACGCTTGATTATATTTACTTATAGATGAGATACCCACCTGTGGCAGAGAGGCAAACACTTAAGTGAAACTACATGGGTTCCTTTTTACCTGTAAACTGTGGAACTTTGAAAACACACTTTAAAAATAATATATAAAACTGTTTACTACACTTCTATTGTAAAAACGAAATCAATTATAAGTGATGTACAGCTAGCATTGCCTAAAAATAAAAATCCTCAACAACATAAAATTCGATAGAGAAATATAAAATTAGAGGGAGAGAAGGGTTGTTCTTTTTGGGCAATGCCAATACATTATTACTGAATTTTCTTTTCGTCAGTTATGTATAATTTTTGATTATTTATAACCTTAATACAGCGGCTTTTCCTCGCTTTTTACACACGCATAATCCCTCTTCACACCTGTAGGAAGCTTGGAAAAGATACGCCCTGTTTGAGTGACACATAAACTAAAAATCTTGTAGAAATTAAAAAAACTAACGGGCAATACTTTTCCTCGCTTGTTACAGGTGTAAGAACATCCACGGAGATCGTGACAAGACATTTCATTGATATGGACCATGGGATACCCAGAAATATACACGCCAGACCACGTATAGTTGGCAGACGACCAAATGCGATAGTTAATATCGAGACAGATGTATTCCAAGAGAAAGCTTATAAGCAATACTCGTCGCAGCATCTGAGAGACGCGCTAATTGCGGTTAAGAAAGGCTACAGTGTTTATGCAGCGTCGAATAAATATGGTGTACCGAGGAAGACATTGCGAAATTGGATGGAAAAATACGATATAAAGAGCCAGTTTTCGAAAGGACGCCGTGGTACTAGGACTAATGAAATTCTAGATCCTTTGGACTTGCTGGCTGAAGCCAGGTCTCAGAGATACGGGGAGGCTTTGTAAGGCTGTGCATGGATATAAACATAGGAAGGGCGCGTTGTTTTATTTGAATGACATAAAATAAGTATACTACTACATAATAATGACGCTGTAAAAACATCACTCTAAACTTCTAAACCCTATGCACTAGATGGCACTGTAAGTCAGTTTTCTGGCGGTTTTTCGTTTTATTTTTACAGCCTTTTTTAGGTCAGATCATAAAAAAAGGAAAACTTATTAAGTCTTAAAACTTACTAATTAAAGTTCCGATTGCTTTAGTAGAAAAAAAGTGTCTTAAATTATGAAATGTCGGTCCATGTGTAATGAAGGGTTTAGTGGAGATAATAAACGTCAACTGATTGTTTTTTTGTGATTTAGCTGAGGATCTCTAAAAACATTTCATCCGCGTGTAAGTAATCAAAAAACTACTCAACGGATTTTGTACAAAAAAATATTGAAAGTCGTTTTTAATCTGTAAAATCTTGGTTTGTTTTACCCATATGGCGCCTACCTGCACAAAAACTTTGCACACGTTACGCGCCCTCCCTATATAAATAGCTATGGCAGCTAATTGTAGTTTGTAGATAATAAAAAAATATTGTATTAATTTGTATGTTTGCTCTATTCAATAGGCTTTAGGCCTTTTTCGTTATATTTTCCCATAAACTCGAATAATTAATATTACGGCATTCCTGTTTGGTTCTGTAGGTATGTCTTAGTAATTTTTATATTTAACGTAATACTAAAAAGCATTCTGTCCATAGCTATTAAAATTTCTTGACAACAGTTTTTCAATAAACTGATGTGGTAATTCAAAAAGGGCAAACCCACGATGTCCATGCCTGCTAAGGTACTTCGGTTTTCATTTTCTCGCAGCAATTGTCTCGCCATGTGTAAACTCTTTCGATCTGGAGGAGCTTTGACTAACCGTGACGACCAAGCGTCTTCCTATCTAGCCAGCGCGACATGCGTTTTACCAATTTCCACATACTATGCGATATTGACCTACAAAAAAGTACATTTTCAAATTATTATCTTCACAATATTTTCTTTCTATTACTGTTCGAATACTTTCTCTTTTTATAATAATATAAATCATTTTATAAGTAAAAGTAGATTTTCATAATATAAGTCTTAAAGTAAGATAAAATAATGATGATACAGTGGACTAGTGTGCAATGGTACTTAAATTTATAAGACTTTAATTGAAAAGTAATATAATAATTAATTCGTACTTAAATCTTGCCAAAAATATATTTTATAAATCATTATTAAGATAGATTATTATATTATTAAGCATAATAATTATAGGTAACAATAACAATAATGTTCAGGTGACATAAGTACCGAATTTTCTATCAGGTCGATTGATAATTACAAGCATACAAGATGGAGGCGTTACGTACATTTTATTTATTTTTTATATTGGACGAAACTGCTAATTTGCATGCAAACGATGCTATACCTTAAACAATACTACTGGAGCTTGGTTATAAAAATAGCAAGTGATGAAGAAGATATGTACAATGGCAAAATTATAAAAACATAACTTTATTGTCCATTTTATTAATCTTAACAATAGTAGTTAAAAGCGGTGCTTTAGGAGGGCTCGCGAAGTTTTCTATCTAGTAATAATTTTAAAGATTAATAGTTGATATTACAAATGTCTTATTGGTTTTATAATTTTCGACAGATGGCGTTAGAAATAGAATTAAATTGTAATGAATAAACTGTTATATCTTCTATTTTTTTATATCTATAAAATAATATTTTTATGATAGATAAAACATCTAGAAATAAATTCCTGTTTCAAAACCCAAATCTGAAAGAGTGATAGTTTCTCAGTAAAGTGTCTCACAAAATTGCATACGTGACTTTTGGGCTCGCTTCGCCCGCCCTGATAATATATCTCCTTCATCCACTCGCGTCTTCAATTCATATTTTGAGATTCTGTTTAGAATATCAAGGGCATGTCTTTGAGAATAGGACTTATGAGCAAATTAATGTTTGAGTAATTTAATTATAATCGAGTACATTCGCTGTTAAAGGACCGGTCGAGATTTTAATTTTGTTGATTATCTTAAACATTGGTTTAAAAGTAAGTTTTATTCTTAACTGTATGTCACGTAGATTTAATAAATATAAAATGGAACACTGATTACCCTGCAGTCATGGTTTTACAACTGAGACTAAAAATATTTTTAAACGAATGTTAGTTAGCCTCATTCAGGCATACTAAACATTTAAGATAGATTTATATGAAATAAAATAAAATAATTTATCTAGTCTTAAAATTATATTTTTATTCCAAAAAGTTTAAATTACTTTTAAAAATAACTAATTTAGAAAATTCGTTTTAACGATTCTGGAGCTCGTTTCACCTTTTGTCTTTATAACGTTAAATGTTGAGTTAAATGCTTACACTCTCAGCCAAAGTATAGTTAGATATACCTTTTTATAGTCATCCTCAAATTTAATTGTATCTCCAGGCTAGCTATAATGGGCTGTGCAATGCGTTTTATAAGAAAAAGCATCTATTTGCAGCTGTCTGGTATATTTGAGTTCCTAAAATAGCCAAAGTAGTTTACCAAAGCAAAAAGTGTTTCTTATATTTTAAAATTATTAATTACTCTTGTTTAGGTCCGTATTTTAGAAAATATTCATGCGTGGGTCTGTGATACGTTGTAAAATTGAATATAATATACGGCCACGTGATCCCTACCGCTGCTGATACGGGTCTTTCGTTATGGAACCCGTCACGCAATTGTAAAAAATTTTGAATAATTATTTGGTGCAACGAATATATTATGTCCGTTATGAATTTTTTTAAGTTTATGCATATTCTTATAATAATAGACCAGTAAGTTATTTATAAAATAAGATTTATTTTAAAACTAGGATATGCCCGCGACTTCTTCCACGCTTGACTTAATATTCCCGCAGGATCCCCGGGGTACGGCATTTAAAAAAGGAATGTAAGCTATCGTTTTAGTGAAAACTGTGTTGGAATTAGATAATTTTTATGCACCCGAATAGCTTCAAACCGCTTCTGGGAAAATTCCCGTGGGATTCCCGGGATTAAAAGTATCACACATTTTACTACATAAAATTTACTATCAATCAGTTAAAAAAATCGCATTGCAATACGATTTTTTTTCTATCTGGTTATTTTAAATGATTCCCAAAAAAATTACCGCGGGATTTCCAGGACAAAAGTAGCGCAGATTTTTGTTCTAAGAATTTGCTGTCGATCAGCGAAACCCGTATCAAAATCGGCTTAGTCGTTTTTACGTGAATCCCGAACAGACAAGAAATCTAAAAAAAATGTATCATGTTCTCTGTCGTTTGTAGTCTATTCCAATTTTTTTTAATAGCTTTATTTTACAAACACGGCATGTTTAGAATGTTATCATATTATAGACTAATTCCATTTTATGCCAGGTTTCTAAATCTTACTATTCGTGTGCCTTGCAGTAGCAAGTACATTTTAGAGTTTACGTCAAATCTATAGATGTAAACTCGATTTCTACTGATGATCATAAGGTAAAATTTTTAGTCGAATATAAAAAACCCAGCAATAAACATTTACGTAAACTTACTTTCCCATAGGATAGGACTATTTTGGACATAGTGTGTCATATGTCTGACTGTAACTTGCCTCCTAAATTTCAGCACCAGGAACAAAAAATAAAAAATTAAACACTTCTTTTTAAATTCATTACGTTCCAAATCATCTTTTTTCCTTGTCTCTCAATATTGAGAGGCGTTATATATTTTTGTCTAAGCTTTTGTATGGCTAACTCACTGCGATGCAGGGGACTCGGGTTTAGTTCGTGGCCTAGTAAATATTATAAAATAACTTTCTATTATTGATTAATCATAGTCTGGATGCTGGCGTCGCCAAAGTTGTACATTGTATATCACCACACAAGCTTAATTTGCCTAGTTTGTAGATAGATATATAATAAATATGTTTCCCTGTTGATGGTCATATTATTCAATTTTAGAATTTTACTAGTCACCCTGATTGATCATTGATCATGAATAACATCAAGAATCCTTTAGGATATTCTGAACTGACTATGTAATGTAAACTATCTACTACGTATGAGGGTAGGACCAGGGTTTATTTTAGTTAGATTACTGTGTTGCTATGAGCTCCCGAAGGTCACCTTTATCGTCTGTTCATTTGTTGCTTAGTGATTGAAAAGAAAAACTTTTTTATAATTTAGTAAGTTATTATTAAGATATTTATAGTTAATATTATAAATGTGAAAGTTAGTCTTGGTTTTAATAAATATGAAGCCAATGTACGCCATATATTTCGCACATTCTATACCTATAGTACTTAAATATCGTTTTTGTTGTCCAGGAACTTGCGCTAAACCATTTATTTAATAACATTTTTCAATATTACATTATTATGTGTAATACACAAAATATTTTTTTATACATTCAATTTTAATATACAATATAACTATGGAAGAATACTACTACGAATGATAATTGTCTAGTAAAGGACATTATAAAAATCTCCTAAATGACCAAATCGCGACAGAAAACATTCATTCTACTTTCGCTTGTTCATGTTTTCAAATTCAAAAGTTATTATTCAAAATAAGTTCTATTGTTTTTATATTCGAAAGCATGTTTTTGACATTGCATCATTTTAGAAAAGTCTTTATTTTAAATTATTTTAAACGTTTAGAATATGGCGTAAGAAATACATATTTCGTCTTCTTTCTCATGTATAAAATACTAAAACGGCAATAAGCGAGAAAATAATAACCTGTGGCGCCATCTAGTCTACGTGAGTAAGGAACTCAGAGTTACATGTTTATTGGCAGTTTGTCATTCCTAATATTCTTCCGTAATATAATTAACACTTTTATAATAACGCCATATGATAATGCCATTATTGTAATTAAAAATAATAATTTAAATTTACGGGTGATTGTATTTAGTAATAATAAATATTATTGTAATATTGATAGTAGATAATAAAAAAGATTTTTGTCGTGTATTTTTGGTTTGATTATTTAGGAATCCTTAATGTTAAAAAGGAATCTGTTTTGTTTCACTCAGGCTTCTGTGCGTCACAGTTACTGCTGCATGCCGATGGTTATAAATTAATACTCAGGAACCTTATAACAATAACTAAAAGGGCTATATATCCGCAATAGCGGATATAGAATATTATAGGATATAAAAATTATATAAAATATTATAGGATTCTGCAACCATTATAGGAAAAACAAAACCCTTTGATATGTAATTGTGATGTCCGACTGTCTGTTTGTATATGTCACAGTATTTTTTTGGGAAAACACTGGGTCTTCATGGTGGAAATTTGACCAGAGCCCATTTAAAGCGCTTTAAAGTTATAAATAGTAAGGTGACCAACTCATTTACTGAGTTTTGTACTCTCTGTATCGCAAACCGTACTCTTTTCAAATCCTGTACTCTGAAAGTACTCATTTGTATATTAATTAAATAAGAGTAAATTTATATTTAAATGAAGAAAAATTTAAGAAATGGAACGATGAGAAAATAGAACTTGACAAAAAATGGGTAGAAATCTTTCGGCATTTTAGACTAGAACTTATCCCACATGAAAATTTAAAAGTTTTAATAGAAATTTCCTTATGTTGTCCAGGCACTAATGCTGCTGTTGAAAGGGAATTTTCACTAGGGAATGATTATTGGAGCAGTGAGAAGTCGCAACTATCTGTAAAAACATTATCTGCCGTCTTAACAGTCAAATTTAATATGCAAAATGAAAGTTGTTCGGATGTGGCTACATTATTAGACGAACATCCTCATTTAGCAAAAAAAATCCACTCCGAAGAAAAGTATGTTTTTAAAAGAAAATAAAGTTTTTATCGTTTTTTCTCCTTTTTTTTCGCCTATGAAATACTTGCAAAGTGTACTCTTTTTGAACAAAAAATAGTTGGTCACCTTATAAATAGTGAAATCCCGATTAAAGTGAAGATTAGTGGTGGCGGCTCCCATACATGTAATTTGTAACGAAGGACCAGACTGTTGAACTTTTTCAGCATACATAGTCGTGTGTGGTGTCGTTAGTCAGACCCTGAAAAACTATATTTTTATGTAAATTTAATTAAGTCAATGGGTAGCGAAATAGTTCCCAAAGTCGTGAACTTTTATGAAGTGGATAATACTGAAAAATATTAGGGTGCTACAGCTTAAATACACTGCTGCTACAGCTTTTAGCATAAATTGTTTTGAACAATATTTGATTTGAAATATACCTACTTTTTTAGTTCCGTAGCGAAATTTAACATTCCTCGTAAAAATTAAAATAAATCTTTTTGCCATAATATTTTAAATCATTTAAAGAAGACGTTTTATTCTACAAGCTATCGACTCAATTCTAATGCCTGCAAAGCTACCAACTCGTATGTACTCTGTATAGACAGTGCCATAGCTGAAAGAACCGCTCGTGATTAGTATGCTAAGTCCAAAATAAAAATGTTAATTCAAAAATTAAAATAATGTTTACCTCAAATCGCACTTCGTTTTGGGCATTTAATTGAGTTCGATAAAGATTTATATGTATATCCGAATTTTTCTTATAGATCCGAATTTAAGTCTTCCTGGACACTAATATGTAAAGCAATGCTGCATTTGAGGAGATTTTGGACTTGGAGTGCAATGTGTGTTTCTTTTTTGACAAGTTCGTGTAACATATAAAATATGTTTTGATGTAGGTACATATCTATAGTCACATAGCGGGCAATAAGTTATAAAATCAGAAAAAAAAGAGTTATCCTTAAGAGAACCAAGGTAATCGAAAGCGGCAGTGCGTCAATCAAGTTTGTAGCAAAATCATTGGCCGATGCAGCAGCACTCTTGGACTGGAGACCTAGTTTCGGTAAACGTAGTATATGACGATCTCTAGAGCGGTGGACCGACGACCTGCGAGGTTCGGTGGTAAGAGAAAGATGAAAATAGCTGAACGGAATATGTGGTGCAAACTTAGAGAAGCCTATGTCCAGTAGCGGACTGCCTATAGAAAATATAGGTAGACTTCTCGGATTTTGAGAACATGTTTTTGACGACATGTTGACGCACATGTATTCACAGTGTTGTTGTTTCACAGACTTCGCTATAGCCAACGTGCAATGCCAGTACGATAGTGCATCAGACGCAGAGGCTGATGAAAGGGTCAACACCTCCCTACCGACGACGGACCACAACTATGATATGCGGGATGAACCGCCAGCTTTTGTCATCACGCATTATAATGCTGTAAGTCCTTACACAAGACCTAGGTGTCTTAAAAACCGACTTCAAAATGGAGAGAATGTTCTCAATTCGCCTGTTTATCTTCCGTTGGGTATATTGTAACTTGTTTTTGATTATATTGTTCTGTCACAGCTCAAATCATCATGTCATCCTTCACATAACCAACCCATTTATTGTATCGAACTTTAATTTTATGCACAACTTTTTCAGTTTAATAGGCTTTTGTCACAATGTGATGTCCTGATTTTCATCCCTCTTCATTACATGCTAATATAACCTTAATCTTCGTCGTCTCAATTTTTTCAGTCACGGGTGCAACTTTCAATACCCCCCTATGTAGGTTTCACCTAATTCTTTCTCATCTTATCTATGTCTAACTATTTCAGAATTCACAATCGCAACGCATGGAACCAGGGATTACTGATTCTAGGCCGAAAATAATGACTATAGAGCCTGGGTTCTCGTCTAGCGTTAATGTCATACACGTAGGAGATCGACCGCAGGTAAGGGTATTTAAGGGAACGAATAATATTAATTATAACCTAATACCTAATATATAAACCTATAAGCATAATAGTAATTATAGTAATTATAACCTTCTTTTCATTCACCATCTCCCAATTATTGGTAGTCGGCAGAACATATCTTTTCCATCTATCCGCCGCTATTCTAGCATAACGTCCAAAACAAGCGATGACCAAGGCCCAGCAAAGGACGTAAATAATATAAAGCTCCGTCACATGTCATTCTCGCTCCGTTATGGCATAATGCCAGTTAGTCAAACAATAACGTTGTTTCTTAGTTCTAATTTATTTAAAAGTACATAGGTTTCTAAAGTAGTAGAGATATGGGTATAGGAAGACTTTGGATAAGAACTGATCTATGGACTCATTTTTGATATTTTTGGTACTCAGAAACTAATATAGAATTTATAGTACATTTCGTTAATATGTTAAATTAACAATTGCAGGAACCACAATCTTCGTCCTCGTTATACAACATAAACAAGCGGATCCGCAGGAGTGAGGTTGTGTTACGGCAGGCGGCTGACTGCGTCAGTCGAGGCCTCACTTTCCAGACTGTGTCAGAACAGTTCAATATCCCCATCTCCACGATACGGTAATGTGTACTACGATACCAATTGATACGTTAAAGTGATAGAAAATCAAATCGAGGGGTGATTATTTGTGTGTAGGGTCTTCTTCTTGTGCTTCGTAATGTTTCTTCCTAAGTAAATGTATAGTGATTTTACACAAAGGCTTAAAAGTTATTGAGTTTTTCATTTAAACAGAGCATTATTAAAGTTCCTTATAGTATAATCACAATAGGAATGTTATCGGAAAATCTTAATTATGGCAAAAACAAGTGATGCTGTCTTATTGTTTAACAGTAGGTACTACAACTAAAATCTGTTAACTGACATTTTTTATGGTTTTGTAGACATCTTGGCATAAACGGAATCTTTATATCTTCGTCATCTGTGACAGTCTTTGTATATATACAACGGTTTCTTTTATCATAACCTACTGGGTCTATACGCACTCAATTTGTCAGAAAGGTGTAATCTATATGACGCTACACAATGGTTTAGTAAAACCGCAAGGTAATCAAAAATTAGAGATAGCCACCATACATAAAACTGAGGGTTGAAACTTTGTTCACTGTAGATAGTTATGTGGGGTATTTAGTTTAAGATGTAAAAATTGTGTTATAACCTCCTCCTCTAACTTTTAATTAAACTATGAAGTGAATAATGCTGAAAAATTTAAAGTTGTATTTTTTTTTATAATACCTTCAAAAAACGATGTTAAAAAACTTTTTAGGATTTTATAGCAAAAACCTCTACGGAATCCTTCATTGTGCATAGACTGCCATGTATTTGCCAAAATGATTAAAGACCACAATCTATATTCTGTTTTACAGATTCTTCATGGCACGTAAAGGGATTCTACCTCAACGACGCCGCGGACGAACAACCCAAGTATGTAAATTTTGCTATACCTAGTACTAATAAAAATGAAGTGCCTGAGATTTCAAAATAAATGTCAATATTTAACTGAACTCCGTTAGTTACACGATCGTAATCACTAAACAATACAATTGTTTTTAGGAACCCACAATTTTGTGTCTCTCTGTATGAAAGTTTGTATCGAAGAGGTTCTGTAACGCCTCAACGGATTTAGAAGGTTATTTTAGGGATTGAAACAAAAAATTTCTCTCTTTTCTTTTATACTTTACGTGTAGGTTCCATTTCTATATCTTGCAATGGTCCATGGAAATTCAACGATTACATAATGAACTTAGTCGTTTGTAGTTTGCAGTGAATGCCCAGCTGAGGTATTCCCACAAATATAATTACGGATATGATATACAGTGGTACCTCGACATACGAATTTAATTCGTTCCGCAACCTTGCTCGTATCTTAAATTACTCGTATCTCGAAGCAAATTTCCCCATACAAAACAATTGAACTACCATTAATCCGTTCTAACCTCCAAAATGTCACCCCAGTTATTTTTGTTACGTGGTTTTGAATAATAAAAACGTATTTATAAATATCAAATATTTATTGCACAAAAACAAAAAAGAGAATGTAAAGAAATTAATTAAATATCCTCACTGGTCTTTGCCTTTTTCGCTACATTTTTCTCGCTTTCACCTGTAGGCCGTTTAGAAAAAAACATGTCCAAGGAGGTTTGTTTCTTCCTCCCTCTCAGAATGTTCCGGAAATGAGTTAGGCAAGTGTCATTAAAAAGGTCAGATGCACGACCAGTTGAAACTTTTTCTGGGTGTTTTTTTTCCACGAACTGTGAAACTCTATTCCACATTCCTAAGATCTCCTTTATCTCACTTGTAGAAATAACCTCCTCCTCTGACTCCTCAAAACCAACCAACAACCAACACAACTACACAACTTATCACAGCGGAAGCACGCTGCTAACTGATCGTGATTATTCGTGATGGCGCGCGGCGCGACTGCGTGTTACTACCGAACCAAACCGAACTCGTATCTCGAATTTCGCTCGTAACTTAAAGCAAAAAATCACTTGCTCGTCGGCTCGTATCTCGAAAAACTCGTATGTTGGGGCACTCGTATGTCGAGGTACCACTGTATACCCATTTATAATAGACATGGAGCATGCAAGTATTACTCTTGAAAATTGGTTTCCTCCCTTCTTCTCACTTTTAAACTAATGAAGTGGTAAATTGTGAAAAAATCAACCTGGTCGAATTTATTAAATGCTTTAAATAACAACTGTGTTGAACTTTATATTTTACTGAGTATGTAGATTTTGAGATAATTATAAATATCATTTTCGATTAGATGCTTTTTCTAGTGATTCGTAGCCAAATGACAAGGGCAGAAGATGTTTGGCCCTTTACGAAACCCTTTATGGGATGCAGACACGTTTACAATAAATTCTAATATTTTTCATACAAAAGAACAGATGTTACAATAAGATCTCATCATCTTATTTTTTAAATATAGAATTAAATCATTTCAATTACTTTTCTAACAAAAATGAATGGTCTACTTGACTCCTTTGACTTGTACCTACTTATGACGTCATTAGTAGGTACGCTCCTACAAAATATATGAGGCTGTGCTGTTTTGTAAGTTTATAAAAAGTATCTCAGTCGATTTAACAGTCCGCTCCACTATTTGTGGACGGACTGTCATGCACTTGACAGATTTGTACGTGATATTTTTATGTCTGGTTATTGATTGAGATTGAATGACAATGATCCTATATTTTTTTAAAGTATTTATGGCTTGGCAACTAGGCCTTTAAGCCACAATGATCCTATAAAATTTATGATCCTATAAAATTTTCAGTTACACAGAGCCTGCAGCAGTCCGGAACCCCCATACCACATGCAGCATTACAAATTACCGGACATGGTCGCATTTAAACATGAAAGCGATGAAGAATCAAATAAAAAAGATTAAAAAAACCCTATAAATATGTTCCGAACTTAGAAACCCTTTCAGTATTATTGTAAAACTTTTAGCATGTCAACTTAAATATGCAATATTATTGTTGATACTTGGCCAAAAAGTATTTTTGCGGTGTGTTTAGATAACACCATTCTAGGGTTGTTAATAAGCTGATTTTTAACGTTTTTCGGGGTGATAAATTAATATGGGATTTCTGAGACACCTGTACGAATCGGGGTTTAATTTGGAAACTTATTTTCTTCAAGAATATTATAACGGTACCTTACAAGAAAGAAAAATAAAAAATGGCATAGCAAAAGTCAATTCTTTTTGAAATATTGTCGGCAGGCCAAGATTCAAGGATAAAAAGTAGTATCTTTTAATTTGTATTTAAAAATCTTCAAATTTTTGGGAAGTATTTGTATAGGGCACAAGTATTGTCAATAGTATTGACACGTCTCCTGTAGAAATGATAGTAGTCACGGAGAATGGACTGAGTAATGTAAAACCATATTCAGCTGTGTAGTCGTAGTGAATACGTATCAAAAGGTGTGAAATTATAATAAATATAGCGATTTTGCGGCCAATAATGGTCTTATAGTTTATTTATTAATTTAAACATAAACAGCCTATTAGATAAAATAAAAAAACTTCGTTTAAAAAAACCGACTTCAAAAACTAAAAAACTAAAAAGTATAAAATAACTTATTTCTAAAGCTATGTATTATTGGAACGAAGTTTCTTATTATTAATATAAATTATCTAAAACATCTTAAAGCCGGTGCTTTTTATTTTATTTGTTACTTTTTAGTGCCTAGCTATGTATGGGTAGATCTACAAAACGTGCCGCGCTTCTTAAAAAATATAGGTCCCTAGAAACGGGAACATAAAAATGTTCGTAAAATGTAAACTACTGGGCCAAACTATGTTAAATTTTTAGGGAACCAAATGGCAACTATTCCGCATCAAACTAAAAAAGAATCACTTAAATCGGACCATAAATCTTAGCGTAATAACATATGGAACTAATGGAATTTTTTTCATAAAAAAAACAAAATGAAAACTACTGGGCCAAACTATGTCACATTTTTAGGGGACCAATTGGAAGCTATTCCACGTCGAACAAAAAAAGAATCACGTAAATCACGTAAAATTTGAGCATTTGCTCAAAAATTTAAATGAAATTTTTTCATTTTTAATCACGACTATGGCAGACGGAATGACAACCGTAAAAATGTACCTATTGAAGCTTCTCGTGTGTTTTGATTTTGGAAATTTTGAGTTGTCTTGTTATTTAAACAGCACTATTAGACCATCTTAAACAGAAATGCAAAGACCAAAAAAATACATTTTAAATGATAAGAACTTGATAGAAATTTTCTATAAAACAAATACGGACTAGTGGCGCTAACTATTAGTATTCATAACTTTAGTATTCTTCTTCTTCTTTAGTATTAGCATAGAAAAACAAGTATTTCTTTAACCAAGAGATAAAATCACCACTCGTGGATTAGTCCGTGGTTCCATCACCATCGCTCTTATGACAAAATTAAAAGTACTGGTATACTACCACTGCAGCGTATTAATTTGTCGAGTTGTCTGTAACCTTGTTAGGGATATCCACGTTTCTAATTTTAAATACTTAATTATATTTATATAGCGGTCTCGGCAGACGTTGTCCTGCCCTGAAAAAGTAAAATGTAGAACCTGATTTTAGCGCCACCTACTAGATCTAATTGTGAATCTAAACCACCTCGGGAACCCACTCAACCGCACATAAAAAAATTCATCAAAATCGTAAAACCCGATTCCAGCGCCAAATATTTTGTTTAGATTGATGAGTTACATTATTGAAGTTGTAGTAGAGAATCCCTAATTTTGATATAGCCTATATTGAGCTAGGATAATGTAGCGTTTGAATAGTGAAAGTTTTTTTTAAATCAGTCCAGTTACAAATATACAAAAAATACAAATCTTTCCTTTTTATAATATTAGTATTTAGTATAGATAACAATAGCTCGAACACCAAAAGGAAGCATTCTTATTAAGTATAGGTACCATAAAAGACGTTCCCGACATAGCTCGTTCATTAGCCATCTTAGCGACTCAGTTTGTAAACCAGTCCCTTGGTCGTGTCCACGTTTCGGCTGTTTATGTCATGATGGGCAGGGTTAGAGCCGTCCCCAACCATCTAGGTGCCCTAGGCGAGTCATGCACTAAGCGCCTTTTTATATACTACTAATATTACGAACGAGAAACTTTGTGAGGATGTATTGATACATGTTTGTAACCCAGTCGAAAACTACTGAATGTATTTGATGAAACTTTACAGCAATATATTGTTACGTGCGAGCGGGGGTACGCACTTATGCGATTGGAAGAAAACACCAGGTTTTAATTTAAAAGCTTTTATTGACTTACACAGCCGCACGTAGTACCTCTCTGCAGGGTCGCCCCTATACGCACGACCAACGATGCACAGTCCCGACGATAAGTTAACACACCCTCAATACCGACGCCGATATTGCGTAGACCACCTCCAATATTATCGCATGTAGCTCGCTTCTGGTTGTCTGTCTGGTCTGCCTCTCTCGAACTACGCTACACACCTTCACGTATCTGTCCACGAAACTTGTCACTAAAGTCAATCCTTAATTCGTCTCTGTCTTCTATTAATCTTCTCTTCCAATTCTTTAGTATCGCACTTGTCGCTTCACCGTCTGGGACTGAACTCAACTCTAAATTGCCCGGTAGGCGCACCTTACGCTGTTTATATACCCTGAAGAATTTTCTAGAACCCATCTATCTATCTCTCTCTCTTCTTTCCCGAACCTTCTGTTCGGGAACTTTCGTTTATACATCTATCCCTTTCTAACATCTATCTCTTTCTTTCGTTTATCGTCTATCCCTTTCTAACATCTATCTATCACTGTCTTTCGTTCATCGTCTATCCCTTTCTAAATATATCCGTCCTTTTCTTTTCTTTCCAGAAATTTCTAGTTTTTTCTAAAAGTTCTAAAACCGTTTTACGCTGCTGGGCAGTTCTACCCTCGGTCGCCACAATATCTTATACACCCAATGATATTATATAAAAATAATATATAATAATAATATCATTGTATACACCACAATTTAAGATTGCACGCGCGGCGCCCTGTAAGCCCTAAAGCTAACACTTTCCAGTATATAGAAGTACTCTGTGGCTAGCACTGCATTATTCTTCATTAGTCGATACATGACTACAGAAAAGAGTATTGACCGCATAATCGCTTTGCCTCTTTCTATAAATTATTCAATTTGTGAAGGTATTGTTCAGGTCATTCTTTTTCTATGACTTTGCTGGACAAAGGCGGGACGCATTTAAATAGAAAAAAATGTACATTTATAAAATTAGGGGCCTTGCAATGTTTAGTTTAGACAATGCGTAACATCAAAACTAAGTATTATGGCTGGTTTTTATATCTTGCCGACCATTCATTTCCCTTACTATCGACATAGCTCCATATGAGCTCCAGATGGCAGGGCAAGTGAATGAATAGTAAGATACAGGAACCGGCAATATTTACCCAGTAAAAACGTGACTCTAGAAAAGTCTATATAACTTGATATCGCTACAGGGCATTCTTCTTCCGTTTATTTACTTTTATTATTATATTTTTGCTCCACCTGTGTTAATGTTCGCGTTCGTGACTTTGTGTAAATTTGTCTTATATAGCGCGTTAACGAATAGCCGGAATAGCTACATATTAGTGTAGCTCACAAACTACTATGGATACTACGTATGTGTAGCTTACCACCACCAATTGACGTATCGGTTAATGTACAACGTCAGTTCACAATATGTCAAATAATACATTAAAACCTACATCTACATAATGTTTTATTAGTGCATTAGTTAATGCATTGCGGCGCAGGTGTAGCAGGGTCATTAGAAACATGTTTTAAGTTTCAATATTTGTTTGATGCGCCAGCAAATTCATTTTAATTAATAAAAAGTCAAAAAGCGATAGAACAATGGCCTGTGACCATCTAATCGCGTACTCGTAAGATTTAACAGCTTTTCATAGTGGGGCCACACCTGCGCTAATGTTACAACTTACAGCTATAGATCGTTTCACTTGATTTTATAATGGCTAGATAACGTATGTACACTAATGTGGCAATTCAATAACATTATTTTTAACACTTTCAATAAGACACATTCGGCTATAATCAATACCCATAACATTATCCCAGATACGACCCCAGCATAAGAGCTGCGTTTTCTACTGGGTGATTTTCATTCATAGTATTGTTTCAGCGTTAAAATTTATATATTATGTATATTAATTTATAAAGAATGTGTGTTGACTCTGTCAAACGTAACAAGGCTTTGTAGTATATGCATTTTTAAATGGGTAGTTAATAGGCTACTGCCTCGTTGACTTAGTTCTAATGCCTCTCATTTGAATCATGTCGATTTTTTTTCTGATATAATGTATATGCATACAGAGGTGATGGGCTATTCATTTCAAGCAACATTTTGTGAGAGATTTAACATAACGAATTTTTTCCAATTGGAAACTATGGATTTTCTTTTTTTATATTAAACACACTGTTTATTATAAAGGTATTTTTTTATTAGTTATGCGTTATTCAAAAACTCTCCTGACACATTTTCAAAATGCCATTTGAAACAACAGCCTTTCACACCTCAATATTATATTGTACGACACGTTGTTAGTTTTTAAAGTAAATTAATAATAGTATTATAAAATGAGCAGCTGTAAATTATTTTGTCAGTATTATTTTATAGAACAAATATAATTTGTAATCAAATTTATTTGTATAGTATTTTATTCACATTATTTTGAGGGCCAAAAGGCTTTTTGGTGTAAGTGATATCTTTTTACTTTGAGAAAATAACTTAAAACTGAAATTTTAAAAAACAACACAAAATTTCGGATAATTGCGTGTCAATCCTGATGTAAATGATTTCATAATGAACAATTTTTTTTTCATTCTCCGTTACTCAGATGTTTCGTATTTACCATGCTACCACTATTATATATTTATCTCTCAAGTTTATTGCCATTTTAAAGGCATATAAAAGACGTTTTCCGGTCAAATGTCATAAATGTAATTTAAGAATCTTCAAGAAAATCTGCTGTGGTATAAATACATGGACATTATAAGAATTTGGTTTTGCTATTTGACCCCAGTACCCTAAAAATATGTATATACTAGATCTGAAAAAGCAAAATATTTCACGAGCAAGCGCAGTTCCAAGGAACTCCCCTTACCGGCGGCGCGTTGGTAACATCTCTGGTGTTGCAAACGTCCATAGGCCACAGTTACCGCTTTCCATCAGGTGGGCCGTCAGACTGTGCTCTGTACTCCTACCTATAAAAAAGTACTCAGTTATTTAGAAAAATTACCGTAAGGGGCCTATTGTACAGTGTAGTGTGATAATTTGTATATTTCCTTTATAATACGTTGGTGTACAGTAATAAGTATTGCATTTTATTCAAGTTCTTTAGATCTTTTAATGTATGTTATGACTCAAAATATCGCTTAAATTCAAACAGCCTTTTAGTACTCGATATACATTCGTGGCAGTATATGAGAAGGATGTTAGAAATAACAAACGCCCAATAAATATGTAGCTTTGAAAAAGATTCTGACACTATTCTAGATGGCGCGACAATCAATAATAATAATAATAAAAGCAATACTTCCCTCGCATTATGATATGACAACGGTCCCATAAATATTACCACGTTACCTCGTTACATGACAACGCTAATTATGTCACAACAAAGGGGTACAAAGTTTTTGCTTCACGTATTAATATAATTATTTATATACCGGCTGACCGGCGATTATCCCTGTCTACACCATATAATAATGCACCCAAGGACAAGCCCCGGCCAGTGTAGGACTATTGTGGGAAATGAGGACAAAAAGTACCGGCCTATTGATGTGAACTACTAGGGGTCTGGGAATATGGGGACTATGGACTATTTTGTTTATTGTTAAATTCAAATTAATAGTGTAGCCTTGGCGAAATATGTGATTATAGAAGTATAGTCTTTGATAACCGAACCTTACCGAAATTATAAGTTTGAACCTCAGAATACAGATATATTTCTGTATTCTGAGGTTTGAACATTATTAATGTTCAAACTTATAATTTAAATTATAAATGGTCGAAATACGGTCGAATTTCGATCACAGGGCGACCACTAGTAATAATAAATATATATAATTTGTTAAGAACTTTTTAGTTCATCATGTCCCGACCTCCGACTCTTTGCATCTAACTTTGTCAATAAGATTCATATAAGATTACAATAAAAATATAAACATAATTTCCATGTGTACAAATAACAACTCGTTTTTTTTTTATCGCTAGGGTACAGCAGACAGGCAGACGGCCCACCTGATGGAAAGCGGTTACCGTCGCCTATGGACGTTTGCAACACCAGAGGTGTCACCAACGCGCTGCCGGCCTCGAAGAAATCTTATGACACCCTTTTTAAAAAACCCCATGTCGAAGCGCTGTGGGAAAACCACGGCTGGGAGCTCATTCCAAATCCCCACGGTGCGCAAGAGGAACGTTCTAGAGAACCGTTGCGTACAAGAGCGAAGCGGCTCAAGGAAGTGGGGATGAACGCCCAGCCGATGGCGTGCGGTGCGGTGGTAAAAAGAAGACGAAGGCAACGTTTTACTCCCATCTTGTAATTCTAACAATAAAACAAAGATACTTTTTAGGCCAAATCAGTCGAAATTTGTAATGAGTTTTTTATTGACATCTTTTTTACTATTATGCTTCAATAAATATGCTGCAAATAATAAACAACGTTCATTGTAGTAAGTCTAGGGTCCTTTTCTATATCAAAATGCGAGAGAAGAAAGACTCGAATCGCGATCAACATATTATGTAACATAATAAAACTACGTTTTAACGGTTTTAAGCGCGGTAATTTATTTAAGAAAATATTATATTATGTAACATTTAAGAATGTTATAATAATTACTGGACGATTGTTTTTTCCTATTCTTCATCTTCCACGGCTAGAGTCCTTATGTATGGAATATAAAAATCAAATACTTATAGTTTATTATCGTGCCATGAAATCTCAATTTAAATGAGTCTCAAGATTAAATAGCGTAGTGTATATATCTCAGAATAAGAATTAGGTTACAGAAACCGATGAAACCGTTATAACTACAAAATACATACACCCACTAGGTATTGTCTAATTTTTCTTTCCATAAAATCTCATTAAGCCGCCCATTGTTCTCATGCAAATGCATATTAATTGTCTTTTATAGTGAATATTAAAGAGTTTTTATTCATCATACGGACTTTATGCATTTAATGACGTTAATGATGTTGGAAAGGGATACGCATGTACAGTACGAGCAAAACTTCATGCGTCCCTGAAGTTCGTGCGCATCATTGCGTAGTTCACAGTTATGTCCCAACAGAACTGAAGAATCTCCCACCATACAGCCAAAGAGTATATTGAATATATGGAGATATACAGCTCTGACTGTTACACTCTCGCTCGGCCGCTATTCCAACATGCATGCTAATACAACCCTAAGATGTAATAAACGTTAATATTTGACTAGATCTGCGTAAATTCACGAAGCTATCTTCGTTCGTAGGGCATTTAGTTTTGCGCGTACTGTAGTATAGAGGCAAAGAATTTTGTCCCATTATTTTATGCATATGTAGTCGTAATCTACATACGTTATTGATCTTGTTTTAAACTAAGTCTATAATTATTTTAAAGCAAGATTATAACTGTTTTGCTTTAAATTTATTAAGCAATTGAGTATTAAATTAGCAGAACAATTTTTTATAAGTTAGAATCTGTTATTTGCACCTGTATCTCGTCGGAAACAGTGGAAATCTTTAAGAATTTTTTGTTCATACTTATATACAATATACTGTATTAATGAATAAAATATCTGTTACTCAGCTTTTATTTAAGTACGGGATTTATATCTTGAATTATTGTTTTGAGGTGTAACGTAATTAAAATAATCAATAGCAATAGTTTTACAATAAATGAAATGTAGATTGTGAAAGTGTCTAGACATAAATCCTCCTACATAAAAGTGTAATAAAAATATTTTTGTGTAATGTTTGTTTTATTTTTATTGTTTTAGTAAAATTATGGAGGAAATAATAATCAGGGCCAGCCCTAGCTTTTTTGCCGCTGTAGGCAAACTTGAAAAATGCCGCCAAGCTATTAAAAAATCTAAAAGAAGTCTATCTATAAATCTACCTTTTTTTTCTCTCAGAACACTGTCTATTCGAGTTGTATGCAGTGTGACCAGATTTTATTTGACGAATCTACTGCTTGTGGAGGTTAAAAACTACTGAATTCTACCAAAAGAGAACAAGAAAATACTAAAAATCTACTATATACATAAGTTTTTAAATGTATCCTCTCAGTCAGGTTGCCTGGAAGAGATCGCTTTGAGCGATAAGGCCGCCTATTGTTTTGCCGTTACATTGTTGTAATTTATTTTTTTCTGTAATCGTTTATTTGGTGAACAATAAAGTGTTTTCTATTCTATTCTATATTTTTTTGCTGTCGTGTTACAACGTAAAACATGAATATTTTCTTGATTAAACGATAAAATAATAAAAATAATAAAGAAACCACCATCAATTAAAGAAACCGATGGTTTTTTTAATTAAATTTTACAATTTAATTTAAAAAAAAACTTTGGTTTCTTTAATTATTTAGATAAAAATATAATTAAAAATTACATTACATCCCACATATTAATGAGAGTAACTTGCATACCTGAGAAGTGTGTGTGTGGTAGTGGTGTAACAGGTGATGATAGTGAAAGCAAGAATAAAGAAAGGTTTTGTTTTTTTTAAATTTATTTTCATTAAAAATAAAGTTACAAGATTATACATACAGTTACTTTGCCAAACTGCAGCGCAGTTTGTCGGCAGCGTTCTCGCAGATCGCATTACATTATACCTTATAACTTTCGTTTAGTGAAATCCAAAGTTTGCTAAAGTGGTTTGGGCCATATATTGATGTTAAAAAAAAAACAATGTTTCATTTGCATCGCAGGAACAAGCGTCAAAAGTTTATGTAAATGGTGATAAAAAAACATCGTTCATAAACATCGATATTTTTAACATCGATGTTTCACTTTTGAAAACATAGATATCCTAACATCGATGTTTTTTATGAGCGATGTAGCATCCCTAGATATGCCAAAAAAGTACTAGAATAACTGAAAAGCGTGAATTCTACTAAAATCTACCAAATAATTTTTACATACTAAATTCTGTTGCTAGTACCTCAAAATCTACCAAAAAAGTAGAAATCTACTAAATCTGGTCACGCTGGTTGTATGTACTTGCTGTTTTATTCGAGTTGTATGTACTTGCTGATTTCACTACTCATATATTATTCTCTAGTTTTTTATTGTTATTATAGATTATGGCTGCAATGCCATTTTATTTTCTTGTTAAATGAACGACCAAGTAAACTGTCATGTTTCGGACATGAGTTTTCATGGGATAAATTTTATTACTTACCCGAGCTAAGTTAAAATATTTAAAAAAAACAAATATATTCTACAGTTACCGCTTATTTTTAATCAATATTTTAACCTTTTATAAAACTGCTCAACAAAAACATCTATTTCTAATTTCCCGCTAAAAACTCCCCACGAATCGTTAGTGTAGCCCAAAGATATTATAATATATATATATTTTTTTAATTTATTCATGACCATAGAATCAAAGTCTTTCAGTCGGAAACATGTTAATTAATAGGTCTTCGTATAGTAGCGCAGTTGTATTGCAGGCTACAACCGACGCCATTCAATGGAGTTCTTGTGAAAACTCGAAAGATCACATCTGACTATACAGTTCACATTTCTCACAAAAACACACCATTTCTACTCAAAAACTTTTTTTTTTTTTTTTTTTATATGAAAGTATAGGTTTGCGTTTGACTACTGTCTCACCTGATGTTGAGTGATGACGCAGTCTAAGATGGAGCACGCTTACCTAGAAGATACCTATTCACTCGTGACTTGAAGATTTCAAGATTGTATTTGTCAGGAAAAACAGACTCCGGCAAATTATTCCACTCTTCGGCAGTGCGCACCAGAAAGGATGAAGCGAAACGCTTGGTTCTGACTGGTGGTGTTTCCACCATGTAACGGTGGCGCAAACCGGTCCGTCTGGTTGTCCGATGGTAAAAAGGGGATGGAGGAACTATCAATATCCTGCAACTATTGTTTATTTTAGAGTAATTATACACATTTTTAGAAAATAAAACTGCACAGCAAAACGTCTCCTTTCAGTTCCCGCCAAAAACTCTATTATAATATAATATCTTTGGTGTAGCCATCTATAAAATGTTCTAAGCATGACTTTAGCTGCGTTCTGCAATTTTAACATTCTGAACGTCTTTTTGTAAAGTATTAAAAAAAAAAAAAAAATTTAGACCAACAACAATTTCTTGACTGAAATAATTAGTTAGTTGATTTTTTTATATTATAAAAATGTTTTTAAAATTTTATTTGAATCTGAATTATTCTGAAACTGAATACGTTCGATGGGCGATAAACCACAGAGTACTTTATATATACTGGTATAGAGTCAACAGTCATAATATATATACTAACGCACTCTATCGGTATACGACACTATTCAACGGCGAAAACCGTCCAGGGCGTCTAGTATTTTGATTTTTATAACAGACTTTTGGAAATTGCGGGAGTTAATAATTTAACTCTGCAATTCCCAAAAGCCTTTTCAAAAAATGTTTATTTGTTAGTAAATAAAACAATAATTTAGCGGTAGCGTGATTTATTATGTTTCCTTTTATTTAAATATTCAAAGGCATACATTTTCATAACATCATTAGTATCCACATCTAATCTGGTGCCGTTAGGACGATTTACTCACAAGTTTTACCCCATCTGGGCACACAACAACCTCTTTCAGAAGAAGCCATAATCCAAGTCCCCAGAGAACAAATCGTTAGGCAATCGGTGTTCAGGGTACATGCGTAAGTTTAACGGGATCACAGAACACTAGTAAACGTGATAAGCGAAGTCTTAGGAGTCCAGGAATCAAACAAAGTTGTCGAAAAATAATCAAAACACAAACAAAGTACATATGTTCACGAGTGTGCTCGTATCGATCGGAATGTCGTTTTGGTTTTGACATAATTGACATCTTTGAAATAAGTTTTTGGTAAATCGACAATTCATCAAAAATCCAGTAATTAAAGTTAAAAAAAAAGCTTTATAATTTGAAAAAGGTGAGGAATATAATTTAAATACTTTAAAATATATTTATTAGCTGATATGGCTTGTAAACAAAAACATAATAACATATCAAATATTTCTTAAACAAGTATTAAAACAACTGCGTATAACGAAACATATTATTTTCTTTCATTTGGTGTTTAATTTGAGAACAGTGACATCTACTGCAATACGTACCTACTAATAGAACGCAAAAAATCTCTAAGAAAAAATAATTGTACTGACTGTTATGACACTGCGACAGTGTTACCAGATGGGGGGATTCCCTGCAAATTCGGGGTTTTTTTGACGTCTGGGGGGAGATTTGGGGGTAAAGATTCTTGGGGGGACATTCGGGGGAAATATTTTGTTTTCAGAAATTTTTGGCGATATTTTAAGTATTAATAATTCATCTACAAACACAATTATCATCACTACAATTATTATATCTAAGTTATAATACGGTATTATTACTTTATCTTAGAATTATACTCTACTAGTAAATCATACTTCAATTGAATAGTTCATTTTAATAATTGAATTCATTCGTTCGTTCATTTACATCATTAATTTTATTTATTATGCCGTCTCTACTCGTATGCGTCGTATCTTATAGGCTACTTTCCGTTAGACTCACAACGACTACGTTCACAACCGCGGTTTTTCCCGTTCCACTTATTTGCTGGTGTCACAATCCTAAATTCAAGTGGAACGGTTATTTAACCCACCTATTGACACGGGTCGTTGTTTAACCCAACCCCGTGAGCGAAAATGATGACGTCATTAGTGACGTTTTCGCTACGACGGTAGTTTTGCTTTTTTATTTCTCCTTTAAAATAAGTAAAAACTGTTTTGGGGATTTTTTTCTCTTATATTTGGGGATTTTTGTCAAAAATTTGGGGTTTATTGACATGGTCATCTGGCAACACTGCACTGCGATAAACCGAAACAAAAATGGCGTTATACTGTTTGATGTCAGTAGTGAAAAATGTTTAAAAAGTAAATAAAAATGTTTCTTCCGTGCAAACGTGTGTTAATATGTGTTATTTTGTTTTTGTTTATTGTTAAAACATGTAAGTATTATTAATCATTCAGTCATATCATTATTAGCTCGGAAAAGTTGACAGAAAATATTTGTCCATATTTTCTAGATTTCGGGTATTATTCTCTTCAAAAGGCCTTGATTTACAACTTTGGGAGTGTATGTAAACTTAGCTACCGATCGAGAACAAGGTTTCGCATCGTTAATGTCAAATTTTCCTTTAAAATCTAATGATTATTTTTGAAACTTTTTGTCGTACATTTTTTGCATTTTCGATATCTAACGGTATCATTTTTATGGAAACGAAATCCTTTCACTTTCGCCTTATTATCCAGTTAGTATTAGTTGTATTAGGCCTTTGGCTATTTATAACTTCTATCTTAAAACATTAAATAATTTGAATAATGAGTACCTAAAATAAAAAAAGCCTTTTCGAATGTTTAAGGTAGCTAATTTACTGATCTTATGCTTAAATTGACTCAAGCTTCAGGTGCAGTATAGGTATAGGGCACCTTTATTGGTTGAATGGTTAAAAATCACCCATGACACTCGCTGACTGCTACCGTGGCATCCTCAAGTTAATTGCTCGGCTTGTGGGCTTTAGTTGGGAGTCGCTACAAGTGACTAGGAGAATACAGTATTCATTAAAGCTCATCAGAATTACCTCTCTACACAGAAATACCAATTAAAAACCATAAAGAACCAGATGAGTATGCTGCCCTACCCTCCCCTCTAAAACCCTACACATCTCCCATCATTTAAAATAAAGGTGCCCTATATCTATACCACACCCCAAACAGCATTCTATTTTGGAATATAGATCTTAAACTAAACCCATAAAACACTGGAATCTCCTAGTCTCTTTTATCAATTCAAAGTCTAATTTTCTTCATACACAACTGACATGTTAATACACAATATCAAGATACACATTCTATTTTTTTAAGTCTTATTTGCTTTTTTGTTTCCTTGATATTTTATTTATTACTAGTTATTATCCATAACTTGGTCTTAAATTATAATTTAATTTTCTAAATGAAGCAATATCAGAATGGGAATAGTAGATTGTTACAAAAGAGGTGATAGTGACCTATGTAGACATAAGATGGTTCCGCACACTAGGGGTGCTAATAGTTTGAATGCATAAAGTGTCTTTCACTTAAGGTTAAATTTGCTTTTCATTTTGTATAACAGAAAAGTGAATAAAAACTGATTAGTTAAACAAACAACTACTTCTCAAATGAGTTATTAAATCTATATCTAAATCTGATGAACTCATTTAATGTGTGACATGTGGTATGTCAAGTAAATTTCTTTTTCTGTTGTGTTCTATTATCCAGTAATTTTTTGTTATTGATGATACACTCTATCATAATTATGAATTTGTAGGGATTTATAGGATGTAAATTCAAAAATGCTGTTTGGAATTATCACAAAGTTTATTAGAAGTACACACACATAAATAACAGTTCTTACAAGTATAGCCGAATAGAAAAAAACCAAATCATAGGCAGAAAATTGTTATCACTTAAATAGCATAAAGTTCATTGTTATAAGATACTTGCTCCAAAAGTGCATTAGGTAATGCCTCATTCGCAGTCAGAATACGACTGGCATATTTTCCGACTGGCCGACCCTTATCCATTTGTAAATTAGACATGGCCTCCTAGCAACATGTTGCCCACAGATTCTTGTTAAAATCTTTAAATGGTCAGCTTTAATGGCTTCCAAAAATTCACATGAAATACCAAAAAAGGAAAGAAGGTTTTATGTCTCTTATGGCAGAGTGAACAAAGCCAATACCGCGAATATAGATCACTCAAATTCAAAGGGGTAATAAGACACCTACAAAGGATTAGTCCTGGCTTGCATCAATAGTAATAACATATTTAGCTCAAATTTATGTAAATCAAATAATAATTTAGTGAAAAGCAATTTATAAGTATAAATAAAAGTCATGTTTCAAAATTAGTGATACTTTTTAATTATTGCGATTTAACAGTGGCTGTATAAAAAGTTCAAAACCATTTTGCTGGGACAAAAAGGACTGTTTTCATCCCTGTGGCATCTTCAAGCATACCTTCATAATATGAGAAATGAAATTGTATTATCCTGTCTTTCCAAAAGCCTATTTATATTACTTAGTTTTCATAATATGCCCAACTAGAATTATTTGTTGTTGTTTTTAAAACACTTCTATTAAAGTGCAATATCATAAAAAATAGAGAGTCCATTGATTACCACTTTGAGTTTTGTGACCATATACATCTGTATATTTTATATATAAAGATTGTTTTCAATCCAGGCACATCAGAACTGCCAAGCCCTCCCCAGCTAGTCCTATACATTCCTGGTGATCCGGAATATACAGATGTGCTGGCCAGACGGGAACATGATGACTTGACTCTGACCTGCAAGTTGCGGGGAGAGGTTGCCCCTACTCGTTATGTGTGGAATTACATACCTGCTGATGAAAATGCTGTGCCTAGGTAAGTGCTTACACCTTTCCTTCTTGTGGCAATTATTTACCTTACTGACCTTATAGAGTATGCATCCTTCATTGTATTCCTTCAGTGGCACATTAGTTGTAATATCAATAGTCTACTCAGATTAACCTAAACCATAAACTTAAACGCGTTAACTTGTTTTAACACTATTCCATGTGACTTCCCTATGAGAGTTGCCTCCTCTGTAATAGCAATTATTTTCTAATTTGATTGTTGATTACCAATCTGTATTTTTGTAGTCTCTTATAAAGAAAGAAAAACTTTAAAACTAGGTACAGTTTAAACACTTACAATAAAGTCATGGTTACAATTATGTATATATTGCTGTAGATTTGTATAATAAAATTAAATACAAGTTTACTTTTGCTTATTTAACAGCCCATACACAGTGAAAACCGAGAGTGGCGCTAGTTCCCTTGTGAAATTGAACCTGTCATTGAGTGACAGTGGGCAGTACTTTTGCACTGTTCCACCGTTCAGCGCCAGCAAGAATATTGTTGTTCAGAGCAAAGGTTAGTTTTATGATTTCCCTAATGATTAAGATAATATAATATTACCTTCAAATATTTACACTATGCTTGTACAAGCAGATTGATGGGTTTTACAAATAGGGTATCTTCTGATGCATGTTTCCACAGAGTCGGTACAAGGTATGTTAATTATGACAAAATACACATTGGGTCAAAAAATTTGCCCATTGTGCCTTATGCCCAGGATTGAAACTTATGTCATTACATTGAGACAAAGATGCATTAGTTACCATGACTTCTCACAGTATAAATGTTGAAAATTTTATTGGAGAATTATATTTTCTATAGGTCCAATGCAATGCGCCCGTGGCGCTTTTTGGTGCGGAAAACGCTGTGTGCTAGCCACATATGTTTGTGATGGGTTCGTAGACTGTGAGCATGGAGAGGACGAACACATACACCTGTGTAATATGCAGAATATATGTCAACGTAAGTTTATTTTAAACCAATATAAAAATATCACCTGCCCACCACCTGTGGCTGTTAATGGGCATGGTCATAGGCCTTTCTAAGTTTGAGCTAAATATAGTAATCCTTCGCTTTCCTTTTCTGTCCTTGCGAATGTTGTGGGTCTATTGAGTTGGAGGGCATCCTATACCTTGCTTAAGTTGCATGTAGCTGGTGAAGGTAGAAAATAAGGAAAGCAGAAGACCGGAAAAGTGGAGCAACCTACAGGCGGCCAGCAGTGGGCAATGGCGAAGAATGCATAATGTGTCTTTATGTTTTATGTTTAAGTGAATGATATATTAATTATGAGTGACTGAATGTGTCTAACTTTCAAGAGTCATAAAAATTGCAGCAAAAAAATTGTGTTCCTTTCAGGGAGCGATAAGTTGAACTGCTCTTCCGGTCGTTGTATATCTGAATCCGCGTGTTGTTTGCCCCACACTACTGGATATTTGTGCAGGCAACCGGCTTGCTGTGACGAGTATCCGCGATATTCAAGGCAAGAAGGTGAGTTTACAGTGGTTTATAATCATACACCATACTTTATGGTTTCATACGTTTAGTATTATTACGTCGAAAGAGACGTATGTGCATTAGTTTCATATAACAAGCTTTTTTAGACATTGTTCATTGTTGGAGTTTTTTGTTTTTCAGGGTTTGTTGAGTTTGATTATCCCCCGCTCTTTGATGACAGACATGCGCCCGACGACTATGGCTTTATCCAATCGACTATATACACTGTGACTGGTATGTTATTATTTTTGTTAATGTAGTTTGGTTTATTAATCATTTCGACAAAAATTTAACTCTTATGAAATTGTCATGTCCATCAATTGTCTGACTACATGTCAGTCGTTTGTATTAAAAACTACCTGATATACATAATAATATTACAGCAAGATTCAGCCTATATAGTGCTACAAAGCCATGTAGTGCAATTGCGAGAAATGTTAATCGCTCAGCATGAACAATTGTCATTCCTCATAATTGATCAAATTCAGTGTAATCTTCTATAGCTACTTGGTTATTTTTAACGCTTAAACTTTTCCAGCTTGTGCCTTGATCTTCATGATAGCAGTAGTGCTGTTGGTATCGGCCATTTGTAAGATGCACATGAAGAGGGCAGCACTGAGGAGTTACGCTCACGCCGAGAGGGCCACCCGTCATCACTACAACGTACAGTATGCGCAGGTGAGTACACGATCTAAACATGGCGAGGAGCGACCGATGACTATGGCGAGTGATGGAAGTCGTCCTCGAGTGTGGTCATTCGTTAATTAATGTTATCCTTTCCAGGCGCAACGGTTCCCACCTTGCTATGAAGCCTCAAGGCTTTTGGAGCAGGAGGGCACGATTGTCAACTCACCACCGCATTCTCCCCAAGACACACCCACCAGGCAGAATTTGCAGGTTATTAAAATACTTATTAAAATTGTGTAAATTATGTATTCCAATCGGCCGCGGAAAGAATTCTATTCCTGATAAGGGTAAATGATTTTTCAAAAATCTACTGATATCACTATAGTTTTCGTCAAAATTGGCCCCGAGACTCGTTTGAGTGTTTTTCGATATTTCGCATAATTTAGGATTTGGCTCTAAAGGCCCTATATATTCACCTGTATATATTCCAAAAAGCACTTTGGGTACTTAATACATTCCACAATGGTTTTAAGTTAAAAAGTTCATATAAAATAGTGGGCATTAAAGTACCGTGATATTATATTCATTTTAAATTATTTTTAATTACTGTTTCAATAATAATAAACGTTACTCGACGAGGATTTTTAACATATTTTATTTTTTTCACTTTTAATTTGCACTTTTTTTTTGCTTTTGCATTTGTAGTGTTTGATAAAGGTTTGTTTTTATAACCAGTGCAACTCTGAATGTCCGCCAACAATAACGGGGCCGCCTCCAGAGCGACCAACAGGAATGGGTCTAGCGAGACTGTCGGCCATATTCTCCTCTCGATATAGGCAGGTAAGGGATTTTTCATAAAATCCATAGGACACCGTTTAATAATGTAATTGAATTAATAAATTTGGCTGAAATTAAACGGTTGGTAATAATAATGACAATATAAAAGCTACTACATTTTCCGGTATTAGTGACCAGTAATTAGTATTAGTTAGTAATTCCTGCCCAATAACGGAAAGCCATTATTATTCATAACATTGCTTGAAAATTAATATTTATATTAAAAATCTATCTTTGATCATTTGATAAATCACTAATAAATTAATGCAGATCTGTAATAAATGATATTGTTGTTTATATTATACTATGAAATCAAGCAGAAATCCATTATGGCGATTACTGCCTTACGTGTCCGTGGAACAGACAAAAATATGAAATCTTTAAAATATAATATACATTTTATTTTATATTATACTATACCTTATAGTTAATTAAAATCAACGCATTTCGAATCCTTTGCATCTATCAAAGACATGATAAAATTACCCTATTGTGATTATTACAGGTGCCCACCAATCCGCCTGACGTCGAAATGACCTTACGCTCAACATCTTTAAACAATTCCCCAACGCGTCAAATACAAAATTACCGCAGTCCAACATATTGCGATATTAATACTGAGTATTTGTTAAATAGCCCAGATAGTGTAGATTGCGCTAGGAATCTAAACATACCTGAGAGACCTAGGCGTAATACCTTAGAAAGGGTCATAGACCATATTGATAGGCAAAGACTAACATTGCAGGTAGGGAGGTTCCAATTAACGTTACCAAATCTACCTAATATAACAGGTTTTAGAAGGAATTGTGACCGACCTGATACTCCTAATGTCACTGAAGTGGATTTGCAAGATCTTGATTTCGTTAGATTGGGTTCGAATGATACTTATACGCTGAACGGTAGGACTATAAGGCTTTTGGGGGCTGATTTTGAGAATTATCCAATTGTTGGTGGGTCTAGACCTCCACCTTATACAGAAGCAATGAGATATAAGTTATATGGACCTCCACCTGAATATTTAAGTCGTGAAGGTCTAAATAGAGAAAGTCAAGTGGATCAAGAAGCCAGGAGTAATATCGAAATGCCGCCCTGTTACGATGAAGTCAACGGTAATCAAGTAACAGGCAACAATAACAGTGATTTGAATACCAGTTCTGATGTAGTTGCTGCAAATCTAAATTCTAATAATATCGTAACGATATCTAATAATGTTGTTGATAATAATTCTGATCTGAATGTATGTGTAAATGATTTAACAGTTATAAATAATGATACCAACAACGGAATATCTGTTGATAATGGAATTTCAAGTAATACCAGTAATGTAACAGATAATAACAGTGATACAAATACTATTTCTAATGCAGTCTCTAAAGGTAGCTATGAAAATAATAATATACACTCGTCAAGTAGTTTTAAAGTAACAGTTACAAGTCACAATCCCAATGACCAGATTTCATCACCAAATATCAGTGATATAAATAACGGTTCTTTATCAAATAATAACATAGCACAGAACAGCACTGCGAATTCCAATTTTGAGTCTTTGAATTCGGTTATCGATAATTTACCGGCTATTGATAGTGATGTGAATGCTAATTAATGTTGTTCTCAAATATATACTTTATTCAAAGAATAAATCAATCCGTAAGGCGATAGTAGACGTTTAAGATCAAAGTGTATTGGTGAAAGATTGATTGTCTATTGTGAGCTTTATTTTAGGTTATTATTATTTTTTACATATAATTAATTCAATTTGAATCTGATATAATGTGATTAATATTATTTAAATCAAATTTATGCTGTTGCAAAATATTTTATAGTGTCATTTTTTTGTCAATCTAATTGACGTTTAAAATTAATTAAAAATGATAAACGATCAATCTGGCAAAAATTGTGCCTTAATATAATAAAAGAAATTGATTAAAAATAATATTTTCAAAGACAGCTATATTGATCCGATTTATAGACTTAGTAAGAAAAGTATATTTTGAAATAATAATGACTACCAAATTTATATAGCTTCACATCACTAATGTTACATATTAATTATATGTGGTTTTTAACGGATTTTAACATAATATATTTTAACTGTTCTAATGTTCTTTTTTGGACTTTTTGGCGGAAACTTGAAGGGTAGGAAACATCAAGTATTATTAGTAATCGATGGTAGGAAAGGTAAGGAAGTGGTTTCATCCAGTGGAATTGTTATCAAAAACATTTAATTTTGGTTTAAAGTGAGCAATAATTTTAAGGTATACGTTAAAATCCGTTAAATTTCAATAGTCATTTTATTGATGACGCTTTGATTTGTTGCCATAATAACATAAAAATATACAGCGATTAATATTAAATTGTTTTTGTTTAAGAATAAGATACTCATTTTAAATATTGTAAATAATTTATTTTCGTAGTAGCACTTAGGTTGGTTAAACTGTTGCGATTTTTAGTCGCAACTTTTGTAGTTTCGATTTGAATAGTAAACTGATTTAGTTTATATTAGTAAATTAGTATTATCTCCGCCTTTTTATAACTGAATCAAAGTTTTAGTGAATTTATGCAAGTTTAATTTGTGTTTTCATTTATTTGTGTCTTCATTTGTACGTGACTTGCGCTTACTAACTTACTTGAGCTCCTTCGCTACCGTACGCAGCGATTCCAAAGAACATTTCAGGTACTGGGGATTTGGAAGGAGATCCCAGCGGAGGTTTCCCCACAATTTAAAGATATGGTATTTTTTAATAAGATTAAGCTATTAAATAATTGTCGGAAAATTCTCTGCTTTTACAAATATGCATAGGTAGATAATAGTAACTACTTTCTATTAGATAGGCCGTCAGTCTGTCTACTGTAACCTAGTTATACATTTTTTTAGAAGAATAATAACAAAGTGGTCTGCCGGAATATTCGTAGTCGTTTTTCTTTTTATTAGTGCGACTGAAAATCGCAGCTTTCAGTGAATCACGTAAGTTTGTAATTGCCTTATAGACTATAGATGTTTAAATTCTGTTTTTATATATCTTTAGATGTTGTATGTATGTATGTTATAAGGGCGGAACACATTATCAGTATTCAAAGGCATGTGATGATCTGATCGTATCTTTTACAACTTTAAAATGTCATTAAATATTTAAAATAATGTTAAAAAGCGACACAATGACCAAGTTAAAGTTTTAAAGATAAACAAATACAGACCATAATACTGATACGTGTGGTTAGTCCCTAAGTGATATTTTCTCATCTGTCCATACATATCTTCGGCACAATAATTATGGTTGTTGTCTTATGTTTATTGTTGTAATTAAATTGCAAAAAGATTTAACCAATTTTATATTATTTAAAAGACCAGTATCGTGTTAGGTTAGGTTAATATTGTAACGAGTTAAATGATTGATTACATTTTATTACTAGTCGAATTGTTGTAATCGAATAATTATGATTACTTTGTTTGTATCGATTGTAAATGTAATTATATTTAATTAAATGATCATTCTCGTTGCAGTCGCCATTTAACCAACACGCTCGGAATAATTTTTTATTACCAAATACCCTTTTTTTTCAGATATTAGCTATACCGACGACCGCTATTCAGATACACCTTTGGATCATGTCCTATCATAATGGCAAACTGTTAATAATACGAAATTGGTTAAATAATTTTCCAAAGTTTTATGAATTTTATGTATTAAATAAAAATCTTAGTATGAAATAAATATGTAGTATGTACACGAGTTGGTTGCTAATCGTAGTACTAGGCTGTATTTTAGTTTAAAGAATCGCTCGATTGCGTGTCGGACCGCTCACATTGAAAGGTTTCTTAGAAACGACCCACTTCACTATTTTGTGATTTGGCTACGGAGTCCTAAAATTAAGTATCCATTCGAAAATATCCTATAGCTTGAAAATTACTAGATGGATCTTATTCGAAATAAATTTCGTTGAATCGTTGAATGCATTTTTAGACCGAAGTTCGTTTACGTGGCTTACAGTAGAGTGAACTGGCATAGAGCGTATAGACGATCTTTAACGTTAAGAACTTCGTTACTGATGGGGATTTCTTGCTCACACAATTTTAGTTTTTTAAAACATCGATTTTTTGTATAATTTGCCCCTTAATAGCTCAAAAGGTAGACAGCTGAACTTTTACAACTTTGGTAGATAATGTCTTTTCCACCTGTTTTTTAAATGCTAATACACGCAACACTTCACTCTATCTTTCGTCACTTAGAAGCGAAGTGAACTTAGCACACAGACGGTTTCTAACTACAATAGCACCGATTTGCTCGGTTTTTGAACTAATATTTATGCTCATCACTTGATCCGTCTCCAGTTTGACCCCCATATACGATGGTCCGGTTTATCTCTTACATCCATATTCGAAATGTTAGGAATGAAAACACTTTATTGTTCACCAAAATTAAAACTACGTTCTTAAAAACTAGATACAATAAATGCTTATAAAAAATAAATCTTAATTATATACTATATAAACACAGTAAATATCATAATACATACAGAAAAGCAGCACTATTATATCTGAGAGGACCAAAAATAATTAAAAACCATGATTTTAAAAGAGGATACTGACTTAGCTTGTCTGATGTTTAGTGGCAGTGAGTTCCATAAACGGACAGCCTGTACCGTGAAAGAGTTGTCAACGAAGGAAGAAGTGTGTACAGGTGTCATTAGGGAGAGATTGTTACTAGAGCGCAAATAATGGGAATGAGAAAGATGTAGGAAGTGAAAACGTTCCTTTAAATAAGGAGGAGTACGAGGATCAAAAAGGATGTTGTACAAAAGAGAGAGGAAGTGAACATTCCGGCGAAGGCGAATAGGTAACCATTTTAAGCTTCTTACGATATTCGGAAACGTGGTCATATTTGCGCAACCCAAATATGAACCGAATACAGACATTTTGAAGTCGATCGAGCTTATTCAGTTGTTCTTGGGTTAAGTCGAGATAACTGGCGTCAGCATAATCAAGTATGGGTAGTAACAGGGAATTGACTTTCTTAATTTGAATCTCGTAAAACACGTCAGTAATAAATATAAAAACCGGCTAACTAGTAACCCATTTAATATTAAACCTAGTGAGAATTTTAATATCCGCATTGTGTATTCTAGAAGAATCATCTAATTGGCGAGTCCGACTCGCACACGGCCTCTTGTTTTGCTTCGTCGTAATAGCAACGTACTCGTGTACAAACCATACTTTAGCTTGCCTAATTGTTATACGTTTTGGCCAGTTTATTAAATGTATAGAATTAAATTATAAATGAAACTTAGTACTTAAGATATGTATTTTACAGTCAATCGCACGCTTTACTACACGATCACACCGGTTTTTCACGGCCAGTTCAAACTTCCATCAATTTAACATTAACTGTGGTTAAATATCCAATGCTCGCATAAGTCACTGGAACGCATAAGTTCTGGGTTTGATTCCTAGAATGGTAGATAGCAAACGAACACTTCGCCACAAAAGCGCATATAAAAGATGTAATCTTACTTCGTTTAATTCATTAACTAACACAACACATCGAGATTATAGATGTGTGAATGCGCGTCAATCCGTATTGAACAAGCGTGGCGAATATATCATAGTTGTCCTAAAATTAAGAACACATAGCCCATCAGTGGGTTTACATTAGAAAGACAATCAAGAGCTTATGTAAAATGAAAAATTACAAAAACTCGACATGCAAACACGCACTTCTTCCCAAGCAGCTCACGAATAATTTTATTGTATTGTGCAAGCTATAAATTTAAAACAATAATAAATCACATATCATGTATATAAATTTCATGCTGCGCCTGCGTAAAACCGATGCTTGTCCCGCTGGGATATTTCTGGGATAAAATTATCCTATATTCATCAGAATAAGAGTCATCACAGCAGTCGGCACGGATTCGGTAAATACAAACCAAAAAGTGCTCATGGTCCGTCACAGATGCTGAAAGCGGCGTCTTGCAACAATCTACGTTTGACGCCGCTTTGGACGTCGGATTGTGGTTAAACCGATGGGCACTCTGGAAATGTCTAAACGCACGTTAGTTTTTCCCGCGCACTCTGATTGAACTGATTTGTTTGACACAAAAATTGACCTCAAAAACGCCGACTACGTTGGGATGGACAAGAAATACTGCGACGGCGTGTGTACACCGCGTCAGGCTTTCGATAGAGAACAATGTTGTCTGATAGAGATCAATGTATTTAAATAATAAGCATTCGTGTGTCGTGTACAGCGTCTGCGTGACGCAGCCTATGACATTTCTAACGGGCCACCGTCTAACGCCTCCGATTTAAAGGCTTCATTAATAACGTTCTCACCGGCTCGATCATATCGAGAACGCTATCACTGACGCACTTATCAAGTAAAGTGTTAAGACTAAAGCTTCTTGGCTAATATTTACCGAATCCGTGCGGTGTATTATGGAGACTCCCTAAGTATATTCCGTCTGTAACATCATGGAAGAAGGCAATCTCCCAGTAAAAGACCTAGAAAAATCGGCAATCATAAATTACAAGATGTCATTCTTGCCGTCGTTTTATTATATAATAACAGCCCATAACGTCCCACTCGAGCTTCCTATTTATATAGAATTTATGACCATTTTAAGGTTACGTTTTTATTTGTCATTCCTGGTACTTTTTCCATGATATTACAAGTGTTATAAAATTCATTTACCAAAAGAGACAAATAAGCAATCATATTTATATATTTTTATATTTAGGATTAAAATAATAGTCACTTCACTTTAAATAAATCAAAATACGAGTCGATGAAGGAGTTATGTATCTACAAACTATGTAAGACCTTAAAACAATTCCAATTTTAATTAGAAATAGCAAGTGATGAAGGAGTTATGGGCGTTTACATAATAATAGTCGAATAATATCTTGTTGTTTATTTTGTCAATATTTACCAATTATAGAATATCCCCTTCATCCACTCATGTCTTAAAATGTCAACCTAATTAATGAACAAGTCACCTTATAACAAAAATGTCACCCTGTTAAATAAATAGTACAAAAGATGCCTAAGACAACCTTCAAATGCCTTGTACTTAGTTGTTAAGTTGAATAAATGTTTTAGAAATGAATTAATGTTTTTTTTTTCAATAGATACTTATTTATCAAGGAAAAATGACAATCTCTCACCAAAAAATTGCGATGACAGCAAACAGAGAAGTGGGCAACGCGGTACGTAAATACACGCTGTATTCGCGCTGCACATTTCCCTTTTCTCTTGTTTGCTGCTGTACAAGTCGACAGTGCGGGCTTGCATCATCAAAAGGGTTAGAATCCAAAACAGCAGTCTAAGTATATTCATCATCTTCTGTGTAAGATTGTTTAATTTGGTCAATGATCGTTTGGTTGACAGTTTTGAACTTGTTTGCAAGTGACTCAATGTCCTGTTTTGTATCCCGCCCCAGTATACCCATCAGTTGAGCAAATTGTACTAAGTTCATGTCTTCCCTATTCGGATTAATCCTGAAAGAATAGTTTTAGAGATATTTGCTTCAAAAGTCCTAATTCCTAAACATTGTGATCCCTTCTAACAAATATGAAATGGATAATTCTTAAAAAATGTTGTTTGTAGAATCTCAAAAATACTTTTAATAAAAATGCGTTTGAACAACATTAATTTTTGTTTTTGATTAATGCTTTCTTTGTGGTGCCGTAGCTAAATAAAATCGTCGTCACTTTATTAATTTATCTAATTCGATACTACTCCTAAAAAAATAGAGTCCAGAAAGTCCAAAGTACCTTTCGTAGGTCTTCGTAAACTTATTAATGTCGATTAATTTTCCATCAATAATCTTACACTCTAAAAACCATTTCAAAATAACTTCGTATTGCGCTCCCTTGCTTTTACTCGCCCCATAAAGGGTCATATATATTGATTCTATGTCCATTACTAATTTATTATTAGATTAAGTTCTTAATCATTACGAATTATTTTAAAGTCCACTAGGAACGTCCGATAAATGGAGAATCTAGATGGTTTTTTAAAATCTCTTAGGTTTAGGCCAATGTATTCAGTGGTACCAAGGGGTGGCTATATATTTTTACTATGTTCAAATAACAGGCATACAGCTGTAATGTTGTCTTGTAGCTTACTTCGAAATCTGACGCTGTAGTAAAAAGGGTTGCGAGGTTGTTTTTTCCGTAATTTACAATAAATTGTCGAATCACATAATTTTTATGAAGTCAATTTTTTTTACAACATTGTACTCTGAATAAGCCTACTTTGTTCTCAGTAAGATAAAAAAATCAGAGATAACTTTTATTATACACGCACAGAGAATACCTCAACGTGAAAAAAAACAAAATGGCTGAAACATAAAAGAAAGCGAATGGAGCCCGTATTAGTGTATAAAAATAGTTGTAATATATGTATCTACATTACCACAAATCCGAAACCAGGCATACTGTTAGCATTTTTCCATCACAGTAATTTAAAAAAAACAGAGAGAAATAAAACAAAGTAAAATTCAAAATAAACACATTTGATTCTTTTCGTTATAAAAATATATTCAGGTATAATAAATGATCAGAAAGTTAAAGTAGTACAAATATAAATGTTATAGTACAATAGTATAGTATATCTACAGTAGTCTGACAGAAGTATAGTTATTCAAGAGTGTTATAGCATGATATAGTGATTTTTAGCTTTCATGAGTTATGTATTATCATAAAACAAAAATATAGTTCTTATTTAACGCTATGTAAGAATAATTTAGAATGACAATTGCCTGATAATAAAAACCTAAGCCCTAATGACTAAATGGCGCCACTCTTCGTTTTCCTCTTGCTGTTTTACAATTTTCTTCCATTTCCGTATAAAATTTATACCGTGTAATAATAACTCGGTCACCTTCGATAGTCGCATTATCGGTATTACGAACGAGGCGTATTTTATACAACCACTAAGATTATAACTGTTAGTAAGTAATACGATCACTTTTGGCCGGTTTCTATATGTTACTATTCGTTCACATACCTTACCGTCGGTTCAATTTTGACATTACTTGTATGGAACTTATGGCAAATTTTAACCGATAGTAACGCAAATGAACAGTTGGTAAGATATAGGAACTGGGAATTGGAACATGCTTCTGCCTTAAAAACCTTAAATAGAGAAATTGGCGCCATCTGCTCCTATAGGATTTTGGGCTTTAGAGAATTAAGTTTCCTGTTGGACTACTCATTTCTTATAAACAAATATCGTACACGCTCTCTTTTGAGTGTCAGTGTATTTTCTTTTTGATGTTATTTATGAGATCATCAAAATTTTAGTAACTCTTAAATCATAAAAAACTCTTCCTTTAAAATAAGTAAAAAACAAACAATTATTTTACTACCTAATGTCATAGAACAAAATATTAGGAATGACAAACATCCAGTTAAAAATGTAACTTAAAAAGCCCCTAATACTACATTGAAATGTTACATGAGCTTTGCATTTGTTAGCGGACGCAATTTTATTTTTGGGACATGTGTGGGGGGGGGGGGTCAATAGAAGCTTAACCTCAAGTTTGTGGGGTCGCCACCCTTGTCCCCTGGCCGCCATCTTGGAAAAGGGGCGAAAACACTTTTTGCGATATCTCGGAAAAATTTAACTTATCGAATGTTAAGCAAGTAGAAAAGGTCCCCCGTTTTCCCCGCCACCTATGAAGTAGAGTCCGTAGGCGCGTTTTTTTTACGTAGGATCCTCAGTAGGCCTACTCCACGGACATCTTGCTTATAAGGTAATCCTCGACATCATAATATTTTTAATCACTTATTAGCTAGCTACTCTAATCGACTTTTCTTCGATGGCCCAGGCTGTGGCTCAGAATCTAAATCAACGTCAAATGTGAAAGTTTGAGGAATTACAGGAGTTAAAATTGGAGTCATAGTTGGAAGTTCATCTTCAAATTCATTTTCTTCCATTAACTTTGATATCTCCATAATGTTGTTGCATGTTTCGCCAGAACATACATAAAAAAACGCGCCTACGCACTCTACCTTATAGGTGGCGGTGAAAACAGGGGACCTTTTCTACCTGCTTAACATTCGATAAGTTAAATTTGGTAAGTTCTATGGTAAAGAAAAGAGTTGGGAATGAATAAAAAATTTCTCACTTTTTTGCTTATAACTTCTTTAATTTTTAATTTAGGGGAAAAAGTTATATAAACATATTTGTAGGCAAAACAATTTGCTACAAATTATGACTTTACAATTTTTTTGTAAGACGCATAGTTTCCGAGATATCGCGAAAAAAGTGTTTTCGCCCCTTTTTCCAAGATGGCGGCCAGGGGACAAGGGTGGCGACCCCACAAACTTGAGGTTAAGCTTCTATTGACCCCCCCACACATATCCCAAAAATAAAATTGCGTCCTCTAACAAATGCAATATTCGGCCCTTAAATTGTAAGATTTCAATGGAGTATAAATCTTACAACTAAAATTAGTAAAAAGTGAAATTACTTGTACTTGACAAGTAATTTTACTTTTACGTATTGATATAGCAAAACACCACTATGATGTAATAATAATTTAAAGTGATGTGTGATGTAATAAATCATATAAAGGATAAATATTGTTACATAAAATTATGGTAAATTATAGACAACTACTCTATACAAAACAGGCAATATACAAAAATATTCAATTAAGGAAATGGCAGATTGCATCGTTTAGAAATAAGAGGGTACATAACAAAATTAATTATTAACTTTAAAAAGAAACACGTCAAGAACAACTTTGCTACTAAATAACTGTGACAATACTTTCAGTGCATATTTTAATATTTAAAAGGTACTTTTAATTAAGACTATTGATTGATTCCGGGGTTTTTAGAGGAATATTTTTAAAAGGCACTTGTCATTTTCTAATATTCTTTTTCTATGCTAACAGTTAACACCATGCATGTTTTATTTTGGATTACTATATTAATTTACTACCCATTTAATTACCGTACCATTGCTAAATAATTGAAATTACTCGTATGAAGTTCATGTCAAATGGCAAATAAATGGATAGTAAGAAACCCGATATTAATCGATAAGAGTGGAATGAAATAACAGTAATTAAGTCAATATAATTCATATACATCATCATCTCTTTTAAGCCTTTGTACATTGATAACACTGCAAGAGCAAAAGTAATACGCGTCTTGGAAGTTCGTTCACGACACTATTAGGTAATAAAGTTCACAAGGTGATGTACGTCTAGAGGACGAGTCGAGAGGAGTGTTGCGTTCTCGCTCGCTCGCTATGCGCATTCGCATGCCATCTCTTTCTCACTACATATCGGCATGTGTAACACAGCACGCAGCTAATTTCTCTCAAGACGTATTTAAGATTTGAGTAAACTGTAATATTTCACTCGAGGTCTGACTAAAATCTTGAATTTATAATCTTTTCAAAACAATATATATTTTAAAAATTGGAACCTTAACATCTTTGTCCGTCTATTTATATCCGTGACTCTCAACCTTTTCTTAACCATTGCCCCCCTTTAGAAGAGAACAAAAATGTCAACGTCCCCTATTCCACAGTTGTTAACTATATATGAAACTAGCTTTTTACCTTAACTTGGCACGCTACAGACACCTTCATACTATTGCCTGGTGATTAAAACACACTGATTTTATTTCAAATTTAAATAACATTTATATCTTTATATTTAAATTTGGTAAACAATGATAACACTAATTTCTCAGCTAGGTTTTGACTTTATTTATCCCAGTACTGACCATATTCATTATGCAATTTTGTGACCTAAATACATATAATTAAACAGTGTATCAGAATTATTATACAAATTATTTTGAGCCAGTGAAAATCAAATCAACTTTATGGATAACTCTTATATTCCAGTTAGGTTTCATTGAAATCAATAAAAGTTATTCTTTTCACTTATTCACCCAGGAATTGATTATTATATTCATCCTAGTTAGCTATATTCAAGTATTGATTATGTTGATCCGAGGATAGACAGCATTCATCCCATTAGTGATTATATTTATCCCATTTTTATATTAACGTTTATTACCAATATTATTTACTGTACGTTGGTATATCTACTTATTTCATCCATTGAGGCTTGGATGGTCTCGCGTGGGCCGCTTGGGGATGAAAGAAACTGTCATTAGGTCGTCGTCTTCTTTTAAGAGGCAGCCATCACTTGCCTTGCTGCGATTAAATAGCCTGCAAGAAAGCATTTTAAAGATTTCAATATTAAGTAAACAAAATTATTCTTATCTGAATTATCGATGGTTTTTATCCACGAAAGTAGAATATAACGAATGACAATCGCCCAATAAAATATTCTAAAACCTAGACGACTAAATGGCGTCACAAGAGTTCTTCTCTCATTGTTTAAATTTAATTTAAAACATTTTTACGTTTAATCTAAAACATATTTTTACATTGAATTTAAAACAGGTTTTAATACCTAATCAGTCAAAAATCGAGTCGTCAATTTATTTTCAAATTTTGACCAATGGCAAAAAGCGAGAGAAGAATGACATGTGGTGACATCTAGCCGTGTAGGATTTAAAAGCTTCTCAAAGCTACGTTTTTCACGCCTCGATTACCACTTATTATTTGTTCCATGCCATTATATTTGTTGGCAACCCCGTTGGTGTGCAGTGTTGCCAGCTTATCTTTTTTTTAAAGAAAATGAGTGTAAATGTCGTTAAATTAGGAACACTTATCCACTTTCCATCAGGCTTGCCTATATTATGCTGTTTAGTTGTATATGAATACGTAAAATATGTACCCATTTAAATATGTAGTAACTGTAACAATGTAGACATAAGAGGAACAAAGCTATGTATATTTATATAAGATATACATGCTCAATGCCTGAAACCCACATCCATGAAAATATAGTTAAGTACGATTCATGAAAACATATACTTAAAATTAAACCCAAAAATTGTAAGATAAAAAACATGACGATATTGAAAACATAGTGATAGATTAAACAATATAACACATGCAAAATTAGAAAATTAATAACAAGGATGTTGCTTTAAGACAAATGTATGAATGAATTAATGTATTTATTACCTATGTAGATTTTATGAAATTTATGTATCATAAATAGATAAAAAAATCTAAACCACGGCTCTGTTTTACGCAATAATTGTCGTTTTTCGTTTGGCGTTAGCGATAGAACTACAATTTGACTGTGGTTTTTGCTTGAAGATAATTATAAAACTTGAATATTCACGAATACTTAACACTGGCTAGATGTACAAATCTTAACGGGCAATATTTAGAATGAAGCAGTCATTCGCTGAATATCGTAACCGAGATTCCTTATATCATGCTGATAAATAAATACAACCTAATAATAATAATAATAACAACATGCACTTTTGAATAATTTTATCCAAGCTAATACATAAATATAATAAGTTACTCAATTGCTTTTTATGTTTGTTCACTACTCCCCGTAATGGCAGTGAATCCATTTTCATGAAATTTAGTATATTCGTCTTTACAAGAGATGTTTAAAAATTACTTTAAATGCGTCACGCGAAGTATTAAAACCTTCAAAGTAACATTAAGTAACAAATTTCTAGGGGTCCATATCCCAATGGCTACGGACCCCTAGAAATCCGATCGACCCCTAGAAACGAACAATGGACATTCGTCGCCTCTACAAAACTTTTATTATATGTGGATGGACTGATACACAAATTTGCCTGATTTTACTTTAATTCCTAAAGAAAATTCAAAGAAAACAATTTTTTATCAATATTCGAGACTTGTTTTGAGGTATATAGCAATCATGCGAAGTAACCTAATAAAAGAGGACTTCAATAAAAAACACAAAATCAAAACATGAAAAACCAACCACCTTAAAAGTACACACATAAAAAATCGAAAACACACAAAAAGAAGTCAGTTTGTTTACAATACCGTTCTGTTATACGTTAATTTTTGTTGATTTCCACGAGTCTCCTTTCTCGTTGCTGCTTTGTTAAGAGAAGAAGAAAGAGATAAAGATAGATTAGACAAGAGAATTTAAGAGACAGAGTATTGTGCTATAAAACAAAGTATACTACAAACAAACTTCGACTTTTACTTGCAATTAATGCATATAATAAATACTAAATGTATTATAATATGCATTAGGTCACAAAAATTCTCCTCAAAATAATTAAAGCTATAAGAAATGTATTAAAATAGCTACAAAATGCAAAGAACCCGATCTATTTTCACTTACAGCGTTCAAAACGTGTAAGAAAGGGATGTATATATACACGTACATACTTGCTTACAATAGTTTCACTGGTTTGAAGCAGGACAGTGATATATCAACAGAGATCATAGGCATATATTTAGTTCAATAGTATACTTAGAACAAAATTTGAATAATTAAAATATGACAATATTATCTAGAGATTTGTCTGATATACAATATAAACCTTTTGTTTCCATTACACTCATAAAGACGGTATTGCTTTATATGAATATAAAAGCTGCTATTGAGCTTTTATATTAGCATATAATTTGTAGGTTTAGTTATTGTTCAGAGGATTTTTATCACCTAAACAATATCAATCTTGTTGACTTTTGAGGGTAGCGGATTATGAGGTCATAATTCTAACGAGTCATGCTTAGTATGATTTAAACAGTAATTAGAGTATTTATGCATTTTCATTATAATTTACTTTATAAAAATGTTTAAAAGTTAACATTCAAGTAAATATTTTAAAAGTTGTTTTTTGTTGCGAACGTCGCTGACGTCATGGACTCCGACAAAATTTTACTTATCTCTTATAGGTAAATAATTATTTTAACAATATAGAGGAATTAATATTGTATACGTACTTGGTTAGAGGCGAAGCAGTTCTGTCTCTTGGATCTAAGCCTTCGTCCAACCCTCGATGGACCGAAACCGAGTCCAGCTCCTCAAGTTGTATGGATTGAAGGTATTCCGGCGTCCGTAGTTGTTCTATCGTTGGTTTTTTGAATCTGTAAATATGTGTGGATAGTAGAATTACTGCCAGATGTTTCCAAGAAGGGTCAGGTAAAAAACACCGCAAACAAAAGTGAATACAACAACAACAAACCCCCTATGAGAAACATGGGATAATATTATTATGTATCTATATATGTTGTATAAATATTAATGAGGCTTGAAGAAAAATCAACCAAGGTTTGGAAAAGTGTGGAAAACGTGGATGCACTGTTTAGTTTGTTATTTAGCTACAAAACCCTAAAGATATTTGGATAAGGGTAGTCCACGAACTGAATGCAATTTTTGAACCCCGTAACCCGGTAGTTTTTGGAGAAAAATCACTTAGTCCCAAATAGACAAAGGGAAGGACACGACGATTGTATATGGATATTAATTTTGCAAAATTGCTACCCTAGAAAAAGATTTAAAAAAAATGAAAACTATAGTTAAAATCACCTCGTCACCGAAACGGAGATAGAATCTTACACAAAAGTTATCAATTATCAAAGATATAATATAATGTAGTTTTTAAATATAAAAAAACAACTTACGTTTTCAATAATAAGCTGGAACAGACGACTGACACTGAACTCATGGCCATCGCAGCTGAAGCCATCCAGGGCTGAAAAAGAATTTACGCCTATTAGGGTAGTCAGCAGTAACGGCATTATTATATTAAGTATCTTATAGTTTGCATTGATATTACAAACTAGGATATGCCCGCAAATTCATCCACGCTTGACTTGAAATTCCCGCGGGATTCTCGGATCACAAAGTACCGATGAATTTAAAAAAGAATGTAAGCTATCGTTTTAGTGAAAACCTTGTCGGAATAAACAATTATGCACCCGAACAACTATAAACCGCTCCTGGCAAAGTTCCCGCGGGATTCCCGGCATAGAAATATCATACATTTTATAACATAGCTTGCTATCGATCAGTGAAAAAATGACTGTGGAATTAGTTTTTTTTAATCTGGCCATGTTAAATCCGTCCCAGAAAAATTCTCGCGGGATTCCCAGGATAAAATGTAGCGCACAATTTAAGTCTAAGAATTTGCTGTTGATTAGCGATAAGTGGTTATTATCGATAACAGCTCATTAGATTTTACATGAATCCCGGACAAACATACAAGAAATCTAAAAAAATACGTTCAATATATACATACACACAATATTTTTAGACTTTCATAATACTGTAGACGAGAGAGTTTTTGAAGATCGATAGAATTATGTTATTCTTTTGTACAAGACACAACATAATGACAATACCTGCAACTGCAATCCAACGAAGGCGAACGCCCCGCTCGCGAGCGGAATGCCGAGCAGATTGTAGACGGAGGCGAAGAGGAAATTCAGCCTAATGCGCCTAACCGTCGTTCTAGAAAGTTCTAAACACGCCACAACGTCCAGCAGATCATTCTGGAAATAAAAGGAGCCAGATTAAGGTAAAATTGTCAACTATTTGGATTATGGAATCAGAAAATTGTTTTCCTTCTCCGTTCCTGCACGAATGTTTCGTCACATATCCTACCCTCCTATATAGATATCACGTCACATACATAAATAAGAACCCACTTCTTCTTTCTTTTTCAATGACAACGACCCTTACGTCATTCGAAATATACGCGTACGAAGTTTCGCGGTCAAAACTAGTCATGAAATGAAACGCTATATTTCGAGTTTTGTGCTTTATTTAAAACTTATTTAATTTAAGTTTCAAATACATAACTCGTATCTATTAATATCATAAATGAGTTATTGGTATAATATAAAAAAAACTTCGTTTAAATAAATCGACTTATTTCTAAAGCTATTTTTAATTATAATATCCTATTTTCAATATATATTATCTAAAACATCGTAAAGTCGGTGCATAGTAATTTTCAAAATAAAGTAATTTTTATGTTTTACTTTGCACCGACTTCAAGATGTTTTAGATAATATATATTGAAAATAGGATATTATAATTAAAAATAGCTTTACAAATAAGTTATTTTATACTTTTTAGTTTTTGAAGTCGGTTTTTTTAAACGAAGTTTTTTTTTTGTTACTTTTTAGTGTCTAGCTATGGGTAGGCCTACGAAAGGTGCCGCGCACCTTAAAATATATAGGTCCCAAGAAATGGGAACAAAAAAATATTCGTTAAATGAAAACTACTGGGCCAAACTATGTTACATTTTTAGGGGACCAAATGGCAAATATTCCGCATCGAACTAAAAAAGAATCACGTAAATCGGATCATAAATCTCAGAGTAATCGGTGTACATATAAAAAAAAATACAGATCAAGTTGAGAACCTCCTCCTTTTGGAAGTCTGTTAAAAAGAAATAACAATCAATACGTTGTTCTCAAATATCATCCACTCCATTCTTCAATTGAAAGATTGACAGATATAAATCGACATTCAACAGTATAATGGTATGAATCAGTATAACCAATATGACTTTACCCTCATGAGGACCAAATCCGCTGCCTCCACGGCGACGTCTGTGCCACTCGCTATCGCTATACCGACGTCCGCCTGCGCGAGCGCCGGTGAATCGTTCACGCCGTCGCCAACCTATAGGAAAAAAATGTCGACGAGTGAAAATGATCAAATCCGTCGCGAAAATCTGTCAACATTTTTAAAATTTATTAGATCACTCACCATGGCGACTTTTTGGCCTTCTTCCTGTAGTTTTTGAATTTTGGCAACCTTGTGTGATGGTAACACTTCCGCGTAAACTTTGTTGATGCCAACCTAGAATTTAAGATATATTTTATAAAATATTAATAATTTCTTTTTTTTCTAGTCCCTCTGAAGTTAGGTTTAATTGAGAATTGCTAAAATATTTATTTATGTACGGAAATATTAGGAATTATGTGTATTAATAAAAAGGCAAATTAGAGACTTGCTTTTTTGAAATATTCGACTATTCTATAGGGCGTAACATTTTTTATTTGCATTTTTATCATTCTGGGATATAAAGAAAATTTCAGGGGTTTGACGTGCGGAACCCTAAAACCACCCACCTGCCTGGCGATAGCGACAGCAGTCTTCCGATTGTCTCCAGTGAGCAAACACACCTGGAGGCCCATCTTCTTGAGGGAGTAGACCGCGAGGTGTGCCTCGGGCTTAACCTCATCACAAACTCCTATAGTGCACACCAGTTGATCTGAAATTAAATGTACCACCACAGTAAGTATAATGGCAGTCACTGACCGCCCGCAATTACGTCTGCCCGCCTCCGGGTTGCGCACCCGACGATGACACCTGTTATTCCCTACATCCGCGACGCCTTCCACCGCCGGTCCCTACAGCATGACACACAGTAGTTGTTTCTACTTCACACTTGTATTAATTTTTTATTCTATTTCAAACAATATCTATTTGCTTCTGTGGTTGAACGGACTAAACCTTTGGCGACTTACTTCACTGCAACGCAGAGGCTCCAGATTCGAGTCCTGGTATGGTAAATTTCTCCGTTATTTACTATGGTCTGTGTATTTGGTATCGCTCCCAGAGTAGTCAGCTGTATATAACTCATAACACAAGCATAACACACTTAGTTTGAGGATAAACAATGTGTAACAACAATGTGTGCCGACAATATTTTTTTGATTTATTAACACAACGCAATACAGGGTACCACCTTAGGCGGGCTGACGTCGTTGGTGATTGTGTCGATGTTGCGGATTCTCAGTCAAACGCTGAAGAATTTCCTGTGATTGACCACTCACCATTGATGGCGGCGAGTACGGCAGTTCGGCCCAGCTCCTCGTCTTGCTGGAGAGCTTCCTGCACCCTCCTTGGCACTGAGATCCCATTCCTGGCCATCCACTCTCGATTTCCTATCAGCACTATTTGCTCCACTTCCTAAAGAGCAATGTAAAATAAAAACTATTTGAGAATAACAATTTTAAAAAATGCCTAAATAATTTTACCGAGTCTTACTTATCTCGAGTTTAATTATAGAAAAAAATCTAATTATTTGGTAAACATACAATAATAAATATTCTTAAATACAGAGATTATAAAATTAATCATTATACCACCCAAGCTCCTACTACAATAATAACAGCTCATAAATGTACCACTGCTGGGCTCGGTTTGGGAACGGACAATATACCCGCTACGTTTCGTCCAAGGTGGCTTGGCAAGGTTTGACACATCGGGTATATCGATGTGCAGGTTTCATCACAATGTTTTCCTTCACCGTTGTTAGCACGTGCTAATTGTAACAATATGCACATTAGGTCAGAACACTGCCTAAGTGGTGCATGCGCTCCGACCAGGATTCGGACCCGCGCCCATTGAGTCTCGGACGCGTGCGCCAGTCATTTCGCTACCACTACTTTTAATTCCACTACAAAAAAGACTACATTACAAAAATATAATTAAATCGACTCACTTCTCCAGCGGCGTTTTCAGTATTAATGAGGGTATGTAACCTCTGAGCGGCTTGCGCAGAGCTGAGTGCAGCATCCCCTCCACCAGAGACCACCTCCACTGGGACACCTTGCAGCATAAACGTGCTGCCTTCCCTGACATGGCGTTGAGGAGAATATGAGATAAAAATATTTAACTAATAATCGGTCAGTGATCAAAATTCAAGTCATGTAATTTTTTTATTATCTCACAAAAAGAATGAAACTCGGATAATATAACTCGTATATTCGACGGGAACAGTCAGTCAAGAAACTTTTAAAGTGCAACAACCACCCTTTATTAAGTTCACGAAATAATAAATTACAAAATTTGTTGAAGTTTTTTTATGACAATTATACATAGCAGCGTTTTCCGTGTGAATGAGGGTATGCAACCTCTGAGCGGATCGAGTTGGACAGAGCGCAATAGTGCCCCCTACAGAGACCTGTATACCTTGTTGCCTTCCCTGGCAAGGCATTGAGGATGTTATAACCCAGAAAAATTAAGGTCAGCAAATTTGTAGATGACATTCATGTGGTTTGTGGGTGAGGAGAGAAACAGTAAGGATGAAAAGAAATTTGAGCGACGTTTAGCTGCCAATTTGAAATTGACAGCTAAACGCCGTTCCTACCACCCCCACATTTCTTTTCACCCGCCTAATCATGATTTTCTCATCATCCTAGAGTCCTAGACCATGAAAATTTATAGAAGTATAGGAGAGGCAAGAATACCTAGATAACGGTCATCATAACCACATTTGAGTCGACAATATTTGTCTAGATGGATGATAACGATAATGGTATAGTTATTGATCTCCAGAAGGATCCCTATTTGAAAAGATTGATAATCAAAAACCCATCTGAAGTTGATGACTTCGAAATAAATCAATAGTAGAGAGAAGAAAATTGAGGACCTATGATGTATAAACTCAATTATAGCAACTGATCTGATCACCGATTCAGAAGCATTTAACTTTATAATACAAATGCGATTTTTCCCGCTGCTACGCCGCCTGAAAAACCCTGGGTATTAGGGCTATGTTACGTACATAAAAATTTAATTAGCTGATTTATATATATAAATTTTCAATACATTAGTTTCTTGTTCAATTAATTACTATTACAAAGAAACCACGGCTTACTAAAGAAACAAAGTCAATATGGTGTAGCACAGAAAAATATAAAGAGAAGCCGCAGTTAACCTGATTTCAATTACCTAAAATATAAGAATGACATGTAGGCAACCTGACAACGTATTGGTTATTAATTATTATTATTACAGCGATGGTTGTCTAAATCGCAATTGCAGCGCTATCTAGTTTGCTAATCCGTCTATTTTAAAGAGACGACTTCATTTGTCGGCATAAAATGTATCCAAGTGTTAATTCGGGTTTTAAGCCAGCACTACGTCGAGTTTCAATCATATACGTTTAGTAGTTTCCAAAAGGATATGATCGCAGCGCCACATTTTTCGCTATTTTTGTCTATCCCACGGAAACGAAAAGTATCCAAGTTACACTCTGTGATATAAAACGGCTCTATGTCGTGTTTCATTTAAATCCGTTCAGTAGTTTTCACGTGATGCTCTAACAGACAGACAGTAAAAAATTCTAAAATAGTATTTTCAGAATCTACTGGTCCGAATTAGCCACTCAGATTTGTCTCACATTTTTAAACTCACTGTACAAACTCGAACCATTTACAGATTTAAATAAATATAGTTTAATCCAGTTTGAAACAAAAAAGCGATACTTACTTAGCCTGATTCAAGATATTGGCTAATCCTGGTATATGAAGACTGGTGTTGTTTCTGGCTTTTAGCCTCGCCCTCAGCCCGCAACCAGGCGCAGCCACAAACCCGACGCACTTGAGAGGACTATCTCCACCCAGCACTGATTGGCACCAGCGTACTATCGCTGATTAAGAAATTGTAAAACCTCATTGAAAAAGTGAAAATCAGGTCTCAAAGCATCTTACTCAAGATGCTTTGAGACCTGATTTTCACCCTCATTTTGTTTCACTATCGCTCAACAAAACAACTCTAGAATGTTTCTTCCGCGTATAACAATCTGGAGGAAACTTCTCTTCGAGGTTTGTCCTCGGCGTTACGACATGGGGTTCTTTAAAAATGCAGGGACACAAATTCTTTGACCCAGGAGACGCGTTAGCAACGTGTCTGAAGCTGGAAACGTTCATAGAATAGTTTGGCAGAAACAGGTATTTGAGGCAGATTTAGGTGACCAAGGTATAATGTTAAAGTACACACATTGATCAGCTAGCTGGTGCTAGGATCATCAATACTATTCTACGATACATATAAAGTCCATCTCAGTTAATATTTGAATTTAGATGGTACAAAAAAATTATTGCTCTGTAGCTCTTAAAAAAGCATATACGAAAGGGGGACAACAAACCCACTTTTTTATATATTAGTATTGAATAAAAAATTAAAGACAATAGCATTTCCTGGTGTTACAATTATTATCCGCATTTTTGATAAGTTCAATGTCATTATTCTAAGATCTAATTTACCACGAAAACCGGGAGATATGTGAAGAAAGACTTACCAGACGCAACTGGATGTTCGGAATTGAGTTCAGCGGTGAGCAAACAGGCAACTATATCTGGCAGGTTTGAGGGTTCTCCTGTAAGCAGAGCCACTTTGGCCACGGAAGTTCGACCCTGAGTTATGGTGCCTGTCTTGTCGAAGATCACAGTTTTTACCTGAATAATGAAAGTATAGAGTTAGAGGTCGGTTAGTGAATAGTGTGTTACAATGGCTGATACGTAGATACTGGTACATATCTACGGCAGAAATCAATAATATTTTACTTTTTTGAAGGCGTATGTTTTATTCTTTTGGAAGTTTTCATACATATCATATAAACATATTTATCCGTCCTTAAGGACTGGGCTATTAAGATGTATACTGTCTGTGGATCAATGGATCACTGAGTACGGAAGACTACAGTGTTTACTCACGATAAAGTTAGAGCATAGCACGGAAGAAAGTCTATGTGATAACTTGTCACTCACTATGTTAACCCTCCAACATGCCATGCATAAAAATCAAGTGGACGAGTATTGTGGAAAGGTGTGCTGCAGTGTCACCTGAACTACTTGTGATTTCATAAAATTAAAACTTTTCTTCTGACGCTGAAATCTTGCCATCTTACCTATATTTACTAGGGAGCAATCGATTAACGCAATCACGGTAGCGGAAGACGCAACTTCGGTATGGGCTTAAATTGATTTTATTATAAGCAATGGACAAGAGAGTTGAAATCCTTTATGAAGCAACCACGAACCTTGTGAGCATTCTCCAGTGGCTCCGCACCTTTGATCAACAGGCCCAAGGTGGCCCCAACCCCCGTGGCCACCATCACGGCGGTGGGTGTGGCCAGGCCCAAGGCGCAGGGGCAGGCGATGGCCAGAACTGATAGAGCGAAGTGGAACGCGGTTTGGATGATAAGCTCCCATTTCGAATAGCCGGCGTTCAGGTATATTTCCTTTTAAAAGAAAACGTGTATTATTAACGTTACCTATCTATACTAATATTATAAAGTGGGAAGACTTAAACTTTTGTATGTTTGTATCGCATAAACTCAAAAGTTGCTGGACCGATTTCAAAAGTTCTTTTAGATTAGACTAGAAAACATAAAAGAGATTAATAAAGTTTTTAATAAAGGAAGTGATAAGAGCTTGATCTTAGTACAAATAACAATAATGCGTGACTGATCAGCCTCTATCTCCGGAAAAGTTTTCTCTACTCTCTAACTCTAGTGCGTACCTCTTGTTTAAACAGCCGGCGTTAAAACAGGTTAAATTGTTTTATATTTTTATATTGGTGCTAATTGCCCTCATAAGATTTACTTTTTTTTCATTTATTTATATCGCAAACTATCCCATCTCCCGGGATGAAAAGTATCTATGTCCATTTTCGGTATTCAGACAGACAGATCGAGTTACTATCGCATTTTTTTCTATACATTATGAATTTTTATATCTATAAACTTGAGAAACGATTAGTCTCTCACTCAAACTTTCATCTATTTTAGTTTTATTTTTGCGATAAAAAGTATGACCATGGTCAAAATGACCGAATTGGCCAAAATTACCGACATGGTCAAAATGACCAAAAAGGCTAAAATGGCCAAAATGACCAAAAAGGCCAAAATTACCGAAATAGCAAAAATTACCAAAAGGGCCAAAATGATCAAAATGGTCAAAATGACCCAAAAAGGCCGGAATGACCGACATGGCCAAAATGACCAAAAAGGCCACAGTGACCGACATGGCCAAAATGACGGAATAGGCAAAAATGACCAAAAAGGCCAAAATGACCGACATGGCCAAAATGACCAAAAAGACCACAGTGACCGACATGGCCAAAATGACGAAATAGGCAAAAACGACCAAAAAGGCCAAAATAGTCAAAAAGGCCAAAATGTCCGACATGGCCAAAATGACCAAAAAGGCCACAGTGACCGACATGGTCAAAATGACCAAAAATGCCAAAATGACCAAAAAGGCCACAGTGACCGACATGGTCAAAATGACCAAAAAGGCCAAAATTACCAAAAAGGCCAAAATAACCAACATGGCCAAAATGACCGAAAAGGCCAAAGTGACCGACATGGCCAAAATGAGTAAAAAGGCTAAAATAGCCAAAATGACTAAAAAGGCCTAAATTACCGAAAAGGCCAAAATGAAAAGTATCCCTTGTCCACCCTCGGTATTTAATTTACATACGTACCGAATTTCAGCCAAATCGGCCCATTACTTCTTCCGTAAAAGCATAACAAACAGAAAGACAAATATATTTTTATCCCGGAAACTATCCCATTTTTCGGGATAAAAAGTATCCTATGTTCATTCTCGGCATCGAAAATATATATATACTGAGTTTCAGCCAAATCGGTCGACTAGTTTTTACGTGAAAACGGAACAGACAGACAGACAGAGTTACTTTCGCATTTATAATATTAATAGGGATATGGATTCAATTTCTGACGTGTGCAGTTCATGTATATCTTCCGTGTTATATTACAGATATACATGAATCAAATATTTTGATATCAGACGAATATTATTATACTTATATGTATCTTAATCATACCAAATACCGGCTTTACACTTACCGGTGTTATTTTCCGAATGATCTCAATGTTCACTGCTCCACTTATGACCCAAGCAATCAGCGTAAGACCGGATAGGCAGATCACCAGAGGCACAAAATAACTAGAAACAATAGGAAAATATCAGTTACAACTAGTTTTACCAAGCACCACTCTAAATTGGCACAAACACACACTTGTTATTTATATACGGTGGTCAGCATTGGCTATAACACACACACATGGTTAAGACTCACCCAGCTATGGTATCAGCCAGCCTTTGGACGGGAGCTTTGCTGCTCTGAGCCTCTTCCACTAGTCGGACTATCTGCGCAAGAGTGCTGGCCTCCCCGGTGTGGGTGGCCCGCATCAATAGAGCACCGTGCTGGTTTATACTGCCACCTATTACTAGGGAATCTGCGGATAACAGACAGGAGCTTACATGTTATTGAGAATTTACATATTAAAATTCAAATTACAATTTTTAGACAACTGATGGACACGAATTATTTTAAGAGATATACATCATAAAGAACATGTACTTGAATCACAAACTAGTATATAATTATCTCTCTGTCTGAGAAATCATATGCATATATTTATAGTAAAATGATAGAACTTAAAAAGAAACCTTTGGTCTTTGGCACTGGCATGGACTCGCCGGTGATGAGAGACTCGTCGCAATTGCTTTGACCCAATAACACTTTGCCGTCCACGGGGATCTTCGCGCCCGGAACCACCTACAACGAAAACAATCTTTAGAGTTCTGATATGTAAGGATAAACAGGAACCCTAAGCCGTGCTACGAACGAAAACGTATGGGCACGTACAAAGAAATATTCTTTGTATGATTTAATATTAACATTTAGCAGGTGCTGATAGACTTTTTGCATGGAAAGCGACGTTGTCAAACCGTGCAGAGCACGCAACGTTGCCGAATCGCACATGGCACGCGACGCTGCCAAGCCGTGCATGATACACGATGTGCCGAAACCGCTGTGGCATAATGGTGATACGTCTCACTTCGGTAACCGTCAGTTGCCACTCATTTAATTGTTTTTCTTCTTAATTATTTATTATAATATAATTATACTCCCCCCCCCCCACACACACACACACAATTACAAAAGTACACACATTGATTACACTGGTCGGCAACCAAATCCTCCTTTAAATAAAAACTCGATAAATATATAGAATTTGACATACTGAATTTAGATTTAGTTTCTTGCTATCACATATAATTTTTTTTCATATTTTGCTCCTAACTGAATATTTTTTTGTGCAAAACATATTTCTTATCATGTCAGTAGATTTAATTTTCTTTTCCACAAATCTTTAGGCAATATAATATTTTTACAACCTGAATGCCGACAAAAGACAAATTCACACCTGCGTCTGTAGAAACACATTTTATTACCCTTTTGGCATGTATAGAGAAATGGTACGAATGGTAAATGCTCAGAATTATATGTTACTTCATTCGCCACAAAATTACAATAGAATACATAAAAATGGAGAAAACTACTAACTGGAATGAGTTTATTAATTAATTAGACATATAATTTTGATGATTTTAAATGTTTTCGAAGGTAATTAAATGAGCAATTGTCATAATAATTCAATGTGCATTTTGTACGTAAAGCAAAAAAGCGCTTAATTTAAAACATCAATTCCAAAAAAATGACGTGGTACAAAGCTTTTAATACTATATTTATATTCATAAGTGTCGAAATTATAAAAAAAATTACAGTAGTTACAAGGAGTGAATTTTCATATTTTTTGCCGACCAGTGTTATTAATACAACAATTATGAGTCGGCTCAGATACCTGTCAGTCGCAAGTACTTGAAGATATTTAAACACTATTGCTTCAATTCCAACTCAAAAACTGAGATTACCTTGAGAATATCCCCTCTTTCCACTAGGTCCACTGGTATACTCTTCTCGGCTATAATATGATCATCTTGGTCCAAGGTTACTAGAACAGCTTCCGTCGCTTTCAATGATAGCAATTTCGATAAAGCTTCAGAGGTTTTGCCCTGAAATAATTGATCTACATCACTGTGGGTACACGCTTCAAATATGTGAAAAGATATTAATTTTGTATTTTTCTTGTAATTTAGTTTTATCCGGTCTCCAACGCCTAAAATATCGGTCATCTGCTTAAGACCAAGCCTATTTTCAAGATTTGGCTTAAAAAATTCTTCTACTAGAAGCGCAATTTCTTTATGAATTAAAATGTAAGTATAAGATATTCCCTGAACCTACTCCAGGTTGCCTAGGAGGCAACCTGACTGCTGTCAATGTGTAATTAATGAAAAAATAATCCGCCAGTGAAATAAAGGCTGTATTTTTATTTTATTTAATAAGAGGGTTAGGGGGCAGGCAGTTCTTGTTAATAAAGAGTTGCTGATCTATATTCGATAGTAGCAATTTTTTAATCTATATCTCGTCACTCAGTCATATATATGCAGAAATGACACTTAAGTATATCCTTAAAATGCAAAAAAATATCAGATTTGCTGTTACAGGTTTCAGAAGTAAAGATACCTTCGCGATGTGCTCCAACCATCTGCCCAGAGACACGAAGACCAGCAACATGGGTGGAGTGTCGAAGAAGGTCATCGGGCTGGTGTCCTGCTGCATTATCATAGCGGCCATCACCACGCATATTGAATACGTGTAGCTGGGGATTTAACCAATAAATTAATTTGGCCCAAAAATACCTCAAAGATAAAGGAATAAAATTGGACTAATACCTTATAGTCGTTGTCATAGATATAAGTACGTCCATGTTCGAAGTGCCGTGTCTTAACGCCTTATACGCCTGTTTGTAGAAGTGATATCCGCCCACAAACTGGAAGAGATAGATACCTAATGTATTGAGGAGTTTGTTATGGTCGGTTCCTGTATATCACCATTCATCCACTTGCCTTACCATCAGTTGAATTTTTACATTACTGGTATGGAGCATATGTCAAATTTTAACCGATAGTAAGGCAAATGAACGGCCAGTAATTAGACAAACTGTAAGAGAAAAAATCTTGTGAGAAGTCTGCTATTGCATTATGAGTAAATTTCATCTATATAAATCCAGCAGTTATATATATAGATAACAGTGCAACATTCGTCCGTCTTAGGGCGTAGTTGAAAACCAGCTGTTGCCTGGCACATGCTGAAATGAATCTATTTAGTACCATCGCGAGCCTTTGTTTTGGTATATACCTACATCGTTTAATTCAGCGCCATGTGTCTCGCTATGTGAAGACCAGATAAAAAAAATTCCTATCTAGATTCTAAGAAATTTAAGGGTGAAATACAAAGATAGACTGGTACTGCTGTAGCCAGCAACGGGACTTGTTGGCACGGTAGCGCATCGGCTAGTCTCACAAATCACTTGCTATCAAGACTCGATCGATCCTCACACGTCAAAGCGAGCGCTCCATACATATATTTAATTTGTAATAGCAGTCTTGCAATAAACATATATCTACATAAACCGTTCATCGTTCATCTTCAAGCATCAATCTACAGTCCACCAAATCACGACCGGAGTCTCATCAGGCTCAAGCCTTTACATGGACGGACGGACACGACGAAAACATAGGGTTCCCTTTAGAACACTATGTCATATGATGTAAAAAGCATAAATATGTATAAGAACATGTAGTAAAAATTAAATAAAGCATAAAAAATATAATAATAGAATTTTATAAGTTTTTAAAAATAAAATAATAAAAATGTGATGTTTTTATAATATAATAATGGACCTTTGGACCGCAGGCCTCCTGCCAGCACCTTCTGATATTTTATATATATTTTTGAATTTTTATAAAAGAACATTTGGTTTTTTTTTTAAATAGTAAAATAATAATAAAATTCCACTAACCTGCACTGGTGTGGAAAGGAGGAACATGACAAGATTCTCCAAACTGAGTCCTGGGACCAGGCAGCACATGTCCTTGGCACTGTGACCGTGGCTCATCATGGACATGAAGTAGACCATGGCCGCCATGCACGGGGCTCCGAATATGAGCGATATCATGAAGGCGTTACGCCACTTTCTTATTTCTTCCCTACAGGTAACAGTGCTTCATTAATCAAAACTGGCAATTTAATATGCTAAATTTCAATGTTTTCAAATGTTACAAAAAAACCTTTACTTTGAAATCTTTAAGATAAAAAAATATTTGGAACATTAATATACAAGTGCAAAAAGACTTTCTCGGTGCCTAAAATGGCCACTTTTGAATCGCTTATTGAAATTCACATGTTTCTAAGCATTTTTTTTTTATTGCAGGTGTTCAGCAGACAGGCAGACGGCCCACTTGATGAAAAGGGGTTACCATCGCCTATAGACATTTGCAACACCAAAGGCGCTACAAATGCGCTGCTGCTCTCTTAAGGGAGACTGGAACCTGGTCACTAATGCCGGAACACAACTCCAGGTTGTTATGGCGACATACTTTAGACCACGGGTGGTAAGCATCCAGTCGGGCAAATGCCCTACCACCTGGCTGCGGGTTGTTTTGTCGCCTCTTACGACAGGCCGCCCGGCCGCAGGAAATTGTAGGTATTCTTTCTCCGTTCCTGCACGGATAACATACAAGTTCAATACTGTGGTCATAGATCAGACAATGATAAGTACATTTTTACTCAAAAGAAAACAATACGTGAATACTACGCATTCCACAATGAATTTTAAGTATTTTTACAAATTAGTAACACATTTCATTAATTAAAAAAAAACCATATATCGAGTGTCTCATATTTTAAAAGTGCCTTCAAGATTTCTTAATAATTTAATTGCTTCTCCTGTAAAGTAATGAAATTGTATTTATCATATTCTGACCTATGGCCACAGTAATATTATTTAGACGCTTGTGCGTGTCGTAATACGAATCTACGAAAGCGCCCGCGTTAGGCCCCCTAATATCGCAAGTAGCTGCTGTAATGCGAACAATAATGAGTAGCACCCATGACTACAAAATTTTGAAGTAGACAACTTTTAAGTTCTCACTTGTGCTCCAAATAGTTGCTGTTCCCTCTATTTTGTGCGCTGACCATTGTTGCTTCGAACCCCAAGTTGTTTATGGCCTCGCATATAGTCCTTGGACCTATCTGGTCTGATATGTATTTGATTTTGCCTCTGAAAGTTTAAAAACATCAATTGTAAACAAACAGTCATTCTGTATAAAGTATAAACTGATTTCAACGACAGCGACCACTGTCTACTGCGAACATAACAGTTTCCATTTTCGAGCCATCCATATACGAAGACAAACGGAAGGACAAATATGTCAATTTCCCAATTTTTGCCAAAGTAGATATGGGATCCTGATACATGACGAATAATAATATCTAACACTCACTTGCTTGTGGTAAGGGCGACCGCACACGAGACCACTCCGGTGAGTTTCAGTACGCTCTTCTCAATTTTGCTGACGCACGACGCGCATGTCATACCTTTTATCTGGAATTAAGATAAGAATAAGCGAATTTACGGACAAATTAGCAAACGAATGAGTGATTGAATTAATAAGGGAGTGAGTGAGTGAGTGAATTAGGCTTGTCGTAAGAGGCGACAAAACAACCCACAGCCAGGTGGTAGGGCATTTGCCCAACTGGACGGCTACCACCCCTGGTCTAAACCATGTCGCCATGACAACCTTGAGTTGTGTTCAAACATTAGTGACCAGGTTCCAGTCTCCCTTAAGAGAGCAGCAGCGCATTTGTAGCACCTTTGGTATTGCAATTGTCCATAGGCGACGTTAACTGCTCCATCAAGTGGGCCGTCTGCCTGTCTGCTGAACAATACTTTTTTTTTAAAGAATTTGACTTAATTAGCAAAGGAGTGGAGGACATAGAAAATGAGTTAGTCTACGAATTAGCATATTCCCGAGTGAATGAGTAAATTAGAAAATCAGTGAGTGTGCGTTTTAAATCTGCCTCTGACTCACCATAACCTGCATCTCCTTCTGTCCGCTTCCGTCGCAATCGCTAATTACTTCGGCGGGAAATCCCAGTTCTGTGATCGAGAGCGCAATATCCGACGCCGATATTTTCCGAGGCTCGTATTTGACTTCCGCTTTCGCCGCCAATAACGCTATGAGTATGGAGTGAACACCTGTAACACATATAATAACTAGAGTTTGCCCCGAGGCTAATGTCAAACCCTGCGCAATACCTTTATTTTACTTACACAAAAACTTATATCGCTTTTTTACATATGATAATAATAAATAAACTAACTCCATATAGTCGAGACAACTGCCCAAGAAAACATAAACATGAGTCGAAACCAACCTGATTTGAAGTAATACAATGAATGATATGTTGTTTATGACAACGCCATCTATTTGCTAATCCATGTATACCATGGAAACTACATTATTTATCGGGATAACAAGTATCCAAGTGTTACCTCGGAATATAAGCCGCCTCTGGCAAATCGCGTACGTTCAGTAGTTTCTATAAAAGATACGATCGTACCTCCATCTTTTTCCTACTTTCGTCTATCCCGCGGAAACGACGTCATGTAACGGGATAAAAAGTATCCTAAGTTGCGCCCCGGGATATGACCTAGCTCTGTTTAGTTTCATTTAAATCCGTTTAGTAGTTTCCGGTGATCTTCTAACAGACAGACAAACATTCTAAAAATTGCATTTTTGGAATCTGCTGATTCGAATCAGCCCCCCTGATTGTTTCACATTTTTAAATGCAATGTACAAACTCGAACCATGTACAGATTCAATATAGTATAGATAATAATATCCATACAGATATTAAATGTATCACAACAATAAAAGGGCTGGCTCTTGACGTAACATTCTCCGCGTAAACGTCTGAATACAATTCCCGGTGCACTGAAGAGTTGCCTTGATGGTTAGTCAGCCCTTGTCCGCTTGATGTCGCTAGTATCGATTTTTCTTAACTTTATGTGTGCAAGAAAATAGTGCAACATTACCGTAAACTTTTGAGCAATGCTTTTCGATGGCCGCTACGCACGACGCGCACGTCATTCCCCTCACTTCTAACGTACACCGGGATAACTCGACCTCTGGTAATGGCGCAGCTGTCCCCTAAAAATGGAAGAAAATATTTAAGCAAAAGCCACAACTAATTTTTAAGGGTTTGACAGACGCCAAATGAGAGAGTTCTAGTGGCAGCTTGATAAGCCACATTTCATTCAACAGTAAACACGACTTTTGCTTAAAAACAACCAATATTTTACAGTGATATTTTGTTAATTAATTCTTACATTCATTTGTGTTTTACTCTTGACCGGTGAAAGTGGTTTCGCTCCATCGCCGGAACCTTCTTTCTCGCTTTTGCTTTGTGACGGCGTTTCTGAAAAGAAAATGACAACGATATTCTCACTTATTTCCTCAGATTAATATTTGAAATTATAGAAACCATATTAAAATAGCTACAAAAAGCATGCATACATCCGAATTATTTTCACTTATGGATTTGAAATAATAATGCTTACGTAGAGAATTTGAAAAAAAATATTGAAATTGTTAATTACAAGGTTTTAAAATGGGACAGCCGAATAGATAAATTAATTTTGCTCCAACCCGTATAATCCTTTCCGTCCACAGTCAATATGGCGACGTCGAAACCCAGTGTATATATTACGTCTGCGATCTGTTTGGGCGTCAGCTCCGCGCGTACGCACCTCACGTGCGCACTCTTCTCGTTCAAGTCCACGCACGCCCTAATCACACCAGGTGTGTCCTTTAACGCTCCTGGAAAGGGAAACATTTATATTGTTTGAAAAATGTACACTTTTGTCGTTAAAAGCAGACAGACGGCCAAACTCATGGACAGTGATTACCGTTGCCTATATACGTATGCAATACTAGAAGCAGGACGTTGCCAATGCATTGCCAGCCTCGACATTTTATGAAGCTCTGCTCAAATGACAATTGCACATGACGGGATATTTTTATACCCTATAAAATTGAATTTCAAACTGAATGTTTAGTTGTAATTATCACTTTGTATGTTGTATTGTAGAATACTAATGACAATTCCTCGGTAAAAACATAACTCTGAAAGTTTCTAAACCCTACATAAAAGATGGCACCACATGTCATTTTTTTACGTTTCATTATAATCATTTTCATAAATTAATTAGAAAAAATGGAAATCTTACTAAGTTATTGTTCGATTTTTGACTGAATTGAAACTTCAAAATCACATGTAACGCCATTTAATATGTAGGATGTATGTATTTACTAGAAGCTTTTTTTATGGGAGATTGTCATTGGTATTGCACTTTTGTGGTATCGCAGAAGCTAATTTTCACGAAGATTATTTTCGCAGTAACAGATTCTTCCACTATGTATTTTTTCTAGAAAATTATATATTTTTGTAAGATATAATAGGAAATTCTAAGACTAACATTATTAAACATACCTTCAATATTGTTGACACAACTCTGACACGTCATCCCAATGACGCTGAGATATACCTCCATCTCGCCACTTTGTTCGCCGACACCTGACATGTCTATTAATAGGTCCGTCGGTATCTCGTTTGATAGGAGATTCCTGAAAACGAAATCCATATTATATATGTATGTACTGTAGAAGTATAACTAGACAGAGCCGTTTAAAGCACACTAAATGCCGGGGTCCAAAAATCAGCTCGCTATCCTCCCTGTCGACTGTCTTTGCTTAGTCATTTTAGCAAAAAGGGAACCTTATGAAATCGTTAAGTTCGTCCGTTTTGTCTGTCTGTCTTTGTATGTAACAATCATTTTTCTAACGAGACACTACTAGTTCTGTAGGTAAGGATACAATTTTGCAGAAAGGTGTCAGTTTATATGGCGTCACGTTGGTGTGGTATATATAGTTAATGAAAATTAAGAGAGGCCGGCACTGTATTGCGGTTCTATTGACAGATCTGTGGTCTGTGGAGAGTCGTTAGTAAAATCTTGAAAAATAATTACTGCTTTTTTTCCACTTTTTATTTCAAGTCAATCGGTTTCCGCGTCCATAGGTGCCTTATGATGGGTGGATATGTACTTTTTTAAATTTGCTTTTCAGGACCTCTCTTTACACGCTGCGCCACACTTTCCAGCACCACCGTGTAATGTCATGTCAAATGTGTAATATATTAATGTCACCTCTCAAAAAACTAGAACTCCCCCTTGTCATTTTCCAATGCAAACTATGAACGTCGTTTACTTAGAATCTCACGTTCTATCTTGTCATATTTTGTTACACCAAACGATAGGACTCTCCCCTTTGTATGCGTATGCCAACATACTTTATGAACGGTTTATTCCCTTAAGTATTGGAATACATCGAAGGAATTGTTTGATCGGGAGTCAATGCCTCATTTTTACTGCACCGCTCGCAATGGACGGGATGTTCAGCCCCACTTATTGGACCTGCCATGCTCAAAACTACGTAACGGTTCTATATGGCGTTTGTTCCGCTACGATAATTATCTGCACTGACATGGGGTTGTTTAAGACGGGCTATATAAAATTTATTAAGGGCCGGCAACGCGTTCGTAACGTGTTGCAAACGTCCATATTCATCTTCCATCAAGTGGGTCTGTTTGCTTACCATAGGCAATAATTTTTTCCTAAAAACGACGGTTTTCCCAATAAACAACAGTAACGAACCTGGTCTCTTCCTCGCTATTGTCGGCGGGTGCTTCGAACCCCATGTCTTCTATGTGTGACCTGATGGCCGCCACGGAGCACAGACGCGGGTCATATCTGAAGTAGCCGGCGTGTTCTGACAACTCCACCTTAAAAGTTTGAGAGTGAGAAAAAAACATTTAATATATTTAATTTTTATGTATAATAGCGCAGGCAGCCAGATACGGGCCCATAAGCAGGCGGCTTCCATATTACCGAGAAGGGCAAGCAAGCTTCTTCTCACTTAACGACGAAGAAGGGTGCACGTGGAACACCTGTGCGGGATATATAGAATCTCCCAAGTCCCAACTTACTTTAACGTGTTCGATGCCAGGCAATTCCTTGATCGAGCCCTCGATACTCCTGACGCAGGACTGACATGTCATGCCATTGATCGGGACCCGCACCGCGACTATATCTTGGCCGGATACTCTGTAGACAAAACAAAATAAACCGATTACCATGTCTTCTACCGTCTGTTTGATAGGAAGCCTTCCGAGGAACCGTTCAGAATGGTTGTTTCGTCTTCTTGCCAACCACCGGATCGCTCGCCATCGTATGTGCGTTACGCAACGGTTCTCATCCATCTCTAGTCATAAAAAAGATAAGACCCTCTATGAACGTCGACTGTAATTTGAACTGTTGATTATCTCAAAAGTCGCATACATTGTAAAATTAGGCCTTAAATAATATTGCTCAACAATTTATTAGGTATATACCTTATGTAAGCTATTAGCCAAAACGAATGCCATTTTAAAAAGGCACTCAACTGAATACCGAACTACAAGAAAGATAAGAAACAAGGTGAAGCTTTGTCAGTATGAAGGTAACATTATTATAATGAACAGCCTCGCTGCAATGTGGGTCTAGACAATTGTTAACCATTGCTAGACGTAAATCTCGTAGATCTCCCCCAAGTAGTAGTAGTCTCCCGCAATGGCTAACTATGCACCCGTGGCCCTGGCAAAAGCGGGAATAACGGAACACAGAGGTTCTCGCCAGTATCCTCTCGGGTGGCAATAGTACTTTTTGGGGTTGCTAGTTTTTGAAGATAGGTGGATACTGTTGCCCTTTAACGGAAAAACGATTAAACGAATTTCGATGAAACTTTACAGTTATATATTTTATACAACAGAATATCACACATGCTACAATTTATAAAGATATTATTTAAACTAGCCGACAAATTATATCTATATGTTTCTATCGCTCGCGAAAAAAGTTACGGGCACGGCTAGTAATTTATATCCCGAGAAATAGAACAATTTCGTAGAATTCACGGCTAAGACGCATTTTTTTAACGCCACAGATTCAGAGCACTACCCTTGAAGATCTTCGACTCTATCGGGATACTGGGCGTCGATATTTAGAGCGAGGTGCAATTTCGGTATCTTTTTGAGAGCAAAGCGAAAATGGCTTCAAAATAGCTTGGGGCGCTCAACAGGGCTAAGCGGTACTTTACACCGGGACATAGGCTTTTATTATATATAAGACCCAAGCCGTCCCCATGTAGAATACTGCTCCAATCTTTGGGTTTAGGCAACTCAGTACCAGCTGCTCCCACTTGACTCCTTGCATCGCTGAACGGTCCGGATTGTCGACGCGATTCCGAACTTACAGACGGTTTAGAACCTTTAAGTCTCAGAAAAGACGTTGGCGCTCTAAGCGTGTTCTACCGTCGGTACCAAGGGTAGTGTTCTGAGAAGCTATTTGATTTGGTGCCTACGTCGCCATTTTACCACCGCACTACTCGCCGGCAACTGGGAGTTCTGTTCTGGGAAATTATCCACAGTAAGTGGCGCTCGCTCCTTTATGTCATACGTGAGCAAGCTATGGAATGAGCTCCCCCCCTCCCGCGATTTTCCCAGATCGCTACAATATGGGGCTCTTCAAAAACGCATTCGCTCCCTTAGTGTTGCAGATGTCCATGGACGACGGTAACCACTTGCCATCAATTGGACCCGTTTGCCAGTTTGCCTACAAGCAAACATAAAAAAGCATTATTTTAAGTATTGTAACTAGCGTCATATATTATTATGTAAGTAAAGTGACTAGAAATTTCTAGCACGTTCTTAAAAGCAAAATGGACAACAGAAATAATGAGTAATACAATTTCCTTTTAAAGCGGTTATAAATTGATTTATGTAAGTATATGTAAATTTATTCATCCAATCAAAAGAAACCAAAGATTGCAAGCATACTATTTTGAGAAAAAAACATATTTAATACTAGTTATACAATAACATATAATAGCTATATTAGTAGTATTTTAAGCAAATTATTGATTTTAATTTTGCAAGATTCATTCTAAGTTTGGACTATACATCCAATTCTAACACTGATCTGTTCATTACCTAACTGTACTTAATGTACAATTAAATAAGGATCTATAACATCGTTTTTGAGAAAAATGATTGTGTCATTTACAGACAAGACAGTCGGACGAACATGACTATTGTAACAGCGTTCCCTTTTTTGCTCAAATAGTTATGGAACTTTAAAAGTCCATATTCGACATGTTACCTATTTTAGCCTTGGGCAGATTATAAAACCGGTAAGTAAAAAAACTACCTAATTAATATTATCAAACCCAAATACCGGTAAAAATCGAGAAAATTCTTTTAAGACCGTGAAATTGGCGGTCGCTTAATGCATTGTATTCTAATGAATTTGTTTATCAACCGAATTCATATTTTATTATCTAGCCGATACGATTCAGTAACAAATGAAACCAGCTCACTTTTCGATAGCGACTTAACCGCAAATAAATTATAAAATAATAAATAAACAATGCAAAATAAGACTTATACCAAAGAAATAAAACACAATTCTCTTCGATGCGTTAATTGAAACAATATTACACTACACAGGGCACTTTGACAAACTATTTTAATTAAATGAACTTGACAGTATACGCTATATTGAGTCCGATTTTCGCGCCGAGTGCAAACTGCCTTACTTGAAAACAAACAAGCGTTTCAAGCGCTTGAAATCAAAATTATCTTACTACGGCTATTACACGCCTGCACAACAGCAGTTAAAGCGCTTTATGCATTCTAGTGTTTAGGGTCGTGTGGAAAAGTGTTTAAACAAAGAACGTGTTTATTTTATATCTTAATGGTTAATGACCTATATGAATGGACATAATCAATCGTTATGTCTACATGCTTGAAATATAAATTTGATACGAACATGAAATCTATATAGCGGGTACTGCATGCCTACACAACGGTGTAGTAAAACCAAGCAAAAATTAAGAATGACTCCCACGCAAGTCAATGAGAGGTTACTTAGAAAGTTTGGATTGTTACATACTTTGAAAAATTATTACAGTTTTCTTTAATAACTTTTAAAACAGGCACCTTACAGGATAATATTCATATTTTTAGTATGTCATTAGCTTAGATTACAAAAAATTTCTTATTAATATAGTATTTCAATAAGAAAGATATTAATAATTAATAAGGAGTATGAACTTCCCTTGCAGCGATTACGGCACGTAATGTGTGATTATGTCTTGGCATACTTTCCAGCAGGGTTTTGATGGTGTCCTGTGGAATGATTTCCTACTCAGCCGAGATCACACGTTTTTAAGCTCCTTGATATTTTGTGGAGGTGCTTGGAAGTATCACACTCGCCTTTTAAGGAGGTCCCAGACGTGCTCAATGGGGTTAAGTGCCGGGCTACGCGCTAGACAATCCAAACGACGACCTCTAGTATATAAGCATCTACGTCGCCACAACGGTGGGCCGAGCATTATCGTCCATATAAATGGCATCTTCACCAATACAGTCAGTGCGGGTTGTGCATGTTGACAAAGGATTTCTATTATGTACTTTTTTTTCAATGAATACTATCTCGGTACGATAGCTGGAAGCTACCCCTACCCAAAACATAACGGACTCTCCACTATAAGAGGTGATTTCTTTAAAACACACGTCTGTATAGCGTTCTCCTTGTCTTCGTAATACTTGCCGACGTAGGTCCTCACCATGCATACAAATTCGAGCCTCATCGGAGAAGAGTAGGCTACTCCAGTTACCTAGTGTCCAAGATAGGTCATTTCTAGCGAACTTCAATCGAGCAATCCGGTGCTCACGGAGTAACGTGGGGGCCCGCGCTGGTCATAAATTGCGTATATCAGCCGCTGAAAGCCTCCTCCTTACAGTCCATAAGCTAAATTGTGCTCCTCGTATGTCTACAAGGTTTCTTTTGAGGTCTATGTAATTGTATTTGCGGTTCTCAGCGCCTAAGTCACCAAAAAGCGGTCGTCTCGTAGTTGTGTGCAACGTTTTCTCCCAGAACCCTGTACGGAAGCTGTCTCTTGGTTCTTTGGACGGTTGAAAGACTCATGTTTAACCGTTGTTAGACGTAACATCGGCTACACCCCTCTTGCAGCAGCGCTATAAATTTACTAGCTCTTATTGCTTTTTCTGTCATTACAATAGACACAAAGATATCTGATTCTAGTACAATAAGGTAGGATTATGTGACCAACATAAATTATTCTACTATAAATAACGAGAAGTTAGTTTTAGTTGCCTCATAACCGTTTAACCGCAAACCCGCAAAAAGTAAGCAAAAAGTCACAAACTGAATAAAGATATATATTTTTTAAGGTCTAACTTAGTAGTTAGTATAGTAGTAGTAGTAGTTAGTATAGTAACTAAGTAACTATGAATACTATTTAACTATTGCGTAGTTAATATGTAGTTTAAATGGTAATTATTTAAAATTTTGTAACATCCCGCCATTGAATGCAAATAAAGTATTGTTATATTTTAGCTTTGATTGACTCCGAAGCACGTAATTTGATTCATGTATAATAATTAAAACAAAACTTTTTGTAATTGCAAATGCTCAAATTTATTAAAACGTAGTTTCCGGGCTTAGTAACACACGCGACAACGAAATCCGAACTAAACCACTTTTAGTTTCACATACCCGAATTGTTTGTCTAATATTCAATTCAGCCTCTATGATATCGTTTTATCTGATGATCTGTCAGACTTGTATGATACAGTGTCAGCAACTATTAAACAGTGCATTCATTAGTCAAAATGTTAATACGACAGTTAACGAAGCTCTTATTAGATAATAAAAAACCTAATACTAAATTAAAGAAAAGTTGATAAAACCGTACCTTAACACAGCCGACCGACCAATAGATAGAATCCTTGCGCGCCAATTGGGTAACCAAAATGGTCGACAATCATTATTCGAATATGGCATGGTCACTGTTTATTATTACAAGATTATACATATGGCGCGTTCCTTTAGTATCTCATAACGCTCAAAATGCTCCGGCTGCCGTTCCACATGGTGACCACGGTCGTTATGGCCGTGGCGAAAACGTTACTAATGACGTCATCATTTTCGATCACGAGCTGGGTCAAGTTGACCACAGAGCATTAATTCTCTGTTGATTGACATTGAAAAAGGCGCACTTTTCAAATCAACTAATGACATTAGTATATTTCGTCGTTAATGACATCAACGCTCCAAAAACTCTTCCGCTATAGTTTATGGTTGTAATGCCCGCATGCAAGTGGAATGGGAAAAATCGCAGTCGTGAACGTGGTCGTTGTAAGTTTCTTGTGGAACGAAGCTATAGTAGATTAAATAATGTATAGTTTATTAAGTATAATAATGAGACTGTTATGATTTCAGTTACAATAAACTTCAACATGTTTTGTAATAGTTGTTATTGTATTGCAGTTTCGAGTACGTTACGTATGAGTTTTACTGATCAAAATTAAAGCTGTGTTGGCGCGTCGTCATTCCTACGGAAGAGATGACAAACCAACAGCACGCTTCAAATACAATCCGATGTGCGACCCGCCAGTCTAGTTTTGACATAAGTTGAGGATTTATATACTGTCCCTTAAAATTATATAAGTATTGTTCATCGCTATAGCCAGTTTTCCGTTGTCGCTGCCTTGACTGGATGTATGCGCAGTACCCATAAAGTAATATCTATGGCTAAAAATGCTTTTAATTTATATATTTGAAAAATTTTACGTTACTCCAGTTAAAATTCCGACTCTAAGTATAGGCAATAATCTGAACTAGGCGGAATTTCCTTTGATGTTCATGGGAACTTAAAAAACATTGTGAGCGTATTTATCCGAACCTCCCACGTAAAAGCATGTATGTTGGTATACTAAATGTCCAGATTACTAAAAGTCACTATTTTTATCACTACCACAATTTTTATCAAGTTATTTAAATTTCTCAATGTCAAGCGCCAGTGTTGTAAAATTCCAGTCACATAATGCCTTGCAAGTATTTTTAATATAGGGATCGGATGAATAAATTCTCGAAATACTCGGGAGAGCTTGGAGATGCGTGGGTGAGATGACTTAGATTTCTACGACGTGACGTCAGAGAGCTTACTCTCAATACCTATCGTCGTTTGTTTTCATCGTGGTGCGGCCGCCCCTGCGATAATGTCAATGATACTGACTATGTTCGAACGCACCTTATTTAAAACGTTAAAAATAACGTCATTATCGAGGAGCCAGCCACATTAGTGTATATACATACGTTATGTGTCATTATGTAATGTCATTAAAATTTAAAAACAATATCGCATCACAAATAACTCATTACACCCATCGCCACATCTTCCTGAAACGGCCTATATCTGTAACATTATCCCAGATGAATAACAACCATCACAGACACAGCATATAAGACAACGGTCGCATCAGATTAGAGCTTATCCCGCGGCCTAGGCCGCGGGTCAGTCCCTAGTGCGTGTCTCATGTTTAAAGAGCGGCGTTAATCAGATTGTTCGTAATTGTATTATGTTAGTGGTATTTGCCCCCGGAAGATTCACTTCATTTTATATCGCAAACTATCCCATCTCCTAGGAAGAAAATGTCAATTTTTAGTATTAAAACTACATAATATGTACAAAATTACACCAAAACAGATCCAGTACTCCAGTAGCTTTTCCGTGAAAGCTTAACAGACAGATCGAGTTACTATCGCGTATTTTTATAGATAAGTTGTTATATCTATAAACTTGAGAAGTGATTGGTCTCCCATACAAACTTTCATCCCCTATTTCAATACCCTTTCTAGTTTTATTTATGTATCTCCCGTCTATCTGTAAACTATATAAATGACAAAATTGGACAATATGACAAAAATGGCGAAATTGGGCAAAATAACGAAAATGGACAAACGACGAAAATGTCCAACATGACGAAAATGGCCAAAATTACGAAAATGCCTTAAATGCTAAAAATTACGAAAATGGTCGAAATGACAAAAATGGCCAAAATTACGAAAATGGCCAAAATGATCAAAATAGCCAAAATGACGAAAATGGCAAATCACAAAAAAAACTATCCTTTTTCTGGGATAATCTTGACATAAACCTATCCTATCATCCGGGATAAAAATTACGAAAATAGTATATCACAAAAAAAACAAACCATCGTACTTTCTGGAATAACTTTACATAAATCTAGCCCATTATTGGGCATGAAAAGTATCCCTTGTCCACCCTCGGTATTTAAATAATAAATATACCGAATTTCAGCCAAATTAGTCCAGTAGTTTTTGCGTGAAAGGGTAACAGACGGACGAACAGACAGACAGAGTTACTTTCGTATCTATAAGATTTATAGGGATAGAAATAAAAAAACTTCGTTGAAAAAAACAGACTTCAAAAACGAAAAAACTAAAAAGTATAAAATAACTTATTTCTAAAGCTATGTATTATTATTAATATAAATTATCTAAAACATCTTAAAGTCGGTGCTTAGTAATTTTCAAAATATAGTCATTTTTATGTTTTACTTTGCACCGACTTCGAGATGATTTAGATACTACTACTCTACTACTACTGGGGCAAACTATGTTAAATTTTTAGGGGACCAAATGGCAACTATTCCGCATCACACTAAACAAGAATCACGTAAATCGGACCATAAATCTTAGCGTAATCGCTGTACATATGGAACGGAATGGAATTTTTTTCATAAAAAAAATCATAAAATGAAAACTACCGAGCCAAACTATGTCAAATTTTTAGGGGACTAAATGGCAACTATTCCGCGTCGAACAAAAAAAGAATCACGTAAATCGGATCATAAATCTCAGAGTAATCGGTGTACATATGGAACGGAATGGATTTTTTTTTATAAAAAATGCTCATAAAATGAAAACTACTGGGCCAAACTACACTGACGGACTCATAAACTGCATCAAAGTAATAGACGACTTTGAAATAAATATTTTAACCAAGTATGCAAACTTTCTATACAGATTTAAATTGAAACCTCTTGATTGGTTCGTGAACTTTAAAACAGCGTAGGGTCATATCCTTAAGTTTAAGTTTGTGTACTGGAAAGGACCTTAAGACTTTTTTTGAAGAAAAAACAGAAACTTAAGGAAAATTGGTTTAATTAAAAAATTGGTTTTAACAATAGACACAAACTTTATGCAAGGGTTTATTTATGTTTTAATAAGGTGTATTACCTCCACGTGCCCTTATTACGGATTCTAATCGGTTCCGCATAGATTTTATTAGGGTTATTAAAAGATCTTGCGGAATATTGTCCCATTCTTCTGAAAGTGCTGTTCTTAGTGCTGCCACTGTCGTGGGCAAAGGGTCTCTCGCATATACAGGTCTTTTTAAATTGTCCCAAACATGCTCAATGGGATTAAGATCCGGGCTGCGTGCTGGCCAATTCATTGTACGTATCCCAACCTCTTCGCAATATTGTCGAACTTGTGCAGCAGCGTGCGGCCGGGCATTATCCTGCATTAAAGTAAAATTTTCGCCTATGAATCCCATGTAAGGCACCACGTGATCTTCTAAGATCTCTGTTATGTAGCGATGTGCAGTCAAACCCCCTCTATTATCGTTTTGACGGACCATGTATATGAACACAAGTTCTGTTCGCCCGTTCATCGATATGCCACCCCATACCATACACGAACCGCCTCCAAAAGGAATACGCTCCTCAATGCAACTTTGAGCATATCGCTCCCCACGTCGACGATAGACTCTTCTGCGACCATCTGCACCATATAAACATGTCCTACACTCGTCCGTGAACAATACGGAGGTCCATTGCTCTTCTGTCCAATTCAGGTGATGACGCGCAAATCTTAAGCGAGCTTGTCTGTGAGCTACAGACAACTTTGGACCATTTGCTGGTCTAAAAGGGGTGATATCCGCTTCCTTTAACCTTCTTCTTATTGTTCGTGCACTCACGTTTACTCCACGCACTTCATTAAGCTCTGTTTTGATGTTAACAGACGTGAAGAAACGATTTCGCAGGGAAGTTGTAACAATAAATCAGTCATCACGACCGGTGGTTGCTCGAGTCCTGCCTGTACCACGTCTCCTTCTGTAAGAACCTGTCTCCACAAACCTCTGTATATTCTAGAAACCGTAGACTGGTTTAAATTTAAATTTCTACCAATCGTTCGTTGATCCAAGCCCTCCCGCACCAATGCTACAATTTGAGCCGCTTGACGACCGGACGAAGTATCCATATTATGGTTCAAAAACTCTCGATGAGTTAAAAAACTAACCCAACAATTCTGCTGGTAACAATAATTCAATTGACAAAAGAATAAAAAATCAATGAGAATCAATTTAAAACTTTGCTATAAATAACACGCAAATCTGATACTACGAGTAAATTTTCTTTTCCCGGCTATATTCACTTGTTTTACTGCAGTTCTATTTTTAAATTTTCCTTTTTTTTTGAGATTAAGAGCCAGTCTCTCCATATTTATATAATTTAATCTAAAAAGTTTGCATACTTGCAGTTTATGAGTCCGTCAGTTTATGTCAAATTTTTAGGGGACCAATTGGAAGCTATTCCGCGTCGAACAAAAAAAAGAATCACGTAAATCGGATCATAAATCTCGGAGTAATCGGTGAACATACATAAAAACAAAAACAAAACAAAAAAGATCCCGACGAATTGAGAACCTCCTCCTTTTTTTAAGGCGGTTAAAAAACAGGCGTAATCTTTCGCTTCAAATCATGTTCACTAAGGTTCATAATTATGAGCAACTGCACGTTTATAAGCGCTATTCGCTGTGACACATACATAAATGGCCAAGTATGAAGATTTTATACGGGTTTCGTTTTAGCTAAAATGGCTAAGCAACCCTAAAACATTTGCGTTTCATTTCATTCATATATCTCAATGCATATTAGTACTATCATAAGTGAAGTAATTACTCCATAGTGACTAACGTAAGTCCGGTATGGCCTACCAAGGCTGCCGTAAACCTTTCTATCAAGCATAAAAACATTGCCGGCGGCAGTGGGTTAAGGTTTCTTTAATTCTTTTAAAGGCGGATTTATATTTGTTTGACGTGACGTCTTGTGATGAGCTCTGACGAGGTGTCTAGCTCTGATGCCTTCTGACGATATTTTTAAACAGCACTTCCCTAGCTCTCGGAGAGTATACATATAATATGATGTATAGGTATATATCGGGATCGCGTCTGATGCGACACAACACAAGCTATCACAACATATTGCGTCATTCTAGTATAAATCTCACAATACTAAATGTATGAAACCCATACCGTTCTGACGCAGCACTACACGACACGTCAGAAAAATATATACTATACTTTTTGAAACATGGGTCTGACTTGATAATAGATAGATAGATTAACTACGGTACGTATATATTCCAAAAAATAGTTTATAAAATTCTTTGTACTTTTTTTAAATTTTGGTAAATTAGTAAAGTAGTGACAGCGGGCCAGTCACATATTTAGCTTAGCCACCAGCTAATAGACCAAACGCATCCTGAAATTGAGATAGCGTGTCGGCAAACGCAGTGTAGGATATTCGGCGGCCCGGTGTATCAATAAGCTGCGTAAGATTTCCGGCAGGAGTTTGATGACGAAAGCAGAAGACTGAGATATGTGGTGCAAACTTGTGAAGGACCTATAATGAGCATGAATTAGCTGAAGGAATACTTATTGTCATATTTGTCCATTCAGCTGGTTTTGTATGTTAGTAATTTTTCTTAGAATATACTGGATACATGAGGTAAAACTTGACAGGAAAATTTATAATATAGGTGTAACGAAACAGCTCAATAATTAGATGTGAGCCTCACAGAGGTTTTTTTTTTAATTCAATGCATAGTTCATATAACACATTAATAATAAAGTTGTGTGTCTCGTTTTGAGGATATCGTAGCCATTGTGACTAACACGAAATATATTTTCATCATTAATATATACAATACATGTAGAAAACTGAGTTCAAAAAATAATTTTTAAATACATAGTCGTGTGTAGTATTGTTAGTCAAGTCTTGAAAAATCATAACTTAGGTTTCTATCGTAAATATCAATATAGTAGACTTTAAAATTTCTTATTGGAAAAATAGTATAAATAAATTCCATTCAAACAGTTAAATGAAATTTTTGATTAGATGCTTTTCTTAGACTTCCGTAGTCAAAAGACAAAATGCGGTTGACTTTCATTGTTTTATTATTATATGTAGTCAAACACGTACTTGACTGATTTTTGAAATAAAATTATCAGTTAAATATCTATGTAATTTAGACAACAATAAATTTACTTATCAAGATAATTGTATTTAATCTTGATATGATATACATACAAGTCATATTTACATTTTTACTGACTTAGATTATACCTAGATAAGTTATCAAATAAAAATCTATTAAGACTGTTTAAGGCATAAAAATAATTTTAATGAATATGTCGCTTAAATGTCAATTAAATATTGTTTTGTATGACACTATTCAATAAAACCTTTTCCAAAACTACTTCACCTCGTATTACTACGCCTCCCACAGATTCTGCTTTCATCGCCAGTGATGTAAATTAAACATAACTTTAAAAATCGAATGTGGCCATCTCCTTCAATACTACTGGCCTACAAAAAGTGGTCTGTGTTTTTGACAGACCCATCTATTCTTATCTATTTCGATGCGCTGAATCCGAATCTGGGTTCAGTTTTTAATGCATACACCCTCAAAATTTTGTGGATGTATGGACGATAGGCGATCAAAGCCGCCACATAGATTTTAAATAATACCGATGCATCTATGATTGAAACTAAATTAGCATGAATAATAGTGTTAATTAAATAAAAAAGAAATCCCTACCCGCGCTTGCTAAAAATAAATTGGTAAGGAAAAAAGTTTTGAAATATTTATCAGTACAGGGAACGAAGAAATAATAAAATTTGTTGCGACTGGGCAGCCTGTCGTAAGAGGAGACAAAACCACCCTAAGCCAGGTGGTAGGGTATTTGCCCGTCTGCATGGCTACCAATGGCTTAGACTTCATACAACTCGATTCCCCAAGCCTACCTTTAAACGACTAGCGACCAAACGGTCGAATGCGACATGAATTTATTTGCGCTTACGTTTTTTATTCGTGCATATATTATTGCTGTATTACTATCCCTTACGCTCGCGGCATTTTAACACGTATTGGGTAAAATAGCAACTCATAACCCGAGCGGGCACCGGCTTTTGTTTCAAAATATGCGGTAAGAATGCAAAATTAAATATACAAATTACAAACACATACAAACAGCGGTACTGTCGGCGCTTGCATCATACGGTATGTTTTTTCAAGCGGTTTACCCTAGTAGATTTTTCACCCCGCGCCACTGATGGCTATCAACCCCTGGTCTGAAGTAGGCTGTCATAACAACTTTGGGTTATGTTCCGGCATAAGTAGCCAGGTTCCTTTTTCCTTTTAGAAAGCGCATTTGCATTGGTTACATTGGTATTTCAAATGACACTTTTGGTATTTCAAATGTCCATAGGCGACCACTTTCCAACAGTTTGGGCTGTCTGCCTGTTTGCTCAACTCATGGAATAAAAAAAGAAATAAAATTGAAAAAAAAACTAAGTGGCAAATCAGGACCTATTTCCAGATTTTATTTCTTATTTTCGTGTTTTTTTATATATGCATTTTAAAAAACCTTAAAAAATCTGTACGTAACGTATTTTTCAAAGTTAATAACAGTATCTTCTTGTATTTATTGAAAAATCGTTTATGATGGATATGTCTGCGTTTGATTTGCATTTCATGTCGTCCATTGGCCGAAGTCAAAAGCTTGGCAGTCAGAACATAACGAAGAGTTCCAAAGCGGTCAAAAAAGTCCTTTCTTTTCTTTATTTGGCTACAGAAAACTAAAAATTAAGAGAGAAAGTAATGCATATCTATAAAAAATTCTTACCCGATCTCAAAGTCATCCAGCCTCTGGTATTTAAATCCTCGCGAAAGCATTTTGAACTTATCACACTGTCACACACTTATCCTCGTAGCACATGTCACGTTATCACCGTAACACTTATCACACTGTCATATTAATACTACGATTGTACTTATCACTGCGGTCCCGAAACATGTTATCAAAAAAATTAATTCAACCTAGACTTTTATTCATAGATACTAATTGGCGTAAAATAAAAATACAAATGATAATGGAAGAATAATTTGGTCTCTATGGTTGATTGGTCTGAGCCTTTGCCCACCTAAATGTACACCGCACAGTAACCAGGGTACAATTCCTGATATGGTAAACTTCTTAAATGAACTCCTGTCATTAACTATGGCTAGGGTGGGTGTCTGTTATCTCATCGTTCTCCGAAATATTATATATTACGCATTACGCAAGCGTAACTTATTTAAATTGGGGATATACAATGTGTGTGTTTGTCTGCCGATAATTAATCGATTTATTTAATCATACTAGAAATTTTAATGACAATCATTCAGTAAAGTACGTTACTCAAAAAAAAACCTCTAAAGCCTACATATCGCCATATCGACTACTCATTCTTATATAGACCCAGTAGTTTCTAACATACAAAGACAAAACTATAAAAATAAGGGATTTTGCGTCCTGTCCACTCATAACGCAAAATCCCTATTTATACAACTTCTACCGAAATAGCTACGGAGCTCTAAAATATATTAACGCCTAACCTGCCATTAATACTAAAATAACCCTCCGAAATAAACCTAAAAAAAAAATAAACCGAATCACATTACACAAGTCAAATATAGCAATTATGTCAAAATAAAGTTATCTGATAATATCGAACAAAAACGATAATTGAATTAAGGTTATCTATCTTCTATCTATATATCTATATATATATAATGAAATCTATATATATATAATGAAAATGGTGTTCGTTTGAGGCTCAATCACGCTTAAACCACTGATCGTATCGACATGAAACTACCACCATTCGATGCGAAATTTTTCCTAGATGGTTTATGGCTATTTATCTATATATATCTATATACTCGAAAACTACTGGACCGATCATCATGAAACCACAACCAGTCGACGCGGAATTAATCGTAGATGGTTATAGGCTATATATTTTTCAAATTCTATGAGCCCTTTCCCATGTTTTCTCAATTTGTTTGTTTATTAATTTATTTGAATAAGGCGGTACGAAGTTCGCCGAGTCAGCTGGTATTGTTATAAAAGTCGATAAAGATTATTTCAAGAATTTTGTTGTGACTTTTTAGGGTTTCTAAACCATTTTAGCAAAAAAATAGAATTGTTACGAAATCATCATTCGTTTGTATTTGTATATCAGGGAAAAATCATACGATTTTCTAATAGGTATTGACTACAGACATTTGCGGCCAAATTCGTCAAAATTGTCCCGCTATTCTTTCTGATTTTCTGATTTCTGATTTCTAATTGATAGTAGTTTTTGAGATATGGGGTATTCTCGATTAAATGCTTCAAAATTTCGTAGTCAAATAACCGATGCAGTGAACGTCTGTGCCTCTAAGGATCACCTCCATATGCATGCTTTTGCCCGATTTATTTATAGTTGCGTTACCCAGTTTTTATCCATGCAGGAATAGGGAAAGAATACAATTTCCTGCGGCCGGGCGGCCTGACGTAAGACGCGACAAAACAACCCACAGCCATGGTGGTGGAGTACTTGTCCGTCTGGATGGCTACCACCCCTGGTCTAGAGTATGCCGCCATGACTTGACATGACTTGAGTTGTGTTCTGGCGTTAGTGGCCAAGTTCTAGTCTCCCTTTAGAGAGTGGCAGCACATTGGCAGCATCTTTGGTGTTACATGTCCATAGGCGATGGTAAACACTTTCCATCAGGTGGGCCGTATGTCTATCTGCTGAATTCTTGCAATAAAAAAGCCACATGTCTAAAAAAGTGGTCTTTTGTCGCCTCTACAAAACCATTCATAGTTCGTGGACTGCTACCCACGCCCAATTTATTTCAAAATATTTTGTTTAACACACCAAACAACCTTAAAATTATTAGGCTTTACCCAAACGCTTACAAAAGTCTAAATAGCCGCTCTCGTTTAGCAAGAAAGTGAATCTTGCATCTCATGCGCACACATAATACCACCTCGCTCGAATCTAACTTTCACTATTCAAGGTTTACTGTAACTACTAAGGAAATTGCGTTAAGCAAATTACACGTTTATTCGAACTTTTTACGACTTTCCATTGTTGGATTTGTGTCAATCTATCAAAGATTATGATGAGCTTTATTTAATGAGCTGAAAAAAGCTAATATAAAAGGGAAAGCAAGTCATTTCTCTAGGACTCTAGGATATGTATAAAATTTCGAATACAGCGTGGCAGTCCACGAACTATAAAGGGCATCACATAGGCGCCAAACATCGACTGTTTTTTAACCGACTTCGAAAAAAGGAGGAGGTTCTCAATTCGTCGGGATCTTTTTTTTTTGTTGCTTTTTTTATGTATGTTCGCCGATAACTCCGTGATTTATGATCCGATTTACATGATTCTTTTTTGTTCGACGCGGAATAGCTTCCAATTGGTCCCCTAAAAATTTTACATAGTTTGGCCCAGTAGTTTTCATTTTATGAACATTTTTCATGGAAATAATTTTCACTCCGTTCCATATGTACACCGATTACTCCGTGATTTATGATTCGATTTACGTGATTCTTTTTTTGTTCGACGCGGAATAGCTGCCATGTGGTCCCCTAAAAATTTGACATAGTTTGGCCCAGTAGTTTTCATTTTACGATCATTTTTTTGTTCCCGGTTCTTGGGACCTATATTTTTTAAGAAGCGCGGCACCATTCGTAGGTCCACCCATACATAGCTAGACACTAAAAAGTAACAAATAAAATTTAAAAACTTCGTTTAAAAAAACCGACTTCAAAAACGATAAAACTAAAATGTATAAAATAACTTATTTCTTAAGCTATTATTATTAATATATATTATCTAAAACATCTTGAAGTCGGTGCAAAGTAAAACATAAAAATTACTATATTTTGAAAATTACTAAGCACCGACTTTAAGATGTTTTAGATAATATATATTAATAATAATAGCTTAAGAAATAAGTTATTTTATACATTTTAGTTTTTTCGTTTTTGAAGTCGGTTTTTTTAAACGAAGTTTTTAATGTCAATGTAAAGGGCTATATACAACAAACGCAATTAATCGATAATTATCCATACCTCAAAAACTACTCATTTAAATAATTTCTCGTTAAAAGTATTTGTGAAGCTCTAAAGGCGGAGTTCTATTCGTTATTAATATTGCCCTATTTATTGACCTAAATAAAAGAGTACAACCCGCAAGAGTTAACTTGAGACTTCGCTCAGATGACGTAATCGCGAGGTACTGACGCGTCGATGGCGAGAGCGGTAAGAAGGCGGGGGTCGGGAGGGGAGGGCGCATTCCGCTCAGGTCTCAAGTTAACGCTTGCAGATAGTAATTAGAGAACATCACACTCTCTGGATACAGAACCCTAAAAACGTAACATTGGCGCCATTTTATTTTATTGCCTGAAACGGGCAATCAGGCAAACTGCCTGAATGATGGATTATGCTCTCATCGCATATGGGCGTTTGCGACAGCAGGGAGGGCGATACTAACGTACTAGCCTTTAGGGATTAGGAGTTATATCCAGAGATACACCCAAACCTATTTATAATAATATATAAACTATAAATATCTATACCTATCTATAAACTTATCTTTTTCTCTGATAATTTTAATTCATCACAGACATAACCGTGGTTTCATTTTAACAATAGTGCCTGCAACAAAGACCTACTATCATAGCATAACTATCATACGTGATATTATTAACTAAAATACCTGCACCATTTGTTTACACTCTACGAATAAATAGACATTCTGTTGTGTGCGTCATCAGTTTATCACATTGTTCTACTACTAGACAAATAAATATGTTTCTAGGGTTCCCTAGCCAGTCTGACATAAAGGGAACCCTTTTGTAATCGTCATGGCCAGTGATCTGGCCGTATGTCCTGCCATAAGTCATTTTTCTAGGAATCTACTATGTAGTTATATGCGAATGAAAGACAGGAGGGTGTAAATTATATGGCGCTACACAGTGCTGAAATAACGGAAAACTATAGATTATGTATAAGTGGCCGTCATACATGTAGGTACGAGTGTTAATTTTTTTTTCAATGTGGCGTCAAGTCCTGTTGTGTGTCGTTAGTCAATTCTAGATATATTTATTGCATTTATTATGTATCGCAGAGATACAACATTAATATTAAATTAAAACCTCATTTAAGAAATAAAACTAATGAGTAATTTAAATCTGACCTAAAATAACTGGATATAACTTATGCTAAGATGTAACCAATAACACTTTCTTATTGTATCCAATTAACGGAGATACACTTTATTCGTGTGTTCTTTGTTAATGTTTAGCCCAAAGCACTATACTTAGAAGTTGAAAATTTACGATAAAGTTCGATAATGACTTTTTATATTAAAGTCAAGTCGATTCAGGTATTCATTTGGCTGATGACTACCTCGAACAATTGATCAGTATGGAGATCCAGTGAGGTGAACTAGCCAGTTTTCTGGTTATCTTACTTACAGATGACGATGACCTAGGCTAAGTATTCTACTTGCATTCTTAGGGATTATAGGTAGAATATACAACATACAATATACATTAATTAGGATTACTTTCTTCATTATATATTTTAAGTCATAGATAATGAGATATCCACTTCTAGAGTAATAAAATAGTGAAGTCGTGGTTATTGTTCCTTATATTTAGAGCTAGTGATTAAAAAAAACACGACATAGTTTAGAAACATACTATCAACAAATATTAGATAGTTTCAATTCATTGAATAGTTTTTGAGATAATATAAGGTATTTTCGAGTATCTATAAGAGTATACTCGTCCCTAAATATAGGAATTAGTTTTTAATTTTCATATGTTTGAACTACCATGGTGCTAAAAATCCCAAAGTCAATACAACAACAAAACACACAACATTTTCAGATGTAATACATATAACTTGTATAACATACCGTTACTACGTTTTATTAATAAGATTTATAATTAAACTAATGTATAATCAGTAATCACACATAATCTACCTGTTGGACGTACATATGAATATCTAAAAAAAACATTTCTAACCCTTCTAGAACATACATACTTAATATATACCCACAACTATCAATCAATAGAATTCTGTTTACATCGCCTTATCATTTATATCAAATAAAGATTAAACTTTACATGGCTCCTAAATGATAAGATACCGCACCCTATTATTTACTATAGTATAATACTGCCAATAGAAGGTGAAGTAGACACACTTAATGAAAGATGGTAAACCCGTAATCATATTCAAGTCACGTAGTTAGCATGTAATAATTGAAGAGATGAAGATGTGGAATATTTTTTTCTAGTTAAACTGATATTACAAATATACGTAAGATATTCCTCAGTCTGATTATCGGAGAATAATCCTAAAAATGATAACTCGCCAGTAAAAAAATATAACGCTGAAAACCTCCTAAATCCTAGACAACTAGATGGTGCCTAGATCCTAGACAACAGGTCATTATTTTAGGCTTTTCTGATGTTTCAGTAATTAAAAATATATTTTTGAGACCACAGCTCGGACTTTAAAAGGGCCGTTAAGCGATTAACTAATTCTCCATAGCCTCGCTTTATGAAATCGACATAATTATCTTAACGTCATATATTGGTAGGTGCAAGACATGTCGTGTCATATTCATAGTACGAATCTACGAAAGTAGCCATTTTAAACTAGAGACGATGGATCTTCACTTGCTACGATCCTGACAAAAACCTTTCGATTCATCATTTACATTAATCTCTTCATATATGGATATTTATTTGAGGTGCCACCAAATCACTCGAAAAATTAAATTGATAATATTATAATAAAAGGTTTCTAATAAACATATAAATATTATAAGTAACTAAAGGTATGTAATAAGTTTCTTTTCAAAGATGCTTTTCAGAACAACCTATTACCAATAACTTATTTTCATTGATATGGTTACATTACAGATCTTAAAAATATCCTCCCTAGAATAAAGTGTACTTTATCCATGGCACACGATAAAACATTCCTCATTCCTTATTCCTCAAAATTCATTAGAGTTCCGTTCTTGCATATTGTTACGGAACGCTAAAATTATTTTACATTTATACAACTCAAAGGAAAACAGAGTGAAGCTAATGGTTTCGTAACACTTTCTGCCTTCCTTATTGTGAATAATATCCGTTAAATTACGACATAAAATACCTAACAGCAAAATGGTAGAAGCAAAAAAAATCGACAATTACGTGTCAGTCCATACATAATGAACGATTATATGAAATTATTTTTAATCGCTACTACCCTCAGAGAAATACAATAGGTAGACAGTGCTCCGAGCTCTCAGAATGAAACCAGCTAAAGGAAGCCGATCGAATAGCAGTGCGTTACGATAACTTAGTATTAAATAATGGAATTAGTACGGATAAAGGTGGAATACTTTCAAAGTGGATAAATTACTATTAACCTCACAGACGCAGACCACGTGTATACTACTGTACTACATAAGTTTACGTACACAAGATTTAAAAAATTCTCTTCGTTTGACACTTTTGTTAAGTGGGCTTAGTCTATACTTTTTTCAGGCGAGCTTTTATCTTCAATTTTTATATATTTTTACTCTATATTTCAAAAGTTAGAGGGGACATTTTTAAGGATTTCGGAATCTCCCCACATATACAAAATTCATTATTGAACATAGTTATGATCTTCAAAGATCTTAATAACTATACCTCACACGACTGTGCTTTATATATATCGACTTTAAGTTAGACCCAGTAGTTTGTGAGAAAAGTGACTGTAACATACAAACGTTTAAAACGGACAGACAGGACAATGTAAATGGACTCCCATTTTACAAAAAGGGAACTACTACTCTAGGGAACCCTAAAAAACTTCTCAATTTTCCGCCTCAGAAAATATGGCTACCGGGAAGCCCGAGATGGCCATCGAAAACCACTAAGTGGCCAAATTAGTATACAGAAAATACACTTAGTAAATTTTATTAAGAGCTTTCGATGGCCATTTTTAGGAACATCTTTAGTGGGCTGTAGAGATATCCTTCGGTGTTTCTGCCTTCGCCTTACGCCAGGGCTACAGGAAAGCGAAAGCTCGAGCAACTCCGCGTGCCCTGGCAGGCAGGGGCTCTTAGAACCACATTGCAACCACTGCCGGTGGAAACGTGACACCCGGTATCGTCCCTCGCAGATCCAACATAGGCGTTTCGCTTAACGAGAGGCGATGAGTGCGCGTGGAATACGATCCGCCTTCCTTTCGATGGTATTATTGGCCGATGGGAACCGCCAAGCCGGGAAGGCTACTCACGGCTAAAAACTTAATCATCCGCGGGTAGTTTGCTCGCTAAATTGAAGCCGGGATAAAGAGACAATTCTCAAGATCCCAAGCTTCTTGAAAGGGATAAGATCCCAGACAAAGAAGACTACCTTACGTCCCGCCTGGTTGTGATGGAACATAACATTAAAAAATAAACATGGCTATCCCATCAATGTAAAGTTCTGGGCACCTTACCCATAGTCGATGATGACCTAGGTATAGTATTGTAATTCCACTTTTAGTCTTAAGGGATTATAGGTAGAATACAATATATATAATATTAATTAATTAAATTTAATAAACATTCACCAATCACAGATTAACAAAACACCGTGTTACTAGTGATGTATGACTAGTCAGTCATTCGATCAAAACACCACCGCTTATTGCATTATAAAGTTATTACGTCGATTAAGATAATACTTTCGTTTTTGTCGGAGAGAATACGCAACGCGCGCGGCCGTATTCGAGTTTTTGGTAGCACTGCCGTGACCGCGTAAGTTCTATTGACCTAGTGATGTGAAGTGTCGAAATAAAGAATATCGATAGTTTGATATAAAATCGGCTAGATTTAATCAGTTAACTTTTAAATAGTCCGCCGCATTGCACCTATACCGGGGCTATGTGGAAAATCAGTGCTGGTTATAAACCAGCATTAAGATCAGGGCAATTAGGACAACTCAGATTGAGCTAGCATCAAGGTAAATTAAAGAAATAGTAAAATTACGCATTCAAAAAATGGCTTAAAATAGAAAAAAATGGCAATCTTATGAGGACATCTACTTCAACGTGAAAATGCTAGATAGGCATCGGTGTAAATGATGTATGTAAGTAAGTGCAAGTTTATATTAATGGCAGCATAAAGATTTTATTTATTTATTGATTATTAATGAATCTTGCAAGATATTCAAATGAAATATGCCCACGAAACTCTTAAATATTATAAAATAGTAAGGTGTAGTGTTTTGTTTTTAGATTTTTATATTTGTTAGTTCAAGATTATTTTATGTAAAAATCGGCCCAGTAGCGATTTCGACGCGGTTTTTGCTGATCGATAGCAATTTCCCGGACTTAAAATCTGCGGTACTTTATATCTCGAGTAACCCACGTGAGTTGTCATGGGATCGGTTTAAAGTGCCCTGTGCTGTGCCCCTGTTGAATAAAAATCGCATTCCGATTCCGAGATTCCGATATTTATACTGATCGATAGCAAATTCTCTGTCATATTTGATTCTGTCTGATTTGAACTCGCGGGCTTTTTCTCGGGAAGGGTTCCAAATTGTTAGCATACGTATAAATTGTCTTATTCCGCCCAAGGTGGGGGAAGCTGAGGGCGAGTTCAAGTTTACAAATACAATTGTATGAAATCTATGAAGCCTATTTTTAGTTAAGCTTTAAATCTTTCAGACTGATCGACAAAAGTCTGTAAGTGCCATCGTCTATCACTTGAGTACATTTTGGAATTAATTTTGAATATCATATTTCAATTTTATTAGTAATATCTACAAAAAAATTGATTCGTCGTAAAAAAAATTAACTCAACAAACCAATTTCTTTCTTTCCTAACCAGTTATCCGCTTATTAGGTTTTTTTTTTTTTTTTTTGTTTGAGGCGAGGAAAAATGCTGACCGATTTACGCACTCTCAGGGCCGTCACTAGGAAACGGCGCGCATCCATCGGGGGCGATAACGCTAGCAATAGTATGTTTTTTTTGCGCTTCGTCCGCGATGGCTTGACACTGAGGAGTGTGGAAGACTCAGAGCGATGCCGCACGGGCGAGCAACCTCAATACCCACTAAAAAACCTCTCCTCCCGTCGACCCTGCGCTTTGTTGTGAAGGAAAGACTGAGATATAGAACATAGTTACGCAACAGTCGATCCAGCGCAATAAAGTGCCTGGAGTGTGCCCTGGGAGAACACACCCCACTTCGAAACGGGGGCTGAATCCCTTGCGTTGCCTAGTAGCAAGGGGCCCCTCGTACCGGAACCTAACTCAGGGAGGGAAGTAATGCGCGTACCTGCCTCTCCGGGTGCTAGCTGAAGGCCGGCGACCTCGGGTGGAGACATTAGCACGCGCTGCAGGACTTCGCTCCCTATCCCTTTCTGCAGCCTCTTTTAGAGACAACCGCCTCACAGAAAGAGACCGCAGACTCCCAGCGGTCGTCGCTGTGCAACATGGCCGTTACCAAGTCGCCAAGCGATCGGACGGCTCCTACGTGTGTCTCGAGCTCGAAACGCTGAGGCGTCCATGCAGCGCACTCAACAAGCGTGTGTAACGCCGTATCGGGTGCGCCGCATTGGCGGCAGTCCGGGGAAGGCAAGCAGATCCGCTTATTAGGTTAATACAACTTCAATCGATAAAAGAATATGTGAACATTACAACATCCCTAAACCTATTAATCCCAACTTGCTATAATACCTAACAATTGGTTTCACTGACAGTGGAACTTGTTGTTATCTTATTTTTATTGTATTATGTTCAGACTTCGTTAAAGACATTACTGATAAGATAATATAAATCTTATCACCACGGAAGGTAGGCAGAGCTATCTTGTAGCCTTAGAAGATGAATGCTAAGAATGACCATTGCCCTATAAAAAATGTACTTATGACAAAGCCCCTAGATGTTACATTTGTAAAGGGCTCCACAATTATTTTTCTTTTGCGTTTTGGTACAGCAAAATACCACTAAACTCGACCATTATTCTTTTATTTAAAACATATTTTTTGGACCGCCTCATCATAAACCATCTCATTCAGAAATTAAACTCGGCGTCATACAACCGTTGTCCATAGCTAGACGTATGCCCCTCTAAGTTTGCGTCACCTATCCCCGGTTCTCAATTGTCCTCATAAAGGCCCCAGGTGCAACCTTGCGTAGATTGTCGAGCCGGAGGGCGTCCTAGAATACTTTTGCCGAGACGCAGCAAATTAAATTATTTAACTTTAAAATTATTATTAAAAATTTTAAGTAGAGTTCAAGTTTGCAATGTTTTGTTTTAAAAAATAGTTTAGATGGATAGATAATTCTTTATTCTACACCAAAGGATAGACAAAAAAGAAAATGTTGTTGATAATGTTGCTTGAAAGTTTGTTGGTGTTATTTTATATCACAACACAACAGAAAAATACTTATAAGGCCCACTTTACAAATGTAGAGGCTTCTTCAGCTTTATAATCTTTTTACTACGAAATCGTTCGTATTCCATTTCCATGATATCACGTTACAAGTTTTTAAACTAATTTCAAAACTAGTTATTTAGTTAGCGCCAGAAATGACTGCTCTTTAGCTACAAATAACGCCAACCTTCATGGCATCTTATATTTAGCAAGAAATAGACCGCTTTTTCATACAAAATCCAATACTGGGCAGCCCATTTGCTAACACTAACCTGGACACGCTATGATATGAACTATGAAATCTACTACATAGTACGCCTATATAGACAAACATAGTCAAGTACCGTTTACGTGAATAATTGCTATGAAAAAAATATGAGGAATAATGTAGATCACATTTCGTCTATGTTTGTCACTGGGCCATATATAATAGATATGGCCAAGATTTAACAAGAAGGTGATACGTCGATACGGGTACGGAAGATGATAGATGACGATGATAGGAAGGTGATACAAAATTACGAAAAAATAGTACACACTTTAAAAGCAAATATCTCCCCAACTATTTTATTAACTATTTACAAGTAGACAAAACAGAGTTAAGATTTGATTAACGACCACTTAAGTGACTAAACTGGCGCACGGGGCGACTAGGTTTAGTAACTACGTATACTAGATCCCATGTCATCCCAACTCAAGCGCGGTAAAAGGCGCATGTTTAGATTTAGTGAGGTAGTTGAGAACGCCTGTATCAGAGGTCTCATTCAAGTCTGTTGGGGCGCTTCTTGCTGCATTCGGTCCGCCCCCTAAAGGACCCAGCTGAGTACGAAATGCTATCAAAAGAAAGGGAAGATAGTATAGAGAAAGTGGGAGTGAAATGAAATAGCGGAACTCTCATTCATCGCACGAAACACGATAACTGACAGTTAATTAATCATTTCACGCCGATATTCTGTGAGAGCGTGGTCTCGCACCAGGATTCCAGCATGGCTCTACAGTTTCCGATAAAAACGACTGGCCATAAAAAGACAGGCATGACGACCTTATAGGGTTCCATTATAGCAACAAACGCTATAGAACTTTAAAAGCGTAAAAGGAGAGAGAGATATATATATTTGTATGCAATATATCCGAAATGATCCGTAATGTAATTGTCACTCGAATTATTTTTATAATTATTTTTGTAACTCGGACGAGATGAATCCGCAGTTGTTTTAAGCCGATGCTAGGCAGTTCATTTTTAGTCTTTCAATTTGAACGAATCAACCAGTGATTTATTTAGACACAAACTTGAAACATTCAATGTCATTGAATACTATCGTGCCGTTTCGTTTCTGTGCCTTTATTTAATGGCATCTAACATCGGCATTATATTAAAAATACCTTAAATAAAAACGTTTGGCAATAAAAAATGAAATAAATTACTTACGGAGATTTTTCCACCATTTCTGTACTTTCACCTGAAAAAAAAAATTAAATAAAAATACCACATAATTATTGTCTTTGATCATAGTGTAACAATGGTTTAAATAAATAGATAAACAACTTATGCAATTATAATTATTTATTTATACTGTTTTTTTTTCTTTGATATTAATTCAAGTTACACTTTTTGAGCGTGGTGACCGATAAGAAAACAAATCACCTATGTATACATATATACCTACATGTATACTTACGGGGCACACATGCGGTGAGTGTGGCATTATAAAGATGTGATAGATACCTATACACCTATATACTTTCTCACAAACAGCTGCTTACGTATTCCTCCGATTTCGGAGCAGCTCGTCGTCCATAATTTGCAATACCTGACATACCTCGAACCGCTAAGAGAGCTCGCGGCTCACTGTGGCCACCGCACGCCTCCGCTCGCCGCGCCCGCCTCAGGCCCCCGTCACCGCGCATTCAGTGTGGACTGTGGACGCACACATACACGTTAAGCGAACGCTCATGGTAGGCGGAGTGGGACATGTTAGGTTTATTTTCGTTACGGAATTTCTTGATTCGGTCGCCGCGCTCAAAGCCCGCGATAAAAGCTATGCAATAGCTTAAAAGAACTATCATACAACTTTCACTTTTCTTCTTATTGACAGGGTTCATTTTAAATTTGACAAGAATGGAACCCTTATAAAACGATTTTTCTCTTTTGAGTGGACTGTAGCTACCCGCATAGTGTGTATGGACCCTTAGGACACAAGTCGCGATTGGCCGTGAAATCTAGCTTCACGTCTCGACTGCATTGAGTTAATTCATGAAGCTATTGCAATAAATGGTGTTGTAAAAATACGAGTATTATACATAATAGGGATGTCATGACTATTCGGCTGCTGTTTGGTATTCCAAATCTGTAGTGGAATACCGAATCGTAAAAAAACCTACATATTACTCAAAAATGTAGGTATATATATCGATCACAAATTAATTTATGATAATTATAGTACATTTTAAGCCGCGTACTCACCTATGACCCGCAGCCGTTGGAGTTACTGAACTGAAAAACAGTGTCTACGTGGCGCGGGAACTCGAGACGAGCGGGCGGCGCGCTCGCAACGAGCCGACAAAGCGAATATCAATTTCGGCATCTACATTAGAGCACGAGAACGCAGCTTTAACAGTGTTAAATATTGTTAAATAAAACCACCTGCATATCTGACACAAAGCACATTTATTACCCATCTGCAGTCGAACTAATAACTATTAACATTGAAACTATTGTAATTCTCTTATGATCTTCTTCTTTTGTTTACTTATTGGCATACGGCCTATTGTTGTACTGTAATCATTAGCCAAGTGAGACGGATTTTAAAATACAAGCTAATTATAGGAAATTCGGTCCATGCTGCCGGGCGGACATATTGCATTTGTGCAGTATAAAACAATGACTCGATTGGGGGAGGAGGCAGCCGAGCGAGAACTACGATCAAGGCGAGACGTGTGTACAATCGGGAACCATAGTGTCGGACTTTGCGCGTTTTATTGAATTACGACCTTCTCCATTACGTTAGGATTTGTTATGTTTGGTTATATTTGTACCTGTGTTATACGTGATTGTATAGTTCTAATAAACTCTATAATAATTCCAACGGCATTTTAATTCGAGTCTCGCGACTAGTAATAATATGATTTTAATTAATTTTTTAGTTTAATCTTACGTTTCAGCCAGTTTATAAAGTGTCAGAATTGAATAAAAAATGCTGTTACACACGAATACATATATCGTACGCCGAACATTCGACAGCCGAATATTCAGCGCTTCAGTCTTGGGCCATTCGCTATTTGGCCAAACCACTGTTCGTGGCATCTCTACATAATACGCATTAGTAATATTAAAAAAAAAATGATATACTTCGTCCGATTTTCCGTCATATTTAAGCTATTGCATAGCTTTTATTGCGGGCTTTGAGCGCGGCGACCGAATCAAGAAATTCCGTAACGAAAATAAAACCTAACACCCCCCCCTGCGCCTACCATGTAGCTCGGCCGAGCGTTCGCCTAACGTATATGTATATGGTACGACTGCACAAAGCTCGCACGAATCGAGACGAGCTGCTCCGAAATCGGACGAATACGTAAGCAGCTGTTTGTGAGAAAGTATATAGATGTATAGGTATCTATCATATCTTTAAATATTATGCCACACTCACCGCATGTGCGCCCCGTAAGTATACATGTAGGTATATATGTATACAGATGTGTACCTATGTACAACAGTGAATAGCAGTTGCTGATGAATAGCTGTACGCGTAAAATTTGTGTATAGTGTTTTAAATATGAATAAACAAAGTGCATTTCCTAATGAAGAAAGTGATGAAAAAATAGTGAAAGAAAATGAGAGATAGCTTTAAAATACTGCATAAATAAAAAATAAATAAAAAATTATAATTGCACAAGTTGATAAAAAATGCTATCCAATAGCTTTACCGCGGCAGTCCCCGAGTGCCACAAGAAGTTTTGTAAATAAAAAACTATGACACAATTGGTCTTATAAAAATTGTATTGCATTATATGATATAACTTACCAGCAAGCGGTACGCCATTTAAATATTCTTCCATATTCTCAAAAAAAAAATTATTTATATATTTCATCTAGAACAATATAAAGGTAATCGAGCGTTTCAAGTGATTACTCGTATAACATTGACATTTCACACGACTCCCAGACGTATTTTACATACGAAGATACTTTTCAATTTGCACGTTTTACTACGATCTCAAGCATAACTCGTTAGAATACTAATCAAGAATATTTACCTATGTGTCTGTTCCTACAACTCAGGAATTCTAACGAGTAACACGGTAGGCTTCTTCTAATAAAATGTTTAACACTTCAAAATTGATGTTTGATTATATTATAATCAGCATAATTATCATAAAGATTATGTCAATAAAAAAGAAATTTAAATAAATAGTTTATACTACTACTTTCCGACGGTGTTGTACGTGAGAAAAAAATAACTTCCAGGAAATTGCATTTTGCATAAAAGAACAATATTATGGAACTTACAAAACTGAATCTTTATATCAGATGCAAAATATATTCAAGCATTTTCAACAGAAATCATCGTAATTTCCCAAGGAAATACGTTAACCTAACTTCATATCTAACGGTTTGAAAAAAAGAACATAAACATAATTCATATTAATTATAACTACAGGATAAAAAGTGTGTAAAATTATGAACCTATTAATTGCATAACACTATTATTTATTCTTGTATTGGCCATGGTTTATTTGTTGGGCAATTATAAATTCCTTCTGTTTAATCATGAAAGAAAAATACAAAGAACTTTAAACTTTAAGGAAAAAAGCGTCTATATAACAGCTCGGACACGATATTGTTGCTACGAGCGACACCTAAAAGCGACATGACCGGCGATAAAAACAAAAGTGTTACGGCCTGACCACAAAGTTGGCACGTAGCGCAATGACTCGTTCTATAATTCTTACATCTTTTGTTTTCATAGCTAATGCCGTCGCACTAAGGTATCGCTCATAACGACATGGTCGTGGGCCTTTCGTTAAGATGTAAGAAGCATGCTATAAGTTGCCGCGTTCAGCGCCAACCTCCGCCGTCCTGCTCGTCTCTAAGACCAAGCTGACTGAACCGTAAAGCCGCTTAAACCTACATAACTTGGTAACGCTATAGGTTATTCTACTCTTGTTGTTAGGCATTTTATTCTTTAACATTTATTTCTTACACCAAATCATCCAATAAATTTAAGAAGATTTTTAATACCTTGTTTTAATAACATTATCAAATCATAAATCTCTTATAACGACAGAAGAATAGATCTGTGGGGCCATCTAATCATGTAGGATTTACAACCCCGCCATATTTGACATGTCTCGGCTTAGCGATAGGTGCAGACACAATCAGCAATGCTACGGTAGTTGGCGCCAGCTGCAATGGCTCTTGGGATGCTTCATACATGTGATTACTTTTGTTTTTTCGTCCGTCATGCCGCATCTTGTTGTCTCTCACAGCGACAAGGTTGTGGCCGGGCCTATATGAGCTTTTCATTGCGCTTTTCACAAACGCGATTGTCATTTCTTGTTTTCTTATTCCATGGTGTAATTAAGAAAGGTAGAGATAAGAAGGACCATTTTATATGGAGCCCAACCTTGAAACGTAACGCCTCCACGAGGTGAGAAAAAAAACGAATAAAAATCAATCAGAATGGCGCTAGTGTAGGCAAAGACCGTCTAAGATATCTGTCAACATCACTCTGTCTATAACCATTAAGTGGATAGTATGTTAAGTTGTTTATGCTCTAGCTACAAGAGCGCCGCCAATTTAATACATTTTTATGGACATTGTTTCTAACATGACGTAGTAGAGCCATGCCGGGATCAGTATCTTGATAACAGCTTTTAGGGCTGGCTCGATCGGTATAATACCACGCTCCGACAGAATTTCGGAGTGAAACGATTAGCCTCGTGCTAATTGGTTCCTTATTTTTTTTTGTTAACGCAGGGAGTATGTCTTTGAACTCCATACCCGGGCCATGCCGATAACCAAACTACCCACTAAAACTGAACCTGCGCCCCATTCAACCGCACCTTTGCGGAACGCCACCGGAGCGTGCACCGTGGCGCCTCTGTGCACGGCTAACTTGGTACACCCAGGGGAGCAGGATGAACTACTTCATCAAGCAAGGGTAACTTCCCTTTCCCTTTATCCCATCGCTATCTATTCCAAATCCCATTCTTGCTCTCTGATTATCCCCGCTATCACTTCCTAAAGGCTGGCATCACGTTGGTTTTGCGCTAGTGTTGCAAACGTTTATAGGCAAGGGTAACCACTTTCCAGTACGTGGGCTATCTGCCTGTTTGCCAGCTCCGTAATAAAAGAAAAGAATACACAGAGATGGTCCTCCTTACATCTTACACCTATGGAGGGAGAGGTAAGGAGAACCATCTCTGTACAAGTGCCCATCGAAATCAATCAAATTAGGATGGCGCCATATTTACATCACGGTGAAAAAATAAAGCGCTAAAAGTAATTAGTGTAACATTATAGAGCATTATAAAATATTTTAGTTTTATAAAATTAAATCACTCTTCACGTTTTCACATAACAATAATTCTTCCAGGTTACTTAATAGTTATTAAATTATTTTTTTGTAGTACCTATGTAAATAGTTGACGTTAATAATAGTGTACTATCACCAACTACTGTAGTCACTAAAAATATTACATTTTCAAACTCGGCATACTTCAATGCGTACAGCGTACATACATTACATACCACAGCAATTGCCTACACTAGCGCCATTTCGGAAGGTTTTTGAACTATTATTTACTGTTTATAGCTGGAAGTGGACACATTTTCAATTTTTCACCCATATGCGACGATTCTCCTTATCTCTACTGTCCATAGTTATAAAAGTAACGACACTTACAATCGGCAGCCATTTTGTGCTCCTTTTTGACAGCTATAAACTGCAGTCAAGGTCGAACTCTTATCGCGCGCATTACCAAAGGGCAATGAACCTAAAACAATAGTAGAAAAATATATTTGTAGTTATAAGTCGCGCACAGGTTTGCCAATGACCCCACCCCTCCCGCTTCCAATTACCGCGACATTGACGTGGGGGGGTTCTCATCGGCAAAGGATCTGGGCGTAGCTTATACTTAAAAAAACTTTCATAATCCATAAATATTACAAAATTCTAATGCCGTGTATACATTTAAAAAAAACAATTGCAATAGACTATTTAAACGATGCAGAACACGCTGCATTTTTTGCGATTTCTTGTCTGTTTGTTCGGGGTTCACGTAAAAACTAATGGGCCGATTTCGATGCGATTTCCGTTGATCGACAGAAAATTTATACGTTTAAAATCTGCGCTACTTTTTATCCTGGGAATCGCGCAGGGATTTTTCTGGGAATTATTTAAAATTACCAGATTAATACAAATCGAATTCCAAAGTGATCTTTTCACTGATCGATAGCAATATGATATTTTTTAAGCCGAGAATACCACGGGAAGAGGCTATTATTATGTGTGGTGCGAGTTGTGGGTTTCACACATCCGTATTCTTGGTGTGTCTTTCTACATCGTTAACGCCTGGAAATTGCAAAAATATGCATATCAGGTCGAAAGATTGTCTAAGCAGAGCATGCTTTCCGCATCACGGAACATCATCAGGAAAACGTCGAAGTATGAGATTTTATTCCCTTCGACTAGTGACACAAAAACGTAATCCATATGTCGATAAATCGTATCACATTGGCTACGCTCAATGCGCAAAGCGATCTCTCCTATTCCGCTAACCGCTCAAGGTATATACTGGGAACTAGACCTAAACTCGGCCACACTCCGCTGTGATTGAGTTTAATATTGATTAGGCAAGTAAATAAAATTATTCCCCATTTTCTTAGAAATTTCGGAATAAAAAATACCTATATAAAAACACTCTTCAATCAGCATGTAAAAATTTCAAATCAGTCCATCGACTACTTAACAAATCTTGCGGACACTGACATAAGTTTAAATTTAATACAAATAAAACAACTAACCTTAGACACGAAAACTACACAAATAAGATGAAATTGACTACAATAGATATACGGTAATTAATTAATGACCTTTATCATTATGTCAATAATGTAACGGACTTTAGCGGGACATTGTGTGCATGTATTATGATTCTGTAGTTATTTTGAGGGAAAACGGAATACTAATGTTTTCGTCATGTCCGCTCGTCTTTGGATGTCACAGTCATTTTTCTTACAAACTTGTGAGTCTACATATTGTTACCAGTTACAGGACTCGAATCAAAATGCCGTTGGAGTTACTATAGAATTTATTAGAACTATACAAACACGTATAACACAGGTACAAATATAACTGGACACAGCCAGTACAAACCGTCGCTTGACTGCCTCACCCCTCCGTTCGGGCATTGTTTTATACTTAACTATACAATATGTCTTGACACAATGCTCGACCGCATAACAATATAATCTAAAAATCACACCTGGTTAATGACCCGCATAAACGATTACAATACACAATACGATGTTTTTCTAATTACAAATTTTAAACACCAAGTAAACAAAAGAAGTCCAAATGCTGAGATGTAGTAAACTGCAGGTGTGCAATTACTTTTGTCGGCGTAATATGAATGAAATGTAACAGGAAGGTTTCATCTATATGGCGTTACACAATAGTGAAATAACATTTAACAAAACTTGGTAATGTAACATATGTTGCCATTCTAAAATATATGGAAGCTAATATGTATTTATAAGAGATGTCATGAAACTATAGTTGTAGTAGTTACTCATAAATAATAATGCCATAATTTAATAGATTACGAATATATGAAGCTATGTAAGAAATTGTATATCTACTTTGACAGTTGTGAAAGTAAGTAGTTGTACCGGTTATGAAACCTTGTTTGAGCAAACATTAGCTATTTAAAGATGGCACCACTTGAGATATCGACCGTTTACGGAAAACGGTGGGTTATAGCGCAAAAATATAAGAACGGCTAGTGTTTGTTGGAACGATTGTTCCAAAGAGGACATTGTATTAAAGATGGCAAAAACGATCGCGATATACTATGTACCAGCAAAGGCCAAAGTGAAGTGTAAAATCGATGATTGAAATTATGTTTAGAAGTGGAAAGTGAAGTAGAGTATTGATAATATCGTACATTGTATTTTTCTGTAGTTCGACGTCCCACATACGTAACTGAGGGATGAAATTATATTTTTCACTGCAAATAATCGTGTGAGCCGTCTTTAGATAGATGTGTTAAATAGTAACGTCGTCTACTAGTGACTTGTATATTGCTATATGGTCGGTTCGTATATATGACTATACATTCACTCGCCTTACCATAGATTGAATTTTATTATGCAAATTGTATGCTTATGCAAATTTTACTGATAGTAATGCAAATAAACGTTGGTAAGATATAGGAACGGGTTATTAATCAATAATAGGTAGCTAAAACATTTGTTCCAGTCCTTAAAATGTGGACGCCCCTAACTTTTAAACTATCTGCTACCGCCATAACAGCCCTGAATTGTGTTCCGGCGCAACACATTTATTGTTGCCAATCCATAGAAGACGGTAACCACTTTCCATCAGGTGAGATGTCAGCCTATCTGCTATATACACTCCAGCAATTTAAAAAAACTGAAAAAAACCAATGTGGTAGAACTAAATAAATACTTATTTTTACTAATAATTGGTTTGACCAACAACAGTTTTTTAAAGCTATTGTGGTATTTACGCTTAAATGCTTTCTTGTGGCTGCTTATTGAAATAATGAAAAAATTAGGCATTCCTCACCTTAGACTCTATTTCAAATAGGACGGTATGGCTGACACAACCATAAAACGTAATTTGTAACGTCATCGTAAACTTTCCTACGAAATAAATATTAACCTTAATTATATAAAAGCATATTTATTATACTGCATACTACTTAATAATAATCTTATACTTAGAATCAAGATGTTTATTTCTTAATTTACGTAATTTCTCGCATATCGTCCTATTAGAAACCCTTCATAGTTTGTGAATTGACACGCCCTTGCCAGAATTATTATCTACATATAATTATTAACTCCACGACTCATTAAAGGTCTGGAATATGTGTATAGTAATTGTGTTTGTGTAAACCTAAAATCTGATAAAAATTAGAATCGCCCAGTCCAAAATATAAATATTACAAAACTTTCTTATTTTATCTTCTCTACTTTGCGCGGTCTTCGGCATCTTTAATTGTGAGAATATTGGTATGTATGTCACCAGGTCAAAATAGCATTTCTTGGGCCTTCCCTTCGAACGGGACCTGGTAGAGGCGGCAAGGCTAAACATTTTTTTCCCACGTAATTACCCGGTCTCCGTAAAATACGGCGTCGTACCAGCGTAAGCTTATCTTTTACAATTTGTCTATGTCACGGACATGAAGACTGCTGCGGTTTTTACCCGTGACTCCACACATTCTATCGCAATTATATTCATCTTCATTCTGTGACACACAGCTCTTGCTTGTGTCGCTCAAGTATAGGCCACGCTTCACTCACAATACAATGGAAATTAAAATATTATATTTATTAACCGATTTTAAAAAAGAGGCGGTTCCCAATTCGTTATGTAACTATTTTTTTACGTTTGTTCAGCAATAACTTTCCTGTTTCTGATCCGATTTTGATGACTCTTTTTTCTTTGTATTCCGCTATGCTTCGAAATGGTCCCATATATTTCATTCCGGTAATATTACTGCTTTGGGACTTTGGGTTCCGAAGATATAGCAGAAAAATTCACATTTCTGCGGCTATTCAGCTATAACTTTTTTGTTTCTGGACCTATTTGGGTTTGTCTTTATGCATTGGATTAAATATAGCTTCAGAAGTTTCAAATAAATTTCATTGGTATTGGATGTTAAGTTTCGAAGATATAGCAAAGATGCCTTAAAATCAAGGAGACACCGTTGTAGTGATTGACGTCTGTAACATTTTTGTTTCTCAACCGATTTTGATCATTCTATTTACATTGGATTTAGTATAGCTTCAGAGTAGTTCCGTATAAATTTAATTGCTATTAGACCCTGGGTTCCGAAGATATGGCAGGAAAATTCTCAAAATCAAATAGAAAATGTATTGAAAAAATATTGTTAGGTTTATGACAATCTGAAAACGAGTAGGTACCTAATTAAGATCTATAACGTGCTGTAGTAGAATCGACTATGACTAAGTAAATGTACAATGGAAATCGATAACGATAAACACCGCGACCGCGTAAATTGAGTTATGAGATCCGTCGTATTTAAAAAATGTCGACAATCGGAGTTGAAATTCAAAATGATGCCTGGTGACACCAGACGATGGGTTTGAATTTTATCCACCAATCGGACTTTTGAAACAACGGACAGTAACGGGTTGCAAGACACGGCCGAAGGTCGCGCAAAATGCAGCAGTGCCGCGGCAGTGGCCGGCAGGTGCTATAACCAACTGATATACATTGATTCACTGATCAGCATGTGCTCTAGCGATACTTGATTAATTTAAATTTGACAGTTGATTGGTTTGATTAATAGAGCTTCTAAGTGCTTACCTTCGTGCTGCGCTCAACATTTTCTAAATACGCTTCCGTTTCATCAGCTATCGTTTCTGCATTCAACAAACTAACTTATTAGGAATACCATATATGTAACTTAAAAGTGTAAAATAAAAATTTTCAAACAAAAAAACCAACTTATAGAGTAACTAAAAAACAAAAAATCAAATTTTCTACAACATTCTTTTCTATTTCGTTTTGGTTAGAAAATGTTTATGACATCTCAATCAAAAAAAATCATAACATTTGCTAATCGCAAGCAATCTTCTGAAAATCAGGTCAAATTTAAAACCGTGAATATAAAAAAGATAAATTACTTAAAAATCGAAACAAACTGACTTTCATATTAAAATATTAGTATGCAACTATTTTATTGCTAAAAAACAGCAGACAAGCTGACGCCTCACCTGTGCTGGAAAGTGGTTACCATCTCCTATGGACATTAGCAATACCAGAGGTGCTGCCAATGTGCAGCCGGCCTTAAAGGAGAAACTGGAATCTGGCCATTGATGCCGAAACTCACTGAAATTTGTTATGGTGCCACACTCTAGACTAGGGGTGGTATTCATCCAGTCGGGCAAATACCCTACCACCTGGCTGTTGGTTGTTTTGTTATTCTTATGACAGGCCACCCGGCCGCAGGAATTTTGAACTAGAATGTAGATTAAATAGTGACAAGGTAATGTGTTAAGTTTGACTATATACAAAACAATGAGGAACCTTTGAAAATGTTTTTAGAGACAGTAGCCATTCTGGCAAAACAATATTCTTATGATAATCATCATTACATTTTGTCTATCCATCTATATTAGTGACTTTTCTGAAATAAATTATGTGGATGACAAATTAAGCTATTATTACACTGCTAATTTTCAGAATGTCTAAATCAGTGTGGTGTAATGAGAAAACTAGAATCAGAACACTGTTAAATCACTCCCACACTCTGTATGGGGTCTCTAATGTCTAGTTCCTATTGTATTGTATGAAGTAAGTATCAAACACGCACACAGCTAAGCTAATGGATAATGTTCACCAAGCCTATGGAAGTTTGCCTCAGCAAGGGTGTTATCAATGCATTGCTGGACATGAAGTTCTGCTGGACAAAAATTTCAACCTTAAAAAAAAATACAGTTTCTAAGTTATGGCACAGTTTTTTTTCGCAGAAACTACTTTATGGCTAGAACTATTCTATAGCTTAATTACATCATTAGTCAGACCTTTTGAATTCATGAAGAAAACTGAGATTCTTTTTATAAACTTATTAAAGCCAAAGCTTCCTAGATGTAACATGAATATACCTACTCATGACATCATAAATAGGTAAATCATTAGAACAGTAATTAAATACATATCTGTCATGATATTTTAAAAGTAAGATGATAAGGTGTTATTTTATGCATTTATGTAACTTGTATTAGCATGCATATCAAAGATGACTTTTAATTTGATTAATATATGATGAACCTATATGTGATAAAAAAAATGAAGTATTAGATTCTATAGTCATAACAATTGTGTTCTCTAGTGGGGACCCCATAATTTTTAACTATGTAAAATTGTAAATAAAGGTGTGTAACTCAACAACTATTTATAAGCTGCAATTCAGGTTATGATTCAAATATTTGTCAGAACTGTGAAGCAGTACACAGAGAGCTCCCGTTATCTATAAAATCCAATGCCTATCAATCGTCTCATTAGAGTCATACACCCAAATTATTTTCAATGATTTTAGGATGCCTGTGCATAAGCCATGTACATTCTGAAGACCATGCCTCATTAGGTATTCAGATAAAATAAATAACTTTGTAGACAAACTAGCTACATTGTATAATCCAAAGCAATGCAACTTGCAACAACCATTTGTGTTATAGGTAATATAACTATTCTCGGGCCTATCCCAGATACCTGGACCAGGGTAAATAATAAAAATTTTGTGAGATTTTATCATACAAGTGGTTGAATCTAAGAGCTCTGGGTTCTAGTGAGTAAGATGGACCAACACATCCTATAGACCATTGCACAACAGTTGCCATTAGCCCTAAACTCAAATTAAATTACCCTTAATCTTATGCCACTCTGGCTCAAAGCCCAGCCCCAACAAAATACATTTTCGTTATGTCAATTTTGTTCTACTTTCTCTATTATAACAAACTTCGAGGCCAAACAAAACATATTGGATTAACACAGATTATAAATTAACTTTTAAATTATGAGACACAATTACGGTGAAAAATTATGGTACTCATTTGACAGAATAAATGAAAGAAAATCAATTTATGGCAAACTGATTGCAAGAAAATGAATTTCAAATTACGTGCAAACTGCGATAAAATAACACTTACTGAGCATGTAAATTGACTTCTAAAGCTATTGACCTGTAAACGGGCCGCGAAGAACAGTGTAACATACAAGCATTTCGAGATAAGTTCACTTTTGTTATAACACAAAAACAATTTAAAATAATAATAAAACTTCAAAAACTATGAAATTGTAACATAGACGAATAAAGGAAGAACTTAATTTTTATATAAAAATGGTAGAAAATTCACTTTAACTGCTATTCAGTATTCACTGTAATTAATTCAGGACAAATTATTGAACATGAAACATTAACATTTTTGTTTTGTTACAAATTGGAAAATTTTAATATATTATACACTGTTACGTACTCATCAAAGTCATTGTTTTTGTTATGACAATGACAATTGTCAATTAGGGCGTTCCACTAGTAACGCACAATGCCCAAAATGCTCAGTTAGCCGTTCCACAAGGCGACCGCGATCGTCGTGTAGGGCGTTCCACTAGTAACGCACAACGTCCAAAATGCTCAGTTAGCCGTTCCACAAGGCGACCGCGAGCGTTGCGGTCGTGGCGAAAACGTCACTAATGATGTCATCATTTTCCATCACACAGCGCTCACAACGACCCATGTCAGTAAGTGGATTGAAGTGGGCGCTGACCACAGAGAATTCATTCTCTCTATCTCTTGACATTGAAAAAGGCGCGATTTTCAAGTTAAACAATGCCATTTGTGTATTTCGTATTTTATGATATCAATACCCCATTATCTGTTTCACTAGTGTATATGATTGTAACGTCCGCAGGTGGAACGGAAAAATCGCGGTCGTGAAAATGATCGTTGTGAGTCTCACTTGGAACGTAGCCTTTATATGTCAAAATTACAGTTACTTGGAAATTGGAATTGTCAAAGTTGTCAAATGCCGTCTTCCTATTGAAAAAAAGGCGGGAACTGCTAATTTGTGAAGGCGCTTTTTTTCAAAACTTAATTATTAATTAATTTTTCGTATCTTTTTACCTTAACTTACAAATAAAAAGTTCGTTATTACTTTAGGGCATAATGCCCAAAAAGAAAAAACGTCCCTTAACTGGGAATTCCAATGATTGGCCGGACGAGGTTTCAGATAGTAGCAGCGTATCTGAAGAAATTGAAATTTCGGAAAAGGATAAGTTTAAACCCTACTATGTTACTGACTACACGCGACGGTACCCCGAGGATTCACCTCTGATTGATTTTGTTGTTTTCCTGGAGTCTGCAGATCAGGGTAAACCTATCGGAACTAGAGACATGATTTCTTTAGCTAGCCACCTAAAGCGATTCATTAAGGGTATTAAATACCTCCAATCAATGAACAAATACAAGATTGGAATTCATTTTGAAAAATCTAATTTAGCAAATGCATTTCTAAACAACAAGACTTTTCTTATGGATTATAAATTTAAAGCTAGTATCCCAGCAGTCAGCACAGAAGTCTCAGGTGTTATTAGAAATGTTCCCTTGAATTTATCCAATTTAAAAATCTTTACTCTGTTGTCCAGCCACAGGAAGATCATATGTGTACGCCGAATTATGAGAAAAATTACTACGGACTCAGGATTTTCTCTGGAGCCTACAGGTACTGTAGTAATTACCTTTGCATCATCTGTATTACCAGAATTTGTGGATATTCACGGTTGGCGTTTTTCATTGTTTACTTATATACCTCCAGTCAAACAATGCTTTCAATGTTTAAGATATGGTCATATGGCTAAGTTTTGCAAGAACGCCATCAGGTGCTCGATTTGCTCTGGACCACACACTTACAAAGAGTGCTCAATTTCCACTGATAAAGCAGTATGTGTACACTGTAAGGGACCACATGTTAGTGTGTCTGGTAGTTGCCCAATCAAAAAGAAAATGATTGTAGAAAATAAAGAGCAGGCTGAGAAAAGAAAGTTTAATGACCTCTTCAATGAGAAATCTTTTCCCTCATTACCCACTAAATCCAAATCTGAACAGTTTCTTTCGTTAATTAATTCTGTAGATGTAATGGACCTCATGACAAAGTCAATAGTCAAAATAATAACGGAAAATAAAACTAGTAACAAATCAATCTCATCTCAGTTTATTAAAGATGTTCTCATGGATATTTTTAAAAATACTAAATAAATATCTTTATGGATTGTTTAAAAATCATACAATGGAATGCACAGAGTTTAATTAGTAATCGCTACTTGTTTACACAGCTTTTATATGAGAATCAAATACATGTTGCTCTTATTTGTGAGACTTGGTTACTATCTCATCATAACTTTTCTATCCGTGGTTACAATATTGTCCGCCTGGATTCTGGTAATAGTCATAATGGTGTTGCTATTTTAATTCATGATTCATTAATTTTTAAAAAACTTGACACTTTTTACGATGATTCTTTACAAAATATTGCCATACAGTTAAGTTTTTGCAATAAACTTATTACTTTAGTTACTTTTTATAGTCCTAAGCAATGCTCCCCTTCCTTTAGTAAAGTAAAATTAGATAATTTATTTAACAGTCTCCCTGAACCAATGATCGTTGCTGGTGACTTTAATGCATTAAATACTGCGTGGGGTTGTGATTATACAGACGCAAGAGGAATTGATGTTTTGCAAAGTGTTGATGATTTTGGCCTTGTTATTCTTAATAATGGAGATAAAACAACTGTAGGTTCTCATAGATGGCGTCAAAATGCTCTTGATTTAACTATAGTTTCACCATCTTTATCTCTTTCCTCAGAATGGTATGTTGGTGATGACCCCTCAGGGAGCTACCACTTCCCTGTATTTTCCAATTTTTTCTTTAACAGTGTAAGATTTAATAACTCTAATACCAGTCCAAAATTTTCCTCAAACAGTCCTCTGATTAATTGGTCTGATTATTCTAAACATGCCCACAAACTATTACATGATTGCAATTTTGATAATAGTGATCCCCAAAATACTTATAACACTCTTACACAACTATTTAAAGTGGCTATTCAGCAGTCTATGCCCTTACAACAACATTCCTGCAATTCTTCCAAGTCTAACAAAAAACATAGGAAACTTACTCTTCCCTGGTGGAATCACAAATGCTCTGAAGCAGTATTAAACTCAAAGTCTGCTTATGTTAAATTCAAAAATGACCCTACTGAATCTAATTATATAAATTTCAAAAGGTTACAGGCTTTTAAGAAATTAGTACTAAAAACAGAGAGAACTCTAAGCTGGAGAACTTTTTGTGAATCCATAAACAGACAGACTCCACTGACTTTCATTTGGAATAAAATTAGGAAATTTAATAAAACTTACATTCCCCGTGTGAACTCTTCTTGTACTGATCTCAACTGGGCTTATGAAATTTTAAATAAGTATACTGCAGATACAGTTGAATTACCTCTGACAACATCTTCCACAGCTTATGTTGCAGACCTAGACTATCTCATTAAACCTTTTTCTATAAATGAATTCAATGCTGCTTGTGACTCAAGGAAAGATACTACTTGTGGATTTGATGGTCTTTCTTATAAAGTTTTGAAAAAGCTCAAACTTTGCTGCAGGAATGTTGTTTTAAGCATCTTAAATTTATTATGGGACAAATCCCTTATTCCAAGTGACTGGAAGATTGACATTATTATTCCTGTTCTAAAACCTGGGAAAGAATCTGGGTTTCCAGATTCTTACAGGCCTATTACACTCACTTCATGTTTGGGTAAGATTTTTGAACAGCTTTTAAAATCACGTCTAGAATTTTATATAGAGAGTAATAACTTATTGCCTTCCAATCAATTCGGATTTAGACGTGGGAAATCAGCACAAGAAAGTATTACGCATCTGCATCTAGATATTTACAATGCTTTTAGAAATAAGGAAGTTTTAATTGGCATATTTTTTGATATTGTCGGAGCTTTTAACAATGTTAACCATCATATTCTTGCATCAGAGTTAGGTTCTATTGGTATACCTATAAAATTAATAAATTGGATTTTTAATTTCTTACATCAAAGACAAGTTTTTGTTAAAATAAATCAGAGTGGTGAGTTAATTGGGCCTAGATTGTCTCACAAGGGTGTCTGTCAGGGTGGGATTCTTAGTCCTTTGATTTTTATTTTGTATATTTATAAGCTTAATTCAATATTGAGTCCATCTGTCTCCAATCTACAGTATGCTGATGACTTAGTTATTTACATTTCGGGGGAAAATGTTAACTCTCTAGTTGTTACTCTTAATAACTGTTTAATTAAGCTTCATTCTTATTTTTCTTACTTAAATCTTGATATTAGCATAGATAAGAGCAAGGTTGTAATTTTTAATAAACATAGACCGTTTAATGTAAAATTATATTATAACCAAAATCGCTTGCCTATAGATAGTAATGTTAAATTTCTTGGTGTTATTTTTTCTAATAATCTTTCTTGGACAAATTATGTGGATTCCATTGTTTGCAAAGCATCCAAAGCTTTTAATATTTTAAAAGCTATAGCTAGGACATACTGGGGTGCTGATCCAAAAATATTACTCATGCTGTATAAATCTCTTGTTCGTAGTCATTTTGAATATGCATTTTTGTGTTTTGGATCCAACAAAAGACTATGTAATAAACTTGAAGTCTTACAGAATAATAATTTGAGACTTATCACTGGTGCCATGAGAACATCTCCTATTATTTCATTGCAAGCAGAATGCAATATTCTTCCTTTATCTCTAAGATTTAAATATCTTAAGTATCGTTTTATAATCAAGATATTTTCTTTAATGGGCCATCCTTTGTTTAAAAAAATTCTTCATTTTTATAATAGCTTCTCTCCTTTGAATGATTCTAGTCCCTTTATACTTCAAGATTTCTCTGAAATAATACAGTTTGGTCAGAATTATAATATACATAGAGCAAATACTAACTGGCCTTGCTATAGAGGCTCATTTGAAAGTAAACTTTCCAAAATAAATGTCGTAATTCAGAATCATCTAAAATGTAAAGAAGAAGTTCTTGAACAGATTAATCAATATAGCAATTATACTTCCATATATACGGATGGTTCGAAGAAAGGAAACAATGTATCTTGTGCTTTTTACATACCTCATATAAAAATTGGACATGGAATTAAGCTACCAGCGGCCATTTCAATTTTTACAGCCGAATGTTTAGCAGTTCTATTTGCACTCCAGTATGTACAACAACATAAAGAAATTTCTTCACATTGGTTGATTATCTCGGACTCCATGAGCGTTTTATCGGCGATTAATAACTGTAAATTGAGCACTAGTGTTAATTATATTATTTATGAAATCAAAAGAACATGGTTGAACCTTTTAGAAAATAACATTAAAACTATATTTATGTGGACTCCTTCTCACATTGGTGTACAAGGAAATGAGCACGCGGATTTCTTAGCCAGGGCCATTGTAAACAGTAATACAGATGTCATTGCTAATGCTAACAGTGACAACAAGAACGTTTCTGATGGTATTGCCATCCCTTATACAGATTTTTATAACATTTTGAAGACCAAAATTAATGAAAATTGGGAAAGCGTTAAAATGGATCAAATCAATAATGGAAAAGGATTGTGGCATTCCTACATTATTAATTCTACTAAGCCAATTACTCCGTGGTTTTCGAAGTCTAATGTATACTTGGGACGAAAGTTTTATACAACTGTCTGCAGGCTAAGAATTGGACACTGTAAAGTCAATGCATTTTTGGCTAGAATGAAAATTGTTTCATCACCCACATGTAATTATTGCAATGCAGAAGATCAGACAATTGATCATATCTTCTTTAATTGTATTCATTTCTCAATGGCTAGACTTGTGATGATCGATTCACTCCTCAAGATTTATAACGACCCTGGAGAGATCCCGCGCTCCTCCCAGGACTTATTAAGAAACCAGGATACTTATAAAATTATTTATAAATTTTTGACTATGACTGGATTGGACTTGTAAAAATGGAAATGGACACAGAGTACAATACATTATAGATATATTGGATAAAATTACATTTGACTTGGCTTAGGCCTTTTATAATAACCATGACTTCTTTATAATGAATACAACTGACAAGGCTGTATGGACTACGTCCTTTGCCTGCCTTTGTGGCAAATTTGAAAAACAACAACAACCGTCTCCCTATATTTCTACACGTAAACAGTTTTTAACAAGTTTTGTTCTGTTTTGTTGTTTTTTATTAAATAAAAGCAATGTCTGGACAAAACGTAAATGTGTGTGACATCGGAGAAGATGTAAAGGAAATTTTAAAAAAGTTCCGCTTTCAAAAACATAGCACCAACTCTGCACTAATTTTAAAGGTATTATAGATTTATTTTATACTACTATAATATTCCATATAATTATTTACGAAACTAGTCTTTCGTTAAATATCTAAGCCCTAAGTTTAATTATTTTTTGCTTGTTTTTTTACATATATCATCACTCCCATTGAGTGTCTACACAATAATTTCAGTGAGTCATAAACTTTGAAGATGATTTTTTAGTTGACTTGAGGTGATCTTGAATATAATGCTAAATCAGTGTTTAAAAGTTTCCATTTGCCTTTGACTTGGAAATAAGATTTTCTCACTGACATACAGATCAGAATATTATGAGATAGTTTACTGCATCCAGGAACTATCTCATAATATTCTGATCTGTATATAATATTATTATTATTATATACAGATCAGAATATTATGAGATAGTTCCTGGATGCAGTAAACTAAAGAGTTTTACCTCAGACATTATTAAATATTTTAATTATTGATTACTCCATGTGCAGTATAGATACACGGCGCACTTATTTTAGGTAATGGGAGGGGTGGAGGGGGAGGGTAGGGAGTCATACTCACCATCCCTACAACTCCTATGTCTAGAAAATGTATAGTTCTTGAGATATTCTTACACATACATACATAACTTCATGCCAGGTCCTTGCGGGGTAGGCACGAACAACAGAGCGCCATTTAGGCTTATTCTTACACACCTCACTTGCTTCTTTGACATTCATAGCTCTTGTCATGCACGCTCGTCTGTTCTTAAGGCTCCTGACATCACCTTCTGCTAGTACACGATCAATTTGATCATGGAAGGTGTGTCCTTCTGCGACTTTTGCATCCATCCACTTTTGCATTGTATATCTGTTTAGTCATTCTTCCATCATGAGATATTCATGTTTTTGTAAATGTAATGTCACTTATGTTTTTCACTAATATTGCACTTATATCATAGGTTCAAAGTTGAAAAATCTAATCAAAGGAATCCAGTAGTTAAAATATTGAAAATAGTGTAAAAAGACAAAAAAGTTGTTAAAAGGTTAAATAAAATACAACTAAGAAATTCACATAAATAGAACAAACAAGAACTATGAAAATCATAAATAATACTTATATGTTTTGATATGAAGTTTATGACTGACATAGTCCTTTAAGCCATGAAAATGTTGTTCTTATGTATTTTTGGTTTACAATAAATTTTGGGTGGTTATAAAAAAAACAATTAATTTAAGTTCTTCTCCCTTCTGAAACCCCTAGTTCTGGAAAACAGTACACAGATTAAAGCTCGCAAGCTGACCAAGCAAAACAAATGTTCCATGGCAGTGGTGTAGCAGTGTCACAATCAGGGCCTTACTTATAATAATCTGGTTAAGAAAGGATTAGCCATCTCTTAAATAAGGTACTCTTAAGCCCCTAATCAACGGCTGTTTCAAATAATACTTGCCATCTCGCCTCTTAGCAGTCACTTAAACTATCTCTCGATGTTGGTTATTTTTGACAGTTATTTACGAGTTACTTTACCACCACCCCTTATCCTTAAGAGAAGTTTATGGGTAAGATTATTGTTAGTCAGTTGCTGAGCAGTTTCTTAAAATTTAACAAACGATTATAAGTAAGGCCATCAATGTTTAATCATCATTTAAATAGTTATAAATGAATAAATGGTGACCAGTCTAGTTATCCAGAGGACTCCAATCTTGTCTTTATAGAAAATTATAATTTCAACTTTCACTGTTATTGCTTATAAAAAAAGTTAATTAAACTGAATTTAGTGATAAATTGAAAGTATTGATTAGCTTATTTTCAAGTTCATGAAATTCTTGAAACTCATGGCTATTACTGTAAAAAAACAATCTTCCATGCTAGTACTTCATTTTTAATTCTATTATAACATAATAATATTTAAATATAAATGTGAAAAGAAACTTATTAGGGCTGTAAATTTATCACTGATACAGTAATTAAAACTTTTATTTAAAATTTTCTATAAAAATAAGAATGGACTCTAAAAAAACTATTTATGCCAGCTGTTGCAGGAGTGTTAGAACTTAGGAGTTATACTTTTTACAGAGCTATTGTTCTCCCTTATTATTTTTAGTATGTAGTAGTATCATAACAGTTCTGTTCTTGAACCACAGAAATATAATTATTGAATATGTGTATTGACACGCCCAGGTGATTCACACTCATTATCTCATTTGTAAAGTAAGTATATAATGGATGAGTAACACATTGTCAAGTTTCCTGTTACAAAATATTCTGTTACAGTGAAGTAATTTATGTTATTGTAAACAGGTTAATAGAGAGAAGCAAGTGTTAGAAGTAGATGAGGAGTTAGAGAATGTAGAATTGGAAGAATTGCAAGACATCCTGCCATCCCACCAGCCGAGGTTCATTGTTTATAGGTAAATATGTGTAATTTTTCCCTTTATTTATCCACAACCATCAGTCAAAAAAAATGGTAATTTTTAAAATAATCATGAACACTGGACATACAAAAAACGAAAATTATACAGAATAATCTGTACTACTCTACATCTGTACAAATTGAGTATCTAGCCAGTGTCAATTGGTCATGGATATTCAAATATTAAAACAGTTTTCAAATGAAAGCTTCTGTCTAAAATTGGAGCTGACTGCAAATGAAGAAGTTTTAGCAGCAATTTAGAACTGCACAACACAAAACTTCACTCCATATCATCACCAAATCCCCATCAAAAACTGACAATCTTAACTAATCAGGCCATAAACATCTCATTACTGGGTTCCGCCCGGCTCCCAATACAGAACAAACATCTAAATAAACATACATATTTATATACAACTTGAGGCCTGGGATTTCGTCTTTGCTTGTCCTGAAAATTCGCAAAAGGGACAGAATAGTCAACAATGTCTGTCGTCACACATTTGACTACCTACAATCGTTCAACTGACGGTAACGCGTATTATTCGCCGCACCCCGGGCCCGCCGGACTTCATGCAGCCGGACACCATCTCATGACCCATAAGGCTGAATTTATACTTGGTACTTATCACTATATTTAGGTCAATTTAAATGTTATCTTTATAAATATGTGTGCCCATATTAATATAAGTTTTATCAAAATGTGCTCAGTAGTTTTTGCATGTAAATAAACAAACATCCAACCTCACAGACTTTCTCGTTAATAATATAATATAAGCTTTAAATGAGAATATATTTTATTATTATTTCAGTTACAAAATGGAACATAATGACGGAAGGACATCATTTCCAATGTGTTTTATATTTTATACACCGAGAGATGCACACATGGAACTACAGGTAATTGCACAAGAATTTGTGAGTTTTTAGGTTTTCGAAATAATGTTCAAGCAAAAACTTCTGCCAGATCGCAGGTATTCAATTAAGGCTAAACAATTCTTGTAGCTGCTTGCAAAGGCATATTAGAAAAATTTCTGACACAAGTTCACAATTGGATTACCCAAATGCGAATATGTTTATTTCTTCTATGTCTATTCAGTTTTTATTGGTATGGGCTATTTGATTCAGGGCCAGTTTTAAAATCATCAGATAAAAGTTATCAATTGAATATATTATAATCTGACTAAATTCAAAATTGAAACAATTCAACTGTTTTTAATTTTATTCTGTGAATAACTTTTATCTAGTGATTGAAAAATTGGCCCTTATAGACACACTTTAACTACGAATGTTTTGTTTAGGTTATGTACGCGGGAACACAGCGCGCCCTGGCAGCGGCCGTTGGTGCGCCCCGTCTTCTAGAAGTGAGAGAAATCGACGAACTGACATCAGAGTGGCTTAACGAAAAATTAAAGCGATAGATATTACTCTCATGCCAGATATAATCGTTCGGCCAAGTGCGTGTCATGTCACGAACTATGAAGGGTCCCGTAAAGGCGCCAGATGTCCACTGCCCCTTCATTTGGTTACGGAATCTTAAAAATGCAACCATATGTCAAAAACTACAGAATGTTAATTGTTTAAGATTATTCTCGTACCATGTTAGACCACCTAGATTTTTTCAGAAATTTCAAATACCTATATGTTTTAAAAGTTAGAGAGGAGTAGGAAGGAGAAATGTTCTAGGAATTTAGAAATTAAATATCTTTATTTACTACAATTTAGTATTAATACGATTCTAAACAAGGGTTAACTAAAAAAGTCATTAAAGACTAAAGAAAGAAAAAGATAATGATCTTTCAAGATCTGAGTAATGATACCCCACACAACAATCCACACACAAAACACTTTTTCAACCCTTAGTTCACATATTATGAGAGCCACTTCTAATCTTTATATTTTTTAAATTTTACTACAGTATTCTGTAGTAGAATTTAGATTACATATTCCTAATAAAATTTCTTCCCTCCCAGTAATTTCGAAGAAAGACGATTGTATTATACAAAAACTGACTGATAGATGGATATGACTATTTTTAAGAGTTCCGTTTTTTTTTTCAAAATGGCTAGGGATTTCTAAAGATGGCTTGTGCCATATACTAGCGTATGGAAAGACATGAAGAATTTTTAATTGTTGGTATTTAAGCTACGGAACCCTGAAATCGTATCATACACGCGCTGAAATCGATTAATTTCCATATAATATCTATATTACAAGCCATGTATAATTTAAGTGTACTTTTCTGTCGTATTTTAGACATGACAAAAATCTTGCCATTTTTATCTTGAATTTGAGATTATTTTTGCCATTTGATTTTTAATGGATGTATCGTGTCATAGCTTGTTAGTGTCATTAACATGTCCCCCTGGTGGGCTTGACCCCTCCTTCCCTCCCGAAAATAAAACTTAGCTACGTGTAGAGCAGTAACATTAAAGGGTTAAATTCCCGGTTGCGCCGAGGAGTCTGCTTCGGAGATTGGGGTCTGCTTTCTCACTTTTTCTTTATTATACACGATCTTTGTGTCAAGTTCATGTTCAGAATACTGATAACATTTAAGATTTCGCTTATATTTTTACAGCACTTCCAATTAAATTAATAGTGTAATAATGATAGTCTATACAACAGAACAATGAGACTTAGGAATGACAATTGTCGGATAAAATAATCTCTCTAAAATACCAAAATCCTGCAAGACCAAATAGCGCCATGTGACTTTCATCTCTCAATTTTTAACATTTTAATATTTAAAACGTATCAGTTGAAAATTAACAAGTGATTTATTAAGTAAGACTTAGCTTTAGACTGAATTAAGTAAAAAATAATATTTTAGATAATACGATTCCAAAAGGCAAGAAAAGAATTACATGCGTCACTATCTAATCATGTAGGATTTAGGAGGTTTTTTTACTAGGCGATTATAATACCTAGTACTCTCTTTCCATATCTAGCTATACACGATTGATCCGTTAAAAAATATATAAAATAGTTGGCGCAAAACTTAAATGCGGCTCAGAAACTAGCGCCGTAAGTTTGTATGCTGTGAAAGAGATAGCATTCGTGTTCGGATAATGAATGAGCGAGAGAGCACATCACTCCTAGTCAGCTTTTTTATGATAAATAAATTCACGTTTGACCACGATCACGCCTAATATTAGACGATGATGCGACCGAGGATAAAGCACGTTTACCTAGAAAATATCTAGTCCCAAGAAATTTGAAGACCCAGATTGTACTTTTCTGCAAACACGGACTCTGGTAGCGCATTTCACAGTTCTGCCGTACGCAGAAGGAACGGGCAGGCAAAACGTGTCATTCACAGACCTCAACATCGCCGGACGCTATATCTTAATCGTAGGTTTGCCTGCTTTTGGTATTCCGTTAACTCCAATGGCGTGTCCGTGGCAAGCCGCTCTATCTTTATCAATATTTATAATCGAAAACTCGCGAAATGTTTAGTAACTTTTTAATTTTCATTTCCGTTATCGCCATTTCTGCTAATAGTAATAATAACAATATTGTCTACTAGATATTGTGGATTTCGTCGAATACGAATTTTAGACACTATCGCAATGGAATAGTACTTTGAAAGTCATCGCAACCCCAAGATGTTGAAATAGCAGAATTAGCGCCTTGTCGCCGGAAGATGGAATGGTGTAGGGGAAATCAGGTCGAACAGTTCAACCGATCACTATCCGAAATGAATCCTATACAATACCTAGTAGCTTAGTATGTGATTCCTAGTGAATTATATAATTGTGTTCTGCGTACGAGCTTCGAGGACGCATTTAAGTTTTGCTCTTACTATAACATTTTAATTTATAATTAATTTATTTCAAAGGTCTTGATCTAGTTAAATTAATGTTGGCACGCTTGGTAAATAATGCTAGAGTTTTAGGTTCAATTACTTTAAAGCATTGGGGAATATGAGGTTTGACAATCGCCCGTCAATAAACGTAACTGTGAAGTTTCTAAACAATTTATGACTAGATGGCGCCACAGGTCATTCTTATTTTTGACGTTTTATTATTTAAAACATTCAGCCACACAGTCAAAGATTTACACATTTTCAATTTTTTTCTGTTTTATGGCCGGTTCTTATATCTTAGTATTCATTCACTTGCCTTATCATCGGTTCAATTTCGACACTGTTTATATGGAGCTTATGTCAAATTTTAACCGATAATAAAGCAAGAGAACGGTCGGTAAGATGTAGGGACTGTACCTTATCTAATTAGCGTATTTTATGTAATAAAATTGCAATAGCGAGAGAAGAATGACCTGTGGCGACATCTATTCATAGAGGATTTAGGAGTTTTTTAGAGTTAGGTTGTTTCATGTGCGATTATGATTCCTAGTCTTTTTCCTACATACCGTTATTTGGTTCGGTCTAAGTGTGTCAACCACCTTTTGGAATGAGAACTTGTGAAGTGTTCTTTTAGCCTGTAGATTTAAATTCTAACGTTTTTGGAATATTTAAATAAAAAAGCATTTACAGTATTTTTAAGTAACATTATTTATTGTATAACTATACTATAGATTAAGTGAATAAAAGACATTTTTATTTAATAAAATATTTATTTATTAAACTATGGACTTTTATCGTTATTTAAAACTTAAGACATTTGCGTAGCTATTTTAAAAGTACTGTCAACCGGTGCGATTGAGATCTATTACTTAGTATTCGCAATCGAAGTTTTATAGCCAGACTCATTCTTGCATAATCGATTCCGGCATTGACAAGCCGTAGTGCACGCGTAACCTTAGGGGTTTACTCGAGCAAAATATATAGGTATTAATTACTAGGACTAAAAAAGCACTCCGTTCAAGTGTACTTGGATTGCATTAACCCAGCTTACGAGGTCCTAAAGATCCCATAACACACGGAACTGAGTTGTCGTTATGCGTTATTTGTGCACTTTTTTCATTTGACTACAAACTACATTCAGGCAGTACAGACAGAATTGTATTTGGCCAAGTGTGTCACTCCACACATTATTTGTTCTTTAGAACTGACCAGTGTCTACTTTTACCATTTGGCGATAGAACCTAAAAAAATGTAGTGATAGGTCCGCGAACTATTAAGGCATGGGAAATAGAGACAAGCAGGATAATTTGATATTAACCTAAAGCTAAATACTGTCTGAGGGTTAGTAACATTAACAGTAAATAATTTAATCCACCAGGATGGTGCTTTAAAGGACACACCTTTAAACTTTTGTTCTATATCTGCTAACTCTACTCCGTCTATAAACAATAACAGACGGAGGGCGCGTTCCTCTAGTATCTCGCAACGCTCAAAATGCTCCATCTGACGTTCCAAATGGTGACCATGATAAACGTTACTAATAACGTCATTATTTTTGAATCATAATAATAGATTTCTGGGGTGTTTATTTTATGCAATACAAAGCTAAACCCGGTTACACTTCTGTCACTCATTCTAATACTATCAGAGAAGCTAATGCATCGACTATTTTCGAGGTTTGCGTACACAATAATAACGGAAGCTCAATTTTCATATATAAAAAAATAGTATAGCACCATGTATCAACCATTTTTTCAGCAATACTCTGAAGAATGGAAGAAAAATACCGTTAATGATAATTCCAGTAATTCGTGTGTTGCCTTGATAGTTTCCTTCACATAGCTATGAGAATCGCTACGCGTCTGTCGTGGCAACCCTACACCAGCGCACGGGACATCTTTGCTCTGTGGTTTCACCCCATTCAGCGGCGAACTTACTCAGTCCTTAGTCTTACATAACTCCTTTATCCGCTTATGTCTCTTCAATTGCACACCAGACACGTAAGATTAAGGTGCGTTTAAGCATTTAATTGAATTTCTTTATTGGGTGGTTGTCATTTTTAATATTTTCTTCCATAATCCATAGTACCTATCTTAAAATCAATAGTTAAATTTAATACCCATTAGTTTAGCACAACTGCACTCGCATTTACTCAAGTCAATGCCTTCTTCTAACATTTCTTTGTACTCTAATACAGCTAGTTCTTGGTACCCACTCTTCGCTGCAAGCACCTGTGATGTAACTGCCGTGAAGACTGTTGCTGACGCCTTTATATGGAGAGCTTTGGCTAACGGCTCTCTGTAAGTAATTAAAATAGTTAAAATATTACGAGGCGAGGGTGGGTGTCTACGATTTTTAGGTCTAAGAAATAACATCTCGCTACAAAAAAGGAACTACCATAAAACATAATTTTAATTCAAGATCTGACTAACGATACCATGCACGACTAGTGAACGGTTTCTATACTTGTGGTTTCTATCTTGGCGACCAATCATTTGCCTTACTGTCTGTCGGTTATAATTGAACATTGTAAGTTCCATACAAGTAATTCAAATATCGATGATAAGGCAGGTGAATGAATAGTAAAATATAGGAATAGGCCGTATGTGGACTTTCTCTCTCTCTCTCTCTGTGTTGCCACACACTGTATGGCGACCCTAATCTGATTTATCAGATTTCATTACTGTATTTTGTAGCAGCAAATAAATTACATAATCCTTCTTTTCATCCATATAGTCCCTGTAGTTTCTAGTAAAATTGCCTGTGTCAAAAGGAGACGGACACGATGATTTCAGAATCATAAGGCCAAACAACAAAATGCCTACGAAAACCCGAAAACGTTTAAATAAGCTTACCTCGCTTGAAACAACCTAGCTCCTATATTCTGACCCCTGTGTCCTGGAAGCACAGTTAGTCCACTGGAGGTCAAAAACTTATCTACATCGTAATATTCAAAAACATTCACTAAATTCTCTGCCTTGATTAGGGTTCTTAGAAGCTTCTTCCACGGCTCGCCTTTTACCTGATAGGAAAGTAAATTAACTATATGGATAAAGTTGGTATCGTTTTAGCACGCGTGTACACGACACGGCCACCACGACGCCTGCCGCCGCATTTTCGATGTCAGTGGTGGAGCTTGACTGGCGGTTTCCTTAAATAAAAAAGCCATTAAAGAATAACGTAATGATATTTCAAGAAATATGTTTTCAATGCCCACTCCTAATTTTTAGTAGATTTGCAATTTTACTCTATACCACTACCACTCACTGTATAGCGCCACATACTTTCCTAACAAATCTCATCTACTTATATTAATTCCAGATGTCGCTGAGAAAGATAATTATGACAAATAAAGAGAGACAGATGGGCTTATAAGCCAAAAACATAAGGTTTCAGTTTCTGCCAAAATGGCACCGGAACTTAAAAAGCTTCCGATTTTTTATATTATATAATTATATCATTCTGGTAACAACTAATTCAGGAGACAAATATTGAACTTGACAATAGAAAATAATAAAATAAAAACGTGTGCGCCTCGGGACGCCCGACAGAAGTGATAATTTAGCCTGTCTACCGCTGCCGTATGCGTGAGAGAAAGGGAAACCAGACAGAATGGCGGCGTAACGAAACGGTTTACCCTCCCATAAGAAGTTATCACTTCACAAATCTTAATTACCACTCTAATAAGAGCAAAAAGCGTTTTTGATTGATTCCTCAGCCAATATTTACTACACGATTTATAAAAGTGAAAAATATATATTACATTATCTTGATGATATTTCTAAGGTACTCGTTTTAGTCTAAACGCATTTTCGATAACTTTTAAATTTTGGTAAAATTGATCATCAATGAAACGATAATCGTTTTTACTTTGTATCTTGCCTGACAACGGATTCAAAGATTAAAACTCCAATACCTAAAGATTATTTTATTATTATATTTATTAATATCTATTTCAACTTCACGCTAACGCTATCTATGTAATAAGATCTTTCCCATCCAAAGGTTGCCTGGAAGAGATTGCTTTTAGCAATAAGGGCGCCCATTGTAAGTTTTTTTGTGTATTTGTATTTTTTCTATGTAATGTTGGTGTACAATAAAGAGTATTGTATTGTAAAGAAGAAAAGCGAGTGATTGTTACTCATACACAAATCTGAGTTTCGTAGAGGTGATAAACTTTATTACTAATAGATTTGTTGGAAATTTCCAGCTTATATTTCTAAAGATAGACCGGAGGATGATTAAAACAATACGTTTTTTGGTATTCAACTTCATCAAAATTTTGTACTTGTTGTTTCGTTTTTGCGAGGTAAAATCTGTTAATTATTTTCACGATTTTAACGGTATCCCTATGTGTTCGCAGTATAAAGCTTTCATTATAAATAAACGTAAATTATAAATGTCTTTAATAATATACCTGAGAAATATCTTCTTCCTCGTCATCAATGGACTTAACCAAAATTACATTGAATCCAACCAGCTCGGCAGGTTTTCCATCGACTTCTGTGAAACATGCTAAACTGACATTTTGGGAGACGATATTTTCCCAGTTCTGCCTAATTGTCGTAATAGACTCTGGATCCTTGTCTATGCCTATAAAAGTGATAAAGTATTAAGTTTTTGCCGACAACTTGAAGGGTGATTTTTTTGCTGTTCAGTTTACTTACGCTATCCCCAGTATTAATAGTATTTTTTTTACTTTTTTTAAAAATATTAGTATATATATAACAATATCCTGTGGATCAATGTTTTGTATTCAGTTTTATAGTGTTGTGCACCTTATAATTTTTTGTGAATTTTCTTTTCACAATTTCCCCACAGCATTGTGTGGTAAAATATACATGAATATTTTTATCAAGTTTTATCATAGTGACGTAGAATATTAGCCCGACCATTATATAATATCATTGAGACCGACAAACAAACAAGTAGGGTTATTCACAAAGATCGAGTTAGGTTTCGGTGTCCAAACGCAAAGCTCCCGAACGAATCAATTCGCAAACCGACGGTAGGTACGTGAAACGAACACTTTCGTAAATGTGCTTCCGACTGGATTTCGTAATAGCGTTTTACGATTCGTAAAATTGCAAATGAAGCTTCCTGGACACGGAGACTTTCCCGAAGTTTGTGAATAGCCCTACAGGTCATAAGAGTTCCGTTTTCGCCAAAGTCACTTTGAAACCTTAAAAAGAAAAAGAAGTACCTACCTAAAACTTCACATAGCGGCTCATCTCTCAAGAACACCTCTTGCATCATATCTAAGCATACCTTTCGTATACTCTCATCCATATCTCTTATTTGGTATCTGAAAAATTTAAGAATTATTTTGATGGTAATTGTTTTTAGGGTTCCGTTTCGTAAAATAGTAAAATGGAACCCTTATGGTCTCTCTCATATTGGTGTCAGTCTGTCTGGTGAAATTTGAAAGGTAAAATATAAAAGTAATAGATTGAGTTGTTGAATGTCTGTTAGGATATTAACAAACATAAATTTCACAAAGAAAATAAAAAACACAATTTAAGAAACCTAACCAAATAACCGTTATAGACAGTTCGTTCCGCCGAATATTTTCTTCTCGGTTGCCACCGAGGACAGAAAAATACATCACCGTATCCAGCCGGTGAGAACTATATCATTTAAGCTCCTTATTTATTTTGACTTGTATTTGCCGAAACCGTGCCGACTCCCTACGCAATACTTATATTTTTTTGGGCAAATTTAGGTTTGTTAGACTTTCCTAATATGCCGACTTGGGGAGGCCTATGTCCAGGAGTCGACTGTGGTTGGCTGACGATGACGAGACTGAGGCACAAAGCACCGTAGTCGAGTTTATCTAGTTTAATATTAAAGACATCTTACAAATGAGTTGATATTCCAGCGCGCTCTCTCCCCTTGAACCTGCTCCATACTTGACCAATTGGAACTTCAGCCGGCCTCTTCCAAAGCATATTATACTAAAACAATGATAGAAAATCACAATATTTAAGATGATAAACCATCCAAATTAAAACGTTTGTTTAAATAAACAGTCGTTACAGTGTCGCATGATGTTTAATTTTACCGGTTCTATATTTAGTCTGTGGTGGTTGTAGACCAGTTGCAATGTTAGCAATGTAGCGACATTTTCACTACATATTTTTTTATGGTGGTATAATACAAATTAATTGTTTACTATCAAATTAATTGTTTGTTATTACAGTGTTATTTAAGTATATATTATTATTCCAAAATATTTAAATGTTACCATTAATTGCAATTTATTATAATAACAAACCATTTTATATATGTTTTATACATATTCGTTTAATTTCACTTATTTTAATGTGAATTAAATCTTCAAACAACATTATATGTATTAAAGTAATTATCAAGAAATTATCTGTTTAAATCGGTATACAATATGATTGTATATTTAAAGGAAATTGTATCCAAATTCAGATTATATCCCATATAATAATTATTTACGATGATGTTCTTTATTTAATACTTTATATTACCAATATTAAGACATGTCTAGGTAACGACCTTCATCTAAAAATGGGACTTCCTCTGGGATAATGTTAAAGATTTAGGCCGTTTTACGTATATATGGATTTGAGATGCGACATTACTAATGACGTTAAATATTGACAGGTAACGTATGTATATACACTAATGTGGCTATACATTACCGGCGTAATTTTTAACGCTTTAAATAAGACGCATACAGCAGTTCGGCCACAGTTTAAATCTTTAACACTTACCCAGATTCTTCAGCATTAGCATGTCATCACTACAATATGCCGTCCTATACTTAGGTTACCGTGCCAGCGATCCATTATTTACTTCCGCTCTTGGCGGTGTATCGACTGATAACATGCTTACTTTCATCCTTTATGTCAGTGATATTTGGAACTACCCTCCATATACTACACTGTGTTAGTACGATCACGTTTTATGAAAACCGGTTAATTATGAGGGGAGCAAAATATTTATTTATGCCCCCTTTGCCAGTTACTGGGAGAAAGGGAAAGCCCAAGAATCGCTGGCTTGACATCGTGAGGGAGGATACGGGTAAGAATGGTCTGAAAACGAAATATTGAAGACGGCACGAAGTGGAACAAAAAGAACTAGAAAACGAACCCCGGTTACGAAGTTGACGCTTTAAACTCAAACAGGACTTTACTAGATAAAGGCACTTAATAACACTAGGACAATGATAAAAGGATAAAAATACCAGTTATTTTTAGAATAGAAAAGCACTTTACTAGATGAACGTTGTTTGGAAGAGATTGCTTTAACCAATAAGGCCGCCCATTGTACTACCTTATAGTTAAGACAATAAAATGTATTACTTTTATTATATTGGTGTAAAATAAAGATTATTGATGTTGTTAGAGATACCTACATAATAATTATTATGTCTGACATTAAAAATTTCCTTTAAATTGCAACGCTGCTTTAGTTAACCTACATTCATGGATAAAGAGCTTTAAACTTTGTAAATTTTACCTAGTTTAATAATAATAAAAATGTACTTACCAACTAGTACTTGCTGTTATTTTCCTTAATACGTCTTTATCACACAAAACCGAGCACGTGAATGAAATGAAACGTATAAAATTTATCAAACAAAAACAATGTATTTGGATAAACCATTTAATGGAATTTATATCTTATGGTAAAGACATAGAATTTAGTCGTATGTGTTTTGTATGTTTGTAGATATATTGTAAATTCATCGTAGTGGCATGCTTGTTTATGGGTGTATTTTCATTGACACACGAAACTATCAATCAAAATAAACTCTTACATTATCGTCACGGACAATCGCCCGATAACATCGTCACTCTAAAAAACATATTGGACTTATAGACCTTTTATCATTGAAAACATTTTTTAGATCAAAGCATTAAAATTGAAAAGGTTCTTTTATCTTTCGACTGACTTAGTGTTTAAGATATATTTTATATAATGAAATAAAAATATTTATTTTTAAAGATAATTAGACTGCAAACCAGCACGAGTAGTGTTGGTTTGCAGTCTAATAATAAAATGCCAAAAAATAGAGAAGAATATCCTGTGAAACAACTATCCGCCAACCCTCTATTATTCTTGGAATTTTTCAAAAAGGAATTATTTTCTTATGGTCTGACAAATCTATACATATAATAAAACTGTAGAGGGCGAATTTCTGTATAATGAAAAAAAATGCTAAAAACCGAATCAGGGAGATGTAAGAAGTGAAATAGAACTAATTTAGATTTCAAATTTTTTGTTTGTCTGTTTGTCGGTTTGTCTGTTTGTACCGGCTAATCTCCGAAACGACTGGACCGATTTAAATGAAATTTTATATGGTGGTAGCTTATATCCCTGGTCAACAATATAGGATACTTTTGATCCCGAAAAATTAAAGAGTTCCCGTGGGATAGTTAAAAAAACCGCACCACGCGGACGAAGTCGCGGGCAGAAGCTAGTTATGTATAAAACTAATAGAAAAAAGTATTTTTGAAGTAAAACTTCTTTATCGGCGTTGGAAAAAAATTTACCGTCACTTTTTTCGGTTACGCGCCATCTTTTTCTTGCTCCTACCACGGTCAAATCGACCTGCTTTATTTATTTAACCAATTTCTGTAAAGTTGCATATAGTAGATCATTTTTCGAAAAATAAGGTCATAAAGAAGTTTCACTTCTTACGTGTGTACACTAGTACACGCACACATTTTTTTAAATAAGTAAACTGCTTCAAACGCGTTGACGAAACTTTTAAGTTTCTTTTCTCTCATTTCCTTTATTAATTTGGGGTTTACATAGGTTATAACTGTCGTTTCCGTCTATTACACCTCTATTGTGGTATACGTCTTCTGTAACACGACAAATCATTGTCATCATTTACACCTTTACTAGAAAAGTTTACTACTAGAAATTACAATAATATGTATAATATCCATTTGCTCAATGATTGAGATATTTTATGTGACGCAAAAGTAGTAAAAAAAAAGTTGATTTACGATGACAAAATTAGTAAAACGAGTTACAGTTGATAACGGGTAGCTGTGAGCCGAATTATAGCAGATTGCCTTATACAATTTCATTCAAAAAAATACGTATTTTGTGTTTATTAAGGGTGGTGTGCATAGACATTTGACCGACTGTTAAAATAAAATAACCACTGTTTAGGCAACTTTTAGGGCTCACCACAAAATAATCCATGGTTATCGACGACAATGAGTTGGTTAATTTAAACGAGCAAATCTGAGCCGTTTAAACACCGGTAAACTTTAATCGGACTTTTGAAGGAACTTTTTTTTATGCAGTTTGCGTAATAGTCTTGCTACTGGTGCCGGTGTTTACTTATGTTCCACTGTCATTTTAAACAAAAATTTGTTTATTAGTAATTTTAGCATTGAGTAAAATGCTGCATGCTTTAAATTTCATAATGGAAGAAGATGACAATATAAATTAGCTAGAATATCTACATAATATAGACATAGTTACAAGGAGGTCTCGAATTATTTAAGAGCGTCGGAATTTCTTTGAAGAATATGACGAAGTATCGTTCGTAACGAGAAATTGCATGCATGCATGCATGCATCTGTCCGTTTATTTTCAATGACTTGTTTGATTTCATAACCCGATCAGTCAAAATCTGCTTTTCACTGTTACAGAAATTTGATGTACGCTTTTTTTTCTTCCATGTTTGTAATCTTTTTAATCAAAGTTTGTAATACCTTATTGTTTAATTTGTTTAAAATTTCATAGGTTAACCGACATCCACTAGGTTACATAAGTACTGCGAAGCGAATGACATAAATTGACATAAAATATTGCACATTACTCGTCAAATTGAATTAGTCGCCTCTGTCATAAAATACCATACTAACCCAGTAACTTCTAAATTTTGTATTATTACTTTTTAAGCAACAAATTCGTAATGTTATTTAGCTTTGACGGATTTTGCAGACGTCAATTGACTTTTTCATTTAGTCTAGTTATATCATCACTCTATTCATTCGTCATTCATTCAACAACGCCCAATACCGCTCGTTTACCTAACCGAAAAACAAAAGATGTTGGTGAACACTAAAAAAACGGTCCTCAATTATGTCGACCGTTAAGTTCTAAACACCTGTTTAGTTAATTCAACGTTTTTCTCCAGTCTATGAACTTCACTCTAAGGCTGGTGTGCACCGAAATTTAACCGACGGTTAACCGAAAATAATCACTGTTTTTGCATTCATTTTTGGAGATTATTTTATTTTAACCATCGGTTAAAACTCGGTGCACACCAGCCTTAGACGATTATATTTCTTCAAAGGTATCGGACGAATCAAAATGTTTAATACCACAACGCGAACACACCCAGTAACTTGTTGCTGTCGTGACGTAATCGTACATCTAGTATGGCGACTACATGATCATCGGACGCAAATATTGTAAGCCATGCCGACATTTTCGATTGCGAGACGGGACAAGTCAAACTGCAATGGACCGACGACGAGCCGAGTTCAACAACGAGGGTATAAACATTTAACTCATAGTAAATGCGGTTTACACATAAAATACAAAAAAACACTCGGTACTTTAAGGTTTCAAATTCATAGTGGAGAAAAGCGGAGTTATCATGAAATAGTCTGAAAACTATAACGTGCAAAAATCGACAAAATGAGTTTTTGTCATACATGTAGGTAAATGAGTGTTATTTTTTTTTCAATGTGGGGTCAAGCGTGTTGTGTCGTTAGTCAATTCTAGATATATTTTTTCCATTTATTATGTATCTCAGAGATACAACATTTATATTAAAATCTAATCCAGGAAATAAAACTAATAAGTAATTTAAATCTGACCTTTTTTTTTTTTACAGGGGTTGAGGACCGTAGGCCGCGCGAAAGGGAAATGTCGCGGCCCGTGTGTGGGATTCGCCGGGTTGGGGTGGCACTAGCACCCCACGTTGAGATGTGGGGAACTATTGCCACGCCGCGGTTAGGGATACCCACTAAAACCCCTGAGCAATCACGAGAGTCCTTTGTCCAGGCTGTGGGCTCGCTCGCGCATTCACCACCAGCCTGGACGGACGGTGGCCGGCCCCTTGCGGGCTGGCCTCTCCATTTGGTAGCCGGAGATTTGGGTCTCTCCGGCTTCTCTACCTCACCGCGAGGTGAGAGAGGGCGCGCGGGTCGGCGCGCGTCCCTCCTCTCCGACCTTTGTGTGCGGGCGGGTCCGGTTTCCCCGCCGGCCGCTCGCACGGCCGTAGCCTACGGCGGCTGGAGGTCGTCATGGACGACTCTGGGACGCCGCCGCCGACTCTGACGGGAGGGGAGCGTCGTGGATTGCTCCCTCTCCCGCTCCGCCGTCTCCTTCGCGGACATGACGGTCTCGCAGAAGGAGGCGGCTGCGTTCCACGCGTCGGCGCTCCCAACCATGGCCTTCACCACGGCCGGGAGGGACAAATCCGCCCCGATGGCTGTGACGAGATCACGGCGCTGCTCGTCCCAGGCTGGACACACCTGGAGGGTGTGCAGCGCCGTGTCTTCGTCATCGCCGACGCAATGGTGGCACCCTGACGTCTGTTCGCGCCTTATTTGCCACAGGTACCTCCCGAAGCAACCATGCCCCGAGAGGACCTGCGTCAGGCGAAACGTCAGGGTGCCATGACGCCTCTGCAGCCATTCTGGCATGATTGGCCTTACCGCTTGGATAACGGCGAGGCCTGCGCTGGGGTTCAGAAGGCGGACCGCCCACTCTGCCACCTGGAACTGGCGCAACTCGTCTCTGCGCCCCTCTATCTCGCGGGGGGCAGGTCGGCTAACACTGGCCTCCTTTTCCTTGCGCCACACGTACAAGGAGGCCAGTGTTCTGGACTCCAGGTTTACTTGGTAAAACAAAAGGCGGCCTTATCGCTAAAAGCGATCTCTTCCAGGCAACCTGACTTAAAAGGAATGTGACCAATAACATTTTCTTATTGACTCCAATGAACGGGGAGACACTTTGTTCATGTGTTCTTTGTAATGTTTAGCACATAGCACTATACGTCATTATAAAATTGAAAATTTATGATAATGTTCCTTAATAACTTTTTATATTTAAGTCGATTCATTTGGCTGGTGCGTACCTCGGACAATTGATCAGTATGGAGATCTAGTGAGGTGAAGTAGCCAATTTTGTGGGTATTTTACTTACAGATGACGATGACCTAAGTATTCTACTTAAATTCTTAGGGATTATAGGTAGACTATACCTACAACTAATATTAATTAGGAGTACTTTCTTCATTACATATTTCAAAGATAATGAGATATCCGCTTCTTTTTTTTTTTATTTTTATTTCAGGAGTTCAGCAGACAGGCAGACAGCTCACTTGATGGAAAGCGGTTACGATCGCCTATAGACATTTGCGGATCCTGAAACCTGGTCACTAATGCCGGAATACAACTCAAGGTTGTTATGGTGACATACTTTAAACCAGTAGTGGTGGCCATCCAGTCGGACAAATGCCCTACTACCTGGCTGTCGGTTGTATTGTGGCCTCCCACGACAGGCCGCCGGCCGCAGGAAATTGAATTCTTTCTCCGTTCCTGCACAGAAAAAGAGTTGTTGAGTTTAAAAATATTTGAAAAGCAATTCTTTCTTTCAATATTAGAAACGAATACCTATAAAATAATCCCTTAAAACTATAAATAGAATATTGGGCTTAGGTCACGATTTCCTTTGGGTAAGATGCTAAGAAGGCTGTTTGCGGCACCTCGCTAGAAAGATAGTGCTAATCCGTCGCCCGAAGTAGCCCTTTGATCATCTCAAGAGTTGATAAGACATTTTGAGAGTTCATCGTAATCGTCACGTGCCAACCTTACACGGTTTATAAAATATTTTCATTAAAATTGGTTTTAGATAAGATACATTTCGTAGTTTTTAAGATAAAGGGTATTTTCGGTTAATGCTTTTCATGGTGCCGTAGCCAAAGACGAAAGCAGTGTTTATTTCTAAATTTACAATGATATAATTCAAAATTTTTGTTTAATATTTTTACGAATTTGGAAGCGACTGAAATTCAAAAGGGATTAAAGAAAATTGATATGACTATCATAATTATCCGAATCATGATACGATCTGAATAACGATGGTACTTGTATGGTGGTTATCTCTATTTTTTGGTGATTTTACTATACTATTGTTTTGTGAAGTGGTATATATATATAGGTCATACTACCTTTTGCCCGCGACTTCGCCCCCGTTAATGTGAAACTTTCCACAGAACCGAACATTTTTCAAGAATAAAAAGTAGTAGTCTGTGTGCTATTCTAGACTATAATTTATCTCTGTGTCTGTCTAATTTCATTCAAATCCGTACAGTCATTCCGGCGTGATTGAGTAATGAACATGTATCCAAACTTTCGAATTTATTATACTAAGTAGTATATATATAGTAAATCTAAATATATAGTCTTATTCATAGAGTTAGAGTAAGTTTGAACGCTTCTCTCCAGGCACTTTATTCCGCTGGATCGACTGTTGAGTAACTATGTTCTACATCTCAGACTTTCCAACACAAACAAAAGCGCAGGGTCGACAGGGAGGAGGGGGTTTTTAGTGGGTATTTATTGAGGTTGCTCGCCCGTGCGGCATCACTCGGAGTCTCCACACTCCTCTGTGTAATCGATCGCGGACGAAGCATAAACAAAGCATACTATTGCTAGTGTTATCTAGCTAGTGACGGCCCAGAGAGTGCGTAAAGCGGTTAAGCATTTTCCCTCGCCTCAAAAAAAAAAAAAAAAGTTTGAACGCTTCCTTAAGAACCATAAAGTAGCATTCAAACTTACTCTAATATGGTATAAGTACACATATTCCTGCTAAATGTCAACTACCTACGTAAACTTGGTAGTCTTTGAGAAAAAATACTAAGACCTACAAAGGCAGATGGACCCCTAAAATTAATTTTAGTATCACACTCGAATGAACATCAAGTAATTGGCATTAATAAAGAACAATAAACTCAAGATCTATAAATAAAATTTAAAACAGAACAATGTACTAACAGAGGACGCGCTTCGACAAAAATACTTTAAATACTTGTATCACACTACATCTTTCCTCGTGGCTTTACTCGTTGAAACTATGATAGAATTTAAATATAATGGAAAATTTTATGATGGCGAAGGTAATATTATTATACTAATCGGATAACGATTATTTATATATTGATTGAAACGCATAATATCAACATTATACGTTTAATTTAAAAAAAACTATAATTAAGTATACTTAGATTATAAAAGATTAATTATAATGAGACATATAAACTTGTAATAATGTTTGTTAAAATATTGATGCCAGAATTTTATATACCTATAACTATTCGTACATTTCTCGTTCAAATGTGATATAAACTTCATACAAGCATGGCAAAAGGTATTCTTCGTCCATGATACAAGCAATGTCAATTTTTCTACCATTGGTAGGTAAAACAGAGGATGTAAATGTAGCAACCCGGCATAAATGAAATAAAAGGGTAAATGGATAATTATACTCTATGTAAAGTACCTAAATAAATTTGTTTTTCAATTTGAGTAGATATGTATAAAATCATTACGCATGTCGACATAAAATAACAAATAATAACAGAACAGAACAGTACGTTGTTCATCTTGCATATCAATGATATGTTGTCTATTCGCAACATTCATTGCCATTGATGTAGCAATTATTGCTACATCAATGGCTATGCGGATGACAGCACTGGCGATGCGCAGTACTCTGGTCGTGCAAGCGTCCCTCGATCATTTGTGGAGGAAAGTAGGGTTAGACTTGCGTCTGAAGTAGAGCATTCCTTGGAGAGAGTCTCAGAATGGAGGAGACAAAACCTTGTCCATTTCAACCCCAAGAAGACAGGTCTGCGTATTGAAGGCAATGCAAAACTTGCCTCCAAGAAGCTGGGAGTGCTAAACCGGTCCAAGCAGTACTTCACACCGCGGCCACGCCTTGTGCTTTATAAAGCCCAGGTGAGTCCGCATATGGAGTACTGATAACACCTTTGGGCTGGAGCACCTGCCCATCAACTTAATCCTCTGGACAGTATTCAACGTCGAGCCGTTCGCGTTGTTAAAGATCCCATACTAACAGACGGTCTAGATACGCTTCGCCTTAGGAGAGACTTTGCTTCTCTCTGCGTATTCTACCGACTGTATAACGGGGAATGTTCCGAAGAACTGTTTAGAATGGTGCCTTCGTCCCCTTTCTACCATCACACCGCTTGCCATCGGTTCGGAGTTCACCCCCACTTCCTCGAGCCGCTTCGCTCATGTACGCTATGGTTCTGTAGAACGTTTCTCTTGCGTACCGTGGGGTTTAGAATGAGCTCCCAGCCGAGGTTTTCCCACAGCGCTTTGATATGGAGTTTTTCAAAAAGGGTGTCATAAAATTTCTTCGAGGCCGTCAGCGCGTTGGTGACATCTCTGATGTTGCAAACGTCCATAGGCGACAGTAACCGCTTTCCACCAGGTGGGCCGTCAGCCTGTTTGCTGTATTCCAGCTATAAAAAAGAAGAACAGAACTCTATATTTTTTTAAATAAAAAGAGTTGGTTCTGTACCCTTAGAAAGCCGCGGTAGCTTGTAACGCTCTTGAATCACAAACTCATGATTCAAAAGAAACACACTCGAATCCTGACCAGGAAGCATATACCAGTTAGTAGTTTTCTGACTTAATGTTATAATATATATAGTTACAATTACCATGGGTTGAAGGAAAACATCGTGATCAAATCTGCACACCGAGATAAACGATGTGTCAAATTCGCCTATTCGTATAGAATAAGCGGGTGAATATAATATCTGTTATTTTTACATCCCTTGGAAATTGACGCATTTTCTGGGATAAAAAGTATCCCATCTTATCATTATTGTCGGAAGTATATGTATGCTAATATAATTTCACGATTACAGATACATTTAGTTTCGCACAGATAAATTAAATATTAAGGTAAACCAATGATATTATAATTTTATATAATATCATTGAGGTAAACGGCAATCAACACAAATCACAAGTGATCAACGATATAAAAAAGTTTGAGGACTTCTGCTCTAGACAAAACATAAGGTATAAATAAATAAAATAAAAATTTTGCACTAGACGAAAAAGATCTCAAATATCGGAAATAACCGGCACGCTTATTGTGACTAATTCAGAACGTTTACTACATCTCTATAGACCAGTGATTCCCAAAGTGGTCTATATCGACCCCTAGGGGTCTATGACAACCTGCAAGGGGTCTACGTCAGCGAAAAAAATTTTGGGGGTCCATGAAATGAAAATGGGGGTCCACGATAGTGGATCTCAACACATACACTGATAGTACCTATTTACTTACATCATACTATCGTATAATATCAAAACATATACATTATTTATAAAAGTACCTATGAAGTAAAAAATTTATTATATATGTTTATAAAATTGTGTAAGTTGTAGGATGTTGGTATTCGCTTTGTGGTCGCAATACATTTTGAACTTGTAAAAACCTGAGAGTCGCAGTCTCAGAGCTTTGCTACCTTGCACTGACTTGTTCAATTCGTCACTCTATAAACACGAATGTGGGACAAATACGTTTATTCGTTCAAAATATTATTTTGAGTAGTTTTAATTTAAATTCAATTAATAAATGTATAAATTAACATGTGTTTTTACTTTAAGTTTTTAACACTAACTTCACTACAGTTAGAAATTTACAGGAAATCAATATCAGGTAAGTAGGGGGTCTACCCAACACGGAAAAACATGACAAGGGGTCTACGACACAAAAAAGTTTAGGGAACTCTGCTATAGACTGTTGGTGAAAATAAGTAAATATTATAAACAAACGAAACGAAAAAACTAAAATAAACAATAGTTTTGTTCTGAGAAACGGCAGGTGTTACTGGCATGTGCTGGGATATTAGTGTTGGGTACCGTTAAGAAATTATCGATGATATGCATTTTCCTCATTGGTAAATTGGCACCAGGCATCACTCCCAGTTGCCGGAGTTGAACACACTCAAGGGTTCTATTCTGTCGGGTGTAGCGCTGTATGGAGTCATGTGGGAGCAGTTTATAATTGTGTGCGCTACTTCAGATATAGCAGCGGTATTTCATGTGGGGCAGAACTTGGGTTTTACACATATTATATAATATGCCCCTTACTTACAGCTTAGCTCTATTGGCAAACTTTTTAGAAGAAATTGTCAGTACTTGGTGAATGTCGGCTTTAGATTAGTTTGAAAATATTTTACTATATCACTCGATTTATGATCGAAGCACTGTGCCTGGTTTGAATAACATTCTGTGAAAATGGAAACAGCGGGATTTAATTTTAGAGTTCCTATAGTAAAAGGTAAATAACTGGTTGAATTCTTGCAGATCACGCACTTTATAAAGTTCAGTAAATGGGGCCTATTCACGATGTCGTGCAGTCCTGCAGTGTGCGGAGCTTGTAATATTCAAGAGGAATTCTGCTCCGTGTAGCAGGACACAATGCAGTGTGCAACAACATAATATGAAGTCTTGCATCACGCGGCGGACTGTCATGCTGGACCGTGTATAGGCGCCCCTTCAAGGTGGCCCGGCCCTAAAAAATGGGATTCGAAACACCGCAAATCTCAAAAACCACATAACCAGATAGTAGAAAACTATTGATTTAAGGGCTAAAGAGAAAGCAAAGGCGCTCGAAGGAACAATCAAAATTGCCATAGCGTTATATGAAGATCCATATCAAAACTTTTTCTTAACTGATTTCTTCGATATCGATATTATTCGCCTCTCAGCCGCCTTCCCAACGTAATTTTATATATGCCCAATCCAGATTTACTCTGGCGTGCTCATAAAACCGAATTATAACAGACTGCGCCCGCTTGCCGCGCAGTTCGCGCGTCGCCATATTGCGTTGGCGGCCATCTTTAAAAATAACTTTTGCGTTCCGTTACACGTAAGGCGCGAAAATACAAAAGTGAAATAAAAAAAGAACTTTCAAAGTTTAGTGACATAAACTTGAAAAGGTTTTTCTTTGTTTAAACTTGAATTTAACGGATATGTTATTAAATTGGTAAGTAAGTAACTTTTCATTTTAATATAACTGTAGTGACGTGTGGAAATCGAGTTATTTTTAAGTATTAAAAATTTGTAATTTAAACTTTTCCTCAAGAGTCTGCTTGCTTGTAAAAGCGGCCAATAAAAACTATTCTGTCCATATTAAAATACTAAAAGTGTAGTTTGTATATTCGAGTACAAATGTCTCGGCCTACGATAAAAGTGCGTTCTATTTGAGAAAACTGTTTGGTTTTGTCATAGTTACCTAAACTGCAGAAGACTGCAAAAGTTTCAGTTTCCTTTCCGGCTAGGCTTAAAAAGATTAACACGGATTAACTTAATACAATGTATAACATACCTATAACTTTTTATTTGTAAATGTAGGTACTTTGTTACACAGCCTGTCCGACATTAAATATTCGCACGAACGTTTGATTTTATTAAAAGTAGTTTCCACTAATCAACCCGCCGGGAGTAGTTTCTACTAATCATTAATTAATTTAAATAGAGATATTTGTGCCTGGATATATATATATATATATATATATATATATATATATATAGTAGTTAAGAATAAGTAATGTGTGTGTTATCTTTTTATTTATTTCAAAGAAATGATTTGACAAAATTGTTTGATGTTGAGAAGGTAAAGGGCAATGATATCATTGTAGTAACATAACATATAAAAACTCAGAACTTCCGAGAAGTTTAACCCATTTTATTACATTTCGCGGTTGTTTCAGCGGCCTACGCTGCAATTAATGTTGTTTTTAACATACTTTTAATGGTTTTCTATCACGTGGGGCGTGTCGTTGTTTATACACTAATCTCTCTTCCTTCTTTTACACAAATTTTTCCCGTATGTACTTACATTACTGTCTAGAAAGGGTTGAACATGATCTATAATATTACAAAATTGTAAAAGTGTAGTGTTTGTTTGTTTATTCGGGATTCAAGTAAAAACTACTGAACCGATTTCGATGCAGGATTCACTGATCAATACCAAATCTGAACTTAGTATCTGCGGTACTTTATATCCCGTGAATCCCGCTGCATTTTACCCAGGAGCAGTTTAAAGTGGTTAGGACGAAAAAAATGATTGTGACATGCGAAGTCAGACCGACATACATGACAATTTCATAAGGTTTCCATTTTTTATCAAATGACTGCGGGTCCCTTATACCCTACAAATTTTCATAAACAAAAACAAAATTACTCACAAAGAATTTACTAAGACCGCACATAATCTTGATTAATTTATTACTTTGAGCAGAAATTTTCAAAAATAAACAAGCATTAACAACATCCTCGTACAATTTGTATTTTCTATTAATTAATTTAACGTCGCAACAGAGTTTGGCAAAAACATTCATATACTCTGATTTCCAAATTATAAAACGCTAGGTTCAACCAAGAGTATGTTAACGAAGATTAATGAACATAATAGTAAAGGTAGGCCAAAAAAGAGATGGATGGATTGTATGAAGGATGACATATTGATTTGTAGTGTGACAGAGGACGTTGGCTAGAAATATGGATGGAAGACATATTGTGTAACGACCCCAAGTGAATTGGGGAAGTAATCTCTAGAATTACTGAATCGATTTTGCTACATTATTTCTGAGTGACCTAAGCTATATTTGATCGTGATTACTAATATTTTTACATTTTTTAATGACACCCAGCGAATTGGGCACGGTTCAACAAGTTAAAAATAAACTATTTATACAAAATAAAACTACGTTTTAACGGTTTTAAGCGCGGTAATTTATTTGATTTTGGTTATTCCGCCGTTTCGGCCGCTGATTAGATTAGGCTCCCATAGAGTAAATAATAACAATAAACAAAATTAAAGTACTAAATAAAACTTTGACAATACATGTTAGACAAATGTCATCTTTGTCGTCCGTGACCACGGCCACTGAAAAGCGGCGAAACGTCGGAATAACCAAAATCAAATAAATTACCGCGCTTTAAAGCGTTAAAACGTAGTTTTATTATTTATACAAGTTACAATACTTAATAAAATACTACTACTAATTAGGATTCAACGGTTTTTAGTTACTGGGTGTTAATAATTCCATGGAAGATAGTCTTCTTTTTCCATGGTAATTCCTTACATTCTTTTCCCATGATATTATATGGTTACAATAAATACTGATTCGTTTTTCTGAAATTACACGGTTCACTTCTGTATTTCAATGTAGGGAAGCAACTAAAAAGTCATACGTGTAAACTTAAGATCGAGTGATTCAATATAATTTAATGTCGTTGTTTCCTTTCATTTATGCCCCTTTAAAGTTTAAACCAAATATTTAATTTGGTTGAATCTTTTGTATAACAAAAAAACAACTCCTACACGCTTTTCAATGTTTATCTACCATTATGAAGCAAAAATGTTGTTTATTCAACACGTCATTACAACAGGACGCCTTTCAGATATCTTTCATTTTAGTAGTTTTATAATTGTTAAAAATAGTATGAAAGAAGAATGGTATAAAATGACAATAGCTGAGTAAAAATGTAGCAGCTTGTAAATCATAAGATGGCGCCACAGGCAAAATTATTAAGTTGAAATGGTAGTGGCCACATTTGTCACACGAATGATGGCTGATGGAGCAGGTGAGTAGTGGAGTGGAGACCGCGTCTCGCAAACGTAATGTAGGGCGCCCTTCAGCCCGATGGACTGCGATCTGCGCAAGGCCGCAAGGTCGCCGGTGAGGGTTAGGCGAGGACAGTAATGGAACGGGATAAGTGGCGCAAACTTTGGGAGGAGCCGCTGTGGACAACGATGGACTGACGACATTAGGTCACTCTTCTCTCATTTTTTATAAGTATTTTATTTATTAAAGATATATTACATACTAGCTTCTGCCCGCGACTTCATTCGCGTGGAATAGTTAAAAAAAAGTAAGTTAAAAAAAAGTAAGTTTAAAAAAACCCGCGATTTTGAAACATTCTTCATTGGTGCTCCGCTCCTATTGCTCTTAGCGTGATGGTATATAGCCTATAACCTTCCGCGATAAATGGGCTATCTAACAATGAAACAAATTTTTAAATTAGACCAGTAGTTCCTGAGCTTAGCGCGTTCAATCAAACAAACAAAGAAACAAACTTATCAACTTTATATATTATATATATAAGATAAAACTCTCTCACTGACACTACACCCTGTCAAAATCTTCGCTTCTATTATGTTGCGTTGCAGAGAAATTACTTTTAGTCTGTTATAAGCTGTTTAAGTAATTAAAGCTTTTTAACTATCCCACGGGAACTCATTAATTTTTCGGGATCAAAAGTATCCTATATGTTGACCAAGGATATAAGCTACCACCATACAAAATTTCGTGTAAATCGGTCCAGTCGTTTCGGAGATTAACCGGTACAAACAGACAGACAAACAGAGGAACAAAAAAATAATAAAAAAACTAAATTAGTTCTATTTCACTTCTTACATCCCCCTGACTCGGTTTTTAACAAATTTTTTTCATTGTACAGAAATTTGACCTCTACAATTTTATTATATGTATAAACAATAGGGCCCAACCCTAATCTGTATCCTTTCGCGATTGGACTACAGCCTGCTGGCAACACCAACATGAAATATTGTTTATTTTTTAACTTGCAACATTGTAGTCACATTTTTATATTGCTTTGCTTTACATGTATTGTTATTTATTTACATGTATGTAAAGTGATATTATTACAAGTTGTCACCAACTAACAGTGTTTTAACTTCCACTACTACATTGAGCTGGGTATCCTAGGCCCACCACATCAGCGTGTGCCAAACAATTTTTTTTTTACTATATGTGCGACGAGCTGCGCACTCAGCCTACAGAATTGTGTAACGGCATATAAATAACATAATTTTCTGAATTTCATCCATACCTTTCATCCGGACCTTAGACGAATAAATAGGTATATACACGCCCAATTAATGTCGTTAACATCTAATACGGCTTCCTATTCCAAAATTGGCTCTCTTTAGCCGACTTCAATGTGAGAGTTCCAAAATCGGTCTACCTAGTCTAAGATTAGACCAAGCAGTTTCCGAGAAAAATGACTGTTTTATATACAAAGACAGACAGACGGACATTATGAAGGCTACGTTTCTTCCAAAATCGGTGCAACATGCCCGAGTCTCGTGCGTACGACGCTCACCAACCTGATATAAAATCAATTTTATTTAACGTAGAAAACAAACGGTTTTCGTTATTTAAGCGGGTTTACGAAACATTGCAATATGTATTGCACATGCCTGACAGTATTTGTTTACTTTACATTTTCATTCGAGAATTTCGTGTTGCTAATGCTAAAATCGAATAGAAACGCAATGAGGTATAATGTACTACGTAGTACATATATCTCAATGTAGACGCGGGCCTCTTTATATGTAGGGGAGCAGCCTATATACCAACCATTCGTAATCATCGATTAATCACATTCATTCAATTTGGTTGATCCGTCCAATAGTATTCTTTTTCCATGCTAATATTAGTTTTATCAAGTCAAGAACCCCGTGTCTCAGGAACGCTAAAACAATAAAATTTAGAGTTTTATGGTCACAAACATATAGAAGCCTAATTTATAAGTATATAAACATTACCAAAAAGCAATTTCTTCCAGTATATATTTTGGACAAAACGTTAAAAAAGAGAGTGGTGCAAAGGTCTTTTTTTGCATCAAAAATACTTTAAAACCTCACCAGCTAATATTTCACAGAAATTTTGTTTCCGCATACCTCGCAAATGCGTAATTGAAACGAAAATGTCGTACTTAAATAAAGAGGTTCTGAACCAAATTTAGAATAAATGTGTTTTTCAACACACTGTTATTTTTTTTATTCTTAAAGGTTTATAAGCTGTTTATGTCAGTTTTAAAGGGACACAGTAATTGCAAGTTACATAAACAATTTAATGGCATTTTGCTGAATTCATTTCGGTGTATTACCATGAAAGAACAATACAAAGGAACGAATGATAATTGCCTAGTAGAAAACGTATTTTGTAACGCAAATAAATAACAGTCATATAAATTAATAATAAAAGCTCATAGACGTCCCACTGCTGGACAGTATATACCCGCTACGCTTGTACAAGGCGGATTGGCAGGTTTCACACATCGGTTATCTCGATGTGCAGTTTTCATCACGATGTTTTCCTTCACCGGTGTTAACACGTGGTAATCGTAAAGATATGCACATTTGGTCAGAAAATTGCCTAAGTAGTGCATGCGTTTAGCCAGGATTCGAACCCAAGCCCTTCGAGTTTGAGACGCGTACGCTAGCCATTACGCTACGACGTTTATAAATTCAAAGTCCTAATTTATATTCCTTTGCAATTTTATCAAATTTGTAATACTTAATATTATGACTGAATTTGGTTTAAAAAGTACTTATTAAATTAGCTGAAAAATTATTAACCCAAAAAAATAAGAAGGCGATTGAAAGTTATAATTGAGATTTTATACAAAAGCACAAGAAAGGACTGGTGGCGTCAAATGTGTAGAAAACGTGTGTTACGAGTTGCGCATCTTAAGCCACAGTGCTTTTCTTTCATGGTATTAATATTATTGTATTTTAAAATGAGTATGTAATTATGTTTATACTTATAACATATAATGTGTAAAAACATTCTCATACTAAAATGTATTTTCTAATTATACAGTGGGGCTTATAAATACTTTCTAACGATTCATTAATTATTAAATAAGATGCGTTGAGTACTTTTCAAAAACGTACTCACTGTGTACGTTTTTGTAAGGTTCCGTAAACAAACGAAAAATACGTTCAACGTTCGTCACCACTATAGAACCCATCCCTGTACGCGGACTAACACGGCACTAGGCCAATTTTGAAAAACATTTAAGAAAGTATTTTATTTCGCCTCACGTCGACCTATTTATTTATTTCTCGTTGTTCCGAAAATCTGCATCATCATGAAATTGAAAACGATCCAAAAATATTTATTTCATTGTCCGAAAATGTGCCAATATTTCAGGCCAGGTATGGTTGTTCACCTCGAAACATATTTAAAGTTCTTCCTCCTCTTTATCAGGCAATTGCATTATAAACGCAACCATTACGACGGCATTATCAAGTCAGTAAACGATCATTCGGACACGATTGTATATCAGACTTGGGACTCTGGACGTAGACTTTCCTAAGTTTGTCCGGTCCTACGTTTCCCTCCTCCAGACCATTCTGATAATCCCGCACAGGTCATCGGTTCTAGGCTGGAGGGCGTAGGACACCCTTCAACCTAGTGGACCAAGTCTTTGCAAACGTAGTATTTGTAACGCTACGTTTGTACGACGAGATGCGGTATCCACTCCAGGACTCGTTTGCTCCATTGCTATATAGCGTATAAAGCGAAAATTATTATTTATTTAGGTTTATGGCTTGGCAGCTAGGCCTTTAAGCGAGATCTCGGATAGCAATAGGTATAGTTTCTTCATCTTCTTAAGCCTATATAGCTCAGCTGAACTGTAGGTTATCAACTGACGCCATTGAACGAGGGTCTTGTGACAACTTGAAAGGCCACATTTGAATATAAAAACACATAATTACACTCAAAAATTATCAACATCAACCACTGTTTATTTTAGAGTAATTTTATAATTTTTTAGAAAATAAAACTGCACAGCACATCATATCCTTTCAGTTACCGCCAAAAATTCCTCTAGTGTAGACTTGAATTAAACCGTTAAATAGAAATGGGACGCTCAGTAATTCATTAGGGCGTGTTCAGATGACACACGTCGACCACGCACAGGGCCCGCACACGCGTTGTGCTCGCCTTACACCCGCGCTCGCCACGCGCCCGCTTATATATTAGTACTACTAGATCACAGTCAAAATACCACACTAGCTATAGCGCGGGCGCAAGGCGGGCGCGAGGCGTATGCGGGTGGACTTCGATAAATGCAATTTGAGATCTATTGATGTGTCATAAGACTTAATATACAAACAATGAATTTCAAAGCGGGTTAGAGGCGGGTGCTGAGCGCGTGGCGTGCGCTTGTGGGCGCGTGTCGTCTGAACGCGGCCTTACTGTTCATATTTGTTTCAAATTAGAAAATTTTGTACACGAAAAAAGAATCAAAAATAAAACTATAAATAAAATTACAAACTAAGCTTTAAAAAAATATATAGTCCATTAGGTACATATCAATGGGTACAATATTAAAAGTAAAACTAAGTATTAATAAAATTATGCTCGGAATTAAAAAATGTTATTCCAAGTTTCAAAACATTGTTGCTAATTAGAAACGTTCCCAAGTCTAGTGACGAGACGTGACTTATATATAATGTAGAATGTATGTAGTATTTAAACAATAATCGCCAGAAGTTATTTGGAGAGAATTTGAAGTACCTATGTAAGTTTCACTAAGCGATTGTTTAAAAAATCTTGTTATTATTCAAAGTCGGCGAGGATATAATGAATGTAAATAAATAAATGTTAGATACTTATCGAGCGATCGAATCACGATCGTGCTAATAAACATTTACCCTTTTTATGTAGGGTTTACATGATAGACTACAGTTAGTAGTATAGATATTGTTATTATATTTGTAGCATGTAAAATGTCAATCTCGCGCGAACGTATTAGCGGGCAAAGCTAGTTGACTATGATGTTTATAATGGTATCATTTACCTTTAAATTATTGATCTAATGCCATAATAGTTTGGCGTGTCTGTCCGTCCATCCGTCAGTAAGTTATAGGTCATCGCCCGTATATTTATAGTCTAGAATAATATTAGGTTAGGTCACGAACCATTTCAAGTGCTAAACGCGATTTGATTTAGGTTAAGTGGATCTCAGGATTCCATAGTCATGTCTGCAAAAATGGAGCCTTTATGTGTACATCACGTCTGTCTCTCTAACTTTGTAAGTCACAGTAATTTTTGAGAAATCTGCTGAATTTATATGAACTAAAGGTCGCCCGTGGTCGAAACTTGACCATAATATTTAATGTCAAAGACTATACTTATATAATTACAGATTTCGCCAAGGCTACACTGCTAAATTGACTTGAACAATAAACAAAAGATTAATATATGCGTATGTGTGTCAATTACATGGTACTGTGTGTAATTTTTGAAGTGAAACTTCTATATAGAGGGGGTCTTACGGAGTTTTGGCTCACGAAAAGATGTCACAGTCACGTGATCACCGTCACTAATTCTTACATTTTTAAACTCGTGATATCTTTCGAATGGAATGTCCGAATTGAATAATTCAAAAAGTTATATAAAGGTATTGAAGCAGTCTTGAATATGAAGTAATTTATTTTGATAAGGATTAATATCAAGATACCAATAAAAAGCCTTTTCTAGCGGCGGCATTTTAATTAATTTTTTATAATAAAAAAACGCTTATTGTGGCATAACTATAATAGTTAGATATATGTTGTCGCGATACTTTTTGTAAATAATGATGTGTTCTACAAAGTCGTAGTACATTATTTTATTTAATCATCAATAGTTTTCGCAGCGCACGCGATTTTAGGTATTTTTTTTATACCTTGGATTAAATTATTGGAGTTTTAGTAATGATCCCTATTTTTTTCGTAAATATAATATACCCTATGTCACCCGGGGATAGCGTAGCTTGCCAACAGTGAAAGAATTTTTCAAATCGGTTCAGTAATTTCGGAGCCTCTTCATACAAGCAAAAACCAATCTTATCTTTCCTCTATATAATATTAGTCTAGATATTCATAAATATATTTATTATAAAATTAATTAGATATTTGCATATTATAAAAAGCGTAAGATTTTGCGCTGGAAGTTGCTTAATAAAATTGGGAGCTGGGTTGCCCTAAAAAGCGCTATATCTAGCTTCGAAAGCGCTAAAGTGGCAGACTTGGTGAGCCGAGCCGAGCGCCGGGGAAGTCCCGCAAACGAGAAAGCGAGCGAGGGTATACCTCGGTCTCCGACGACCTCGTCCCTCTAATACCTAAAATCGCATTCTGCGCATCGGAAAGTGGGATGTTCCAATAAGGAAACAAATTAACAACTAGAAAACTTTGCCAACGGTTCAGTTTTTCGAAAGTCACAACAAAAGTGAACGACAACGAACGGCAAAACTGTTGACGTATAAAAATATCATAATTTGCAGTAAACCTGCGAAAAACCGAAATGTGTGCTGGGACACATATTAGAAGTGAAACTTCAACGGACAAGTGGAAAAACGAAACGCAACGGACAAGTGGAAAACGAATTGCAACGGATAAGTCGGATAAGTGTGAAAACGAATCGCAACGGACAAATGGAAAAACGAATCGCAACGGACAAGTGGAAAAACGAATCGCAACGGACAAGTCGAAAATGTTCAATTGAAAAATGACAAAATGAATCGCAACAAAATTTCAACTTGAAGTGTTACGGGCAGATTGTTAATGTACTTGTCCAATTTAAAAACCAGCCCGTAAAACTTCAAGTTAAAATTTTGTTGCGATTCATTTTGTCATTTTTCAATTGAACATTTTCGACTTGTCCGTTGCGATTCGTTTTTCCACTTGTCCGTTGCGATTCGTTTTTCCATTTGTCCGTTGCGATTCGTTTTCACACTTATCCGACTTATCCGTTGCAATTCGTTTTCCACTTGTCCGTTGCGTTTCGTTTTTCCACTTGTCCGTTGAAGTTTCACTTCTAATATGTGTCCCAGCACACATTTCGGTTTTTTTATTGATTTGATGTATTTTTATGCATAATTTAAAAAAAAAAATGCATACGTCGCTTCTTCTCTATATAAATAAACTATAAGCGAAATTTCATACTCCGCATCCGCGCAATTTTCGTAAAAAGGGATACAAAGTTTTTGCTTCACGTATTAATATACTCACTACACTACAGTGTAATAAAACTGCGAATCAATTAAAAACAAATGTAGCAGACGTTAATATATGAAATTGAGGCTTGAAATATTTTTCCCGTTCGCGTAGGATATCGCCAATCATATCTTGAAAAATCATGACAATGTTTTATTCACTTTTCGTGTTTAAGTCAATAAACAATAAATAAGTCAACATTTATTCAGCAGTAGCTTCTGAGACATTTTCGATTAAAAAAAATTAATGGTTCCGTGGCTAAATGACGAAAATATTTATTCACCTCTAGAGAAACCATTATACTTGTTGGACTGCTAATCTCTTATTCAATTTATTATATGGTTCCGTAACCATATCACGAAATCAACAATATTTGACACCTTTACGAAACCTTCAATAGTTCGTAGACTGCTAAGCTAATCCGATTTTTGTTAATTTTAAATTTTAAGTCGGAGGCAAATTTACTTAATTAATTAAGCAGTACTAGTATAAGTACGTAGTCATGTAATACAATAATTTTTAGAAAGACTTACCCCGTGCACGTTTCGTGCTCTGCCGGTTTTAATGATTTTTTAGCCAGTGCTATGAGATCTATTAGGGCTCGCATTCGACCATCAAGTGTGGAAGCTCAGAATACAGAATATATTTCTGTATTCTGAGTGTGGAAGGTATGAAATAAACCCCATGAAAACAGTTTTAGAGAGACGATGAGACGAATTTAAACACGTTCTTTGAGATTTATCAAAACTCACAATCGATCTTTACTTCCGTACGTATCTGACATGCAATCAACCTCATAAAAATGGTTTTTCAAATAACTTCGAAACTTATATCCGAGAAGCGAATGTGTAGGTATTTGGTTTTGTCATTCACGTAGAAATATAGACATGCTTTCATGCACTGAAGTGAATTTCGTGTAGAAAGCTTAGTGTTAAAGAATAGTCGCTGTTAGTTGTTCAGCTGTAGAAACTAGTACGTTATAGTCGTAGCAACAAATTTAAGATAAACTAAAGCGTAAATACATTCAACTAAATATAGCTGGCAGGCGTCATAAAGTGTTATGTATTTTTGCCAGGCCGTCAGTCAACGGTAGCAAGTATGGCGCCTTACTATCGCCTATACGCGTATGCTATCGACAACAACTTTAAGGAATTTAACCATATCTCTCTTGTCTTCAGCCGTTCGTAGTCCACTGCTAGACCTAGGCCTCCCTAAGACAGCGCCACTCATCCCTGTCCTCTGTTTTCCTCATCCAGCGCCTACCGGCGACCCTGCACAGGTCGTCGGTCCATCGGGCTGGAGGGCGCCAAACACTACGTTTACCGAGACGCAGTCTCCACTCCAAGACTCGTCTGTTCCATGAGCCAAAAATTACAATTTCCAAAATTTAAAGTTTTTAAAGAGCCACAAAATTTATCCTTGCCATTTAATAATAATAAACACATAAACTATTTTTTTTATAAATAAATCAAATGCATTCCGTTATTGTACTAAAGAGCCGCAACTTGAGCCCAAAGAGCCACATGCGTCTCGCGAACCGCGGGTTTTTACTTTATGGGAGCCTAATCTAATTTACCACCGCTTCGCAACATGTTGTGGGTTAAGAAGAACCGGCGCAAGAAACTCTTCGGCAAACATGCCTACCACTAAAAATTTCATGTAATATTACGGGTGGAAGGAAAAATAAAAGAAATTATCAATCAAGTTGGTTTGTTTACCGTTGCACGCAGAAAGAGCTCACAGTGTCTTGAGCTCTGGCAGTTGGTTTTTGCTGGGTTTGGGTCTTAATAGTTTGATGATCGGATCCCAACCATCTTCTCTATTAAAATTTGGGTGTTTTTTTATTTCAATAGCCTCACGCATCATTTAAGGTATGAAACGATTCTCTTTCGCGAGGATTTGTGGGTTATCGAATCTGATGTAGTGGTTGGGTTTATCCAGCGTGTGTTAGACTTCGTAGACCTTGCGTGTTTTATGTCAGCAATGTGTTCTTTTACCCGTGTTTTTATGCTCCTCGTTGGACAATTGTCATCTGTGTCGTCCGTGACCACGGCCACTGAACAGCGGCCGAAACTTCGGAATAACCAAAATCAAATGAATAACCGCGCTTAAAACCGTTAAAACGCAGTTTTATTATGTATACAAATCGCGAAAACTAAAGAAATATAATGCCTCTAGGGTTGCAAATTGTGACCGTAAACCGACCGTATCGTGTAAGACCGTAAATACTTTCCATCAGATGGGTCATTAGCCTATTTGCAGCCCTCAAAGAATAAAAATAAATATTCCAAATAGATTACATACAAATAAAAAATAGACCTAATAGTTTCTTTAAATAAATAACTGTGACATATATGACTATGTATACTGTAAAATAATTTTTATTTTAACCCTTACCTAAATGTTTGGCAGCCATCCGAGCCATCCCTTATCTTTATTTTTTGATATTTTACGACATATCTTTTTTAACCTCCATATTGACCCATTAGTTTCAAAAAATGACTGTTAAACTAGACTATTATACGAGTTTTCTATCTTTGCCAAAACATCTACAGAACCTTAAAAACTACTCAATTATGTTAGTCTCAACCTAACACTATAAGTTAAAAATGTATACTAAATAAACTCTTTTTGTTGGTCTAAATACTTTACAGTACACGTGCCAATTCGCATTAAAACGAGATGTTTCGCTTTGATTATTCTAAAATTACGAACATAACCCCAGCCAACGCTGCCAGATTGTAACAGAATCCAAAATTCAAAAAGTCCGTGCAGGTACAGAGATATAGAGCGCTTTCAAACTAGCGTTTTTTTCCACGGTCGTTTTACGGTCGTTTTGGCAGACATGCTTTCACGAGCGCTTCATTTCCCGCTTCAAAAAGATAAATACGGGTATGTTCCGGCGTTTACGTACGAACCGCTGTTGGCAAGTATCCTCAGTCGTCAGTATTATCCCATTGGCTCTTCTCTGGATAAGCGAAAATTAACAAAATGTATGGTAACTAGCGCCATAACGGTAGAAGGGAGTCATTTATAAGTAGTTTTACCACAGAAATAATATCTAGATAGAATGGTTACGACGTCTTATTTGCTTGCATTTCGCGCGTGTCATTTTTTAACAAGCCCCGCCCACTGCGTGACATCAATATCTTTGTGTGCGCGGGCACTAGTGAGGAGACACACTCATTAGATTATCGATAGTCATATCTGTAGCATGTGATAAATTATTATTATAAAAATAGTGAAGCTAACTGATTTTTGAAGTGAAACTTCTTTATCGGCGTGGGAAAAAAATTTACCGTCACATTTTTCAGTTACGCGTCACGTCACATTTTTCTACAATCACCACATGGATTGTGAGACGAGCATTGTAATATTTCTTTACTTTATTGTGTTTTAATTCATATACGAGTTTGATGATTTATAATCATTTATTTAGTACCTATCCTACATATATATATTAAAGTGATCAGCAAAATCATAATTTAACTTTATTTAACCAATTTCTGTAAAGTTGCATATAGTAGATCATTTTTCGAAAAATAAGGTCATAAAGAAGTTTCACTTCTTACGTGTGTAGACTAGTACACGCACACATGTTTTTTTGGTCTATATTTTATACGATTGAATTTATCATAATTATTAAATCATCAAGGTCATCACTTTAAGGATGTTTTGGGTTTTAAGGTATGTTTGACTTATTCGATCTTTTTAGAATTAGTAATTAGTAAAAGCTAAATAATGAAAAAATAAAATCACAAAAAAATTATATATCCGGTTATATTTTCCGTCAAGTTCCCATTAAAGCAAACATTCTAAAGAAAATATTTTATAATGAGTTTATCGATAGTAACATACAGTTTAATCAGGTATCATTTTATAAAGATACCATTAATAGTCACTGAAAAAATAACTTTTACGTAACGGGATTCAATTCCCTTACTTTATAGGGTTTAATTCTTTTATGGCTATATTAGACGAAGAACTATAACAAGAATAATTAAGGACTCTTCACTAGGTGCCAGTACAGTTTTCATATACTTAACGGTTAGACCTTTTAATAACTTCAGCGTTTACGAAATTCCTTCTTCATATATAAATAAAAGCATATTATAGTTATATCATATATTACAATTATTATATATAATATGTTCATATATCACGAAATAATTTATTCTGAAATTAATTTTGGTACAAAACGTCCTAAACAAATTGATTTATATATATATTTTGTTTTAGTTTTAGTCAAAAAATAACTTTAAGTTACGCAACAAGCTTAATAATATCGTCAGAGTAAAAAGTAGGGACAAAACAAAACATGAACTGAGACTCGAATGAATATTTAATTAATTCATCGATAAGTCATAAGACTCAACGATGGACGTAGCGTCAATCTCTAGCATTCGATGACCAATCACAGCGATTATCTGACATAAGCAGGTGTATTGTGTATTTAGTTTGCTTCGACGTATTCCGCGCAATCATTATGCTTCTGTATACGAGCGTTGTATGTGGACAGCAAAGGATATTTATCTTAACGAAGAAATTTTAATATACAACTCATGATCGTATACTATGTTCGTTCATAGTAAAAGTAAAACCATTATTTGGTTTCTCAAAAAAAAAGACTTTTTACTGAACTTCAATACTAACTGATGATATGAAATATCTCCTAACTTCATATTTGCTTCATTACTTTTGTTTTTGCAGTTTGCCACAGCACAATAAGGCATATTTGTATCGATTTGTCTATATTTTTACGTTGCGAGCGCACGAGCGGGACTCACGTTACACGTTGCGTAATAAGTACCAGTATATATAAAGTACTCTGTGATAATGAGAGCGCGTTTACAAAAGTATGCAATATAGTGCATGGTTTTGGCACGGGTGCCACGCCCACTTCGCCGTTCTATCTCGATTTATTTCTGTGAGTTTTACATAGTGCAATTAAATGGCCCTGTACAATATCGTTGAATGGTGATGGTTATATTGGTGACATTTTTACATCAAAGGTATTTTGTGAACCATTTTTTTACTTTTTGTTTAAATTGTCAAGTGTTTTACTTTAGTTTTTAAACTATAATTTTATTCTGTCTTTATTCCAATGTAGAAAAGTTAAAAGTACCATCTAGTGGAATTTATAGAATTACCGATTGACACGCTATCTAATGGTATTTATAGGAATATAATACCATAGTAGTGAGTGTTTTGATATTTTATGCTAGAGAATCATCTATTTCATATATGGTGTATTATCATGTAAAAAGAATACTATTAGTATTCTTGTTCCATGGTATGTTATCTATGGTCAGTATTAATATGGATTCCAACGAACAGACACTGCACAGAGTACATTAATATAATAGGAGAAAACCAGAACACATTTCTTTTAAATATTTTGGAGGCGTCTCTCGCAGCTCGTGTTTATACGAGTTTCTAAGCGCATCAACGCTCGTACGAGTTGTGTGACTCGCCCACGCGCACTTCGACTAACAAGCTTACACGCTCGTATAAAACGCTAGTCTGAAAAGGCTCAATGTATTCGGGCTACGTTTCTATATATCTTATTATCCAAACGTTTACATACAATACTTTACCATTGATAGAATATTAAACAGTTTGTCTTACAATTTGGAGGAACCAACCAAAGTGATCTTTGTATCATTCGTTATTGAATATCGTCGTATCCTTTCATTTTTTGGCACTGAATGAAATTGATTCAACTTAGTTGACTCTCTAATGTCAGTGTTTCCAGTAGGTATAGAGTTTGTCAAACTTTAACCAAAGCCAAATGAATGGATAGTAAGATATAGGAAGCAGCTGATACGCACATATCTGGCGCCCACGTGTATTATTTTAAATGTACTACACACGTATATTTTGAAGCCGCCGAAGCGTATTGTCGTAAGTTTTAGAATGCTTCACCCAAGTCTTGGCTCTTTGTCTGACGCCAAACGAGGGAGTTGTTGTGGCAACTCGAATAGGTACATTTCCCTAAGTATTTTTAAAACTAATACAATAATATTAGATAATAACAATCTATATTTAACCAATAGTAGAAATTTTTAGGCAAAAACAGAACCTGTCATTCCTCCGTCTGTCTTTATAATTATGCGACTGCTATTTCTCTAGGAAAATATTAGATATATGAAATTTAGTAGAAATTTATCTATATACCGCTACATAATGCAGTAGTAAAATCGAGAACAATATCAAGGTAGTGTAACTATTTATTATATGTAACAAAATTTGGTTTGAACAATATCAGTTTAGTAGTTTTTAGTGCTGGATGTTTTTTTTGGGATTTCGGCTCACATCTTCCGGACTAATTGATAGTTTGTGGATTATCACGTTTCTTAGATTTTTTTATTTGAGGATTGAGATACATAAAACAATCTAACGCTTTGTTTCTTGTTAACTCGAAACAAATGTTTTGGCAATGGCTCATGTAATAAAATCTAGACAGAATTGCATGTAAAATATCAGAATTATAGGTTTTGGTATCGCGAATTTGCTAACAATTTAATGTTAGAATGTGTTAAAATCACATGATTATTTGTTTAGGAAGTATTTTAAAGTAGATCAAATATTTCTTCACAAAACTGACTATATCCAACAGTGATAAATTTCAACATTAGATACTGGTTCCTTAGGCGAGACCTATGGCACTCTCTCTACTCTCAATTTTGTACATGCGGAAATTTAAAAGAAAAAAACACAAGAAACAGGCAGCTAAAACTCCAGCCAGCATTTAACACGTTTTATTCTTTTTGTGACTAGTATTCAATAGATCTGAAGGTGTTTCATTCATTCATTCAGGCGTCGCCACATCCCCTTCATGTCATCCGCCTTTGGGCGGTCGCTTACCTGCGCTCTGTCCTAATGTTGTTCAGCCACGCATTTAACTATGATAGAATAATATGAAAATTTTTAGGAATCACAGTCACCTTTAAATTGTAGTGCGTGACCCACTGCGCACACAATAAACAGTTCTGTAGCGGTGACAAGTGTACTGTTTTCATTAGTTAGTAGTTGAGTTACGGAAACATAGAAAAGCTTTAATTGAAATTAACATAAATATATCTCAAACTACTAAATGAATATTGTTAAAATTATAGTATAGAAAAAGTGAAGGTATAATACTTGTAGGACATTTGACTTTTTTAACGAAGTGTTAGTTTTTTGTGTTGAAAATCTAAACTGCTTAGCGAAATGTGAATTTTAAAGTTGCCTCAAGAATTCCTTAATTTACTATTTGACTTGAAATTATTCTAAAACATGAATATTCATAAACAGTAATTGACACTGGCTAGATTAACAAATAGAATAGTGCCATATTTAGAAAGAAGAATAAATAATCGTTTCACTAATAACTCGAAAACTTTTCTCTCTACCCAAACGAAAAGCAAAAAAATATCTGAATTCTATTCGACAATTTATCACTAGGTACGAGTTATTTTTCGCTAAAAAGTTTATATCATCCGACATTGACCTTCGTCGACGCCATTGCGGCCATTTCTACGTACTTCAAATACGCGCAAATTGTTTTTATTTTTATGACGCGTTTTTTGTGTTCTAAATTATGACATAAATATACTTTTTCTGATTATAAAGGAAAAAGTTAATACATCGGAGAAGTGCATGGCAGTCCACGAACTATGAAGGATTTCGTAAAGATATTAAAAATGTAGGTACCTACTGTTTTCCTTATTTCACTATGAAACTAAAAACAGACAAAATAGCAAAAAGTAGGTACAGAACAGAGTTTTTATAAATCATTTTAATTTTTTTTAAGTTTTTGGCCCTGTAGTTCAAAAGTAATAAGAGCTTGTAAAAAAATGGGTAGGGAGGGGGCACTAGTTTGACCACTTTGAAAGCAAATACTTGGCTATTTAAAAAAAACACTCAATAAGAAAGATCATTATAATTTTTCAATAACTTACACGCTTAAGTACACTGAAAAATAAGACTCTTTAAGACCTCTTCTTCGTCTAAGACCCCTTATTTTTTTAACCAGGGGAAATCCGATTGAAGAGAAACCATTGCGAAGGAAACGCGACCGAGGTGTGTGGGATTTGCCACGTTGGGGTGGCACCAGCACCTTTGGGGGTGCTGTAAGTAGGTACTATGCCAACCGAATCGACCTCTCGGTATCCTTCCTTTTGCTTATAAGCCAGGGCTATGGGGAGGTGGAAGTTGCAGTGACCCCACAGTAACACATCCTTCACCATGGGTCCCGGACTAACATGCCAGCTTATAGTAAATCATGAAATGCAATTTAGCGATGAAAACAAACAGCTTGAAATCCGTGCTAATTATCCCGTTGAAAGTACATTTTGCGTAATCTATGCTTGGAACGCATTCAGTATTTTACGTTTGACAGAAATGAGCTTTTGTAAGATTAAGAATATTTTTAAAAGTATGGAGAGTAATGTTAAAAACCTGTGTCTCAACAAAGGTCCTTCGAGAGGCATTAAATTGATGGCACTACTGTAGCTAGAGCGTAACTACATAACACATTACACAATACACTTCAGTACGTCTCCTCGTCTCTTACAAAGACATTGAATATATTCTAACTTCTAAGTCTCTTAACGGTTATAGATGGAGTAAAAATAGCAGATATTGCCAACACTACCGCCATTCTGGTCGATTTTTAAACTAATGTTGTGATACTAATTTTATAGGTCTTTTATAACCTTTTCAAATTTAAGTGATCTAATGTTTGCGTTAATCCTTTGTGAGCCTCCCGGTAAGACTCATAAATCCATTTTTTTGTGGTTTGCATTTCATGCATATTCTTAAAAGCCATAGAGCTAAAATTTGAAAATTTGAAGGAATAGTGGGCATGTTACTAGGGACAAATATAGTATAAGCTCGATCAGCCAGGATGAAGTTAGTTGTTAGTTACCTAGTGCACTTTCGGAACTTTGTGATATTTCCAAAGGCATTTTAAACTCACATCCCGCAAATTCGTAACACTATTATTCATGCTCACCGCTCGCGTTTCTTTACAAACTTTCTCTAAGTCAATTTCAATAAAACCGCTATGTTACAGTTTATTCCCATATGAGATGGTAGGTACTGCTTACCTTTACACTCCATAAACGTGAAGTCGAAGAGTTTTGTTACAGCTGTGTCTTGTCTTTGTCTTATTTAAAGCGTTAAAAAATAACAACGTTAATGCATAGCCACATTAGTATATATTTAACGTCATCAACAATGTCGGATCCCAAATAACGTATTAATTAAATTAAATCCGTTATACTAACGGAGATGAAGCCCTGACTTGTTCAGTAAATTGTGGTCTTTTAAGCTGCCACAAAAACTCTATTGTTTTAGCGTCAGTTAGACCTATTTTGGTAGAAATGAGAATACATCTAACAAGGCAGTGTGGACCCAGTTTTTACGCTTGTCGGGCCATAACTTTACAAGAAAATAAAGACAGACGCCTTTATCTTTAACGGAAACCTCGAAACGCCTTTTGATATAATTATTCTAATCTAAACAACGCTTTTTAAATGTAATAGTTTTTATCTAAACTACCAAATTATAATAGTTTTGACATACTAACAAATAAATTACATGAAAAGGAACGTGATCGTTTTGACGTTATATTTTGGCGGTAAGCCAAGATGGCCGGCTTGAAAAACGTTGCCTGGCAACGGTATATTTTGTAATTGAATAAATTGTACTCTGTTATATTATTATAAATCTAACACATTTCTATATGGAAATGAAAAATGTTTTATTCTCAGAAAATTATTTTCTTTAGGTTGATGAATTTGAAAATTACCCTTATGAAAATAGTAAGGGCATTCCACATTCCCTTAAGTATCTTGCGATAAAAATGAGAGAAACGACATATCCATTAATTTGAATTATTTAATCGTTGTCATCCACAAAGTACACTGACGGACTCATAAACTGCATCAAAGTAATAGACGAGTTTGAAATAAATATGTTAACCAAGTATGCAAACTTTCTATACAGATTTAAATTGAAACCTCTAGATTGGTTCGTGAACTTTAAAACAGCGTAGGGTCATATCCTTAAGTTTAAGTTTGTGGAAACCTTAAGAATTTTTTTGAAGAAAAAACAGAAATTTAAGGAAAATTGGTTTTAACAATAGACACAAACTTTATGCAAGGGTTTATTTATGTTTTAATAAGGTGTATTACCTCCACGTGCCCTTATTACGGATTCTAATCGGTTCCGCATAGATTTTATTAGGGTTATTAAAAGATCTTGCGGAATATTGTCCCATTCTTCTGAAAGTGCTGTTCTTAGTTTTGCCACTGTCGTGGGCAAAGGGTTTCTCGCATATACAGCTCTTTTTAAATTGTCCCAAACATGCTCAATGGGATTAAGATCCGGGCTGCGTGCTTGCCAATTCATTGTACCTATCCCAACCTCTTCGCAATATTGTCGAACTTGTGCAGCAGCGTGCGGCCGGGCATTATCCTGCATTAAAGTAAAATTTTCGCCTATGAATCCCATGTAAGGCACCACGTGATCTTCTAAGATCTCTGTTATGTAGCGATGTGCAGTCAAACCCCCTCTATTACCGTTTTGACGGACCATGTCTATGAACACAAGTTCTGTTCGCCCGTTCATCGATATGCCACCCCAGACCATACACGAACCGCCTCCAAAAGGAACACGCTCCTCAATGCAACTTTAAGCATATCGCCCCCACGTCGACGATAGACTCTTCTGCGACCATCTGCACCATATAAACATGTCCTACACTCGTCCGTGAACAATACGGAGGTCCATTGCTCTTCTGTCCAATTCAGGTGATCACGCGCAAATCTTAAGCGAGCTTGTCTGTGAGCTACAGACAACTTTGGACCATTTGCTGGTCTAAAAAGGGTGATATCCGCTTCCTTTAACCTTCTTCTTATTGTTCGTGCACTCACGTTTACTCCACGCACTTCATTAAGCTCTGTTTTGATGTTAACAGACGTGAGGAAACGATTTCGCAGGGAAGTTGTAACAATAAATCGGTCATCACGACCGGTGGTTGCTCGAGTCCTGCCTGTACCACGTCTCCTTCTGTAAGAACCTGTCTCCACAAACCTTCTGTATATTGTAGAAACCGTAAACTGGTTTAAATTTAAATTTCTACCAATCGTTCGATGATACAAGCCCTCCAGCACCAATGCTACAATTTGAGCCGCTTGTTCAGACGAAGTATCCATATTATGGTTCAAAAACTCTCGATGAGTTAAAAAACTAACCCAACAATTCTGCTGGTAACAATAATTTAATTGACAAAAGAATAAAAAATCAATGAGAATCAATTTAAAACTTTGCTACAAATAACACGCAAATTTGATACTAGGAGTAAATTTTCTTTTCCCGGACGGAAAATTTAAAAATAAAACTGCAGTAAAACAAATTATATATTCATTTGTTTTACTGCAGTTTTATTTTTAAATTTTCCTTTTTTTTATTTATTAAGAGCCAGGATCTCCATATTTATATAATTTAATCTAAAAAGTTTGCATACTTATTTAAAAAAATCATTTCAAAGTAATCCTGAACTTTGATGCAGTTTATGAGTCCGTCAGTTTACATTAATATAATAGGAGATTGTCATCATGTGCCTAAATATGGTTTTGCATGACTGTATGACATGTATTTTGTGATATTCATGAATTACCAAGATTTAGAAATAATTTTTAAGCCAAAGTCTAGCCAACTTCTCGGTCTTTGACAGACGTCAAACAAAGAAGTACTTGTGTTAGACCGAACAGGTACGTTTCACTGAATCTTCCACTGCTGAGGGAATACTTTTATCCCCCGGCATCTTCAACCTGTCTAGGCGTGGGGCGGTCTGTGCCTGACACCACGGGAGGGGAGGTGAGCGGGCGCGGCATGTGCAGGTGAGTGAGAAGCTCTATACCCCAAGAGGCTCCACCAGCGCCGCCCGCTTACGGTGGCCGAAGGTCCTGGCTGGCTTTCCGGCGCTGACGCGTCCTCCTTGGCTGAAGCGGAGCGGTGATGTGCCCTCACGCTCCCGCTCCGGCTCCTCCTTCGCAAGCATAACGCGCTCGAAGAAGGAGGAGACGGCGTCCCATCCTGTTAATTAGCCGTAGCCCTGGCATAAGGTGCAGGTCGGAACACCCAGGGGCTTAAGTGGTTATCCCTAACTGGGGAGTGACAATAGCGTGGCACCAGTTCTGACTGAGCGCGCTAGTGCCACCCCTGATCTGGCGAATCCTACACACTGGTCGTAAATTATTCCCCCCGGGCTTTTGTGCCTGTCGCGGCTTAGTCCTCAAAAGGGTCAAAAATACAGACCACTTTTTATTTTTTGTTGGCAGCTGTAATTAGATATCTATGTTAAACCTGATGTTATATGGCTCACATCTTGTTTTAAATTTATATGAAACAGTTAAAGTAATTCATGTAAACATGAAATTCAGCAATTCAAATGTTATATTTCAACGTATCCTTGCAGTTCTGTTTTTCAACCAAATAAATTGAATTTGGTCGAATCGTGTAAGTAAGCTGAAATTTATAGTAAATATAAAGACTTATCATCCATACATATGTTATATTATAAAAGTTTAGAGTGTTCTTCCCGTGAAATTTGTAGTTTTTATTAACTTCAAACATTTAGGTATTTAGATAGCAGACGCCAATAAATTTCCATGCAAAAGAATGCAGTTTATTCTTATAGCTATAACATTTTCTTTTTTTAATGCTGCGTTACGTACGCTTTGAGTATTTATTTACAAAACAAAAGTCGAATGTTATGTTGCAATTACGACTGCTACTTTAGCGCTATCAGAGTAAGATCTCTAGCGCTTATTAGGATACCCTACCCCCCTCCCGCCCCCATTTGTACTAAACACTTTTAAAAAAATAAATAATTGGCAGACAAACACACATATTATATATTCCCAAATTAAGCATGTTACGCTTGAGTTATTGGTAATATACATCGGACTACTCTGGGGCCAATCCCAGACACCCAGACCATAGTAAATAACGGAGAAAATACGTTTCCGAATTTACTATACCAGGAATTGAACCTGGAACCCTCTGCATTGCAGTGAGGTAGGCTGGCAAAGGCTTAGCCCGCTCAACCACAGAGGCCGTCAAGTTTTTCTATGGTAGGCATTTAAATGACATAGGCTAATGCAATTTTTTATAAAAAAATGATTAGGCTATTGGGCTGTTTGGTCGGGATTCACGTAATAACCACTGGGCTGATTTCGAAGCGGTCTTGCTGATCAACTGCAAATTCTTAAACTTAAAATCTGCGCTACTTTTCACGGAATAGATTTATCTATTCCGTGCTACTTTTTATCGCGGGAATTTTCCCAGGGGCGGGTTGTAGTTGTTCGAGTGCATAAAAATTAGCATATTCCGACAGTTTTCTCTAAAACGATAGTTTACATTCTTTTTTAAATGCTGTGTTACTTTGTATCCTGGGAATCGCGCGGGAATACAAGTCATGCGTGGATGAAGTCGCGGGCACATATTAGTTTAATATTATATAAAATAGGGTGTGAGGTAAACTAAAAAGAAAATATCAATCAAGTTGGTGTTTGTTCCGATGCACGCAGAAATAGCTCACAGTGTCTTGAGGTCTGGCAGTTGGTTTTTGCTGGTTTTTGGTTTTAATAGTTTTGAAGACCGTATCCCAAACAGGTGGCACTTGCCAACCTATTGAAATTTGGTTTTTTTTTTATTTCATTCAACACATCATTCCAGGTATAAAAAGACTCTTTGGCGAGGATTTGTGGTTTATCAAAACTGATATAATGTTTCATCTCAGCAATATGTTCTTTTACCCGAGTTTTTATGCTCCTCTTTGTTTACCTAATGTATGATAAACCACACACTCACATCACGCCATCATCATGATGCAGGTGGCTACCACCTGCATCATGGTGATGCGCGAGGCTATTGATATAATATAAAAAAACAAATAAATTAAAATACCGCGCTTAAAACTGTTGAAACGTAGTTTTATTAAATGTGTATGTTTCTTACCTAATAAGAAAACTGCCGAAGTGTCTAAGATTCGAACAGGCTTCATATGAGTTTGGAACGCAAGTAAGTTAATCACTAAGCTACTACGGCTTCCCTTTAAATATCATCCCTAAAATATATAAAATACGATATTACAATTATGATGTTTTTAAATACACTCATACAGTGTAAAAAATAAAAATTGCGCTCTGGTTCTCACCTATTTTCTAAAAGTACAATATTAGCAGAACAACAATAACAGCTAGTTAGGTTAATGAACTAAAATAATTTCATCAAGCTATTCTTGCGTTTAGTAAATCAGTATGAAACATCAATGTCATATAAAAGTCGGTGAAAGAACTTTTAATTATCATAACTTTTAGTTTTATATACGACTAATGTATTTTCTTCACGAGTGTACATATGCTAAAGTTCGCAGAGCCTATGTTCACATTCGCTAAGATACGCCGGCCGTATTATACGATCAATGACTGAATATATACTGAAAAAAAATCTTCAACTATGTCTGGGAGAGTGTTAGAATTTTTGAAACTGTCTGGCCGTTTGGGAAACGTCTTTGAATAGTTGACCAAGTGACATATTTAGAACTCAGATTTTATATTATGACGTAAGTAGAATTATTATTTATTAAACTTTAAAGGCGTCTGGCAGGGGGTTGCCACCCTACAAAGTGTCTGGCAAAGGATGGTATGATATTCTAATAGTATCCTGTAGAACATACTAAAAAATTGGCATTATGCTATAATGTTTTTGGGCAGCAATTATGCTCACCTTTGCTACCTGTTACCTGTCAAAGCCACCACGGTTCGAGATTCATAATATCCAAACCTTCTTACCTGCTGTAAGCTGCTTGCACAGATTTTTTAGCGTTTATACTATGTGGTAGGACTGGCGATCACGGGCTCTTAGTCTATATATTTTTAGCGGTTATTTTATTTTAATCATCGATTAAAAGTCGGTGCACACCAGCCTAAGTAGTTTTGTGTGACATCACGTCTACAGTGTACCTGTGATGGACCCGAACAAGGCAATATTATATCTATATGTATATATCAATGAAAATGGGACTAAATAAAATGAATTACCATTTTTTCCTTACATTCGAATCACAACCAACTCGATTTTCCTTTAATTATAGCAACGTAAAAACCGAGCGGCCAGTATAAAACAAATAAGTATTTATTATTATTTTTTATCCGTATCGGGATAAAAAAATTATTCTAAATTACGCCGGGAGCTAGTTCTAAGCCGGATTTAAATGTAATTAAAACCGTTCAATAGATCTCACGTAATACTCTAACAGAGAGATAGATAGACAAACATTCTAAAAAAAATATTTTGTAATTTGCTGGTTTCAAAGGTAGCAAAGAAAAATATAAATGCTCCCGCTATAAGTTATGTCGTGACGGCCAAAGGTGCGTTGTGCGCGTGGGGCGCGGATTCAGGTGCATCTTATACGTCATCGCCATCGCCTGGTGCGCAACCGAAGGCGAACAGACGCATCAGGGCAGACATCGTTGTCTATGTGTCAATATTACGGACTTTCAGGACAGACATAGTCCAAGTCGCCGGCACGTCGGCGGCCGGCCGCTAGTATTGCTCATATGTATAATATGTATACTACAAAACGATATACCGCTCATAAACTCGTCAACATGAAGTCAATGTATTTGGGACACAAAACGAATTCAGGGCAGCCATCTTGCCCACTTTGTTATTTTTGTTATACGCGAACGACTGTTGCAGGTAACGCCTACGTGAAATACAAAATTAAATAACTCACTAGACTAGAACAAACGTAATTGTTTTCCGGTGGCCAAATGTGGAATTAAATTTTGTCCAAATTGCGTTTCGACGAGGTAACGCGGTCAACCTTTTGAGGATGTTCCCTTTCGGCACCACTTTGGGCCTAGCTTTCCTTTTTTAGGCTTGACGCTTACTAAAAGTTTTTCGCCGCACGGTATTGTTATATAAAAAATGTATGTATATTCAAACTTAATTCAAACGAGACAACATTTTTGAAGGACATACCTATAAGTTAAAAATTAAATTTACTTCCTATTTTATGTACCCCGTTTGGCAACGTGTTAATGGAAAGCGGCAAAAAACTAGCAGCAACTTGCCGGTTACTATTTCACTATATATTTGGAGCTACATTGAACATTAACTCTGATAATCTAGATTATTCTAGATGATGAGATTGTAATGCTTATTACCTACTGAGGTTGATAAAATACCTTTGTTATAAGATGGCAGTTTTCTGCAGTGGCAGAAAACAAATTTTGTGATATATATTTTTTTTATTTCATCATATTTTGCGCACAATAAACTATCATACGTTTATCGGTGCATGATGAAAATCTCATAATTTGCGCCTATTCTACATGTCAATTTTATAATAGTTTTTATTTTTAGAGCTTTAATTTTATTGAATTTATTATGTATTTTTGAATGACGGAATGACTCTAATTCCCTGGCGGCGTGGCAAGCCTTTGGTGTGGGATGCGACTTGCGTAGACACGTTGGCCGCATCCCATTTACCAAACACTTCTAGATCGGCCGGTTCGGCGGCGGAAACAGCGGAATCGCTCAAGCGGCGGAAATATGCAACCCTCAGTGAGAGTTATATGTTTGTGCCGTTTGCTGTCGAGACGCTTGGACCGTGGGGTCCTGAGGCCATGAGCCTCTACCAAAATTTATCAAAACGACTCATCGACTCTTCAGGTGATCAGAACGCTGGTGCCTACCTCGGCCAACGGATCAGTATGGCGATCCAGCGAGGAAACGTAGCCAGCCTTCTGGGCACCTTACCCATAGAAGACGGTGATCTGGGCTCAGTATTCTACTTATAGTCTTGAGGGACTATGGGTAGAATACAATACAAATAAGTTAAGTTTTCTTACATTGTATTCAATAATATGTAATTTAATTATAGACAACCCCCTGTATTTTTTAAGATACTTTAGTTTTGTTTTAATTTTAATTTAATACTTTCATAAAATCATTAAAATCCACCGGAGGGTACAGTGTTGTCGGCTGTGCCAAGTTTAGGGGTCCAGGCGGCCACCCGGGTCTAAATAGCACTGCTCACGTCAGCTTCAATTTTAATCTATAAAGCTATAATTATAAATAATTATATTTATTATTGTGAAATTTCATCAAAATCCATTCAGTAGTTGACAAACATACATCCATATATCCTCACAAATCTTCCCGTTCGTAGTTTTATACATTAGTAGGATATAAAAGGGCGACAAACGTATGACTCGCCCAAGGCGTCAGCCCTGGTTGTCGGTGTGGTGATAAAGTTGATAAGTTGTGTCATCATCGCTTATTGTATGTTAGAAGTGCTGGCGGAACATCACGGCATGCGATAAACAACATACGCTGGTTTCTTGCTACCGCCGAGGTACTAGCCGGTCTTGAACCGACCGGCCTGACTCGCGACGATGGCATGCAACAGACGGAAATTCATTGGTGTTATGGACGATGAGATGACCCTTAGTATGGGACACAAGGTGTTTCGATACTTCAGCAGCTTTCATTCTTCTAAACACAGCCATGTCATCGTGCCACAGTCATCGGTACACGAGGCAGAGGCGGATTTAGACATTTGTCGCTTGTAGGCTATTCAAATTTTTCCGCCAATAACGACCTGTACACATCGATACCCTAGTTAGTTCATAATCCTATTAATTACATTTTTTGACAATATATCTTTATGATTAGTTGTGCACTACCGTCTTAACTACACAATCTTTTCTTCTCGTAGTTAGTAGATTGTGAAGCAGAGGATCGATGGATTGGTTTCTGCCGTAGCCATCAAAAGCGACTAGATACTCAAATTGTAGAAAATTTTATCTGAGTGTTGAAACATTACATGTTGAATTGTTTGTGTGGACTTCATAAGAACTATCTTATTAAGTCTTAGAATTTAAGTGAGACATAATTTCTGTATAACAATTTAAATATTGGCCTCAAATTTGCCGCCCCTCCAAAATCTGCCGCCCTAGGCTCCAACCTACTCAGCCTATTGGTAAATCCGCTACTGACACGAGGCACTATACTACACTCTCCATCGAATTCTCTCAACGCGATTGAATGATGCTCGCGTGACCAAAGGGCTAGCCTGTGTATAGAGCATTAGCGTTGCGTGAAACGTGAAAATGCGAGCAGCATTTTAGGAATGCTCCCCACCGAAAGCGAGTTTTAATTTGTAAATGTGTACATATTTTTATTACTATTTTTTTTGATGTAGGCAAAACGTACTATATAATCATAAAACAAGGAATTTCACACCTGGACCATGTTTTTCTCGCAGACATATTTTATATTGCGATGCAAATTGTGAGTCACGAATATAGGTACGTGAAAATCTGGACGCCGTATGTTGGTAATTTTATCACAATACTGCGCGACGTTCACAGGTCTCATGTGTAAAAAAATAGTGCAGTAAAATTTTTGTCCTAGGAATGCATCTGGTTTAATTTTTAAGGTATCGTAGACACATGATAATAAATCTGACGAACTATGTGGAAATTCCCTCACATTGAAGGGTTCTGTAGATGTGATCTTCGTCATATCAAACTATTTTATTTTGTATTTACAGGTTTGACTATGGCGTCCTTCTTAGATCCTTTATAGTTCATGTACTGTCATGCACTTAACTGATGTCTTTAAATTTAATCTTAATATTGTTTCAGGTATACCCAATATAAACTGAAAACAAAAACCAAACATTAAAAATGAATTGACGAAAAATAACGAAAGTTGATAAGTGACAATTGATTACTAAGAGTGGCTGAAAGAAGGGAACAAAAAATGTCGCTGGTTGCCCCAAGAAGAGTCCAGTTGGACTGGGCGCCTACTATTCCATGGTAAGTATTTTATTCCCGGGTAAGAACTGCGCAATATAAGTCACGTACCCATTCCCAAAGCTTACTCCCGTAGCACAGTTAATGACCGTGGCAAAATATTGTTACATCCGAGGCACTGTAGCCTTCGTCTCTGAGAACGCCCAAAAAATTATTTAGCACTTTTTTAAATAGTAGTATTATAGTAGTACTATTACCAAAATATCTCTCTACAATCTACATGTATCAGAGTGTAATTGACCAAAGAAAAATATTTATAATAATGTAAGGGTCTATATATCGAGGGCTTCAAAACAAAAGGGCGTACATACAAAAGTGCAGTTTTAAAGAAGGGACAAAATTGTGCAAAATTATAGTTGATTGTATAAGGCTGAATTTTGGAATACCCTTTTTTTCGGTGCATAATGGTAAGAAGACTTTCTAAATTGTAACATGCATAGTTTTTAGTAAACAATAAAAAATGCATTTTTACAAGCTTTTATTTAACTTGCAATGGATGTATGTATGTAAGTTAGTTAACTTCCCGGTTTCCGATTGAGCTGAAATTTCGCACGCATGACGATCGCATCGCGTGACAATGCAATAATATGGTGTATGGTTGCTACATGATATTCAGGATCTTAAAAGCTTGTATTTTAGAACCTTTTTGTGTATACGCCTATATGTTACGAAGCCCTCGATGTAATATTTTATTTCTTATTGAATTTTTAGCGCTTTTTTTTACAAAAACATCCTAATCTAGCGCTTTTCAGGGGTTGACACGGTGCGTTTTCCTTACGAGGACACCGCGTTGAACACTTATGTGTCTCTGAAGCCAGGTTCACTTTCTATATTTTAATATTCATTATATTACCTTACCATTGGTAGAAAATTTACTTTACCTATAGGAAGTTTATGTCAAATTTTAATCAGTAGTAAAAGCTGACAATAATTTGGGCGTATTTTTTTATTGTTACGCGGTTTTACTGCATCATTATGAAGCTGTATGTAGAGTAATACCTCCCTACCTATCATCTATATAGACAAACGGATGGATTTTATGAAAACACGAGTTGTAGTTTTGTTAAAATGGCTACGGAACCCTAAAAATTTAGTGTTGTCTCATACTTGTACTTATCGTAGCTATGTTTTTGCTAGCAGAGGATAGATTAAATAAAGCACGCAATACTCACGTTTCAGCTTTTACTACAACAGACAAATTATGTTGGGGACAAATATATACGTTACATGTTACATGTAATAATGTCATTCCATATTATATGTGTATGTGCCTCTGCTGGGCTCGAACCTCTCGATTTTAGAAAGGAAAACAGATTGTATATGCGCCACGTTTGTCCTTAGTAAATTGATGGGTTTTGATCATTTTCATAGATGTTTTCCATCACCGTCAGCGAGTGCTAATTTCAAAAATCAGAAAACTACCTAATGGCCGGGTCTTATATTTTACTATTCATTCACTTGCCTTACTATCGCTTGAATTTTGACATTATGTGTACACACACAAGCTACATAGATTATACCAAATTTTAGCCGCTCTTAAAGCAAATGGACGGCGAGTAAGATGTAGGAACCGGCCATATTATGTGATGCATACTTCCCGGATAGGATTCGACCCGTTGACAGGAGATGCGGGTCTGCTGACTAATGATCTAAGGTGGCTTTTTAAAAGTTAAGGGTGTGCGCCCAAGAATTGCGGTCTTGGGGTCATGAAGGGCTATGCACGACAATGGTCTTGCACAGAAACTCATCTCAAGCCTAAATGGATGCGTAGGATACAACTAGGATTTGAGTTCAAAACAATGATAATTAATCAATTTATCCAATTCATGTCGTGCTTTAAAACGAGCAAACGAGCTTTCAAATCGTTGAATATTTTCCTGTAAACATTTTTAGTTACATGAAAATGTCGGTAGATGGAGTAATGTGTCATATTCTTAATGCGTTACGAGAAATGGAATGAATAATGTGCTGTCATAAATCGACTAAGAATATAATTTATAGTATCAAACCTGTCTTAAAGATAAAATATTATAGTCTTCTTTTAGAAATACCGTTTATTTTGTCTTAAAACATTAGTTTATTCGCATCCTACTTTCGTAGCAAAGGTCATCAACCGAACACCGCGCCAACTTCAGTTGCCAAATGAAAAAAAACTTGTCCGTCAGCTGAGCGTTTCCGGCTAACTTCACTCAGTAAAAATGCTAGCTGTCATGGCTCCGCGATCGATGTTCATTCTTGGGTAAAATCACGGGAAAACGTAAAAAATATGTAGCAGTTTACATTAAAAGTTATAAGCAGTTCTGTTGGTAACGTGTAGCTATTGTCATTAGCGTAAAAAGTAGTTTAAATAGTGCTTATTGTGTGTTTTTTGCGAGTTTCTAAATTTGTGCCTTGTCAATCTGGCAACCGAGTAATTTTCACTGGTGAGTATTTTTGATTTTATCGACTATTTAAATTTAACATTCATCTTCAAAGGGAAACTTCATGCTTTTCCTAGATATTTCTAAAATTAACCCCTTGTAAAAATCGTCTTTGGTAAATAAAAATCGATCAGAAGTGGGTGGGTAGCACTACGTCTATGCATCTCGTTTTATGTATAACCCGACCGCGTGCGAAAGTGACGTAACAATGCGGTGTTACAAACTTTATTGAGGCTTTTTAATCTGCCGGCTTACGCTCATATTTCTTTTTGTGTAATTTTATTGGGGGTTTTTTTAATTAATTTCGTCATTATTTTAAGTGAAACTCGCAAGTTCTTTCTGTGAAAACAATAGTACCGTTATTTGCCTACCTTATTGTTGGTTTTTGACACGTATCTTTGAAAATACTAAGTTATTTTAATCAATAATTCTAGCGGAATCCGTATTGGAACTGTAAAATGGACTTGTCAATTGATACAGATAAGTACCTAAATGCGTTTTATTTATCCTAGCGTTGTAATTGCAAAGGCTACCAAGGTCACCATTTTAGTACGAACTTTTTATCTAAAATTGACATACTCACTAAATATTTTTAAACTTCTTGGGGGATGATTAGTCATGGTACTTATTAAACTAGTCACCAGAGGACATTTCTATGCCAAAGCTTTTGCTCTGAAAGCTCTTGTTTTAATTTTTGATTGTAATTTATTATGTGAAAGTAACTCTTTCATTTTCACAACAAAACTACTAAACCAGTTTTGATTAAATATTATATACTCAAGTTTTAAAACTGCAGTTTTTCAATCTCTGTCTAAATTAAACTTTAATGAATTTTAATTAGTGAGAGGGCAGAGTGGGTAGAATTACTTCTCCCTTCTGCACCCCCATGTCTAGGAGACATGCAGTTCTTGAGATACTAATTTTGTTTGTTCATTTTATTATAGTCAGTCGCCATCATCACAATATAATAAAATGAACGAACTGACACTTGCCAGCCCCTACTGAGGCACGCTCACACCACTCATTTGGCTCGTGCGCTTTGGTAAATAGTCTAACTTAACCTAACCTAAGTCACTGGTCACAACTTTGACTAAAGCCAACAAGTCAAGCCTGGCAGTGGTCAGCGAGTATCACAACTGATTTGTAACTAAAGTCACAATATATAAGCAAAAGGAAACTACTTTCATACTTAAACTAATATAAAACTTGTTTACTAAACTCAAAAACAGTTTTAGTGTAAGTGTATTCCAAAACACAAATCACACTTTCTTATCAACAAAAGTGACATAACCTTGTTATGTCACTTTTGAATGCCATATTTTTTGTTTTTCCCATTATTCATTCAAAACTTGTTAGTAGATTCTAAAAACTTGTTTCCTACCCCAAATAATACATTAAAGGGTTAATTGTTTTGTAGACCCCGTAACTCTGGGTCAAAGTGCAGCCTCTGTTTTCACACAGGGGATCTATTTCGCTTACAATAATGCTTAACAAGGTTTTATATATATATATTGCATGCCAAACCGCAAAACCCATTATATATATATATATATATATGTATATATATGTGTATATATATATGTATATATATATGTATATATATATATGTATATGTATATATATATGTATATATATATATATGTATATATATATCAACCTATCTTAAAAATTACTTATGGTGAAAATCACTTAAAAATATGTGTGGTTTACAAGGAGTTAGTGGATACACAGATGAAAAGTGACTGTTTTATACTATGTAAAGAAACTTGTAACCTTAAAACCCACTTAAAATATACCATCTCATAACAGTGACATGGTTGGGCTCCTGTGGCCCTATTTTTTTTTAGAGGAACAGACAATATATGCCACACCTTACACATTGTTTATCTCGTCACCACCATATGTACATAATTGTAAAGAGGATACATATTAGTTTTTAACTGACAAATGCTGCATGCTTCCTGGCTTGGATTAGAACTCACGACATTCAAACATAAATTTTGAGACAATATTGTGTTCTATAAGCTTTTTTATCCAGAAGTACATTATACTGTTTTTTTCTTAAGTTTTCGCGACTTGTACACATAAATGAAATGAAATGAAAATTTATTATCTTGTAAACAATACAGGGTTTAAACAATGTTATTAAAATACAAAGAACATTTAGAACAGGAGGCGTCCCAAAAGAAACTCTGAAACCCGCGCTAGGTCTCTTTAGAGCCTGTGTGACGGGCTACAGTTGGATTCGCTTCGGTCATATGCTCCTCAGTATACATGTAGTATATAGCTACAATGTCTTTGTGCCTTAAAGATCTATACAATAATAATATATTCTAATACTAGCTTAAAGATTAAAAGTTAGTTAAGTTAATATTAACAAATTAGTTTTTTTTTTTTTTTTGTGTGTGCGTGAGTGCATGTGCATGTGTGCGTGCGTGTGTGTGTGTGCGTGTGTACGTTCGTAACATAATAAAACTACGTTAAGAATTGGTCACATCCTCAGGCGAGCTTCAATCAAAACATATTTCAAGCCGCATAAAAAGATAACCCAATTTTTGAGACCTGTGAAATGCAATATCCCACTCCAGGATGCAGGTGTTTACAAGCTCGATTGTGAATGTGGATTATCATACATTGGGCAAACAAAGAGGAGCATAAAAACACGGGTAAAAGAACACATTGCTGACATGAAACACACAAGGTCTACGAAGTCTGCGATCAGTGAACACATGCTGGATAAACCCAACCATTACATCAGATTCGATAACCCACAAATCCTCGCGAAAGAGAATCGTTTCATACCAAGAATGATGCGTGAGGCTATTGAAATCAAAAAACACCCAAATTTCAATAGAGAAGATGGTTGGCAGGTACCACCTGTTTGGGATCCAATCATCAAAACTATTAAGACCCAAACTCAGCAAAAACCAACTGCCAGACCTCAAGACACTGTGAGCTCTTTTTGCGTGCAACGAAACAAACCAACTTGACTGATAATTTCTTTTATTTTTTCCTTCCACTCATTTTAATATTATATAAAAAAAATTTAGAACTAGGCATGTTTGCTGAAGAGTTTCTTGCGCCGCTTCTTCTCTTCAAGCCACAACATGTTGTGAAGCGGTGGTAAATTAGATTAGGCTCCCATAGAGTAAATAATACCCATAAACAAAATTTAAAACTAAATAATTAAAATGAACAAGTTGGCGGTAGGCTGAATAAAAACTTTGACAATACACGTTTGACAAATGTCATCTTTGTCTTCCGTGACCACGGCCACTGAAAAGCGGCCGAAACGTCGGATAAACCTAAATTAAATAAATTACCGCGCTTAAAACCGTTAAAACGTAGTTTTATTATACATTATACTGGTTGCCAGCCGGCATGGTCGAAATTGGTTACTGTCATCTATGGACACTTGCAATACCACAAGTGTTACCAACATGCTGATGGTTTTAAAAGAATTTTGTGATACGTTTTTTAAAACTACTCTAGTTTAAAAAAAAAATCATAAAATTATATTACCTTATGTGATGCTGTAGGGTTTCCTCAGCTGGAAGCTCATTTTATACCTCACAGTGCACAAGAAAAATGTTCTTGAGCTTCCATGGCTATCAAAAAATTTAAAGTGTTAATTCAGAATTCAATGGTTAAAGGTTATGAGAAAAACTAGCCTTTATTCATGCCCCAATGAAGCCCGAAACCTTTGTTGAATAATAACCTAAAAATATATTTGTACTGGCAAAGGATTTTTTTTTTTTGAGGCGAGGGAAAATGCTTACCGATTTACGCACTCTCTGGGCCGTCACTAGGAAACGGCACGCATCCATCGGGGGCGATAACGCTAGCAATAGTATGCTTTGTTTGCGCTCCGTCCGCGATGGCGTGACACAGAGGAGTGTGGAAGACTCAGAGTGATGCCGCACGGGCGAGCAACCTCAATACCCACTAAAAACCCCCTCCTCCCTGTCGACCCTGCGCTTTGTTTGTGTTGGAAAGTCTGAGATGTAGAACATAGTTACTCAACAGACGATCCAGCGCAATAAAGTGCCTGGAGTGTGCCCTGGGAGAACACACCCCACTTCGAAACGGGGGCAGATGAATCCCTTGCGTTGTACTGGCAAAGGTTAAAGTATCCCCTGTGGAGTAATATTCGAGTTTGATGTACAAAGATTTAGTGTTACCAGGATATAAATAATTCTTTGTCCCATTTACCAAACACGTCTAGATCGACCGGTTCGGCGGCGGAAACAGCGGAATCACTCAAGCAGCGCAAATATGCAACCCTCAGTGAGAGTTATATGTGTGTGCCGTTTGCTGTCGAGACGCTTGGACCGTGGGGTCCTGAGGTCATGAGCCTCTACCAAAATTTATCGAAACGACTCATTGACTCTTCAGGTGATCAGAAGGCTGGTGCCTACCTCGGCCAACGGATCAGTATGGCGATCCAGCGAGGAAACGTAGCCAGCCTTCTGGGCACCTTACCTATAGAAAACGGTGATCTGGGCTCAGTATTCTACTTATAGTCTTGAGGGACTTTGGGTAGAATACAATACAAATAAGTTAAGTTTTCATACATTGTATTTTAAAAAAAAATCTTTGTTTATGGGCCAAGAATAATGTGTAAAAATCGGCCAAGTGTGTTCCAATAAAGAGTTTCGTAGAAGAAGAAAAGTATATTTATTTACCACAAGACAATATAAACATGATAGTGAATTAGTGTACACTAAAAAGGCCCATGTTCAACATAGTGCTGATTTCACAACCAGCGCTGATCTTCCTCAAAGATCAAGTGATGCCACGACTTAGTTCCTAAGGCGTAACATCACGGGGTAATCCTTAAAGACGATGAACATTCACCTACGACTTAGCACCTAAGGAGTGAAATCACGGGCGTAATCCTCAGAGACGATGAAAGTTAACCCACGGCATAGCTTCTAAGGCGTGACATTACGAGCGTAATCCTCAGAGACGATGGAAGTTAACCCACGGCATAGCTCCTAAGGCGTGACATTACCGGGCGTAATCCTCAGAGACGATGAAAGTTAACCCACGGCGTAGCTCCTAAGGCGGGACATTACGGGGTAATCCTTAAAGACGATGAACATTCACCCACGGGTTAACACCTAAGGCGTGAAATGACGGGCGTAATCCTTAGACAATGAAAGTTAAACCACGGCATAGCTTTTGCGGCATGACATCACGGGCGTAATCCTTAGAGACGATGAACGTTTACTTACGACTTAGCTCCTAAGGCGTGACATCACGGGATGTAATCCTTGGAAACGATGAACATTTACCCGCGGCTCAGCTCCTAAGAAATGACATCACGGGCCTAATCTTTAGAAACTATGATCGTTGATCCACGGCGTAACTCCTAAGACGTGACGTCATTGTCATTTGATTAAAAAAACGTAATAAATCTACACATAATTAGAATAAAGACGAACTATGAAGAGTTCTGTAGAGGCGAAGAAACCACTGCTTTAATCCAAGATACTAATAAAATACTGGATGAATATTTTTCAATCCAATTATTATCGAAAGTGTTTTTCACAATGGTCGTACTTGGATTAAACTTGTGGATTGTGACGTGATGGATTTCACCGGATTGTGAATGCATATTAAATATCGCCACTTATTGATTTATACGTCATTGAAGAAAGGTAAAATATTTATTGTCGGAAATGTATGTACACTCAGAAAAGAAAATACGCTTAAGTAACAAGCTATTTATAAATTAAATTATTCTTTTATTTATTTCAAGATAACACACAAAAAACGTACAATATTTTCACTGCAATGAGGCTATAACTTAGCATTATGCTGCGACAAGAGCTGACGCAGCCCTGATTTTCAGTTCCAGCTGTTATCAAAAAAAGAAGGACCCGTAACAATTAAAGAACATTATTATAATTGTTCAAGATACGACAGATACTTTGACAATTTTTTTAATGCTTACTTACATTTTTTTTAAATAATCGGCAGACATATCCCCAAATTAAACAATTTACGCTTGTGTTATTTATGGGTGATACACAAAGGACTACTCTGGGGCCGATCCTAGACTCGACTCGACCATAGCAATTAACGGACAACAACAACGAGACAAATTATTTCCGAAATTTACCATACCAGGAATGGAACCCGGAACCTCTTCTGCATTGCAGCGAGGTAAGCCGTCAAAGGCTTAGCCTGCTCAACCACAGAGGTCATCAAATTATCTATATATATGGCAGCCAGCCCATATTTTTATTTTTTCAGCATTATAGAGAAGAATAATACTTTCGATGATTATAAATAAATCTTGCCAAATGTCATCCATACCCGGTAGTTTTCGAAAAAAAAAATGTCTGTGCCGTACATAGACAGACAGACGAATATATATGACTATTTTATAAGGGTTACGTTTTTATCAAATGGTTACGGAACTCTAAAAACGATAGATTAAAAATAAATTGCAAGTCTTTCCTGTTTGGCATGGGGACGTATTAAATTAAGTCTTTAAATAAATTTCACTAAATGTATAAACGACATACGAAAATATACTTGCGAAAATATATGTCGCGAACAGCTCAACTATGTTGTATACTAGCTAGAGTTTTTCAACGCGGATTTTCTTGCGAAACTTCCTGTGTTGACATGGAAGAAGTAAGTACTCCAGCAATGAAAATAGGGGAGCGGACAGTCGAATCAACTGAGAATGAGATACTTTTTATAAACTCACAAAACGTGGCAGATTCATTGTTATAACACACGTTTTTTATTGTATCGTGTTTCCGCATCCCTATTGGGCAAATGAATGCCACTTCACAAACTTTGAAGGGTTCCGGAGAAGTGACAAAACTCCATTATCTTTGTAGCAACGTAATTATATAAATCTAATTTTCTAAGTTGGGGAAAAAGTTTCTTCGCAATTTATATAAAAATTCAAAAGGTTTTTTTATAAAGTTTATTTACATTTGACTAAAGTATGCAGGTGCTATTTTGTTGGATATCTTTTTGCCATCTTGTAGGTAGGGACGTGATCTCATTGCTATAAAAATTTTGGGGCTTCTAATCAAAAAACTGCGACAAGTGGTTTTGGCAGTCCTCTCGTGATGTTAACCTGACACTGCCTAAGGAATTCTGCAGAGACCGAAACAGGTGAAAATCTGAAGGTGCAAGGTCAGGAGTATACGGCGGATGCATTAACACCTCCCAGCCAAACACTCGTAATTTTTGCTGAGTGGTTAAGGATGTGTGAGGTCTAGCGTTATCATGGTGAAAAACCACACCCCTTCTGTCGATTAATTCCGGCCGCTTTCTCAACTTTTTGCTTTAATCTCATCAGTTGTTCAGTACAGTTCAGAATCGATGGTCCTGCCTGGCGGTAACAGCTCATAATGAATAATACCCTTCCAATCCCACCATACACACAGCATCACCTTGTTGCGAGTTAACCCGGGTTTTGCCACAGTCTGTGAAGCCTGACCGGCGTTTGACCACGATTTTTTTCGCACATTCTTGTCGCACGTGATCAACTTTTCATCACCAGTTATCCGCTTCTTCAAAAATGGTTAGGTTTCATTACGTCGTAATAAAGAATCACAAATGAGTACACGGTTCATTAGGTTTCTTTCAGTGAGCTCATGAGGCACCCAAATAACCGAGCTTTTTTGTGTACCCAGCTTTTTTCAAATGCGCCAAACCCGTTTTGTGGTCAATTCCCAGTTCTCCAGCTACATCGTAACTACTAATATGCCGTATCTTGCTCCACTTTTTCAAAAATGGCATCAATTTTGTCCGTAACAGGGTGACCAGAGCGACGTGCATCTGATATCAAAATTTCCAGATTGAAAACGCTCAAACCAAATTTGCGCTACTCTCACAGATACTGCATTAGGTCCATAAACATCACAATTTTTTTCGCGGCTTGTGTTGCATTTTTACCTTTTTTGTAGTAAAATTTTAACTGTATCGAATTTCTTCATTAGATTCACTCATTTTAACAATAAGAAAAACAAATGAAAATCACACATTTTCCTAATTTGAATTTGGAATTGTCTTCTTTAAAATTAAAACTTTTTAATGATACCAAAGCTAGCCAGAAAAAAATGGTAAGCCAAAGAGATCTTATTATAAGTTCATACATACTATATGCGAAAAGACTTTTTCCCCAACCTATTATTTGACATTATTCTTTTACCATATATGATTGCTTGTCAGGCTTTAACATATCTGATGCTAAAACAATTTATCTCAAAAACTACATAAATAATGTTACGTGCTTCTGGAACGCGGAGGCGCCGGGTTCGAGAAAAACGGAAACGATCTTTCTGTTATTTACTATGGTCTGGGTGTCTGGGATCGGCCCCAGAATGGTCCGTTTTATATTTCTCAGAACACAAGCGTAACTTGCTTAGCTTGGGGATATACAATGTGTGTGTTGGTCTGCTAATTATCTATTTATTAATACATGACGCAAAAACTTTGTACCCCTTTTTACGAAAATTGCGCGGATGGAAGAGTATGAAATTTTGCACATGCACACGTATAGTTTATATAGAGAAGAAGCGACGAATGCTAATATTTTTTTAAATTATGCATAAAAAGTACATTAAATTAATAAAAAAACATCACACATACTACCATGTATTTAACACACACGCATATCTATTTTTTTTAATAGTTTAAATTAACAATGTAGCCTTGGCGAAATTTGTAATTATAGAAGTATAGTCTTTGACATTAATTATTATGGTCGAATTTCGAGCACGGGCGACCACTAATTATTATTAATGTATGTCTTTGCTGATTATTATTATGTCTTTGTATGTCTTGGAAGACCGCGGGCCATAAAAATAGCCCGGACTTTTAGGCCCCTTGACAGATTTGATGTAAATGTGGCGTGACACTGACCGGTGATTATCCCTGTCTACACCACATAATAATGCACCAAGGACAAGCCCTGGCCAGTGTAGATCTATAGTACGAAATGAAAGTAAAAAGTACCGGGCTATTAGGGTGAAGTGTTAGTGGTACTCGGGGTCTGGGAATATGGGGACTATGGCGTCTGCCCGTCGCAATGTTCGGGGAACATGGAAAATTGGGCAGACGGTGACTCGCCACTCCCTGCATGGGCCCCAAAAAATGCAATAGAAGACAGCACCATGAGTGTGAGTGGCTAAGGGGTTTCGAGAGGTAAGCTGCAGGTTCACCGAAGCTACTTCCTACGTTAGGCCATTTATCACTTCGACTCCTGGAGCTTGAGTCTTAGCTCTAGCGATAACCACTCGGTGCCGGCTGGCTAAGGGAAGCACGGAGGCGGGGGCCTTGCCTTGGCCCCCTGAGTCAGGTCCGAGGTGTCGCTACTTACCTAAGGCTTCGCCACAAAGCCCCCTGCGGGTATTAATATAATTCAAACCTATTTTTGTGGTACTTAACTTCATTAACAATGTCGAATCTAAAATAACGCATTAAACCAATGGCCGTAACTTCGTAAAACTGTCTATATCTGTAACATTATCGCAGAAAAAGCCCCACCGTTAAAAGTATTTTTTAAACTAAAACCTCAACTTTTCTTAGAATATTCTACTTTATAATTCAAAATAGATTGAAGAAGGGGAAGAGATACAATTTTCAAGAGTTTGAAAAAGTTAGAAATATACATTATGTTTTTTAAAAATCTGTTTAACATATATTATATATATATGATTATGCGCATCGTAAAAAATTAATATATCTCAGTTATATGTACGGCGCCCACCTACCTATAATAATAATATTTGTTTTTCACAATTTCCTCCATTATGGTGTGGCGGTATGAAGAGATACACCTTCCTGTTGTTTTCTATGAAACTCTAGATAGTTTTAAAGAAAAACTTGGTTAATTTTTCTTTGAAAACTATCCAGATGTGAAACAATGTATGTATTTTTGCATATTATACATATAAACATTATTAATATGGGCCGATAAATGATATCTTATTAGGACGCTGCAATTGATTATTTGAAATAATTAGCAACAAGACAATTTACAACTTTAACCTACATTAGACTGTGAGCCGATACTCACGACGTTGTCCGCGTTCATATTTTAAAGTTCCGTAGGCATTTTGGCAATAAAGGTATCCTAATGAAATCGTCATGTTCGTCACTTTCTCTGTCAGTCGTTGTTCACTGAAACTACTGAGTCTATATGCATGCAATTTTGTAGGAATGTATATTTCGTTTGTTAGATGTTGTCACGAAAAAAATAAGGCTATGACTGCCATACATGTAATAAAACCTTTTCTTTGTATTGTGCATAATCGGTATCGGTAGTCAGAACTTGAAAATTCATAACAATGTTCCTATAATATTCAGAGATTTACCTCTAGTCGTTAAAATTGTGCCCTCTCCTCCTCTTCCTTTGGAACTATGAATTAGAGAATTCTACGTTTTATAGAATTACTTTCAACCAAAATTAGTTTCATAGATTGAACAGGTTCCGTTGAGTAGTTTTTGAGATATAAACATTTTTTATTGCTGAGCTACATTACATTTGTAATGACTAAATTGATATATAATATCGGCAACCGTTCTCAGCTTGTCTTTACGAAAAACGCCTCCTACAAGGTCCTCTACTCGTTCCTGTCTTGTGCAAGCCTGGTCCGAAATGGTCCGACTACTTCTTTTATTTGTCGATGATAATAGTTTTTAGATATGGGATATTTTCGATCAAATGCTTCTTTAAAATTGTACAGAGTGTGACCTGTACGGAACCATTGATTATGCTTGATCCAATACGCACTTGGCTGATTTCGGAAATAAAAGCTCACCTCCCATACATTAGTATTCATTCAGTTAATTAATTTGCATTAATAGAAATGTGCAAATTCTATGAGTTTATTCAACCATTGTCCCCATTTGCTGCGAAAAACGTTTACAAAAAGGCATTTCGGTTGTTTGTAGAATTCTAAAATTGTTATTAGAGGTGGCATCGATCCAAATGCTATGCTACTATACTTATTATGCTTTGTTTTGATCCTTTATATATTTAATATCAGCCCAATGCTGGGCATGGGTATATATATTTTAAGAACGGATGATACACTCACCACGTCGTCAAAGGCGATTTGGAGAGTTCTTAGTCAAGTAATTTTGATTTGTATTACGATACTAAATCGGCAGACAAGGTACATACATTGTATATCCTCAAACTATGAAAATTACGCTTGTGTGATCAGTAATATGCAACTGACAACTATTAGTCTAAGACTGCTAGACCTGAGTGAATTACGGAAAATTTGTTTATGATATTTACCATGCCGGGAATCCAATCAAGACCGGTGGTCAACACTTGGAGTACTAGACGTCAATTTTCCACCATCGTCTGGTAATTGTAACAATACATTATATCTACATTGAAGAAAAAGAAAAGTCTTAGTGGTGTATGCTTCCTAGGTCCCAATTCTGCTATTACTGCCTCATAAAAATTGCCTGACACTGTTGTCGAAATCGTAGGTTTGCTCGATGTCGGTATTCTATTAATTCCAATGGTGTGGCACGGCATGTCGCCTTTATAAATATTTATAAGATAAAACTCGCGGAATAAATGTTTAATTTTTTTAGTAGTTTTTTAATTTTCGTTTTGGCTACGCCATTTCTGCTGATTGTAATACCAATTTTTTTCTACGATTATTCTGTCGCGATAATATCGACCAGATGTTGTGGAATTTGCAGAATACGAATTATTGACACTATCGCAATGGTATCGTACTTGGGATATCTTTGCAACGCCAAGATATTGAAATAGCAGAATTGGGCCCGTGGCCAGGATTCAAACCCACGTCGTTAGATTAAAGTCGCAGAGGCCTTAGTTATTAAATTGCCACGACTGTACTGTTTAATACGCAATACTTCCACATTAATACAAAAAAAATCAACTAAGTGCGTGTAAACCTCATAAATTGGAGGGGATTCGTACAAGTGACGAATAAAATAAAATAAATAAATAAAAATAAATAAAAATAGTTTATTAGGTACCACAGCATTGTAACAACAATAACAGAAGGTGCTATAAAGTTCTATTACAATAAAACAGGTAAATGTAATTAATAACTAAGGATAACTAAAAATAATTGAACAGTCAAACGAACTTACCTGTAAGTGAAGTTCGACTGCAATTATGCGACTCTTGTTTCGTCTGAAGATGATAGTGGACAATTGTAGTATCGGCTGAAGTCTATGGCATCACATAAGTTTAAAAAGTAAAAAACGTAGCATATCCTGTTCCTCTTGTCTGTTCCGTGCATTTGTAATTAACTTCATTTATTTTACAGTAGATAACTGATTTTACAATTTGGGTATAATAATATATTTATTTATATAGGGTAGGGTGGGACCCTATCATCTTCAGACGAAACAAGAGTCGCATAATTGCAGTCGAACTTCACTTACAGGTAAGTTCGTTTGACTGTTCAATTATACTCCCTTGTTTCGTCTTCGATGATAGTGGACAATTGTAGATGTTCAAAGACTAGTTGTAAAATCAGCTCTTTAATTTGTCACAATTATGTACATATTGGTACAAAATTATGTTTTTATGTCCTAAGCTTATTTATAATCACACAAGGAAAAAGCTTTTTTTTTTTCAATTATTCTAAAAATGTTAATAAACTTATTGACATGATTCTTGGTATTTTCAGTATTTTCTACATCTATATTAATCAACATAATTAACAATCGAACTAAAAAACAACGTTATAATTAATTAATATCTACTTAGCACTATTAATTTATTCAAATACTGCTTGAGAAAATGTTGTATTATTAATAATGGGTCTATTATAAAATGTAGCAAAAATATTTGAATTACCCGTACAACCAGTCATCTATGTTAATGTCTCTCTTGAAAGCCACTGAACATATCGACGGGTGCAAAGTAAAAAGAGATATCTGCAAAATAGCTACTTTACAGGAGAGCGAAAAGATGGTCGTATTAACTTTGAAAGAACATACGTAGCTGGCTTTTATTACGTACGAAAATTTATTGAAATAATGTGATATATGCAAAACAAATATTGTCATATTGTAAAGAATTGTTTTATTAAAACGATTGTACAATAAACTAAAAATCATCATTTTGTAGATAACTTTATTTACTTTGCACCCGTCGATATGCATGGCGAGTGCTATGTGCAGTAAATACAGTTGTATCTATACCACTCTCTTCCATAACTTTCTTTATCCAACAACTGATGTACTGGCTATATTGATTTTTTATATATCAGTGACTGATTTTAAAATTCTTATGAAGTTTTCTGGTAGAGATATAAACAATAATGATTTTTTCTTAAAGTTTAAGTACCTAAGTAATTTTCATATACTCAATCACTGCTCTTGCAGCACAAATATTTACTTGCTTATTAAAAAATGGTAATGTTAGAAGAAGTTCAAATCTATTAGCTGCTGATGTTTTCACATATTTTTCTATTTTAATAGTTATACAGTCATCTTTAACATAGATATTTTAAAATTGCTATTAGTGATATTGTCTGAGCTCTTTGGCCTGTGGCTTATGCTAATAATGACAGTCTTTTTTGTCTTAATGTCTAAATAATTAGTGTTAAAATAATAATTTTCTATATAGTTCCATAGTAATGATCCCATGTATTATTATGTTTTAGTGTTGTAGGTTTAAGTCTGTAAAAAACCTGTAAACAACCTTTTAATTTTGTCATTGTTACCTATGTGTGAACTGATAAATAATGATAATGCAGACCTAATTATGTTTAGTCTACCATATGAAAGACCTTTAAATATTTTGATAATTTATATAATAATTTGGGATGTATTTGGTAAGTATATACTTAAATCATTTACATGGTAATATTTTTCTTTTGTTCAAAAATATTGTAAGTATTGTTTTAATGTATTAATTGAAAAAGATGATAACATAATGTCAACTGCTTCAGAGTTGATTCCTGAACCTATATAACAAAGCTTCCCTGTTAACACTCCTGACATCAATGATATCTTTTGATGAAGAGGGTGTAACAATCTCGAGTTATGTATTTGTAATCTTTTGTTGGTTTAAAAAAATTTAATTTCTGTGATTACAAGTTTACTGTAAATTGGAAACCAAGGTTGCGTTATCCAATATGGCGCTATGACAACACCTAAATTAATACTTTAAGGAGCATAGAGAAGAGAGGAAGAGTATAAGGAATATATCTATCCAGCATATGGTTAATGCATCTACTGTAGCTGCTTTGGAATTGAACGCCAAGACACATATTGAATACTATTTGTTCTTGATGCAAATAAATCTATACTTGGGTTGTCAGAATATATGAAAATATTTGAATCCTAATTCCCACTCTGTAATATCTAACTGCTTTCTTAATTCAAAATCAGCAGTAGCATTATCTTTAGTGTTTATATATCTAGTAAAAACCCAGAAGTTCCTATTTTCACACCATAGCCAAATAATGTTATTTATGTTGGTGGATATTGTACTCCTCCTTATCTATTCAAATAAGATATAGCAGTGATGTTATCAATTTTAAGTAATATTTCATAACCCCCAAGCTATTTTGTATAAACATTTTAAGCCAAAATATGCTGCAAGTTTCAAATAATTTTATATATAATTCACTTTCTAACAAGGTCCAAGATCCACTTGCAGTTTTTAAATTACATATACTATATATTTGTATATATAGTAAATTTAAACATATTTTTTCTTATAGACATAGTCGAGTTCATTATGTTTTTTAACCACCAATTATTTTTTTTTTATATATTTTTTTGCATAAATTGTTAACAATTGTTACAGATTCATTAATATTTGATATTTTAGTTTTTAATTCTTTAGTGTATACAATTCCATATTTTATTGCTGGGCAAACAGAAATAAGGGTACCTATACTTTGGCTAAATACATACATGTATCTTATTGTAATTGACTTTTGTTTTATAGTTTCCAAATTTTTTTGGTAAGATGTACCAACAGTTATATTAATTGAATTGAAAACTAATCCTAAAAATGAAAAATTTTGTTTGAACACAAATTCACATTTGTCTCTATATATGAGAAAAAACTTAAATTATTAATGTGTGAATGTTGTATTTATATCTGTCCAACACATTGTAGATGTTTTGTCTATTAACAAAAAATCATCTAAATAAACTATTGAACAATAACTTTTTTATAAAGGTGAGCTATCACTGGTTTCATGATCTTGGTGAAAATGAATGGTGCTGTACATAACCCAAAAGGTAGCACATTAAATTGGTAGAAATTTCCTTCGAAAGGATCTTAAGGTACTTTCTACTCTTTTTATAGATTGATATCATGTATTAAAATTCTTTTAAATATAGTGAAGCAAGATAACTGTTCTATGGTCATCTAATTTGAAATGTTCAGTGGCAATGAACATATTCAGTCCTTTAAGGTTTAATATAAACCTAAAAGAACCGTTCACTATCTAAACTAAAAATATAGGTGAACAAAATTGTTTAATTTTGGTATGCTTAATTCTATAGCTATTTTCTCTAGTAGATTTATAATTTCAAGACAAATATGTTTTAGAACACTTTTTGAAAATTATTATTTAAATAAACTGTGCTTTGGTGTGGTTTTGTTTTCAATGAAACACTATATATATATATATAACCTTTAACCCATTTCAAAATGGTATTGGTAATATTTATCCATTGATGAGTAAAATACTCTAATAATAACCTGCCAACGCTCACCTCAATAGTTATTTCTTGTTGTTAGGTTTGTTGATTCCATTTCTTTCAGGAACATTTTGTGTTGGTGTTCAGCCCCCTGTTGTCCATGGTTTCATGAGTGGATAAGGAGGGCCCCGCAAGTTTAAAGTTCTCTTGGTTGTTTTTCAAGTTGATAAGATGAGAGATCTTCGATCACGGGTGTCTATAAATGAGAAGTGACAGAGCAGTCTGCAACTGTCATTTATCTTCTTGAACATTTGCTTATTTTCATCAGAATGTTCTATTGAACATAAGTGTAGGGCATTGCCTAGGTATGATGGAATAGTAGAAAACTTGTTTTTGTTAACTTGTTTTTCAATTATTATGTCCCTCTTCTTTGAGGTATCATTTATGAGGCAGCCTTTACCTCCAGATTTAGCTTTGGGGCTGACATTAGTGGATAGTCAACAACTTGTACATTATTTTCAAATATTTCTTCTTTCTCAGTTTTCTTTAAACCATTTTTCTTTTTGTGGTATGGTTACACCCAGTGGGAGATACATTATATGTAATTCTTTTGTTAATGGGTTATCTTCCTGGTTTTCAGGTTTTCCATCAACTAATTCAATGATTTGTTCATAAGGCAGACTTTATGGTTTCTTATTTTCAATAATGGTTCGATCAGACTCACCTGGATCTGTAAAAACCCATACCTTCTAGTGATATTATATTAAAGAAAAAAGTACCTAGTTTAAGTACTTGAATAATTTATAATCACTGAATTTTTGGTCATTAAATATGTTATGACCACTTTAGGTTATATAAAGTAATATATTGATTACTTGTAATTTACCATGTACGTTCCCACAGAACGCCCTAGGTATATTTAAAAAATTTCTAAACCGTATACTTAGATCATATAAACGTCTGACCGTATAAGTTCCCGCAGAACTTCCTTGGTTGTATAATGACCATATGCGATCCCACAGAACGCCCTAGGTCTATATTTAGTTTTAAAGAAAAACCATTTCACATGTTCTTTAGTTTCACATAGTATTTATAATCACTCAATTTTTGGTCATTACATATGTTATGACCACTTTAGGTTATATAAAGTAATATATTAATTACTTGTAATTTACCATATACGTTCCCAAAGAACGCCCTAGGTATATTTAAAAATTTTCTAAACCGTATAAGTTCCCGCAGAACTTCCTTGGTTGTATAATGACCATATGCGATCCCACAGAACGCCCTAGGTCTATATTTAGTTTTAAAGAAAAAACCATTTCACATGTTCTTTAGTTTCACGTAGTATTTATATACTTTTTGTTAGTTTTAAATGTTATAAAATAACAAACAAAGAAAATGGCGATCTAGTCGAAATACGCACCTTCGTCGTCGGACTCAAAATTAGATAATCTTCGAATTTTCTTTTCGAGTTTTCGAAGTTTTTTATATAATCGTTCTCTCTTTCCTTCTGTTGATGTTTTTCCCATGGTAAATTAGTTTTTAAACAATATTCTTGAATTATTTCGTTTAATGGGAAAAATAACTAATGTGACGCCGTTTGACATAAAAACCGAATGAAGTTAATAGAGGTGTGTAACTCCTGAGTGATTAACTCAAAAGATATATATCCGACGCGAAGAGTGATTAGATCTGTATATCACTTGCGTTCAAAATGTGTCTTTATATCTTTAACTCTTTAGTTCATTCCTGTTCCACGCGATGAGAAAGAATGATTAGCCCGCGCACTGCGCATGCGTAGTAATTGAACGAGAAAACCGAATATAATTGCAAGACAAAATAAATCATAACACTATAGTTTTATTGTGTATTTTTGTAATATATACTAAAAGTCAAAGGCCATCTAAATGACGTGCATGTTATTTAAATGTCAGATATTTTGCGTTGCCACAGGTACGCGTGTCGGCTCTGCTAGTATATCACTCACAGATAATAACTCATCTTGTCTGCAATTGACACTGACACTAATCACTGTCAAGATAAAGAGTTGAAGATATAAAAGAGTGATATATATCTTTGTATCGAAAAGATATATATCACTCTTTTCTTCTTGGTGAGTGATTTTTCCCATGACTAGAAGTTAATTACAAATGCACGGAACAGACAAGAGGAACAGGATATGCTACGTTTTTTACTTTTTAAACTTATGTGATGCCATAGACTTCAGCCGATACTACAATTGTCCACTATCATCGAAGACGAAACAAGGGAGTATAATTAATAAAATTAGTGGATACTAACACCTAAACTAGGCAAAGCCTGTACTATAGGTGTTAGTTCCTTCCTATAATGCGTAAATACAATGATTTATTTTATGTTCACAAGTGGGTAGATCTGTTACAAAATTTGTGAGATATTGTACTGCCGTATAAACTTGTATAGACGGATGTTAACGCGAGTATATAAAGTAGGAACTTAGGTAAATGTTTATTGCGAGTGTGTAAAATAATAAAACTTTCGTGAATTTTAACATGTGTAAAAGCATGTTTGTGTGTGCATGTGCGTGTGCCTGTAAGTATGCGAAAGGTGTGTGTGCTTGTGTGAATTTTTGTGTACCTAAGTATAAACTAGAATTGAGATAATCATTTTAAAATCTTAAAAAGTTCTTCCACTTCTTCATAGTCTTTAGTCTTTAGCCACGTTGTCAATTTTTTCTTGCATTGGTACCTGTTTAAAGGGTAGATATTTAGAATTTTATTTATTTTATTATAACACAAAGGCCCAAGGAAACATAGGAACTTAGTCATATAAAATGAGTTATAAGAATCGATGGGGAAAATTTTGTCCTTTCTTCGAGTGGAAGTATTATTTTTTGTATTGTATATTGCTTTTTGGTGGTAGGACATGGTAGCATTTAGTATGAACAGTTTCCTGACTGTTAGGACGTCACACTCAGAATATATTTTAACCGTCGGATATCTGTAAGGTTTCGATTTTAATGTTTTTAAAAGTATTCGTTGCGCTCGTTCTAATTTGATTAGGTGGCTTTTCCTTGCTCCTCCCCAGGATGTAATACAGTAGGATAATACAGATTGAGCTAATGATAGGTAAACTGTTCTAAGAAGTGATTGGTCAGCCACATTCCTTAATTTCTTAAAGATATAAATTAGTTTTCTAGTCTGTGTAGTTAATTTATTAATATGCGAGCACCAAGTAAGCTTGTCATCAAGTAATACACCTAAATACTTTATACAGTTTGATTTTGTCAATGTATCACAACTGCATGTAAGACTAGAAGGCTTGCAAGTGTGTATTTGAATACCATAATCTGGATTTAATGGGAGTGAACGTTCAGTGTTGTTAAAAAGAATATAGTTCGTTTTTGTGACATTTAGAGTAAGTTTGTTTAGATTGAGCCATTTAGATATCTTGTGTAAACCTAACTCAGCTATAGACTTTGTTTCTTCCCAAGTCTTGCCATAGAAAATAATTGCAGTGTCGTCAGCATAACTAAAAATTTTGCTTTTATCAAGTTCTAAATTACATAAATTATTTATATAAATTAGAAAAAGTGTTGGCCCGAGAACGCTTCCTTGAGGGACGCCATACGTAATGGGAATTTCTTTACTGAAATACCCACCAATAGTCACCTTTTGAGTTCGATCACTTAGGTAATCCTTAAATAGCTTTAGAGCCATGCCTCTGATACCAATTGCTTCCAGTTTGTTTACTAATATCGGAACAGAAACGGTGTCAAAGGCTTTCGCGAGATCTAAGAAGACTCCTAAGCACTTGTCTTTATTATCAACATGTTTAGCTACAAAGTTAACAAGTTCTGACACTGCCTGCTCGGTAGATTTACCCTGTCTGAAGCCGAATTGATTATTAGATAAGATATGTTTGTCTTCAAGATAGGTCACGAGTCGCTTATTAATAATCTTCTCTAATATTTTAGAGAGCGATGTAAGGACTGAAATAGGACGATAATTACCGATACAGTTTCTGTCGCCAGCTTTAAATATGGGATGAATAATTGATTTTTTTTAAACTTTTGGAAAAACTCCGTTTTCAATGCATAAGTTTGCAATGTGCGTAAGTGGTACTGTAACAATGTTTTTTGCCATTTTTAAAACTTTAGTCGGTATGGCATCCCACCCTACGGCACTATTAGATTTTAGGCTATTTATTATGGTATCGATTTCTTGCTCCGATGTACCAAGCATGACCATGGACTTGAGGGGGGAAAGAGATAAAGTTAATTCTTCGTTATCAGTGTTAGATGGAGTAATTTTATCTGCTAAATCTTTGGCAATATTGGAAAAATATGTATTGACTGTCTGTAAAGATATTTCAGGCGATTTTTCTATATAGAGTAAATCAGTAGCTGTAGTTTTTTTGTTGCTATTATTTCTATTTGTGACCATATCTATAATTTTCCATTTTTTCTTAGTGTTATTGGCATATTTAGTGAGTTCTTCTCTTTCATATTTGTTTCTTAGATCTTTAAGTAAATTGTTACAAAAGTTTTTGTATCTTTTATATGATTTATTTAATATGATGTTTGTGGGATCTTTCTTACACTTAAGATGTAGGCGATCGCGATGACGCATACAACGTATTAAACCGGGAGTAATCCAGGGTTTAAGACAGTTCATACGTTTAGGTTTAGAGATAGTAACAGTATTTTTCATGATAATTGATTTGAGGGTATTTACAAGTTGTTCTGCTGACCAGTTAGGATCTTCTGATTCCATTATTTTGTCGAATGAGTAATCTTGTAGATCATCTAGGATTGCGTCATAATTAGTTTTTGGAAATGTGATATTTTTAGTAGTATGTGTGTTAGTTTTAAGGGCTAGAGAAGTAAAGACAGCAGAATGGTCAGTTATAGGTGCATCAAAAACGATAGTGGTAGCTGGGAATTTAGATTTGACCATAATGTGATCTAAACAATTATTATTTCTTGTTGGAAATTCATGTCCTGACAAAATTCCGTGACTTGCGAGTAGATTTAGATAATCGGTTGAATTAGAGTCTTCGTTATTATATTTGATATCTATGTTTAGGTCACCGATTATTAAAATACTATCGTGATTACGATACTGGTTTAGTAATGTTTCAAGTGAATTTATAAATGAGTCGATTCTTTTATGTGACGGCGATCTATAGATGCAAATAACAGCAATTTTATTTTTAATATCTATTACTAAACACGTAGCATCTCTAAGAGACACTTCCAGCACAGAACATTCAAGGTCTTCCTTAGTAAATATAACAATACCATCGTTCTGATTGTAATTTTTTGTAGTAAAGTGAGTGTTGTAGTGTTCTATTGAAGGAAAATGTACAATTTTGTCATTCCATGTCTCAGTAAGAATGTAGATCTCACAAGGTATTTCTATTCTAGACAATAGGATTTCAAATTCAGCAAAAATTTTATTAATGCTTCTGATATTTTGCGTTAATATTTTTAATTCATGTTGGGCTGCGCCTTGTTTCGCCAGGAGAGATTTACATTCTTCTGGTTTACACATAAAGGATACACTCGGCTGTATATTATCTAAATGATTTGATATATTAATTTCGTCTATACAGTTGAATTTTGATTAAACTCTATTGATGACATCAATCCTCTGACTAAATATTTGACAATAGTTACAGCAGTAATCTTTAGATTCTTAAATAGTATATAAAGCACACTAGACCCACTAGTACAGAATATAATTTTTAAAGCGATATAATTTGTTACACAAATAAAATAAATACTAACAATAGCACAAAAATAAGAAATAAAGACGAAAATTACACGTTTTCTTGACCAATTGCGGACTTTCAGTCCCGCAACGGTTGACGAGTAATAAATCGAAACACTTACAATTTTATTTTCATACAGTCATTGTGGATTTTTTAGGGAATAAAGCTGTGTCTCACTTTTAATTTCCAGATGAGTTGATTCTGTAGTCTCACGGAGATAAATTCTTCCATTGTTAGTCCAACAAAATTTGTACCCTTGTGTCTTCGCAAACTCTCTTGCAAGATAAAATAGTCTACGCCCTCTACTTGACAGAGATTCAGAAATGTATATTGGTATGTCCTCACCCGGTAGCCCAATAGCAGATGAAGTGAGGCGTTTATTTGAGTGGATTTTATTATATGCCTTAAGTCCTTGGAGCACTTCATTCTTAACCATTACTGAATTGAAGTCAGCGATTATAGTACCTTTCCCAGTTTTGCCATAGAGTCGGTAAACATCTCTAATAGCTGTTTGTGGGACCACTACGTTTAAAGCTTTACATGTATTCTGAACGATGTTACTTAAATCACCTTTAGTCTCCGGTTTATTAATAATTGGCAAATTCCTAATCTCTATCACAGATGCTTTTGAAACTCTTTGCATGTCTTCTAACTTAGATTCTAACACAGCAATTTGGACCTTTTGGTCGCTACGCTCTTTTTCTAAGCTTTCGACTTTTTGTTTCATGTCTTCATATTGAAGATTAATAAATTCAAGTGCTTTCTCAATTTCTTGGTTAGAATTTTTTATTTCATTATTTTGTCGCTTGATTTCAGCGACTTCTGACACCAACTTATTTAATATAGAATTTTGACTTTCTTTCCACTCATCGAGGATTTCCCTGATTTCATCTTTGAAAATAGTTAATTGATCATCAGAACCTTTTCGTTGTCTTTTCTGCCCTGGGGGAGCAGAGTACGACGTGCTAGCTGTAGGAACCAGTTTTGATACATCCGAGTCTGAGAGGGTGTGGGTTAATTCTTGATTAAGTGCAATTCGTGGGAATCGAGACATTATGAAACAAGTCAAGTTAAATTACCGAGGTTCAAAGTTTATATGTTTGTGACTCAGTTCGAATGAAAAAATAACCAGTGTTACCTGAGCTCTCAACTGGGTGTTGTATAATGATAATCACGTGCCAATTTAAAATTGTTTACACACAGCGTAATGCACACCTCACTTTTATGCGCTCCTAGTACTTTTTTACCAATTGTTTTACAGGTTTAAGAATAAAATATTATTTAAAAATATATTAAAGAATAACTTTGTAACAGACGTCCGCACACTTTCGTTGTCCAGTCGGAAGGGGATATCCACTGTATTTGTCGTTTGCCTATGAAATCCCAATAATCACTTCAAGAAGTTATTGGATTTGAAATTATGTTATTTTTTGCACTGATTTTAATGCTCTTCGTAATTTTACTCCGTTAGTATGCAGTTATGCACAATCGTGCTTGAAGACAAAAATGTTCGAACAAAAGGTTTTGCCGGTAATAACATACTTGGTCGAGACGTAGACACTGACTGTAGCGTTGGTGTATATGCAAATCTTAAGTCGCTCAGTGAGTTATACTCGCAGTATCTTTTTTGGATAAGATCAGAAATGAAGATATCCGTAAGATAACCAAGATAAACTGACATTTAGTTTTTAAGTAATTTTGTATACCACCGTGTGGTAGAATGTACTGTGCATTTACAACCGTATAACACCTGTATAAACTACATTCTTGCAAATAAATATATTGATTGATTCATTCATAAATCGTCAAATTAGCAAACTGAAGTGCCAATGGACTAGTTACATCTGTCGAAGGATCGATGGCCGAGGTCAGACAAGTACTAGAGTGATGACTGCGTCTCGATAAACGTAGCATAAACCGCTCTTCATCGCTAGTCGTCGCCGTAGCGCCATTTTGGGGAGACTTATGGCCAGTAGTAGACTCTGATTGGCTGAAAACGATATGTATTATTTTCAGCAGGTTTAGGTTTCTGCGAGACAACTTGATTCCAAATGGTCATCTATTTAATAGAATCATTGAGATATGATCTAAGAATAGAATCTAAGTAAAACGTTCTAAGTAGAACGTTGCACCCGTGTTTGGAAAATTGAGGAAAATACGATTAAGCTTATATATTTTGAATCTTTAACTGGAACACTGGATAATGGATTAATTGTAATGGTAGATAAAAAAAAGATGGCTAGATGTGTAAAGGGTGACGTGATAACTCGTTGTATGACAGGAGTTGTGCTAGAGAATTTGAGTATAAATAGTATGTAAATAGTGTGTAAAGATGTATTTATCTTGTGCCGACCCCAAATTATTGGGAGAAGATGAAGAAAAAAGAGAGATTAAAACATCTGTTATATACCCCGTCAAGTCGAAATTACGAAGAATTTTTTTGCCATTCGACTACTGTACCCTAATAACAATGAATGATTAATGAAGCTAATTTATATGATTGTTACAGGGAACAAGAGCCGACTTGCGAACAGGATCGCGAGTCCTCGTTTAAACAGCAAGCACCGCATCAGTCGAACAGATCAGGTAATATCTACCATACCTTCATATTGTTAGATTAGTTTTTGGCGTTCCTTAGCTAGCTTAGCTATGTTAGCTAAAAATTAACCCACACGGATTAAATAATCTATGATTTATAATACTTTTTACAGTTCCGTATTCATTTGGGCAAAAAATTTGTTTAAGCTATCGAAAGGATTGCAATCGATCCCAATTTATAATCGAGTCATCACGATTCAACTGAACAATCGAAATGTTTTCCGCTCGTTGCAAGTAGTAGATGTGATTCGTAGTTGTCAAGTTTGTAAATTACTCTTGTCAAGTACTCTAAATAACCGACTGCCAAGGAGAAAATCGATAGATATCTAAATATTTGAATAATCGTAACAATCGACTTAAACATTCATCTTCACGTGTCGCAACTGATAGGTAGAGTGCATTGCTCGAAGACTTTCGTCTTTAGACCTAATGGAATGGTTAATCTAAAAGATTACCCTACGTAGCCATGAGGAAAAGACTAGTGGACAATAAAGGACTAGAAGAGTATCATAATAGATACTGGTAGACGATGACGAAAAAAAATAAATCAGAAAAAGATGACAACATTTTCAATTAAAGATGCGGCGGCGCACAATGAACGAGACTGCCAAGAAATTGTTATGAATTGGGAAAATTGGAGGAGGCCTACCATAAATTAGGGATTAAATATGGACAGATCAATAAAATTTAAGTGTCTGTTTGAAATGTCGAAATAAAAATGTGAAAAAAATCCGGGGAGATAATTCGGACCAGGAGATTCCGAAAATGATAATTAGTCTTTGATATTTGATATTTGTCTGTCTGTTTATTTGTCGCACCGATTTTGACGGAACTTTCACTAACAGATAGCTGATGTTATAAGGAGTAACTTAGGCTATTTAATTTTTAGGGTACCGCAAAAAGTTACACGCGTACGAAGCCGCTGGCACAGCCAGTTTACAATAAATTTTTAGAACTGTTAATTGACTATAGCATAAATAAATCTTTAAATTTCATATGATTTTCTAAATTTACAAAATAATTTATTTTTATTCTTCCTAGATTCTTCTTCGTCGTCGGCGGACACCGCGTCGCAAGGATCCGGTTCGGCGGCTGAACCGGCGCAACGGCTCCGGCGACATGAGCCACAGGTAATCGTATGATTTAAGGCCTATAAAGTCAATTAATGAATATAGGCATCGCTCAATGTACGACTTTGGCCACTATCTTTCCTTTTACTTCGTCTCCAGCATAAGGACTCGGCAGTCTTTAAGTCTTTTTCCTTCATACTCCTCTATTTTGGCATACCTTTTCTGTCACATCGCAATTCATCATGTTATCCTTCACACAATCCATCCACCTGATTTTTGGCCTACCTTCACTCTTCAAACTTTAAATCAAACTTCTAGTTTGACACACTTTTTGTTTGTTTATCATATGATTTTCATTCCTCCTCATTACATGCTCATACCCCTTTTTAATCTTTTTCCTCTCAATTTTTCAATCACAGAAGCAACTTTCAAAGACCCTGACGTACTTCTTAGTCACCTTATCCAGTCATACACCTGTCATTTGGTATTTGTTACGTTATGTTTTGAATAACTTTTATCTCGTAATTATATGGACTTGACTTTATGCTCGCTCCAACCTCTTATATTGTGTTTTGTACGAGTGTAACGTTTTTGTCTTGCCGTATTTGTAAGGAATATATGGAGATATGTTGCAAAAAAATATATAGTACGGTATGTTTTTATATTTATAACTATAATAATATTTTCTATCCTTTTATTGCGTTCTGTCTTATTGAATATGCACTGTTTGCTACAACTCCATTAATTCTTCAAAAGTCATTCTGTAACATAATTCTGTATAAAACTTAAAAAAAGAACTTAAATATAAATAGAATAACTAATATAAAGAAAAACAATTTTTAGCTATAGTAGGGCCAACGAGAAGCGATACCAAATGTAAACAAAACCAATGCAAGGTCATTAGAAAATACAGGGGTGCGTAACTTTTTGAAAGTTGTATTATATATTTTAGTAGACAATTTATTTATTAATATGTTATTCTAAAAAGGTAACAATTAATATAAAGAAATTGAGTTGAAATGAGAATAATAATAATGTTTATGGAAATGAGGATAAAAGTGAAACATTTGTTTAAAGAAATCATTGTTTATTCAGTCTGACGCCGATTGTTCTGAGTCTGTAGAATCAGAATCTGTAACATGTATAATAAATTTATCCATCACGTCATCTACAATAAAATCAAGTTTGAAAAACTTCTCTTCTTCTTTATGAACGTGCTCCACGTATTTCTTCCACCGATCAGGCGTGACTTTCGCCATACCCTCACTTAATAGTGCCTTTACTTTTGCAAATTGAAACGTAGTATTGTTTCTAGCTACGTGCCCCTTTACATCAGCCCAAATCAACTCAATTGGGTTTAATTCACAATGATAGGGAGGGAGTCTTAGTACTTCGACGCCATATTTCTTTGCTAATTCGTCTACGACATATAATTGATATTGGTTCTTCACCATTTTTACTCTATTTAATAATTGTATTTTTAGTTCCTTTTCATCGAAACTGATATTTTTGTTACGAAGCCACTGCTGAATGTTAGCCTTCAACCATGTTGAGCTGGGTGTTTTTTCCTGTCGCCTAGAGTGGTAAGGCGCGTTATCCATGACGACAACTGCATTCTCGCCTAACTTGGGCAATATCTTCTCAAACCAGTTTTCAAAATGTGCAGCATCCATTGATTCGTGATAATCACCGGTGCCTTTGGATTCAAAAACCCAGCTACCGTCTTCCACAAAACCATCCTCGTTTCCAATGTGCACTACGATTAGTCGCCGGCCCTTTGAGGTAGGATTCTTCGCACCTGTACTAAGACCTTCTAAAAACGCTCGCAGTTTTGATTTTATTTCGGTGTCAACCCAGGTTTTATTAACAGTGTGACCTGAAAATAACATACAGGATACAATAAAACATAGGCAATACTACAAATAATAATCTTACACAATCTTTCAGGCAGAAATACTTAGTTTTGATTATGCGTTAAAGAATAATAACCCCCCCCCCTCCCCCCCTCCCCTACTGAAGATAGAAACTCTGTGCGCTCAAGTGTATTTTTTTTATTAAACTTAAAATTACTAACCTGCGTTCACCCATGTTTCATCCATATTCTCCTCTCTGTACTTCTTTATTTTATGTAAATATTTTCGTCGCCACAATACAATATCATCTCTATCAATCAGTGCATTATTGCCTCTTGATATACTTAAACTTTAAATGTTTTAATATTTTTTGGAAAGTAGTCCTTTTGAAATTTGGTAGTGTATCGTCTTCATTGATATCTGAAAGTACTTTTTCCACTGTAGGTAGTTCGCCTTTAATGAAGAAAGCATGTACTTTTTTGCGTATGGCTGATTTAGTAAAATCATCGATTTTGTCACTAAACGTTGGTCTAAGTTTGGTGGTGACAGGAGGAGAAATTTCGCCGTGTTCTTTATAGTCCTTGAGGATTCTATATACTGATGCAACGCCGATACCTAAAATACTAGCTGTTTTCTGCGCCATCTCTTTTTTGTAGGGGTATTTATCCTTAGGCCCAGTTTCTTTAACATATTTATAGGTGTTAATAACCATATTTTTTTCATTTACCGTAAAACTAGTTACCTGAAATTGAAAATTAAATTAAAATGATATACTTTATTCACATGCATTTTTAATAAATTAAAAAAGTTTTATTATTACAGTTGTTGTTTTTTAAATAACTTTAAAGTATACTGTATTTAATATCTATCAGCTAAAATCCAAATATCAATGCAATGGTAAAATATTTCCTGTACATACCTTTGGGCGTTTCTTTTTTGGAGAACTAAAATCTGTTGATTTATCTCTCGAAGTACTTGGTTGTGGCTCCATCATTAACCACTCTTAATAACAACAAACAATATTCAACAACAACAATCTAACAATAATTAAATAACACGGAATGAACTAAAAACAGTAACTCTTACTATAAAATGGCGCCCGAATGTTGGCGAACCCGTCTTGACCTTACGACAAAGACAGACAAATTACGACAAATACACGAGATGGAAAGAGATAGATAATAGATTGTCACTCCACAGTAGTTTTTAGGTGAATGACCTTTTGTATCTGGTCTCTTTGGCCCAAGTATAGACGTGTTGCTGGGGAGTTTCTTGCCGCTTCTTCTCCTTAACAGCAATAACACGTTGCGAAGCGGTGTACAAAGACTAGGAAGTAAAATAAAATTTTGACCTATATGTATGACCTTCAAAAAGTGTTCTCCAGTGGAACTTATTTTGAATAAAAACTTTTGAATTTGAATTATGCTGCTCCGAAGACCTAACTAACAGCTTTACCAAGGGTAACCTGCTCGAGGCGGTTTTACTTCTGCTGGACTATTGTCATGAGAGGGGTGAGTCGGAGTGAATCTAATGATGCCATCCAAAGGTCGACAATATGGATTAATTGATGATGAGCATCGGGTGATAGATATAAATCCCGAGGGGAGGGATTACGATCAATATTTTGTTCAGTTGCTCAGTTTCGTATTGATATTCTTTTATACTTTACTTATTATATTTTTATTTAATATTAAATAATAAAGTCCACTAAAAACTGTTATTTATACGATACCTACTCATAAATTACCGTTTTTAGAATTTTTGTCGCTCAGTCTGTGTGAAAGCTTGCGTCGAATAAGCTCTGAAACGTACAATTAAATGAATAGTGGTTTTAATAAAATTAGCATGAAGTCTATGGATCAAACAGTTTTACATTCACTGCAGTGTTTGTCTGTATTAGTATGTGTGCTTTTATATAATTATCAAACGATTAATCCCAGTTGTGTTCTGACTGTAATCATGTCTCTGTGGAGAAGTGCCATAGAAGAAAAGTACTGTGAATGAAGATACCAATATTATACCTTGATTTTCACTACGCCTAATACCACCGTCCTGCTTATTACTTCCGCCAAATAGTTTATCTGTGTTCCGAAGTTTGGTCTACTCTTCTAGGGTAATCAGTGAAATTACTGACACCGACAGTAAACAAAGTAATATGTCAATATTTATGGCGAAAGCCAAAAATGTCACAGGCGACGACCTCCATTTGAGGCGCTGAGTGGATCGTTTGTTTGATTGCGTATCTTTCTCAACTAAAAAAGTGCTGAAGCAATGATTTTGTGTTGAATAAAAATATTTTATTACTTTTCAGAGGGAAGAGCGGCGAGTGGAAGCCGCCAGCGCGCCAAGAGTACAACCAAATCCTCTATTAAGGTATGGCTAAATTACTCTAGAATCTATACCATAGAATAAACATCTTGGTGATTTGAACATATAGAGAGAACGGTTGAAAGGAGACTGACAAAATACAAGTACAGCAGATGATACTGGTAGATCGCAACGTACTTACCAGGAGCAAATCGCGAATATTTTGAAGAAAGGTTAGTAAAAGTTCGTCTTGTAATTGTACATGTTTAAAAAGATTACTAAACGCAGGTAGTGCTAATACCCAAAACAAAGTGATTCACTTTTGAGATTGAATTCAACAATTGTAATAAAAAAATATACCCCCATATAATAAATAAAATACCCAAAAAAATGGCCTCATAGCCTTCTGGCTATGAGGCCATTTTTTGTGTTATGGTTCTCCATAACACATTATTAATTAAAATACAAATTAAACCATTTCTTAGATCGCGCACCCTTCCTAATTTTGGCGGGCGGGTGTCGTTGGAGGCGTCCAAGTGCGATACATCCCGTCGCGCCCATCACATCACGATGGCCACCGAGGACCTACTGCAGCCGGGCCATGTCGTCAAGGAAAGGTGGAAGGTCAGACACGAAGATTTTTTCTCTATTCTATTTTACCATTTATCTCTTTCTATAAAAATCGACACAAAATCCTTTTCCTTCCTCTCTATATATACCCCTCTCTTCTGGTCCTCTGTCACATCGCAGTTCATCTTTCACCCAATCAATCAATCTCTTTTTAATCAACCTTCACTCTTATATCTTCCAGTTTAATATTCTTTATCATTTCACATCCCATGTCCTCCAGTTTAATATTCTTTATCATTTCACATCCCATGTCCTCATCATACAACAAGTCATTGCTTTTGACATAACTGTGTGTAAATAAAATTTTCGCTCACAAAAACGCAAATATAGGTTCTAGTATCATTTCTGTAGTTAAAATCTTATACGAATATATAAAGCTGAAGAGTTTGTTTGTTTGATTGAACGCGCTAATCTCAGGATTACTGGTCTGATTTGAATAATTCTTTCAGTGTTAGATGATAGCCCATTAATCGACGAAGGCTATAGGCTATATACGTCACTCTAAGACCAATAGGAGCGGAACACCAATGAAAAATGTTTTGAAAACAAATTCCACGCGGCCGACGTCGCGGGCACAGCTAGTGGATAATAATTGGGAGTTTTTTTTAACATAAGAATATTATTAATTTCTTGTTATGTTTTTGTAATGAGACTCATTTAGATATGGCTTTTTTGTATATAGTGGCATTATTCGGTGGGTTAAATTAGCCTTTACAAATTCGGACTAGGAAAATAAAATGAAATTTTATGCTATTTTTTGCAGGTACATCTAGAAACGTCTAAGTTACATAATATGATTATCCGTAAGAAGGCATTGTAAGGCCCTAGCCTAAAAATGAACAGGTCTAAAATGAACCAAACTTTTCGGCCATTGTAGGTAGTGAAGAAAATAGGCGGCGGCGGTTTCGGCGAGATCTACGAAGGCTTGGACCTAGTTACCCAGGAGCAGGTGGCCCTCAAGGTCGAGTCCGCCAGACAGCCCAAGCAAGTGCTCAAGATGGAGGTAGCCGTGCTCAAGAAATTGCAAGGTAATTAATGAATGTGATAACGCATACACACAAACGCATCGCATGCTCACGTATGCACACGCACATACACATTGGGGGGGGGGGGGGGGGGGGGGAAACTTACCCCTTCTGCAATTCCTATGTGGCGGAAATGTATAGTTCCAGAGTTATTAATGTTTTTGTCAATCTAACCTCACTTCACTAATATTTCACTTATATATAAGATAAATAGTGAATGGTTACCAGTCGGTTCTGGTCGGGTCTACACAAAACCTAACCTAACCGACTGTTTAAAACTCCACATATTTAAATTTTCGGATACATACAGTCTCCTATTTAAATAAATCCCGTCCTCTTCAAAATGTACACTTTCCGGTGCACAAAAAAACAACAAAATTACCAGATCATTGTCGTGAATTTTAAACTTCGATAATTAATTGAATATGTATTTTTTCCACTCAAAACCAATTTCAGTTGTTATAAATAAGTCTTAAATATATTCCTAAACACATTAACCATTAAAATCACCCAGGAAATCATCCGGGGATATATATGTAAACCCAACCCAAGACAAATTCCACGTACAGACCTGTTAAGGTACATTTTATTACCTGTCGGCATTTGAACTAATTGTAATCCTTTTATGATCGTCTTCTTTTTGTTCACTTATTTATTGGCATACGTTTCTAGTTATTGTGGAAAACAGCCTATTTTCCTATTGTAGTCGTTTACGGCCGCTTAGGAGCATCATTAGTCATGTGTTGCGGATTATAAGTACAAGCTAATTCTAGGAAATTATGTCGACGTTGCCGGGCGGGCACATTTGCATTGGTGAAGCATAAAACGATGGCCTGATTGAGATAGGGGGTCAGTTGAGCTACAACTACGATTTAGGCGTGATGTGTGTTCATTCGTGAATCAAATTGTGACGGACTTTGCGCGTTTTATTGAATTACGACCTTCTGAATTACGTTTGGATTTGTTGCGTTCGGTTATGTTTGTACCTGTGATTTACAGGTTTGTATAGTTCTAATAAACTCTATAATAATTCTACCGGCCATTTTAATTCGAGTCCCGCAAACTCGTAACAGTATTATGTATATTTTTGTTTGAAGGCAAAGAGCACGTGTGCCGGTTCATCGGGTGCGGGCGCAACGCTCGCTTCAATTACGTCGTGATGCAGCTGCAGGGGCGCAATCTAGCGGAGCTGAGGCGGGCGCAACCGAGGGGAGCATTCTCACTATCCACCACACTTAGGTAAATATTTTTGTATTGGTTTCTAGAATTCTCTTTTTGTCATTTTTTTTTAAATATGATCGATATCATTTGTCAGATCTTAAAATAAGTATCTGTCTGGACGATTTTTATTTTATTTCATTGAGTAATAAATTGGGAAATAATAACTTTCACATTCTTCAAAAATTGTGTTGCTCTTCCTCTCCAATTACACTGGCCCACAAAAAAAAGTGGTCTGTCTTTTGAACCAGACCCATATATCTTATGTATTTCCATGCACTGAATCCGATTCCGGGGTCAGTTTTGCCATACACCTTCAAAATTTTGTTTTGAAGGTGTATGGTCCAGGCGCATCGAAATACATAAGAATTCAACAAAATTTAGTTTGAATAAGAAACATATTCTTTTCGAGATTGTGGTATTTTTAATCAAATATGTTTTTATGGTTCCGCAGCCAGATGTCAAAACGGTAGATGGTCTTCACCGCTACAGAACCCTTTATTATACGTGGACTAAGGTGCACCTGACAAATATCTTTGTTTTCAGACTTGGCCTGCAAATACTCAAAGCGATAGACTCAATACATTCGGTTGGATTCTTACATAGAGATATTAAACCTGTGAGTATTGCTTGATCTCTTAATTGTTTATGACACAACACAACGAAATAAATTTAATTTTAAATCATGTATAATAATAATAACAGACACACAGACAGACACATTGTATATTCCCAAGCTTAGAAAGTTATCTTTGTGTTCTCTCTAATATATGCAATAGACCACTATGGAGCTGATCCCAATTATCCAGACCATAGTAAATAATGGAAACTTCATTTTACAAAATTTACCATGCCAGAAATCGCACCCGGAACCTCTGTGTTACAGTGAGGTAGCCTGACAAAGGTTTAGTCCACTTAACCACATAGAATGTATGTGTGATCTTCACCAGAAATCAGTTTCGATAAGAACTTTAGAATTTATATGACAACAGTGTTACCCGTCTTCACAGAGCAACTTCAGTATCGGTCGTCTACCTTCGAACTGTCGCAAGGTGTACATGCTGGACTTTGGCCTCGCGAGGCAATATACTGCAAGTAATGGCCAAGTTAGGCCACCGAGGGCCGCCGCGGGATTTAGAGGTACATTTTGTGTCTCTTAAACATATCATTAAATTTTACTAACAAATGTTCAAGATTATTAACAAATTCTTAAACTTTAGAAATAAATTCTTAAACTTTAGAAACAAATTCTTAAACATTACTTAACTTACGGTCTTATAGAGTTAAGTCTTAGAGAGTAAGTTGGAATGCTTCTTTATGGTTCTTAAGAACCATAAAGAAGCATTCCAACTTACTCAAAATCTCTTTGAATAAGACCGTAAGAATTTGTGAATAAAGTTTTATTTTAAACTTTCAAAACAAATTCTTATCCTTTTTTAACAAATTCCTTAACTTATATTAACTAATTCTTATAGTTTAATAACAAATTATTAAATTTTAGCAATAAATTAATAGACTTTTACTTAAGATTGAATTTTTTTTTTAATAGGTGCTCATACCTTATAAATAAATCCCTTAGGTACCGTCCGATACGCGTCGATCAACGCCCATAAAAACAAGGAGATGGGTCGTCATGATGATCTCTGGTCGTTGTTCTATATGCTGGTTGAGTTCGTCAACGGACAGCTGCCGTGGAGGAAAATCAAGGACAAGGAGCAGGTATTTTTCTCTCTTTCCTTTCATTTTCTTCCAATCATTTGGTGCTAGCATGATATGACTTCCTTTAATACTCATCTATTCCACTATACATCCTCTGAAATGTTTTAAGTCATCATCTCATCCTTTACACTATATCTCATATCATTTTTTTATTACTTAATTTCCTTTCCTCGTCTTACATGCCTGTAACATCTTAATCATTTTTCAATCATAGGTGTAACTCTCAAAGATTCCTCATGTACTTGTTTTCAACTTATCAATTTTTGTATAATAATAACATACATCCATCTCTACATTCTCATTTATAAGGAACCGGTTTTACAATGATGTTGATGTCAAGACATAAATGTCCTCTTAGAGATCTATTCCACCATGACTGTTCTTTTCTAATATTATACCGCTCCATCCTGGTTCATGTTGTAGTATCGCCATAAGAGTATTAATATGTGTGGACCTAGCTAGTGTCGATATCATCAAAAAACAATAAGAAATTAAGAATAATTTAATTTAGTTTAGTTTGAGTACAATCTTTTAATTTAATTACGGTAAAAAGTCGAGCTTTAAAGCTGTTTGATATAAGTGCATAACGTTACTTAACATGAGCTATACTTCCCACCAGGTCGGTCTAATGAAGGAGAAATACGATCACCGTCTCCTTCTAAAACACTTACCATCAGAGCTCCGTCAGTTCCTCGAGCACGTCCAGCAGTTGGAGTACGCGGATACGCCGGATTATGCTATGCTGACCGCCTTATTAGAGAGGTGCTGCAAGAGACGGGGTATACGGGACACTGATCCATATGACTGGGAGAAGGATGTGAGTATTAAAACTAGCAATGAAAGGGGACTTTCAGCAGTGTTACTATTTCTTACTTGAAGCAATGGATTGTGAAACATTCACTGCCAGTCATTGAAAGTGGGTTCCCTCCCTCATATAACTTGAATTTGGAGTAAAAAATTATAAATCAAAACTTATGTGTGTCCTTGAACATTGTACATGTCATTGCTTTGAGTACAATAGAAAAGAGCTAAGAGGAGATAGTGTTGCGCTCTCGCGTGCTCAATATCCCTAACCTCTTGCCATCTCTTTCGTACTACACAATTTCAGGTGTAATAAACATTAAAACGTGACTACACGTTCGTAAATTAACGGAGCTAACCTCTCTCGAGACGCATTTTTGTTTTGTCCTGTAACAAACTGATAATTTTCTTAAGGGTACTTTAAACAGTTATATGGTAATTATAAGTAAATTGATTGTATCTTTAATTTCAGGCCGTAGCTGTGTCCCGTACGCGGGCAACCGTACATCCTGCTCCTGAACACGCGTTACCTACGGAGACGCAGCCGGCTGAAAATGTTAGTATTAAACTGTTTTACGTACCTTATTTATAATTGTTGTGCCCCATTGCTATTATACTCGTACATTTCAGACCCGTCGCCGTCTGGAGACTGAAGCGACTACAGCGATCGGCAACGACACCCAGACCATTCCGGCCAAGGAGAAATTGGTCGAGAAGAGAATAGCGCCCGCATCGCCGCGACACGGTCCGCACCACAACCACCACTTGAACGGATATGTGAGTTTGTCTGTACTTCCACTGCAACAAGTAACAAAATAGGCAGCGCGAGTATCAAATGGTCCAATAAGTTGTTTCTACATATTTGCCCATTCCCCTCGTTACTTTTCTGCTTGTTGCTGTGGGATTGGTCATAGTGTTTACACTAGACTTGACTCAAATGAGGCTGGCGTTTGAGTACTATGTCAAGTACAGATTTTTATGGTACTTCTCAAGGTGATCATGTACGAAGTTGGGACAGTTTCTTTTCCTTAGTGTCTTTAATAGTTTGGATGAGTTAGGATATGTATCTTCCTTTCATAGTTCTCTTTTCTAATACATCATCTGTCATTAATGCAGTGATGACCCAGTGAGCGACAAAATAATAAGAGCCTCAATTTTGCGATTTGGCAAAAACGAAACGGACATTAAAATATAATTATTTTTTTTTAAATTTTTAGTCAGCAACGGATAAACCCACGCCGCCAGATAAGGAAGCCGAAGTCAGGACTACACCAGCACCATCTCCCGACAGGCATATCAAGGTTAGATTTTATGCACAAATGAGTGAAGTGTGTATATTTTTGAATTTTTATGGCCTATCATCTTATGGCCGTTTTCTTTATCTTGCTGTTAATTTAAATGTCTAAATAATATTTGATACGGTTTTTGAATAATTAAAGTTATGACTTACTGCCAACTATCTTGTTATATGAAGAGATAGATGGAAACAATTATTTAAAAAAAAAATAAGTACATGATGTAATATTACCTGTTCTATTTTATTTATTTGATACGATGAAATTATTGTAGGAGTCTAGTAGCGCGGCGAATACTGGCAACACAGCGACGCGCGCTGAGAGACAGAGCGTTCCGCCATGTAAGCCGAAGGCGCCTGTGCCCGGTGAGTTCACTTGTTTTAACAAGAAATATGTTACTAGTAATTAATTTATTGAACTTTTAAAATATATATGTAACGCGGACACAAGTAGGTGTCACATGGTTGGATCAGAGAGATTAATGTACTTTAGGCAGCTACAAACTATCGTTGAAATTAACGTACTTTCACTATCTGAATGTTTATTCAAGGGTCGATTAATTCAATTAACTTTATGCATTTAGGTATATAATTATCTCAAATAAGTGGACTTCAATATGTACATTCCACCTCGCGAGCCGTATCATTGTGTACGAACGACGTGTACGAACTTCAGGGGCGTATATCAATTTTGCTCGTAGTATATATAAGTTTATGTAATGAATACAGGTGGTGGTCCCACACTGGCGAGACTCAGAGTTGTGACGGCGCCTCCAACTTGCGTCCAGGACTTAGCCACAGCATCGCCTTCCTCTATTACACCTGGTAAGAGAACAAACATACAACTGTTGACAATGTTTCGTTTTAACAACTCTGGCAAACATCTTCCACAACAGTATGGCAACATTTGAATATTTTTAATTATTCCAAGTTTATGTTTTTCTGCCGATTTTAAAAAAATCCATCAAAAAATTATCCCAATTTATTATTTATTAAATAAATTTAGACCTTTTTTGACTTATCAACTCAGGTTCAGAAAAAAATTCTGTGCGTGTATAATGACACGTTTTTGGCCAATATGTAATAATTTTTTTGTTATTTAAAAGGTGATGCCATCAGTCCCAGAATTATTGCAGATGTTGACAGCCTACATTCTGACACACATTTCAAAAGAGGTAAGTTTTAAAACTACGCTCAATCTATTTTTTATATAATGTTAGTTAGGTCCCACTTGTGGGCACCCCCATTACAGTGTGATGGATATTATACCCGCCACGCTTGTCCGAGGTGAATTGGCGGGTTTCATACACCAGTTGTCTGGATATGCGTTTTATTGTATTTCATATTATGCCTTCCATGATTGGGTAGACTGGTTTTAATTTCTTAGAGGCAGGCAGCGCGTTGGTAACGCCCCCGGTGTTGCATACATCCATAGGCGACGGTAACCACTTCTCATCGGGTGCCCTTTTGCCCTAACGTCTGCCCGTTTGCTTCAGAAAATTAAAAAAGTCTTAAGTATTTGCCCGCCAAGCTCATTGTACCACAGGTCTTAGGTTCGGATCCTGGCACGGTATATTTCGTGAAAGAACTATCCGTTATTTACTATAGTCCGAATATCTTGGTTCTGCACCAGAATTGTCCGTTGTACAGGGTGGCGCAATAGAACGTGCATATTTAAAATATTGATTAAAAAATAAATACAAAAGGTATAGTTAAAATAAAACTGAGGTATTATTAAGAAATAACTGAAGTTTATTTTTTTTAAATAACATCGTCTAAATGATGACCCTCTCTACGACGACACTACTCTAATCGCAAACGGAAGTTATTGAAAACTTTCTTCAGTAATGCTGGTGTAATTGCTGCCATTTCACCACGGATATTCTCCTTGAGCTGATTGATGTTGTTCGGATTATTGCTGTAGACTTTGTTCTTGAGGTATCCCCACAAAAAAAAGTCAGGAGGCGTCACGTCTGGACTACGTGGGGGCCATGGGATATCACCTCTTTTCGAAATCAGTCTGCCAGGGAACATCTGTTTCACAACCGCCATGGAGTCATTTGATGTGTGACAGGTAGCTCCGTCTTGTTGAAACCAAGTCCTAGAATTCACTATTCTTGAATTTTCAAGCTCTGGAGCCAAAAAACCTTCCAACATCGCAACATAGCGTTCGGTATTAACAGTGACGTTTTGCCCCCGCGCATTTTCAAAGAAAAACGGTCCAATTATTCCTCTACCAGAGATTGCTGCCCATACTGTCACTTTAGGACTATGCAGTGGTTTCTGGTGCTTGAGTTTGGGATTCTCACTGTTCCAGTAACGACAATTTTGACGGTTTACGAACCCATTGATATGGAAGTTGGCCTCATCTAAGAAAAGGATATTGTCAAAATTGGAAAATCGATTAAGCATTTCATTAGCAAATGCGAGCCTTGCTCCGAAGTCAGACTCTTTCAATTCTTGTGTTAACTGCAGCTTGTAAGGATGCAGTTTAAGATCCAAGTTTAAAATTCGTTGCAAACTTCGTCGCGATAAGTGTAAGACAGACGATCTCTTGCGAGTAGACATTTGTGGATCTCCTCGTACAGACTGCATAACTCTCTCAATATTGTCGTCGGTCCTAGATGTTCTTGGACGACCTTTTGCTTGTGGTTTAAACGTTGAACCAGTCTCTTCAAAACGCTGTACCCATATTTTAATTAAATTAGCACTCGGAGCTTCACTAATTTGCTGTAGTCCATATTCAGAACAATATAAACGCCTAGTAACGATGTATGAACGAGAGTTCTCGTAAAATGCGCGCACGCAAAATGCGCGACGCTTCCCGTCGAAGTGACTCATAGTGACTAAAACTCCATGAGCCCGCCTACTCAACGATGCAGGCTCCCCCCGCCCGCGCACTTTCTACCCCGCGAAAAAAGATGATGCAATATGCACGTTCTATTGCGCCACCCTGTATTACCAAGAACATCACACCATCTTACTTGTGAGTAAACAACGGGCGCGTTCCTGTTGTAGCTCAAAATGCTCCTTCAGCTGTGCCACACAGCAACCGCGGTCGCTATGCTAGCTTCGAAAACGTTATAATTTTTAATTACGTAACACAACACTCACAACGACCCACGTCAGGGGGTGGGTGGAAGTGGGCGTTGACCAAAGAGCACCAATATTCTCTATCGATCGATACGTTGACAAAGGACGCAATATTCAAACTAACCATACATCAACCAATGATATTTGTGTATTTCATCATTAATGACATCAACGCTCCATAGACCGTTTAACTTGAGTTTATGATTATATAGACTTGCCAGGAAGTGTAACGAGAAAAAGTGGCGCTCATGAGCGTGTATGTTGTGTATGTGTATGTTTATTGTGGAAGAATAATGTTAATTTTGATATTCTGTTTATGCGTGTTTAGGGGCCCGTCGCACGGCGCGCGCTCGCGCCGATCAAAGCTTCACGCAGTTCGCTGTTATGGACGATGAGAACGTATCAGCTTTACAACAGGTTTGTTTATAATAGCAATTTTCTCAATGTTTGTAGACCACAATAACACTATTTTCTAAGAAAAGTTTCGAACATTTTACCTGTGCCGTTACTAATTTTATATGTAATCTAATTTTATAACGATAATGTTATTCCGTTTTTTTTTAATATAACATGGACTATAATGGAAAATGTGGCAAGATGTCGATTGCTTCCGCTATGCATAATGAGGAAGTTTCGATTTTTTTAATTTTATTTTTAAAAATCACACTAAGTCTGCAATAAATCCTAGTGTTTTTTGTTTTCAAATATCTTCATAAATGACGAAGTTATGAAGCTTTTCCCTCCCATTTTGAAATCGTAAAACGCGCGGCCGGCCGACCAAGCGCTGACGTCACAAGTCTCGCCCGTCTCGGGACGACGCAGCGACTAGGCGACTGTTCGCCGCAGTTAGTACTTTTTAGCGCAACACAACATCAGGTATTATCATGGAAACTAAAACTAAAATACATTATAAATACTGCATCGTGTCTAACTGTATAAACACGACTGCAAAAGTGCCAAAGCAGAAACAAGAGTGGTGCAAAATTATGAAAAGAAAGGAATCTGTATCAGAAAAATCAGTACGGTATTGCTTCGAAGATCATTTTGATGTAAATATCTATGTCTATATAATCTACCTACTTATCTCTGCATATCCTTTAACTCTTACCAGTTTCTATGTCTATTTGACATGACGATACTAATGCACCACTCGTTGACATTTCGGCAGAATAGGTATAATAATGAAAACGAATTCTTCCAAGAATTTCGTAGCTCCGTTGCACTACGCTAGAAATGGAATGGTGTTGGATGCACGTTATCGATATTTTTTATTTGTACTGTATTGTACTTATATACTCTATTATATACTGTAAAGTAAAGATACTTCATCGTGAAGTATTAGAATAACTAATATTGAAATGTTTCTGTCTGCGTTTTGCATAGTAAATGTGAAACTTCATTAAAATATTTATATTTAAGTTTAGTATCACTTCTACGAAGAATCAGTCTTCGTCGAGACGAATGATTTCGATCAAATATTAGGTCAAATAATAGGTTTATGTACGCATAAAATTCATCTAGCCGTCTCATACATATCTGGGAAAAATCTTTATCATTATGAAAGCTCTGTACCACCTACATAGATACGTTAGCAATCGATTAAAATATAGTTTTACTTGCAAACTCTTGCATGAGTTTAGTAGGCTATGTTGTTTTTATTTTATTGTACAGGTCGAGAACGACACTCAAAGCTTTGTAAAACATCTATTTGTTGGTGGCAGACTACTTCTGAAGAAAAACGTTTTACCTCATAAGTTTTCTTGCCAAAAGACTAATGTAAGATACACAAGAACGGTCTGCTGTTGCTAAGCGTCGTCGAGCAGAGTATTATGAAAAAGTACTTTCAACGGAAGTTCCTGCTTCTGTTGCCCAAAAACCCATAAAATGTATTGAATGTGTTCAGGGTGATTAAGTAATTAAAGATCCTGACAAACGTATTTTTGTACTAATGGACTGTTTTGATGTGGATATGGTAGCCAATGATTATTTAAAAACAAAAAATAAGGGCATATAATGGGTAAAAAAAAGATAAAGGATGTCAAACAAAATTCAGGTAGAAGAATATTAGATCTTCAGGCAATGAAATGCTCCAAGGCACGCAAGGCAAGGCACGACATTAGTTGCGATATTACAGAAACTTCAGACACTGTTAATCTGCCAGTCTCTTTCAAACAAAGGCACAGTGACAATACAGAAGTTATTGATACAAAAAGGATTGCCGCAGTTCGAATCCACGTTGAAAGATCGATACGAAGATTGCGAGATTTTAAAATGCTTGCACCACATGCATGTGTAAACGTGAAAATGATGCATTTCTTTGATATCATCGTATGAATAGCATGTGGATTAGTAAACTTGCAGAGCCTTTTAATAAAACTATATTTTTTACTCAAAACCAGATTATTATTTTATTTTACAGCATTAAAACTTTCTTGAATATACTTTTTTTTCTAAAATGAAAAACTTCTCAAAAGCCACTTTATAAATATGTCTACATTGGTAAAAATGTCGAAGTCCTCATGAGCAATGCAAAACAACCCCCTTGTCTTCTCTCCAGACAATATTTGCAGTTGGATTTGTGTTATATATTTTTTTGTAACTTCTCCATCTCGTTTCTCGGTTCCACTTTTTTATATACCAGTATAATACAAAATATCACAAATCAGAATACCACACACACAAACACCACGTCTGAGATAGTATTGTAATGCGAGCATGAAACACGTATCTCTCTGCGATCACCCGTTCTAGCGCGTCCCGCCCGCATAGGGCGGCCTACGAGACTTGTGACGTAACACGGTGAATGCTTCGCGCGGCTTTTTATTTTCGTGTGGGTGATATTAAAAAATTCACAGCTTCGTCATTTTTAGAGATATACAAGTAATTTTTCTACTAGGTGTAATATTTTTTTATTGTCTTTAAATTTATATAATTATTTTTTGTTTTTATGAGATTGGAAACTTCCTCATTATCACACACAAATTATATTTAATCAAGACATTTTGTACTGTTTAAGGTGACGAAAGGAGGCGCTTTGACGCTAGTGTCTCTTTGGAAGTCACAGTTTGACGATTCGGAAGAAACCACAGACAACGAATGGAAACAAGAACAATTACAGGTAAATATGCAAACATGTGAAGTTGTTATTGCATAGAGCTTTATTTGTTGAAATATATAGATAATCTATTCCTTAATAAAATTTTAATTTTAAAATTACATAAACAAAAAATGGATATGACCATTTTTAAAATGTAAATAAATTGTAGATACCTTACCAAAATGTAATGGGTTTGCTTACTCAGTATGACCATTTTCAATATTCTTTTACTAAATTGGTATAGTAATTTATATCAATGGTCTTTATTGTTTTTTGATATCATAGACCATTGGCCATATTTTTGAGTTAGTGTAGACCCCAAATATTTAAACAATTAATTGTCATCAAAATTGGCTTTTCCATTTCTTTGTGTATTTTTTGCTATATCCTATAGTTTTGGACTTGGCCATAGAGACCCGTTTGAAAAATAAATCCTATAGATTTACTCGAAAGTAATTGCAAATGGTATAGTATAATATAAGACCTTTAATACATTGGACGAGATCGCTTTTTAGCCATAGGATCGCGCATTGGTTACAATTAGAATATTATTAGGCAGTAAGTTCTGGGGTGCAAGGAGGAGAGACGATGGCAGCTGGAGGGTCCTAACCAACGTCGAAAGCCTCGGCCATGAGAACCTCATGGCCGAGTCTAAAATTATAGGAGAGATAAAATCTCACCGCCTTCGTTGGCTCGGTCACAGAGGATCGAAGCGTGAAGAGGGCCTATTTGGGACGCTCGGACGGGCGACGTCCGGTCGGTCGCCCTAAGTACCGGTGGAGGGACAGAGTGGAGGCTGACCTATGTGTGCTTCAAGCCCTTAACTGGCAAGAAATCGCACAGAACAGGAACAGGTGGCGTGTTCTCGTTTCGGAGGCCAAGACACATTTTTGGACGCCGAGCCAACGGAGTTAGTTAGTTAGTAAGTTCTTGGCAATGGTGTACATTATTAGTTATTACACAGAATGATTGGCGTGAAACGGTTAGGCTGAGCTAGTCGTGTTTCGTACTATGAGTGAGAGCTCCGATGGCCCACTTTCCCCTATCCCAATGCTACTGTCTGATCCCCCTCTATCCCGTCCCCATTATTCCGTCTCTCGTATCCTCTCTTTTATCCTATTTCTCCTATCGCATCCTAAAGACTGGCAATGCTTTGGCTTTGTATGGTCTGTTGCTGTTGTAAACGTCTATAGGCTACGGTAACCACTTTCTATTAATTGGGCCGTTTGTCTGTCACAAAGTTTCACAACAAGAAAATCGTCTATCCCTCGTTTTCAGTCACCAGAACACCGTTGCGCGCGCGTTAGCGGCGTGTCAAGCAGCTCCGTGGCTGCGCGCACGCAGCACAACACCCATAACACTCATTCCACCACGCATCACACGCACCATACCGTCGTACAAGTGCAGGTCAGTCGATAGTGTTAAACTCAGTGATATGTTGTTTGTTGTGGTCAAGTCAAACTGAAGCGTATTGCTGTCGCAAGTCTCTTCAGAAAACAATAAAAGTGCTTGTAAATTCAGAATTCAAGTATTACTTTTTGTTATTGCAGGAGTTCAGCGAACAGGCAAACAGCCCACTTGATGGGAAGCGATTACCATTGTCTATGGACATTTGCAACAACAAAGGTGCTACAAATGCGCTGCTGCTCTCTTAAGGGAGTTACTACCAAACCAAAACGATAAAGTACAATACTTCAAGATGTCTTTTCGACTTTCTACTTCAAGAAACTCCTAGCCGCTGCTACTAACAATTTTTATTGGAAATATACGATGAGTATATTCAATGGTCCTTCGAGCCGGACATACAGTATCTGAAACATTACAAATGTCTATAGTAGAATTATTTTGTCCGTGCAGTTTGGGTCATAAAATAAATCGAGTATTTCGCTCTCTCTTCCACTCACGGGCCTTATGGGCGGGCTTAGTGATGCGCATTATTGTTGTCGATAAGCGTTATCGATAGTGTATTTAGTTTTGTCATTTTGTGGGTTAGTTATACAAATGAAAAAAAAAATAGATACAACAACGTAAAAAAACTATAAGTACAAAAGTTTAGAATGTAACAAGTTATATTAAAAATAAATATAAATACTTATATCTAAGTTTAAAATTAACAGCCAAAAAGGTAATAATGATTTTTATAAGATTGATAATCTTTCTTTGATAAGAATGAGTTTTTATCGATAATGGCGTTACGCCCGCGCATCACGATAACCGCCTTAGCCGGGCTGAGGCCGAGCTTGATATAAATCAAGCAAACCCAAACTGCACGGACAAAATAATTCTATTATAGTAAATATTATTACAGTATAAAATTGAGTATACAGAATAATAGATTGAAGTTTAGTATATAGAAACAGTAGAATAGCTGCAAAAAAGGCCGCCGGTCTTAACGGCTGGTTAGCTGTCAAGTTACTCTACTATGAAACGAATATTCAGACGCTCGGTTACTTGATTTGCGGCATCTGTGTATTTGATAACAAATTACTATGTTAATACATGTATATTTGTATGTAGGTATGTTTGATAAATAAAAACTAAATTCACCCTAACAGCAGCCAGAGAAGACCTCCCCTCCCCCGCCCGTGACAATTCCCCCTCCTCCATCCCGAGCATCTCCGCCCGCCCCGCCCTCGCAACCCGCCACCCCGGACGTGAATAGAGCCAACAAAACGCAGAGTATCGAAAAGAAGAGACCACCTACTTGTTTGCACATACCGGGAATCGAAGCTTATCCTTCTCTTCAGCCGAGCCTGCCCCGGTGTTGGACTTTGCCATCTATCGGTGAGTTTGCATGCTAGTTGAATGAGAGCTTGACTCGTTTTTCTTAGATATTTTCAAAATGAAATTCATCAAAAACAGCCCGAAAAACAGAGATACAACAAGTCCAAATCGTTAGCAATCAATCGAAACCGTTAACACGTATAACGTAATATATAATATACAATAACAGCTCATAAATATCCCACTGGTTAGCTCGGGCCTCCCATTATAAGGGAATTCATTTCATTCATTCATACATAAGATTATTGCTGTGAACTTCACTTCGCCTCGCAGATAAAACACTACTGTATTCCACTCTTCAAGGCTGCTCCATTTATCCGTGTCATCTCTAAACAGAAACACCTACATTGTAAAGAACAGCAACGAGAATTCCCATAATACCACCTGCAGGCAATGAATTAAGAATATTTAAGCATTATAAAGAAATTCATTTTGAGCCATTGTTGGCTCAAAAAAGGTGCGTTTCTACGAATCGTGCAAAGTGTGCATCTCGCAACAATAGTATTGATATTTCTTAGTAATAATGTGTTATAGTGTACCTGTCTGTCTTGTATAGGTTCGCACGTGCGCTCGCTGCGGCCGCCGCTGCTGCAGCAGGCGTCGTTCGACGGCAGCGGCGGCGCCGGGCTCCGGTACCGCGTGGACGTGATGCGCGGAGTGGCCTCGCGGCACGAGGGCGCCTCGCCCACCCCCGAGAGGCACAGGGCGAACAGTCTGCCTGTGAGTATATCTAAGTCATTTTCATATAGAACATCGATTCCGAAAGTGTGCAATTGTCACCCCCTAGTGGGCCCAAGAGTGCCAGTCGAATATGACATCACCAACTAACTTCTACCGCCCTTTGAAGCTATGAGACAGGGATGCTCACGACTCGATTAAAAATCCTAATATGGGGGTGCAACTAATTGACTTTAACATTTTTTTTAAAATTCGTATCTGTTTGGTTTAAGTTGCAGTGTTTATTGCTGTTTGTGACTGTATTAGTCGTATTATCCTTGTCAAAATATGTATAAATGTCAAAGTATCACTGTCAATTTTATGCTGAGACTGGACTGTCAGTCAGTTTAATTTCGGAGTTATTTTGTTTCTATTGTCTTTCTATTTATTTTATCTTTGTTTTTGTCCTAAATAGAACATTTTTGTATCGTTCTTTCATGGAGCTCAAATAATTAGTTTGGAAATTACAAGTCGTTGATAGTTATTAAGTTAATGATAAATTTTGTTTGCTCTGTTGTAAAGTTTCTTTAGTACGACTTGCTAAGTTTCGGTTTTTCGACTATTTTTAACAGGGTTCACCATAGCATTCAAAATCTAATGGGGGTGCGTACAAGACGTATAAGTTCGAAAAACTTTGCTTTTAAATTATATATCCATTGAGTTCGTTGTTTATTTCAGAGCCTATCGACTTCTTCTTCGAACACGCCCCCTCAACGGCCCATTCCGAAGCCGGTGGAGCCCGAGGGTGCGACAGTATCTAGTAGGCTGGAGATCAGGGTTCGACCCCCGGACAGCACTTCGCCAGGGCATTCGGGTATGTTCCTTTTCAATATTTCCAAATTAATAAATAAGTTATTAAATTGGCGTTGCGGGGTGGTTTGGTACAAATGAAACCCTTGACAAAACGTTTTCTCTCTATTTTTTTGTTAGTTTATCTCTGTCCCTGCTTGTTATAATCATTCTGGAGAGTCTATATGGATTAAAAATAAGAAGTTGAAGTCGATATGGCACTATAGCATGCTATATTAGAGATATGAAATTACTAAAATAATGGGTAGTCCCCATACTGAACCAACTGAAGCTTGAAACAATATCATTTTAATATACAGAGGAAGTAGTGTGCGTCTTAAAGATATTGTTATTGATGGTGTTTTTAAATACTTTCTTGTTTAATAGATGAGGAAGATATTAGTTTCCAAAGTTATGAAAACTTATGTCCTCATCTCTAACTTTTGGAAACTAACGGGTGTTTTTTATAGAGGTATAGAACTTTAAGTTGCAATAAAACAACGATGGATTATTCGATTGACATGAATTTTATTTATCCGAAAGATAATCTTGTGGCATTACATTTTAAATATGATTTCTGGCATATGACTGCCACGGCTGGCGCGGATGTAGTTCAATCTGAACGTCCAATTTTCGATGACTTTTTCCAACATTTGTGGCCGTATATCGGCAATAACACGGCGAATGTTGTCTTCCAAATGGTCAAGCGTTTGTGGCTTATCCGCATAGACCAATGACTTTACATAGCCCCACAGAAAGTAGTCTAGCGGTGTTAAATCACAAGATCTTGGAGGCCAATTCACAGGTCCAAAACGTGAAATTAGGCGGTCACCAAACGTGTCTTTCAATAAATCGATTGTGGCACGAGCTGTGTGACATGTTGCGCCGTCTTGTTGAAACCACATCTCCTGGACATCATGGTTATTCAATTCAGGAATGAAAAAGGTAATAATCATGGCTCTATACCGATCACCATTGACTGTAACGTTCTGGCCATCATCGTTTTTGAAGAAGTACGGACCAATGATTCCACCAGCCCATAAAGCGCACCAAACAGTCAGTTTTTCTGGATGTAACGGTGTTTCGACATACACTTGAGGATTAGCTTCACTCCAAATGCGGCAGTTTTGTTTGTTGACGTGGCCATGCAACCAGAAGTGCGCTTCATCGCTAAACAAAATTCGCTTATGAAAATCGGGAACAGCGACAATCTCGTTTTGGGCCCATTCCACGAATTTACGCCTTACTTGATGATCGTTTGGCTTCAATTCTTGCACGAGTTGGATTTTGTAAGCACGCAAACCAAGATCCTTCCGCAAAATCTTCCATAAAGTGGATGGACACAGATCCAATTCCTGTGCTCGATGGCGGATGGACTCATTCGGGTCTTCCTCAATGCTACGCTCTACAGCAGCAATAGCTTCTTCTGTACGCACCGTACGGCGTCTCTGGGGATGCGAGTTATCAATAAGAGTAAACGTGGTGCGAAAACGTTCTATGGTTAATCGAATTAACTGCTCTGATGGACGATTTTGTCGACGATAAAATGGACGTAGTGCGCGATACGTATTCCGCACAGAACCATTATTTTCGAAATAAAATTGCACTATTTGCAAGCGTTGTTCAGGCGTGAGTCTATTCATGATGAATTGCCAAACCAAACTGAGAATAAATCACTTGACAGCTGTTAAATCGGTCGCCATCTTGAACAGTAATGCCAACTTAAAGTTCTATACCTCTATAAAAAACACCCCATATAAAATGAACATTTCTGATTCTCCAGGTGGGTAGCTTAGAAATTATTTGTACCACGATTTTTTTAATAATATCACTGGATTATTAGCGTTTGAGATTTTACTGTCCCACAGTCAAATAATGAAACTAGGAAAAGTTCTAACCTCTACGGAACCCTTCATTATGTGGGGATTGCAAGCACTTAACAAATTTGTATAATTTTTAGTGAAAATCCATTCAGTGGTCAGCGGCGGTGAGGGCATGAGGTTGAATCACGAAGACGCGTCTGTATATTACGATGCGACTGAACACCAACGGGACAAACGGTATGATCTGGGTTACTAGTGGTCGAAATTCGACCATAATTAATTTAAATCATAAGTTTGAACATTAATAAGGTTCTGTTGCCAAGACAATATTTCTATAATTACAGATTGCGCAAGGCTACACTATTATTTTTATATATGCGCGTGTGTGTGTCAAATATAAGATGTATTTGGCACAGTGTGTGTAATGTTTTTTAAAAATTTATTTAATGTATTTTTATGCATAATTTTAAAAAATATTAGCATTCTGCCCTCCTCTATATAAACTATAAGTGTGCGAAATGTCATACTCCTCCGTCCGCATAATTTTCGTGAACAGATCGGATTCTTGAGCAAGATAGTTGATTTTTCGGAATCTAAAGATACCGTTATAATTTTCATTCAAATAGGCTCCGAGATATCTTGGAATATTTTTGTTTCTTTTTTGTTTTGGGTTTTTATATGTAAATGAATTTGCGAATGACATTTGATTTTTAATAAGATGTAAGTATACATTTTATGATTAAACCGTTTCCTTATTCAGGTCTTCGACGCGTAGTGGTGAGAAAAGTCAGAGTCCCGCCGTGGAGAGGATGAAGCTAGACTCTATACCTGATAGGTACTTATTGTATTTAAACTCTGGGGATTTAATCAAATGCTGTGTTTAAGATTCCAAATTTCATTCACTGCGCTAACAATTACAATAATTTCAAATCCATGTTAATAAACCCAACTCTTAAACGAGCACTAGTCGTAATTAAACTGACGGACTCATAAACTGCATCAAAGTTCAGGATTACTTTGAAATGATTTTTTTAAATAAGTATGCAAACTTTTTAGATTAAATTATATAAATATGGCGAGACTGGCTCTTAATCTCAAAAAAAAGGAAAATTTAAAAATAGAACTGCAGTAAAACAAATGGATATAGCCGGGAAAAGAAAATTTACTCGTAGTATCAGATTTGCGTGTTATTTATAGCAAAGTTTTAAATTGATTCTCATTGATTTTTTATTCTTTTGTCAATTGAATTATTGTTACCAGCAGAATTTTTGGGTTAGTTTTTAACTCATCGAGAGTTTTTGAACCATAATATGGATACTTCGTCCGAACAAGCGGCTCAAATTGTAGCATTGGTGCGGGAGGGCTTGGATCAACGAACGATTGGTAGAAATTTAAATTTAAACCAGTCTACGGTTTCTAGAATATACTGAAGGTTTGTGGAGACAGGTTCTTACAGAAGGAGACGTGGTACAGGCAGGACTCGAGCAACCACCGGTCGTGATGACCGATTTATTGTTACAACTTCCCTGCGAAATCGTTTTCTCACGTCTGTTAACATCAAAACAGAGCTTAATGAAGTGCGTGGAGTAAACGTGAGTGCACGAACAATAAGAAGAAGGTTAAAGGAAGCGGATATCACCCCTTTTAGACCAGCAAATGGTCCAAAGTTGTCTGTAGCTCACAGACAAGCTCGCTTAAGATTTGCGCGTCATCACCTGAATTGGACAGAAGAGCAATGGACCTCCGTATTGTTCACGGACGAGTGTAGGACATGTTTATATGGTGCAGATGGTCGCAGAAGAGTCTATCGTCGACGTGGGGGCGATATGCTTAAAGTTGCATTGAGGCGGCATTTTGGAGGCGGTTCGTGTATGGTCTGGGGTGGCATATCGATGAACGGGCGATCAGAACTTGTGTTCATAGACATGGTCCGTCAAAACGGTAATAGAGGGGGTTTGACTGCACATCGCTACATAACAGAGATCTTAGAAGATCACGTGGTGCCTTACATGGGATTCATAGGCGAAAATTTTACTTTAATGCAGGATAATGCCCGGCCGCACGCTGCTGCATAAGTTCGACAATATTGCGAAGAGGTTGGGATACGTACAATGAATTGGCAAGCACGCAGCCCGGATCTTAATCCCATTGAGCATGTTTGGGACAATTTAAAAAGAGCTGTATATGCGAGAAACCCTTTGCCCACGACAGTGGCAGCACTAAGAACAGCACTTTCAGAAGAATGGGACAATATTCCGCAAGATCTTTTAATAACCCTAATAAAATCTATGCGGAACCGATTAGACTCCGTAATAAGGGCACGTGGAGGTAATACACCTTATTAAAACATAAATAAACCCTTGCATAAAGTTTGTGTCTATTGTTAAAACCAATTTTTTAATTAAACCAATTTTCCTTAAATTTCTGTTTTTTCTTCAAAAAAAGTCTTAAGGTCCTTTCCAGTACACAAACTTAAACTTAAGGATATGACCCTACGCTGTTTTAAAGTTCACCAACCAATCTAGAGGTTTCAATTTAAATCTGTATAGAAAGTTTGCATACTTGGTTAAAATATTTATTTCAAAGTCGTCTATTACTTTGATGCAGTTTATGAGTCCATCAGTGTATATCACTTCGTAATTCTAATTCTTCATTTTGGTCCCATTTTATACACACATTTTCTGAATAGAAACACCTATATTCAAAAGCGTTAAAGAACATTGACGACAATTCTGCGAGTACAACCTGCACGCGAAAAAGTAGAAAGAATTAAGGTTGCTTTGTCTATGTGGCTGTGGCTATGTGTATTACTCTATAGAAATTTCTTAGAACTTTTCGCAATTAGAACAATGATTAATAAAATGTAATATATAAACTTTTAATATATATTTTATTAATCATTGTATCAAGTGTAATTGGATGTAGTTACGCAAAAAGGATCCAACCCACAAAAAGTTACTTTAAATTATTATTAAAGATTAAAGTTTTAACTGTATTTCCGCATTTAGTACATCAAGTACTTGTTTATGTCTATGGGTTCTTAGGAAAGTATAAGCGTAAACGTATATTTATTTATACAAACAAGTTTAACTATATCAATGCGGAAATACAGCTAAAACTTTAATCCTTAATAATACAAAAGTAACATTTTGTGGGTTGGATCCTTTTTGCGTCCAATTGTCAGTGCAACAATAATGTCTATACTATCGAAAACCGTTATTGGGAATGACAGCTGTCCCTTAAATAATCGATAGTTAGTTTTTAGAATTGTTTATTTTGAGATAAATCCTCTATACGCGACCGACTCGCATACAGCCACATATTAGAATTTTTAATTGGTTGTTTTTTTTTTTGGTTTTAGAGGCAATGGATTCTCGAAGAAAGACTTGCAGGGCTGCGCCGGGGACGGGTCACATAGTTTAAAGGATGTAAGTATTAAACAAGCCTTGGAAACCGGTAAAAAAGTCGAACCGGTTACAGCTTAAGCAAATAAATTATTTTTTTTGGTTTAAGCTTAGTCAAGTGGTTTTTTGGAACAAAATGTCGTAAAATAGGTTTTGTTGAATAAACCGGTTTTGAACGATTACGAACGTCTCTTTCAACCATGCCGTGTAGTAAGTTTTTAGCACCCTATCACATATTGAGAGAGATAACATTATACTTCTTTTTCAGGCAGAATAAACTGGTTAATTCAGGTTTATATAATACTTTCTTTAAAGTTTACACTACGAACGAAGTAGTTGACTAAAACCGGTTATATCCGGTTCCAAGCCTTGGTATTTAATATATACATAACGCATTTTTAAGGTTCTCCGGCCATCATGGGAAATCAAACCGTTGTAAAATCGTCATGTCCGTCCATTAAAAAACGGCGCCCTTCCACTTTTTTAAATTTACACTTAATAAAATTAAGTTTTGATGGCTTTAAGCGCGGTAATTTTTTATAAATTTATTATTACGACCTTTCGGCCATTTTTCAGTAGCCGTACCACGGAAGACAAAGATAAAGTGTGATAGCCTAAAGGCTATCACACTTTATCTACAAATTAACTATAAATAGTTAATTTGTAACTATAAATAGTTAATTTGTAACTATCTGTATGGCAGCGTTCGTCGGGTAGCGCCAGTACGTCCCGCATACCGATCGCTCGCGGCGAGACGCGCCTGGCGAAGTGCGCTTCTTGGAGCGGCGACGGGCCCTTGTGTCCGGAACCCAATGACTTGACGCCAGGTGAATCAACCTATTAATCTATACTATAATAAACATTTCAGTTTTAGAGTTTGTACAATGCGTTTGAAAATGTGAAAAAAAATCAGGGGGAAAATTGAGACCAAGAGATTCCTAAAATGCAATTTTAGAATTTTTGTCTATGTGTCTGTTAGAGCATCACGTGAAAACTACTGCACGGATTTAAACGTGCATGGAACAAGCTCATATCCCGGGACGTTTTTCCAATTTCAATTCAATTTACTAACAAATACCTACGTTGTCATAAACAATAACAAAGTGTTACCTAAAAACTTCGTTTAAAAAAACCGACTTCAAAAACTAAAATGTATAAAATAACTTATTTCTAAAGCTATTATTATTAATATATATTATCTAAAACATCTTAAAGTCGGTGCTTACTAATTTTCAAAATATAATAATTTTTATGTTTTATTTTGCACCGACTTCAAGATGTTTTAGATAATATATATTAATAATAATAGCTTTAGAAATAAGTTATTTTATACATTTTAGTTTTTTAGTTTTTGAAGTCGGTTTTTTTAAACGAAGTTTTTATTTTTTATTTGTTACTTTTTAGTGTCTAGCTATGTATGGGTGGACCTACGAATGGTGCCGCGCTTCTTAAAAAATATAGGTCCCAAGAACCGGGAACAAAAAAATGTTCGTAAAATGAAAACTACTGGGCCAAACTATGTCAATTTTTTAGGGGACCACATGGCAGCTATTCCGCGTTGAACAAAAAAAGAATCACGTAAATCGAATCATAAATCTCAGAGTAATCGGTGTACATATGGAACGGAGTGAAAATTATTTCCATGAAAAATGTTCATAAAATGAAAACTACGGGGCCAAACTATGTAAAATTTTTAGGGGACCAATTGGAAGCTATTCCGCGTCGAACAAAAAATCACGTAAATCGGCAAACATACATAAAAAAAAGCAAAAAAAAAAAGATCCCGACGAATTGAGAACCTCCTCCTTTTTTTGAAGTCGGTTAAAAATCAGTTGGTTTCGATATGTTTTGTTAGGCAGTCGTCTAGACCGTCGCCTGCGGCTTCGCTAGCATAGATAAAAATAGTTTGAGTAGTCAAAAAAGTTAAAAGGGTAGGAAGTGAGTTCCTCTGAAGTGAGACAATACAGGCTTAAGAGTACTTTGAAACTGCGAGATTTTCGTACAAATTTTCAACCCTCTTTTCACCCCTTAGGGGTTGAAATTACAGAAACGTCGATAAACGTGTATATACTTAGAAAATTGCTGATTTTATTACAAAGTTACGGTACAATTTTGACCTCCTTAGGAGTTGAATTTTCGTAAACACTTTTTAGTGCGAACCAACGTTATATAAACACCCGCATATAAATGATTACGACCAGTAGTTTGGGCTCTGTGTTGATTTGTCATTTAGTCGGTGAAAATAAGTGCAGGTAACACAACTTAACGAGACGTTTTCGTGTAGCGTTACGACGGCGTCGGCAGAACGCCGGCGACAAGTACGCAAACGACCCCGCTCGGGAATTGAACCTGAGGTTCGCGAGGCCGAGGCACCGGCAGCCGCCGCAGCACCACAGCAGGTCAGTGTTATACTCTTCTCAGGCTGTACACGATTACAAAACTTACGCAGTGAACAATTTTTTTAAGCTATTGTATAGCTTTTATCGCGGACTTTGAGCGCGGCGACCGAATGAAGAAATTCCGTAACGAAAATAAACCTAACACCTCCCACTCTGCCTACCATGCGCGGTGACGGGGGCCTGAGGCGGGCGCAGCGAGCGGAGGCGTGCGGTGGCCACAGTGAGCCGCGAGCTCTCGTAGCGGTTCGAGGTATGTCAGGTATTGCAAATTATGGACGACGAGCTGCTCCGAAATCGGACGAATACGTAAGCAGCTGTTTGTGAGAAAGTATATAAGTGTATAGGTATCTATCATATCTTTATAATGCCACACTCACCGCATGTGCGCCCCGTAAGTATACATGTAATGTATGTATATATGTATACATAGGTGATTTGTTTTCTTATCTGTCACCACGCTCAAAAAGTGTAACTTGAATTAATATCAAAGAAAAAAAATACTGCATAAATAAAAAATAAATAAATAATTATAATTGCACAAGTTGATAAAAAATGCTATGCAATAGCTTTACCGCGATAGTCCCCGAGTCTCACAAGGAGTTTTTTATATGAGGATAGAGAAAATCGACACTACCACCAGTGGACATCGTTGCCTGCAACACTTTAAAATTTAATGAAACCTATACTAGTGCGAATTTACTATAAATCGCCTGTTAGCTTCAACAATTTATTTCGATATCTTCAGAATTGAAATTTTGGAAGATTTTGGGTTATTTAAGTTTAAAAAAATAATTGTATCGTTACGAGTAACGTGGTGTATTAAAATTTTAAAATATATTGTATGTATGTACGTACATTAAAAATAATATTCGTTACGATACAATTTTATCAGTAGAAAAACGGGGAAAGAATAAATTGCCTGTGGCCAGGCGGTCTGTTGTAATAGGCGACAAACCGACCCACAGCCAGGTGGCTACCACCTCTGATGTAGAGTATGACGCCATAAAAATCTTGAGTTGTGTTCCAGCATCAGTGGTCAGGTCCCAGTCTCCCTTTAGAGAGCGGTAGCACATAGTAACTCTGGTGTTGCAAATATCCATAGGCGATGGTAACTGCTTTCCATCAGGTGGGTCGTCTCCCTGTCTGCTGAACGCACGCAATAAACAATCAATTATTTTTTTGAAGGGTTAAAAATCTAATTTAAAATTTTTGAAGATAACAAACATTATTGTAGCAAAGAGGCGAAGTGTATATCTGGTATGTGTGCGGGTGTTAAAGGAGCGGCTCGCGCGGCGTGCCGGTGCTCCTGATGTCTTCGCCCCCGCAGTCGGGGGGCTCGTCGTCGTCGGCGTCCCCCCCGCCGCCGCCCGCGCCGCCCCCGGCCGCCAACCCCCACCACAACGCTGCGAGAGCGAGGCGGTTTAGGCCGCTCTCTATCGCACCATAGGTGAATATTACTATACTCGTGTCGAACACTCGCCGCCCGCGGTGACATAAATCACACCGGCCCCATACACTTCTTTTTCTTATACATTTAGATGCGTTGAATCCGACAGCAGCATCTTTGATTCGCTGCGCAATCTTTATTATTGTAGTGAATTGAACATGAAACAGTAAAGTTTTAGGTATAATATATATAAAAAACGTAATTTAGTGTTTTTGTAAGTAACGTAGAGCTACTAATACTACCTAGGATTTTTCACGCGGAAACACGGGGAAAACTCTAGTAGAACATAAAGAGAAACTGTACGCTGTCTTTTGATGTGTGTAGCAAACTGAATGTCTATAGATTTGCTGTTATGCTATAATAATATACATCACTATTATAATATGAACAACAATAAGTCGAGTCAAAAAATCATATAGCCTGTGTGAGATAAAAGGGCTTATATTATAAGGGGTATATGAAATGAAATGAAATTTATTACATAGTGAGTACAGGGAACATAAAATAATTAACAATACGATGTCAATTCTGTAAGAGAGTCCAAAGTTAGCTCTGGTGCCCGCACTAGGTGTGGCGGGCCTCAGCGGAGTTCGCTTCGCTTTCGAAACTCTTTTTCTTTTATTACCTGGTATTATTAGAACTAAAAGACAATTAAAAAGGAAAAAATATAATAATAAAATCTACATAATAACATATGATATAAACGGTTTATATTAGGGGATACAAAGACCTTGCACAATTTGCAGCATGTCGTCCGATAGCTTATATGAGCCAGGCACCAGTATTACATTCTCACATCTTCTAATTGATTAATTAAAGTTTTTCCACGTCGCGGCGCGGTCAATTGGTTTTGAGCTCTTATTTAAACATTTTTAAGTACATAACAGGGAGAAGCGAACGAATGAAATGGATGAGCCATAAAAACATTATCAAAAACAATTACTTGAATTGTTCAACAATAGTAATTTCGTTTTCAGGAACTAACTATATGTGACAACACAGCAAAGGAGCCTTTTTGACACAATGAATATTACAAAAAAAAAAAACAGAATCATGAAGATATATTAGCTCTCTACATATGACTTTTATCGTAAAAGTCGTCGAGGATACCTGTCTATCCCATAAAGACTTAAAATTGATATGACTAATGTAATACGTTTTTTCAATCGAAGTTTTCTAAAATGTAAACAATCTCTTTTTTAATACTTTTGATTGCAATGTTAGCCTTCTGAATGAACGACTGATAATATATTCTAAATGATATGAAATTATGATATGAATTTTAATGAAAGTCTATGCTGAACTATCCGCTAATCGAATTATGTTAACAATGAAAACATTGATAAAGAATATTAGAAAGAACTAGGGCTCAATAAAAATAGTAACTCTAAAACGCTAGAAAATCCTAAATTCTATTTAGTTTGTAGGCACATCTTCTCTCTCTTCTGACATAATTTTCACGGCACAAAAACTTCTCTTTAGGGCCTCCCTTTTAGTATTCTATATATTTCCGATTTAAGCTTAGTGAGTTTGTGATTAATGATAATAAAAAAAGTTGTTTACATTTGCTGAAAATTTCTTTGAAATAGATACAATGAGTATCTTGTGAGTATTCACAGCGCTGTTTTAGTAAGAATTTGAAAAGTGATATTTAGCAGTGCGCGTATTATAAAAATGTTTTTGTTTAAAATTAATAATTATTGTAGCATATTGATTGATCTTAAGCAAGAATATTATTTGTGACAGAAAATCTTAACTGTATAATGAGTAAATTTTTCGAATTGCCACAAGAACTCCCTTGTTTGGCGTTAGTGAAAGCCCTGTAATTTGGCCGAGGCTTAATTTCAAGATTTAATATTCTTATTTACTTGTGATTAGACACAAAAACTATGAAATCCATTGCTTCCAGATTGTTATCACTGGTAACACATTCTTTATATGTTATTATTTTATTCTAGAAAGGCTGATTTACACAAAGCCAATAAATATTTGGGTGTCATACTTGTTGTCGAATGAAGTCTTAGATTGTAACTACCCTTGTGTGTTGCATGATCGCGTCTGTTAAAGTCCCTATCGTTTGTTATATTTTGGTGGTCTAAAAAAAGCATAATTGAATTTCTAAAGCCTCGACGTTGTAGCCAATGCATCAGCTTTCTTGGTATTGCAGACTGCTATGGACGACGGTAGTTACAAGTCTGCTATTACAATAGTGACTGAATCTTCTCTTGAGGTATTAAATTTCGTAACAAAACTGGAAATTACGAAGTCAATAACAATACATTTTTATACGATGACACATGTATATATGTATACATGTATAAATTAAATCATTTTAATAATATATTAAATAACATTATGAATTGACACATTGATTTAATTAATTCGAAGACATACAGATTATTTTTGAAAATTTGCTGTAGATTTAGACCATAATATAATGACACATTGACCGGGTACCTATCGAAAACACACGGACTATAAAAATGACGCAATGATTAACTCTGAAGTCACGTACGATTAAAAAGACGGATTGACTTACTCTAAAAGACACATTATATGCATACCTGCATAAACGCTTATTGTGAAGAGACTTCATAAATTCCAGAATTGTATCACATCTTAATAAATAAATTATTTAAGCGGTAGACCGGTCTACTAGTTTGTTTTCAAATAAGCTTAGAAAATAATTGAGTAAATATTGCAACAATATAGCGATCATGCAACATATCTGTGCAACGCAACAGTGATCGAAACGACCATTATTCCCTTGAAAACTGGTCACGTTTATGCAGAAAATAATTAAGCCATCGTTGATGACGTCGTTTTTTTTGTTGGCTTTATATAAATCTACTTAAATTATCATCTACTAAATGCGAGGTCGTCGAATATTTTTAATATGCTAAAAACTATCATAAAATATGTGTGCTATATTGATGTGTGACCCGCTTTAGTAGATGCTCGATTATAATTGTGACTGTCAACAAAATTATGCGACTTAAGTTGTTTTTTTATAAGAAACTTTAAATTACGAATCTTATTAGATAACAATCGCGCCTTAACCACTACAGTGATCTATTCAAAACATTTACAGCCTATTTGGTTTCCCTGATAATATTTTAATATTAAATCAATTAAACTGTCTCCACAGGTCTCTGGATTAAATGTAGTTGAATATAATAATAATAACTAAGCATATATGAATACAAAAATAAATTCACGAAACAAGTTAAACAATGTGATGTTAAGTAATTTTGCTTTTATCCTAATGGTGCTTAAAACTTTTTTTGTATTTAGTTAAGTTTAAGCTCTCTAAATTATTATTGTACAAATATTAATTAAAGTCGATTACGATAATAATTTTATTTTACAATTGTGTTCCTAAAGTGACAGTAATATAATTATATACTCTAAAGGAGATTGATATTGTAATAAAACATTGACAAACTCTTTCACGTTATAAAAGATAATCACTAAAGAATTATCTTGTTTATAAGTCATCTACATATTAAACTTGCTATTATGCCATAGGGGATCTTTTCAAGTCACACTCGTGACTGAAACTTGATAGGCAAAAGGTTAGCGTAGTATCGACATGGGTGACATGACGTGACATGTTTTAGCAATGATCATCGTCCATTAAAAAATATAGCTCTGAAGCTTCTGATGCCACGGAGTATTCTTTTCTTGTATTTTTAAAATCATCATCATCGAGCATAAGAAGTTAAAAATTTAAGTGTCTTCGAAGTTTAACTGATCTAGTCTAAAATGTTTTAAATATCAAAACTTCAAAAAGGTGAGTATAGAATTTCTGTATCACCATCTAGTATTCATCATGTAGTATTTTGGAGTCGTTAATAGATACGTTTTTTACTGGGCGATTGTCTTTCCTAGTATTATTTTTCCATAATTACTTTCATGGTCTCTAATCTGTAGGTTTGATAGGTCGTTCTGTCAGTTAGATACACTGTTGTATCACATAATACAAAAAATTGAAGAAAGAAGGTATCAAGGTATGTTGTGTTGTCCTCAAATATCAAGGGTAGGAAAGAAAGGAAGGCCAGAGAAAAACATGCTATAGACGCGCGGTGGGTTGTCCTTCAACATGTATGTATCCTATCACATCATGTGTAATTCGAAATTAATTTATTGTACGATCGGTTTACTTACTATTATTTGAAATCTATGGATTTCTTATGATTTCTTTGACAGACTGTCTACTTTGTGCTCAAACGTCTGCTATGATTAAAACAGACTTTGATGTGTGATTATTTATTGATTTTGAATAGTTCTCTATTTTAAACTAGAGATTATGAATAAAAATATTGTAGACAAAAAATTAAATAGGTGCGCTTACTTATTTTACTAAAGTAGCTGTGCTTACTTTACTTACTTTTTAGAATATGATGCATGATTAAAGTTTGAATGAATTTAAGTCTAATGAATTAATTTCTATTCGGCATTTTGTTTTCCAAAACATATAAATCTAACAAAAGTTTTTTACTATTATTTTCCAAATACGATATTGCTTGTATGTTAATGTATTTCAGTAATGGTTTGTAAACTGTTGTGCATATATCAAGTACTGAATATTAACTATTTTATTAAAAAAAGGCTATGTGGACCTATCAGAGGTGTCAATGGGCTACTATCTACTACTATCCATAACACTCGATAAATCAGAATCTTTCTCCAAAACAAGGACTAGACTTATTAATAACCTACGTTTCTTAACAAACAAAAAAGTAGGAAAAGAGTAAAATATTTTTTGTGAGACTGTACGGAGTTAAAAGAATTGTTGAAATTGTGTATAAAGTAAGGTGCAACGGTCACAAAAATATTGGAACTAAGCAATATTTTAGATTTAAATATATCTAAGGAATTTCGTATAATTGTATTTCAAGTTTTTTCGGGTCTTGTTACGAAAATGATATACGAGTGTTTCGAGCTTGTGAAGTAATAGTAAATATTACCAGAAATAAACTCACAAAATACTATCTCCCATAATCGATAGTAACAGATTGCTTTGTAATAGACAGGTTTTCTTTATAAATCTTGTCGTTAATAGCCTCTTTAGTTTAGTTGCAGAAGTTTATGCAGTTACTGGTTTTCTATAAAAAATCGTCTATCATGCAGACATGCGCTACAGACTAAGACTAAGAGGCTATTAAGTAAGTAGTAAGGCCACATAAAAGGCATTTTCAAGCGAAAAATATTTGTCTATACTTTCTGCCTATCCTTATAGAAGCAGATGTAATAATATGCATTATACATACTACTTGCTATACAGACATTAACAAAACTGGTGTTACGGATTATAGTCTAGTTGGTTTTAATAAGGTCAACATTTTTTAGATTCGTCATTCTTATAACATTTTTATAAGTAAGACTCGATTGAGTCGATCTCAAACTTTTTAAGCGACCGTTTCCAATATTAAACTTAAACTTGTCGAAAGCTCCCTGACTGCTGTTAAAACGATGATGTTGTACAATTTAATTAATATTTATTATAATAAAATTAATTAAATTTAAAAATAAAATATATAAAATGTGCTATTTGTGTATTTTGAAAAGAAATAATAAGAAAAGGCGTTTTGAATTATAAAAGGGAACTATTTGTGATATTTTGGTTTTGAACGCTTATTTTAAATGGTTTCTTTATTATGTTTTTGAACCCAGACATATTTAAATATTCTCTTTATTTTGGGTTTGTAACTTTAAAAAACATTAATTATTCAACACTCAATATAGTAATCAAAATAACTTTTCAATAAAAATGTATATACATTAATACCATCAAAATAAAAACAGAAGTCATCAAATTAAACTCTTACTCTAATCCTTTATAATGCCTAATCTAAAGTCTACACACTATGGTTGCTCTTTATAATCGGTGATTATGCAATAGTCGTCTTTTTATTTAAAAAGTCTCATGTGCAGCTTTCTTGTATAGCTCTTAAATTTGTCGTAGACTATATCGGATTTAAGCAAAGAAGACTTATTTTAACATTTTATTCTCTAGACATAAATGATAAATAAACGTTCAAAACAAAATGTCACAGTAATAATGTAATGTATAAATTATATAATAAAATGTAACTCGGTGTCTGCACGTTGACTTTGGATTCGGCGAATTCTCTAGTAATGAAGTGCTACTGTAAGCTTGAGTTATTATCGTGCTGTTTTGTTGTTTGTATGATTTTAAGATAATATTATTATGATTAAGTAATTTACATATATATTTTATCATATGATTAAAGTATCGTATAATCAATTTATCATATGATTAAAATATAATTATTATAAGATAACATTATATCATATGCTAAATTTATCATATGATCAGTTAACAAGTCCAGATAGAGCTAGAATTTTACTACTTTTGTCCTTTATACAGGGAAGATGTGAACAATTATTTATGTTATGATGTTCTTGTGCAAAATTTCAAAATATTTTTTACTAATGTTTCTTAGTATCTTAGATTTATATGATTAGATATTCTAAAGATTAGAGCGTTGCTATGGCCTTGACCGCGTGACTTGAAACATGTATGCAATAATGTATATTTTACATTTTTCGATAATTAAATTATCTCAAGTGTTTCAACGTATTCTAATTGTACATTGCTTGTTATTTATTTCAAAGCACTTTGCCGAACTAGCAAGCCAGTTAGCTTTGTAGGTACCCCTACAAAGTTGGGCTAGTTTGCACGTAAATACTATAGTTCAATGAAAACATATCCAGTCTTAGCTTTCATATACGTAAATGCTGTTCAAATTAGTCTATTATTTATGCTTGAAATAAAAGGTTAATTAAACACGCCGCTGTGAAATATATTACATAAAATATAAATTGAAAATATCTATATATTTGCGTAAACTTTAGTTTCTTTTTGTGTACAGAAATATACTTCCAATAAAAAGCACGTTTTAATTATATAAACAACAAAACAGACTGAAATTGTAAAAAAATATATATTATGAGAAGTTGGTAGATGCCATTAAATTTCTAGTCTCAGCGCTGCTTAGTTAATAGTTTTAATTATTAATAAAAAATATTATTATTAATAATAATTATGTGTATGTATTGATAAATGAAGTGGTGAAAAATACCTTAAAATGGTCTCATCTTTGAACTTGTATGGGTAATTTTGATTTTGTTTGAAAATGCTTTAATGATATCATGTATAATTAGGATTATATGATACTTTGGTTAAATGACAAGAAAATAGCAAGATGATAATACTTTTTTTATTTATTGTATTCATTTTCAAGTTATTGCAATAAAACAAGAATATCAAAATATTGGCGTGTGTTTAAGTTCGAATTTTAACATGTAATCGTTTCTAACAAGTGTTCAAATCTTTGGAAAATAACGTATTTTACAATCAATTAAATCAAATCAAGATACAAAGGCTCAAAATTTGTAAGTAAAAAAACATGTGTGTACTAATGTACACACGTAAGAAGTGAAACTTCTTTATGACCTTATTTTTCGAAAAATGATCTACTATATGCAACTTTACAGACATTGGTTAAATAAATAGAGCCCCTACCACGGTCGATTCGACCGGCAAGTAAAAGATGGCGCGTAACCGAAAAAAGTGACGGTAATTTTTTTTCCAACGCCGATAAAGAAGTTTCACTTCAAAAAATCTTATAACTTAAAACTTATTTAGTAGACGTTATATAAATTCATAATTATACTGTTTCCAAGCTTTTATTTTACTTTTGACGTTTGCCCCTCTATCGGGTTACACTTGACAGTAAAGCCCACATGAAGCAAACAACATATATTATATTTTTTGGATTTTATGGCTTGGTGTTGTACTTTATTGTTGTGCGTGACGTAATAGTAATGTTCTTTGGGTCATGTAATGCACAGACTATTAAACTATCCACACTATACATAAATAAATCGAAAGTAATCGAATTGAAAACAAAAATTTTCTACTTTATTGCATTTTGGTTCATTTATGACCAAAATGGCTTATTTTATATATGTATAATATGCTCCTTGAAATGTGGGTATATTTATTATTACACGATATAGTATTTTTAGCAAAAATATATAGATAAGTTAAATTGATTAAAATTTATTTATAAATGAAGTCGATTTTTATAAGAAATCGGTAATCAGTAGCTAACGCGTTAGGACATGACTAGTTGATCCGTCATGGCTGTCAAAATAAAATAAATACTTGGAAAGGGTATCATACAGTTGTCATAATTCATATTGTCAAATTAAACTCAAACGTTTACAACACAAGAGTACTTTATATATACTGGTAGTTTAAAAGTTATACTGTCAAAAATTCGATATAAGTAAACCACAACGAATTATTTTATTTTTCGCGCGGTGCATAATAAGAAAGATGCCACAACTGAGGTGATACTCAACCCTCTATATCTATCTACCTTGTTCGGGTTTTACTTTTTTTTAAACCGCTCTAATATGTCCTATACTTATTGACGGGAAGTCGCTCACACTATAGTTTGTCAGTTTACAGGGAAACATTTTTGTCCGTTTAATAATAATATCGTGTCGCATAAATAAAAGGTTTATGATGATTTATATTTTCATAAAAATTATCATAGACATTGCATGAGCAAATGCATGAGCCAAATCTGCATAAGATTTGGCTCGACATAAGCCTCTCTATTCCCATTTGCATGAGTCCACATTAAAGCATTAATCTCCGAATATCGCAGCATTTCAATAAATCGATACAGTAGCCAACTACCACCCAGTAGAATATTACGAACCAAAGAAATACAACAATTTCAAGATCACTAAAACCTTATAACATCGAAGAAGACTTTTTTGATATAACAAATAAAATAAATTTTAAATCTGATGAAACTCTTAGGTTAAGCTTCTGCATTAAATATTACTTTATTTAGCATTGTACCCATATTTTCTTTAAGTGTTAAGACCTAGTAGAAAACTGACTCGGTGCCATCAACTCTAGGTGACGTAGAGGTTGCTTAAAAGGATGGCATCGTTACCTTATTGAACTAATATATTGAGGCATATATTTCGCGCAATATTTATGACCTCTCACAACAAATATTTAATATAGCCTTCTGCAGCTAATCTAAAGGGAATATATTTTAAATACAAAGAATTCAAAATACTCATACAAGCTTGAAATTATATGCTGTTTTTCGGTACATATCTAGTATTTAAGATTATTATGATATTACATTTATTATGAATGAGAGAAATTGAGCGGTAAATATTGCGTTGTCGTACAAGCTATTTTGTTCGTATACATTTAAGGCTACGTTGACTACGTGCATCATTTTCTGTTTCATAACTGAATTATTCGAATAAATAATTAGTTTAATTTAATTCTGAAAACAATTATAACGTAAATCGTTTCTTGGTTATTGTATGTATCGTAGGTAAGCCTGCGTAGGACGTAAACAAAATGGCTTGGTACGGCGAGTTAGCTGATTTTTTGTCGCTTTTAAAATACGGAAGAAATTGTACTGTTATAGAGAGAAACTATGTATCTATCCACGGTTCTTTTCTAAATTGTATCATATTTAGTGTTGTCTAACTATGTCTGAGGACGAGATATTTAATTCGATTGTTCAAATAACTTGACGTCTCTCGACTGTCTTCACTCGAAGCCGATCCTTTCGAGTCTAACTCGAGTATCAGTCAGAAACCGTGGAGACCATGATAAATTGATGCGATTTATGGAATGAATCACGATTGGTCACGTCCGCTGCTCGGCCGTCGATTCGAATAAGTCGACACAAAACAATCGACAAATATCTTAATTTTTCAGTAGAGTGACTCATTTAGGATTCTTTCAATTCGTCTCGGAACCGCCCATCTTAATCCCAGGTCTATTAAAGCCGAAATTGATCGCCTAGTTTACTGAAACGCAACTTTCCTGTTCTCGACTGCCAGCAGGGTAAATTTCATAAAGCGACTACTCCGGGATAGACCCCAGATTCAACCGTTGTATATTATCTATAACACAAGTCTTACATCACTTAGCTTGGGGATATACAATGGGTGTGTCTGTCTGTCGGTTTATTTATTATTTTATACACTGATTCAATAATTATTTAATAAGCTAAAAGGGTATTGATACATAAAGCTAATTTTTCTCTTATTATTTGGTAATCTTTATCTATGCCATTTACAATGTTATTTCTTTTACCGTAGAATTTCGCGATAGCTATTCAGAGACATTATAAGTTTTTAGTACATTGTATGTTTATGTAAAAATGTACTTTTCGGGATAATACTGTTCTGTTCAGTCAAAGAGCGATTTAAAGTATAAAAATCGGTACACTGCCAGTCAGTCAGAGTTATATTCGTGAGATATCGTGTTATATCTTTGTTCATTTTCACCATGTAAATAATCATTAACAGTTGACTCTCTGTAATAGAACAAATATTTCCATCACGTTTCTAGTCTATATACCGCTTCCGTCTTATAGTGATAAAAAAACGAATCGACGTAAAAATTACAAATTATTTACCAACTCGACTTCTAAACAAAAGTTTCAATGTATTTGTTTTAGAATATATTATTTCCTACACACTATCAAATGTGAAATTTTAACGTATAATACGATGTTTAGCAAGCGGTAGTGGGCCGGCTTTGTTTAGTTACGTCGCGTCGTCCGTCGTCCATGTTTCGACGTTATGCCGTCTTTGCCTCCGTCTTGCACCGGCAAACTCTGCTTTTATCTGTTAATGTATAATATAAACATATAAGTGATTTCAAGTGTAATATAAATTCTTATTTTTAATTTAGAAATGCACGTATATAGTAAAAGTTAATTGCAATATAAAAGCTGTGTTTGAAGTAGAAAAATTTCATTAAATTTATTTAAATGTCGAGTTTGTAAATAATACAAAATTTGATAAAAGTTGAGACAATTATTTTTGTCAAGAAAAAAAATGTGAATTAAAATATATTATTATTAAAATATTAACTATTATTATTTATTGTATAAAGTTTGTATTAAGGTACCAGTTTTTATTTTCATATTTTTCGTTTCGCTTGGACTTTCTTAGATTGTGCCGAATTAGTGTTCCAGAAAGATTAAACGTGATCTTTGGATATTTAAAGTATGGGTTTTGTCATAGAAAATCTAAAGTATAATAGTAGGAAAATTAAATACATTGATCAATGATATAACTGGCGTAACGTTGCGAAGATAATACGCAGTTCACGTCAACTCGAATACTCTTGATAGTTATTAAGTTTTAGTGTTTGGGTTTCCTTACCCTGGCAGAGTTACGTCAGTTACTTTAGGGACGTTACGCCCGTTGTACGGCAACGTTCACGTTTGTGTGACTTACCGCCTTTTACCGCTACACTTGAAATCACGCTTCAAAAAATAAACATTTTTTAAAACATAATACACGCTGAAAGCCGTTAAAAGATAGTTTTAAGAAAGTGTCAACTCGGGTACAATTGTAAGAAAATCCAAAGCAGATAGCTAGTGCTGGCACCGCCGCGTTGCGCGTTCCTTTATTTTTACAATGACAATGGATGCATGCTATGTTTTTTTTTTACTTTGCTATAGTTAGGGGCCGTAGTCTAAATATGTCACAATATACATTTAAATACTTCAATAAACATTAAATATTTAAACGGTAACATTTATCATGTTATGCATATTTCATGATAATTCCAATACGTTCTTGATACTCTTATTACTGATATAATCACAGACATAACTTATGCCAGGTTTCTATATACATTCAATTGTCTTACTGTTAGTAAAAAAATATATGTTACTTCTATGTGGAGGTTGTGTCAAATTTTAACCAGCAGTAATTTAATGGATATTAAAGTATAGAAAATTGGCATTAATGAATTCACTGCCATGTTATTCCCGAAATCTGCCTTGAATTCCAATACATAATCTTTCGTGTGTAAGTTCTTGGTAATTTAATGCAGATTTCGGGAAAAATGTGAGAATGAAGACATGTTTGTTATAGGTGAGTCAAAAATGTGTTGTTTTAAAATAAGACTATTTAAATATAAATCTGCTGAATATAAGGTCATCTATGTGAGCAAAAAGTACAAAATAGTCATATCGATTTATTCCAAGCCCGGCCATATACTATAAGTTTGGACGCGTATGTCCCTAAGGCTAAGCCACACTACGATTATTAGTACGAGACTCGTACTTTCAAAGCTGAGATCCGTACTGATAAAAATCTAAAAAATATAAATCCGGGCTAAAATCAAACGAGTATTGAAAGATCTACGGATGTTCACGTGTAAATTTGATCGCTGTTTTTTTAATATGTCGTATCAATAGTTTCGATGCATCAAATAACTATTTTTTCGATACCACAATAATATGTATTGAACATCCCTAGAAAGATCCATTTCGATTCGATTGCAGTTATTTGATAAATGTTAATACAAGTATTATATTACATTTCAAATAAAATGCGAATTATAATGTACAACTGCTTTAAGATGGACAGTTTCATACTAGATTAGCGTTTGCGCAGCTTTTTGATGGTAATTTGGGAAAGTCATTAATTTTGGTGCATAATATCATAGAAGAACACTAAAAATGATAATTGGCCTGATACAACTCTGAAAAGCTCCACACATATGGTCTTATTCATAGTTAGTCAGTTTGAACGCTTGTTTAAGAATTATAAAGAAGTGTTCAAACTTACTCTAACACTCTATGAATAAGACCGTTCATGACTATGGTACGTTTATTAATTGCAGATTGATAGCTGGTTCCTATATCTTACTAACCGTTTAATTTCAAATTTCTACTGAATACGTACCATAGATAAATCTAGATATAATATTTTTTTTGTTTTTGAAGTATTAATTTTACAACATTTTTTAGACCAAATTATTGAATAACTAAATGTATTGCTGATTTTAGACTGATCGACCAAATTGAATCAATTCGGTTGAACTGCACAGAACTAAAAGAACGCGACGGGATTTGATGACATTTGAAAGACAGAAATAAGCTATCTAATATCAGCTTTTAGTTTCTTTATGGTTTTAAAAATGTCGGTTGAAATTCTAGTGATATATAACCGCAATAGAAGAATGACTTGTGGCCCACTCAAAATGTAGGTCCGAGGACCTTTTCCAGAGTTACATGTTTTACTGAGCGATTGTCATTATTAGTATTCTTCATCAATGGCTTTTTACTTTAAACTTATAAGTGTTTAGCAGCCATGTTTGACTTCGGCCGTAACTATGTTATCATTTATTTTTTGTATTCTTATCAGAAATTATGCACAATATTTAAAATAAAAGGTATAATATCCTTTCAATGTGGTTTTATTTTAATATTTAACCTTCTTGGGTTCGAAGTGATACAGTTGAATGGACATGATTGAATTTGGTTTCTGAACCACAGGTTATTGTGGATGCCCATATGGCTAATCGCCATATAACCGCGCTTATGAGCTCCATTTTGTACTTATTCAAGGATACTCAACTTTCGCTACTATTGACTAGCTAATATTTAAAAAAAAATCAAGTACCAGTATTAATAAACTTTATTTACATAATCACAAAAATTCACATTTTATTAATTCCCATTATTTACACTTTCCGACTGATCTTCAATATCAATTAGTACCTTTAAAGTATCAATTTTACTTTCCGGAACTACAACCACTTCTTTCTTAATATCACTATGATATTTCCTAAAATGTATATCTAATAAGCACTTTCTCACGGATGAATAAGTACAAAGATCACATTTAAACGGCTTGTTCCCTGTATGTATTGTTTCGTGGCATAGAATAGATTCTTTTCTAGTAGCTTTAAAGTCACAAAACCTACATTTAATGCCACCATCCAAATGCATAGAAACAAAATGTCTTTGAATTTCAAATTTATGTTTACATGAGTAACTACATATATTACATTTATGTGCATAATGTGTTCTTTGATGTTCAACAAACTGACATTTGTAATTAGTATTATATTCACATGAATTGCACTGTATAGGTGTTTCGGATTGACTCCTTTTATTATGTAAAGCGATTTGGTCTTTTGTTTTAGTTGAAAATTCACATCTTACACATTTGTAGGGTCTATGTTGGTTCCCTGTGTGATGCCTTTGAAAATGTCTTTGTACTGAAGCTTTAAATTTTGATGTATATTTGCATTGTACACATTGAAAAGCTCTGTCTTTGTTGTCCGACTCTAACACTTGGATGCTATTCCAATCTACTTCATGCTTAGGGTCTACATGATAATTCTTATTTTTCTCATTCAAAGTTTCAGGTTCTTTTTGTTTTGTTCTTTCAGTTTCTTTTTCTGTTGGACAGTTCTTGAAATTACTTGCGCAGTTAGTATCTGTGTACATCATATTATAATTCATTTCCGGATAATTCAAATCTGAAAATGTTATTGGATCATTTCTGTATTGATGACTTGTAAATTCTGTATTTAGGATTTGTATATTATAATCTATATTAGTTGGAAAATCTTTTGAATTATAATCTGCACTTATTTTGCTTTTTAAATTTTCAATATCTGTATTCATTTTGTGACCAATATTCACATCATTAACATCTAAATTCAAGTCATTAGCATCTGTATTCAATTTCTGATCTGTATTCAAGCTATTAATATCTGTATTCAATTTGTACTGTTTCAAATTATTTATAGTATTAGATTCACCTTCGCTTACAGATTCATAAGTTTGTTTATCATTTTTTGGATTTTCCTCTGTATTATTGCTTAAAGACTCAATAACTTTAGTGGCTTGTACTTTACCATCAACAAGATCATACGAATTAACTTCTTTGTAATTATACAATTGATTATAATGAGTTATTTTATGTTTTTTAATTTCACAACGGTAATATGTTTCATAATCACAATAAGCACACTTTAAAAGGACTTCCTGTTTACTTCTTTGTTTATGTATATTTAACCTCCAACCAGTTAATGTTGAAAAATCACAAAAATCACACTTTTTAGCTTTATCAAGGACTTCATTGTGTATTTTTGCTAAATGTCTAGTAATGTGCCCCTCAAATTTCGTGATAAAAGGACACTTGTCACATTTGAACTTAATTTCTTTCTTATTGTGGACCTTAGCATGTTTCAAATAGTTATGCTTATATGATGTTGCATATGGACAGTGCTCACAATGGAACTGTTTATCTATCTTATGCTTACGTGTATGGGCATACAAGTTCCACTTGTAGTGAGTCTTATAATCACAGATTGGACATTTGAAATCAGCTTCTTTGCCTTCTTTTTCATACTGGTGATGCACTAAGACATGTCTGTTCAAGGATGTAGGGTATTTTGATGTGTAACTGCACAGAAGACATGCATAAGGTTTTGGTGTTGTGTGGGAACGTACATGAAGCTCCAGACAATTTCTATATACGGTTGTATAATCACATTTGTCGCACTTCATAGTTTTTCTGGGTTTGTAACCTTTTCTTTTATGTGTGCCTCGCTTACTGGAACGGAGGCTGGAAACAAAACAAACATCTTCAAGGTTTAGCTATAATAACAGTATGGAAGAAAATACTAAGACAACTGTCCAGTAAAAATCTAACTGACAATACTCATGAATCCAATACACATAGAGGGCGCCACAAGATTTCTCTCGCCTGCTGATTATAAAAACACCACTAAGCTTACCAACATTTTATTATTTAAGAAATTTCTTCCAAAATAACCAAATGCAAATTCCCCAATATTAAATATCAAATTGTGGCATATCACATGTCTCTTTTAAATGTTTTATATGTCATTAATTTTATACTGTGTGTGGCGGTGTTACAAAGTGAATGCTTTTCCTCTTTAACTTTATCTTTGGTCTAAGCCTTTGACTACCAGCCCAGTCATTCTTTACAATATCTGGGATCAACCCCAGTTGTATGTTATACAAATGCAAGCATAGATTGCTCAACTTTGGGATATAGATTTATTTTATTATTCTTACTCACCTATCCATTATCCCAGGAGGTTCATAATCAAGGTCATTTACATTGTCTTCCTCAATATTTTCATCTGCATCAACAACTTCTGTCTTCACCCATACACTTGCAAACATATTCATCATGGCTTCTTCTTCATGGTCTTCAGCTTCATCTATTTCCATATTCAGCTCCTTTGATGCCTTGGGTCTTGACATTTTACTTCTATAAAAACATAAAGTAACTAAAACAGACTTCATTTAGGGAAAGATTCATGGGAGCAAAAAACTTCTGGCAGATAGTGAAATTACAGTTGAAACCGGATATAACGACATTGAAGGGTCTGTATACTTCCGATGTTATGTCCGATGGTTGTTATAAGCAATATACACAAGTACATACATAGTCATAAAACATGCAAGGTCAAATGGAAAAGAGCTGGGAAGAGGTTCAGATAAGGTAGGAGAATAATAATCCTTCTTAGGCTTAATAATAAGCCTATAGCAAAAGAATTTTCACCTTTATACTAATAATATGAAGGAATAATATTATTAGTATAAAGGTGAAAATTCTTCATGTTTTGTTTTGCTGAAATAGGTCAGCCGTTGGTCGTAATAGCTGATGAATATCGATAAAGATTCGTCGTTTTAAGCGATATAGCACTGTATCCGATGTCGTTATAGGCGGTATGTTTACTTATTAGTTTATATAGTTATAGAGATTCGGTCGGGACCTTGCCATTCAGTTGTTATAATAGATCTGTCGTTATAAACTATGTTATATTTGGTTTCGACTGTATAATTATTTAATTTTAATAGATTTTATACTATTTTAACATATTATTGTACTGCAAAGGGAATGTGTGCACTCAGTAGAATTAGCATTTCATTAGTCATAACAAACATTTTTAACAATTTTATAGTAATATTTTCTTTTTGTTGATCTGTACAGCTTTACAATGCTAGTGTATCTATTCAATATTGTATTGATAAACGGCCCTGGCACACAGAGTAGAGAACAGTTAAATATCTACCATGTGGTGAAGCTTTACCAAGTAAAATTCACATAAGAAATCTTATGACAATGCAGTGCATGTTTAATGGTAACTGATTGATTGCACACAGCTTGGAGTTGTTCTATCTCTGGTAGTTTGTAAATGTAGTTAATCAAGTTTCAGTCAATGATTTTTCAATTGGTATTTGATTGAACCCCCACTATACGTAAAAGTATTGTATTCCCATCTGTGTGTTCATACATTTAGGAGTTGTCTTCTGTTGTGTGAAATAAATTAATTAATGTACTTAATCAAGCCACTCCAAAAACTTCCTTGATTGGTGTAAATAAAAAACCTACATTTCGACTGTAGCATTTGGTTGAAGACTATTTATTCTACAGGCTTGAATATTCATGAGTACTTGATTTTGGCTAAATACACAAATTGTGCAGAGGGTTGGGTTTACATATATATCCCTGGATGATTTTAATGGTTAATGTGTTTAGGAATATATTTAAGACTTATTTATAACAACTGAAATTGGTTTTGAGTGGAAAAAATACATATTCAATTAATTATCGAAGTTTAAAATTCACGACAATGATCTGGTAATTTTGTCGCCGAGACGTTTTTTTGTGCACCGGAAAGTGTACATTTTGAAGAGGACGGGACTTATTTAAATAGGAGACTATGTATCCGAAAATTTAAATATGTGGAGTTTTAAACAGTCGGTTAGGTTAGGTTTTGTGTAGACCAAAGCGCACGAGCCGAGCGAGCGAAGCGAGCGTGCCGCAGTAGCGGCCGGCGAGTGACAGAACCGACTGTAACCATTCACTATTTATCTTATATATAAGTGAAATATTAGTGAAACACAGAAGTGAGGTTAGAACTTACATTGACAAAAACATTAATAACTCAGGAACTATACATTTCCGCCACATAGGAATTGCAGAAGGGGTAAGTTTTCATCATTTTTAGGCACCAGCCACCAGTGGCGCCATCTGCCTGTTTGCCTTCACACTTAGATAAAAGTGGCTTTTAAATTATACTAAAAACAATAAGCCCTCCCATTTACCTCACAGTCTTAAGAAAAATTATTACTTTTTTTATGTTAGTGTACAATTAAGAGTATTGTCCATAATAATACACCTTTAATCTATAATCGGCAGACAAACACACATATTGTATATCCCCAAATTAAGCAAGTCACGTTTATGTTGTGGATAATATTAGAGGTGTGTAACTCCTGAGTGATTAACTCAAAAGATATATATCCGGCGCGAAGAGTGATTAGATATGTATATCACTTGCGTTCAAAGTGTGTCTTTATATCTTTAAGTCTTTAGTTCATTCCTGTTCCACGCGAAAAAGAATGATTAGCCCGCCCACTGCGCATGCATAGTAAGTGAACGAGGAAACCGAATATAATAGCAAGCCAAAATAAATCGTAACACTATAGTTTTATGGTGTAATTTTGTAATATTTACTAAAAGTCAAAGGCCATCTAAATGGCGTGTATGTTATTTAAATGTCAGATATTTTGCGTTGCCACAGGTACGCATGTCGGCTTTGCTAGTATATCACTCACAGATAATAACTCATCTTGTCTGCAATTGACACTGACACTATACACTGTAAAGATAAAGAGTTAAAGATATAAAAGAGTGATATATATCTTTGTATCAAAAAGATATATATATCACTCTTTTCTTCTTGGTGAGTGATTTTTCACACGACTAATAATATACAACAGACTACTCTGGGGCTGATCTCAGTCACCCAGACCATAGTAAAGGTTCAACTTTACAATAATGGACACTGAATTTTAAGTAGTGGAGGGGGGAGGGGAAGGGGGGGAAGAGTACTTCTCCCTCCTGCAACCCCCATGTCTAGGAGACATGTAGTTTTTGAGATATGATTTTTTTTGTAAACATAACTTTACTCATTTTTTTCAAAATGGTGTACTTATTTCTTGTGTCTAAAGATGAGAAATGCAGAAGAAAAGTTAGTGGTCAATGTAAAAAACATTTAATACAGTCTAAAAACGCGGACTAAAGCTCACAAGCCTAGCGAGCAAAGCAAGTGTGCCATGACAGCGGTCAACAAATGTCACAACTGAGTTGTAACCACCATTTAAATAGTTATCAATAAATAAATGGTGACCTATCGGTTCTGGCGCTTTGGTCTAAACACTAACCCAACCCAACCAACTCACCGTTTAAGTTACTGGTCGCGAGAAACACTGTCCTTGCACCAGTTCGTAGTCGCTCATTATTAAAAAATAAAAAGGCGGCAAAATATTCATAGTGCCGCCTAATGCATCGATGTTTGTAATAAAAATAAATCGATTACAAATACTACTCATTCAAACTCGTAATATATAAGCAATAACAATAATTTTCGTATTTCAAAATGGATATTATTGGAATATCGAATGATATTCGAATTAAAAAATCGATATTATTGACATACTGATTTGGTAACATTTATTTATCGTCGTAAAGTGAAAAAAAGTGACAGTACTGTGATTTATTATGTACTTTAAAATTATAATAACTAATTCAAAACTTGTTTACTAAACTAAAAAACGGTTTTAGTGTTTATATATCATGTCGCTCATTTGCGAGAAGGATGACATAACTAAAAAATCAGCAATTTTGAGTTAAGCATACAGGCGAATCCGGCAAATTTTATTCTTTTAGCTGCTAAAACGACATTACGAGATGCTTAAAAATGAGAGAGCGAGAGAGATTGTGACTTTTTTCTCCGTCGCACACTCACCGCTGGTTTGTTTCGAGACCGTAGCATCTCAGTTAGACCGGGACCGTTTTAGAGTGGGCATGCGATTGATTTCAGCGACGACGACATATTCAGTGTTACGACATTATTTTTTAAAGGTAAGTAGACAATCTCACGCTATTCTTTATTAGAAAGATGACATAACTATATTTATGACGCCCTTTTATTTGAAATACGATTAGAAAACCAACATCATATTTTGCGTTATGTCATTCTTTCTGGAAACACAAATCATTACCAACAGTCATATTTCGTTATTAAACGTTTTTGATAGCAACTAAAAACAAAATAGACTATTTCAGTTTTGTCTCATTTTAGATTAGGTTGTTTTTGTTGTTAAAATTACAGTATATTCTTGATTTTATTTGTATTATTCTACATTAAGTCATTATTAATAATAACAATTTTGTGTTTAAGGTAGTTCTTTGATAGTGGTCTACGATGGATTTATATTTAAATAATAGTAGAGGGAGAAAAATATTGGTGTTAATTAATCAAAATGTGGAAGAACCTCCGGAATCAATATCACATGAAAAAGGTATAATAATAGCCATGTATTTAAGTAAGTAGTAAGGACTTAAGGTTCGAATTCACTTTGTTTACTGTTTTAATTTCCTTGTTTACTTGATTTTTAGAAAACGACAACAATGCCAATGTAACCGAGGGCAATACCTCATTATTCTATTATACAAGCAAGTTAAATGTGTTTAACTTCACTACTTACGACCTTCATTCTAAGGGAGTTGAATGTTATGTCTGAGATGAAGCTACAGCCAACAGGGGTGTTAATGATTTGGGCACCTGTATTTCTAAATATTTACAAAAACTGGCCCAAACTATGGTGAAAAAAGACAAAAATCATCCTCAAACCATATTTTTTTAAACTTCTTATGAAGAGCAGGAGTTTAGAAAAGCAGAAGTAATAAAAAAGAAAAAATCTGTAGAGATTGAAGTGAAAAAAGCGTTTGGAGGCAAAGCCGGATTAAGTAAGAAGAAAAAAGATATATACAGATATTACGCTCCTTTTTATAACTCTCTTTAGAGTTATTATTTTAGTTGTCACATTTTCATTTATTTTAGATTCGTAAGTAAAAAGTTCCTGATCTCAAGACAATATTACAAAGATTAGATAAAAACAATGTTAAAGTAATTTAAAGTTTAATTGAAAGTTAAGTTTTTTTTTGTGGTTTTGATTATTTCGTTTCCTAAGTACCTATTATAGATAGATAGATAGATATATATATATATATATATATATATATATATATACTTCGCGCTAGGTCCCTTGTGGGGCAGGCACGTACAACAGAGCGCCATTCAGGCTTATTCTTACACACCTCACTTGCTTCTTTGACATTCATAGCTCTTGTCATGCACGCTCGTCTGTTCTTAAGGCTCCTGACATCACCTTCTGCTAATACGCGATCAATTTGATCATGGAAGGTGTGTCGTGGCCTTCCGCGACTTCTGCATCCATCCATTTTTGCATTGTATATTGTATATCTGTTTAGTCATTCTTTCATCATACATTCGTTCCACATGCCCGAACCACTGGAGCATTCCTTTCCTTACCTTCACCTCGACGCTCTCTTTCTTACTTTGGTATTACGAACGCGGTCCGCGAGCGTCACTCCGCGGATTTTGCGCAGTGCTCGCATCTCGACCGCGTTAACTCTACTTTCATGCTCTCTGTTCCATATCCAACTCTCGCTTCCATACGTGAGCGTAGGTACCTGCACCGCGTTGTGTATGGCAAGCTGGGCCTTCTGGCTGAGGTTCTTAGCGCCTAGAAGTTTACCTAAAGCTACATTCACACTATTCCCCAAATTCACTCTTCTTTCTGTTTATGTCAGCGGTGTACCTTCCATCCCTGCTAAAAGCACATCCAAGATATAAAAACTCATTCACTTGTTCCAGCATAACATCATCGACCATTATCCTTGCATTCGTTCTGGTTTCTTCTCTTTCAAACACCATAACCTTTCATGTTGTGTCTATTTTATAAGAAACAATTAAAAGACTAAATAATAAACACAATTATTTTCAATAACGACTTAGTTTCAGTTAAAACCCATCTGAGTAAAATACTTATTACCAACATAGACTTATGTATAAATAATAATACAAAAAAATAATGCTTTATTTGTAATAACGTCACAAGTGATACCCCATTGCTGAAAACTAGGAATTATAACACAAGTTCTTGCATTTTAGTAGTAGTTCTAATTTTGTATTGATACTAATAAATAAGAAGAACATTCAACATAGTCAATCTTTTTACATTTACAGTATAATGCATTTTTTTCATTTTTAAACTTTTAAATCATGATACCCAAATATTGCTATTTTTTAAATATGTCAAGCTTCTCGCAAATGAGCGATGTGTAAGTGTATTCCTAAAGACAAATCAAAGTTTTTTTCAACAAAAGTGACATAACCTTGTTTATCAAACGTATTTTTGTTTTTCCCATTATTCATTCAAAACTTGTTGGTGGACCCTAAATACTTGTTTCCTAGCCCAAATAAGAGATCTAGTGTCTATATATAAGGCGTATGTATACCCCTAAACTTGATTTTCGTAAAATTCAGTGTCCATTATTGTAAAGTTGAGCCCGAGCGGTCAAATGCTTATCCCGCTCAACCACTGAGACCATCAATGTTCCCATATTATATTGTTTAACTATACAAGGGAAACAAAACATTAAATGGAAAAAAACTATAAAAGAATATTTAAAGGTAAGTGAGGAAAGTCTCCTTGTATCTTTAAACGGCATGTTAATTTATTAGTATAATAAAAAAATGCTGAGTGTTTAACTTTCGTCTAGTTATTTTTAGAACACTAAAAAAACAACAGCATTGTGTTATGGAATACACATTAGCACCGGTTTAAATGCTTTATAATGTTTTATAGTGCGATTTCGTACTTACATCTGTTTTCAAAATCCCGTATATATCAATAATTATGAATTCACTTTACAAATAGGACAAGAAAAAGCATTAAAAATGATTTTAAAAGCAAGATCAAACTGCGAAAAAATCGATTACATTAAATTCAGGGATGCCAACATATGAACATAATATATTAATATATTCAATGTACCCTTTTTTTTAATATTTATGGCTTGGCAACTAGGCCTTTAAGCCAGTCAATGTACTCTTTGGATGCCAACGTTTTAGGGACGTTCAAAACGATCTGAAATTTTGAATATGATTTTTTTTATTATTCGGAGTACCTATTTTAATTCGATTTATCAGCAATGTGATACAGTCTAGCCTTTTTCGTACATTAATGTTCGCATTCGCATTAGTGATTTATAAACTATTTTAAAATAGTACCTAGTTCGTTTGACACTTTTGGAAGATGACCTCAGCAGTGTTATTTATTAACCAATCCGAGTTAGCTTTTTCTTGGAGGGCAGTTCATATGTTGAACTGAAAATAATATTATCATGTCGATGTCGCAGGCAATTTTTATGATTCCGCATTTTACAAACGGCGTCGTCCCTTTACAAACGCTCGCTGTTTTGAATTATGCCGAAGGCAAATTGGCGACTCGTTCAATTGTTAAAATTTCGACATTGATTGTTATAGTAGGGTGACCATCATAAAAAGCATATTGTAAACATAACAATTTTTTTCAAAATGGTGTACTTATTTCTTGTGTCTAAAAACGAGAAATACAGAAGAAAGGTAGTGGTCAATGTAAAAAACATTTAATACAGTCTAAACTCTAACCCAACCCAACCAACTGGCCGTTTAAGTCCATTTTTGTTTTTCTCATTATTCATTCAAAACTTGTTGGTGGACCCTAAAAACATGTTTCCTAACACAAATAACAGGTCTTGTGTCTATATATAAGGCGTATGTATATCCCTAAACTAAATTTTCGTTAATGCCGCTCTCTGCAAAAGTTGAGCCACATTCTTTTTAAAACATATGCATCTCTTATTTTTACATTGCCTTTTAGCCGGCTTACATGAACATTTGCTAAAGCCTTGTCCGCCAAATAGAGATTCCTATGAAACCGCTTCTCTCAATGATATGATGTTGTGCGGGATTTCTTGGAGGTATTTGTTTGACGATATTTGTAATGCTTGTAAGAACAAGAACTAAATACTTCAATTTGCCGCGGCAGAGTCCTCCGAGCACCAAATTCTATGGACACCTTAGCATATTTTACGTGCCGGATAACCTCAAAAACTTTGTCATTTGTCCACGGTCTTTTTACTGGTCCTATTTGTGAATCGTAAAATTTTCTCAATTCACTGTAATAATTGTCTTTAAAACAATACTGAACACGTAGAATTTGAACTGTTTTCAATATTTTTCTATGTCACTACTCGACGCCATTTTTCTTGTTTTGATTAGTAGCGCCACGCGCGGTAAGATTAAGAACTATATACTTCAATTTGCCGCGGCATTTTGTAAAAGGCAATTGAATTATCTATCAAATGTTGTGGCATATTATAAAGTGACAAGGCAATTTACATTTTGCTTTCGGCATGTTTCAAAACAGCGAGTTTTTGAACGGACGACGCCGTTTGTAAAACGCCGAATCATACAAATTGCCTGCCACATCGCCACCGTATTGTGTTGCGTTCTTGCCAAGATATACTTTATACTACTACTTACACAGACTACTATAGAATACTGCTGAATATATCTGATTAACAAACGAAATGGACATGCAAAGAGATTATTATCTTATTAATAAGATACAGAAAACTATTTATCAAAATCCTATATGAATGACAATAACAACGTCTAAGTTGAAATAAATTTCCGCAAGGCATTTTTTAACAATCGAATGATAATTTCAACTTTCGGGTGCTTCACTGGCTCTTTTGTAGCTGTCTAAAGTCTACTAGTGTCAGGAGTTTTTGGCGGGAACTGAAAGGGGACGTTGCGCTGTGCAGTTTTATTTTCTAAAAATGTGTAAATATACTCTAAAATGAACAATAGTTGTAGGATATTGATAGTTTTTGAGTAATTATTATGTGTTTTTGTGAGAAATGTGAACTGTATAGTCAAATGTGGCCTTTCGAGCTTTCACACGAACTCCGTTGAATGGCGTCGGTTGTAGCCTATAATACAACTGCGCTACTATACGAAGATTTATACATCAGACTTGGCTGTATAGACTAAGATTCCTTTGCCTGCCTTTGTGGCGAATTCTACTACTACTACTCCTACTACTCTACTAGTGTCACTGTCAACTAAGTGACCGTCATTGTCAAAATGTCTAACTGTCAACCTGACTATCATTGGCAAAATCAATGCATAAACGGCATTGCAGCCATCAGTTAAAAAAAAACCTGACTATTATTGTTATAATGTTATATTTATATAGACATGTAGGTATTTTGTAAGATTTAATTTAAAAGTTATTGAAGGGATAACTTTTTTAAATTAAATATATATAATTAATATCTATGGCATCCCAGTGACACTCTTCTAAATACAAATTTAAAAAATGTACTAAAACTAGCGCCACCAAGGGGGAGAGGGGGGGTCAACAATTATATGTTATGTAATGTATAATTAAGAGCATAAACTCAACAACAAGTTATGGTCATATTTGGTGAACCTCACACACTTTATCATGAAGTTATTACGTGAACTATTTTTTATTTCAGGCTTAAATTACAGTGTCTATATATAATATAAGTTTTATTAAAATGAAATTTTATTCAGTCTTCCTTTTATTCAAATTAAAAACAAATTATAAGTGGAATTTGTAGAATTATCGACTGTAGCGCCATCTGCCGGACCGGGTAAAAGGTATTTTGATATTTTATGTTTCAGAGTCTTAGAGGCTCATCTATTTCTATTTATAATACAATTACATATTATCTATGGTATTATCTATGTTGTGTACTTTCAGTGTATTTTTAAAATCTATTTTAAAATATTTACTTGATTATGTACACGGAGGTTGATGTTTTTGTTAGTAATTATACTCTTATTGATCCTGAAATATATCAATTATGGATTGAAGGCTGCTCCTGTGAGTTTGAAAGCTATTTTTAACTTGTACAAAATCTTATTTTATCATGTTGTCAAGACGTTATTACGCTTTGACACTACCAGACAATTCATTTCAAAATTCAAATCTTATTAGGAAATTCTAAATAAAACTTTACACCTAAAGTCCACTAAACATTGCCTGAATGATATAAGTCCCTTTAAATGTCTATCTCCCCTCTAACTCATGAGTGGTCTACAGACGGTTTTCAATAAAAATGTGTAACTCAGGAGTGATTGATTTAAAAGATGTATAATCTTTCAAAATTCGAAATCACTCTTTAAATCTTTCGTTTGGAAAATACATCTTTAAAACACTACGTTAAGATTGATTTTAGTCACACGGAATGATGAAAACTAACAAATCAAATACTTAGATGTAGTATGAGACAATAGATACAGGATATTGTGAATTGAAAAGAGATAACATGCGCACTCTAAGAAATAAAATGATGATACACAGTAAATTAAACTCTGTCGTTATTGTAAAGCTCAAAACCGGTCAACTGAATAAATTATGTCATTGGAACCACAGATTTAAAAGAGTTAAAGATTTAAAAGAGTGATTTACATCTTTTAAGGAAAAAGATTTATAAATCACTGATCTCATTGGTGATTTAGTTTGCGCATCGCTAGTTTTCAATATAAGTTCCTTTTTACTACATCACTCTCAACTGGAGCCAGACATACTTTACTACTGTAGAACAGAAAATGTTGCAATGATGGAAAAAAAATCATATAAATATGCAGTCTATAAAGTAGCGTAATGTGTAGTAAAATCATAATATTAATTATAAGGAGTTACTGCCATACTTGTAATGTCTCTACTATACCTGAATTAATATTATGACTATCCATATCCAACTTACTTACAGTATGATATTTTAACAAAAACAAAACTGGTTTCAAACTAAAGAGAAATAATAAATATTTTCTACAGTATTTTGAAGTTGGTGCATTTTTGAATTTTGTTCTTGTTTTTTATGTTTTACCTAGCATCAACTTCAAGGTCTTGTAGAAAATATTTATTTATTGCTGTTTAGTTTTTTTTTAAATCAATTATATATTCTAGATTTTAGTTGTTGCTTTAAAAATAATATTTTATGCGCTTGTAGATTATATTACTGGCATTGTTACTATATTTTAGTATTGCTTTATGAAGAGTGTAGGCACCCGGCACTTTTTATGAAGGATTGCTCTCTATTTCCCTGGCATCCACTCATCAAATCCTAACTTTGTGACAATGGCACCATCTCAGGAGTGAGTGAGTGAGGAGGAGGAGGACTTTTGAAAGGAAAATGCCAAAATGGAAAAACAAAAACATTGATCATGGTAGAGCACAAATAATGCTTTCAGTGAATATATTAGGTGTTTTTGAGATATGAAGTATGTATAGATTGAAAACTTTTTATAATTCTCCTACCTAAAAACAAAAATATTTGTTGTTTTTAACTCTATAGAACCTTAGGTTATGAGTGGTTTGAAAGCAGAGAGTTTTACTTTCAGCTAGTGAAGCAGTGTCCACTCTGCATCAAAGAGGCGCTGCCAAGCAACTAGGAGCTTCTGTGGAATTCATAGCTAGTGATGTATTGGATCATTATAGGTGATTATTATTTATTTTTCTTGTGGTTGTTTTTTTATTTTTTTTTATTGCAGGAGTTCAGCAGACAGGCAGACGGCCCACTTGATGGAAAACGGTTACCATCGCCTATGGACATTTGCAACACCAAAGGTGCTACAAATGTGCTGCTGCTCTCTTAAGGGAGACTGGAACCTGGTCACTAATGCCGGAACAACTCAAGGTTGTTATGGCGGCATACTTTAGACCAGGGGTGGTAGCCATCCAGTCGGGCAAATGCCCTACCACCTGGCTGTGGGTTGTTTTGTCGCCTCTTACGACAGGCCGCCCGGCCGCAGGAAATTGTATTCTTTCTCCGTTCCTGCACGGATAATGTTTAATGTAATGTAATTAATGTTTGCAACTTTGTCTACATTTGACCTAAAAATTCATCTGTTTCATTAGCCATTGGTCCTGCAACAGATGTTACCATCCCACTGCCATATCAGCTTGCTATACTTTCTAAGCTATGTTGGTTACTTTAATTACCTTAGGCTGTGTCCCCAGTAGGCAAACTGTTAGCAGCCGACTGAGTGAGCCGCAAAGTTGTGGCGAACTGAAATTTGAGTTAGCTGCAAACTCAGATCAATTTACGTGCGTTGCAAGATTACTGTTTGAGTTAGCCGCTTATTCCGTATCAAAGGATATGGATTTTCTGTGGTGTGTGTGCGCATAGAGATTAGTTAGGTATAAGCGATGCAAGCATGAACACGTCAATAGCTTCTTTCCAACTGTCCACATAAACAGTTTGCGGCAAAGGGACTCACTACGCCCGGCGACTAGCCATATCGCCGCCGCCGACTGGAACTGGTTTTGCTGTGAGTCGGCCACTAACTGAGACAAAAAAACAAACAAAAAAATACTACTTCATTTTTATGATTTTGTTTTATTTCACCAAAAACCTTGTAATACCTACTAATAATATAATCAAAATATTTCTATTGTTTTTTTTTGTTTACTTCACAAAACTCCAAAGCTACCTTTAGTTTATTTCTTTATTCCTATTGGGAACGTCGAAGGATTATCTTGTAAAATGTACAAATCCAACTTCGATAATAACACAGTGATAAATAAAAGCTATGGACACTTGGCAGGTTTTCTTTTGTTGTTTTTAAAGGAGTATCTTTATAATTTTGCAGGACTTTTGCCCTCTTGGAGCGGCTGCTCACTGTTCCATCAAAGTTATCCGAACAGATGATCTTTCAAATTGATGAACCTACCAAGCAAATGCTGATTGAAAAGTAAGTAATGTTTATTGTAATAGTACCAGTGGCTCACAGCAAATCTTTCTTTGTTTGTCCTGATAATTCACAATAGGAACACAACCATTAATGACATTTTACCCGCCTTGGGCTTGCACGCAGCAATGACACTTGTTATTTTTTTTATATTGAAGAGTAGAGAATATTGGAACACATGGAAATCGAGCCATATCATCAAGGGATGTAACAAATTCAAAATTTTTCTCATTTAAAATATGTTCATATTTTTCAAGTTAAAACTAAAATTTATTTCTTTAACTTACTAAGCAAAAAACTATTTTGTGGCACATAGAACCAATCTTCCTACATCAAATATCACATTTTATGTATAAAGTCAATAGAAGTTATTGGGGTGAACATGAAGGGTAATGCTTTGTTTCCAAAAAACTTTAAAGGCAGTTTTAAGATATTTTTTTGTTTTCAAGCAAGAAATGTCCTTTGTTTTGAAATTCAGTTTATTTACAATGCAGTGCCAAATAAACAACTTGTTAACATATTTCTCTCTTCATATTCCAGATACTACGATTTAGATGATGCGGTAATAAGAGAACTGCTTGGCAAAAAGTTATCATCACGACACAGGAAAGACTTGGACGAGGTAACTTATATATAATTGAATTATTATTAGCTTTTAAATCAAAATTTCGTATTCTCACTCATTAAAACACTTTTAATCCTTAGACAAAATGAACTTCTTTTTTTATGGGTGGGTGACAGGTATTTGAATAGATAATTCTAGTGCTAAGGTTTATAAATATAGGATGGACCCTATGATGAAATATTTACAACAATAGTGCATCAGCCGACAAAGACAGATTCTTTTGTTTGATTTTGACAAGAAATTTGCTCATGCCTACCAAATCATCATATCTACCAAAAAGTTGCTAGGGCAAAAAAGTTGAGTAGTATTTTGTGAAGCGATGTAAATTTTTTGCTTATGAATAAGAAAATAATATTCTTATAAGAAATTTTTAAATAATGTTTAGGGTTTAATCAATTGCTTACTTAACTAATGTTTGGAACTTTAATTAAGAGTTTTTATGAATAACGCTGAAGGTGTTTAGTTCTGACAGGTACTTATCCACTTTATCCTTAAGAGGCTTTATAAGTAAGGCCATTAAAATTAAATGTAATGTGTTCCAGGTGGCAGAGCGGTCAGGCGCGCCTTTGAGATGCTGTCGCCGTCAGTTCGACAATTTGCGTAGAGTTTTCAAAACTGTCGAAGAAATGCCTGGCAATGTTGTTGCGAATATCAAGAGCACTTTCTTGCTTTCTGAACCGTTGGCCAAGTAAGATCAATTTTAGGGTTATTATGTTGTGAAATTTTAAATCAATAAAAACGAGGTGTGGATATTGTACGTCATGTAACTTGCAGATAAAAACACATTTAAAAATAAATCTTATATATAAAATTCTCGTGTCGCGGTGTTTGTAGTTAAACTCCTCCGAAACGGCTTGACTGATCCTCATGAACTTTTGTGTGCATATTGGGTAGGTCTGAGAATCGGACAACATCTATTTTTCATCCCCCTAAATGTTAAGGGTAGTCGACCCCTAAATTGTTTTTAAATTTTTAGATAATTTTTTTATGATACAGCATTAAAAAAAACATACAACATTAAATTTTCAACCCTCTACGATCAACCCCTATTTTTTATTTGTTAATTATAAACTTTAATGCTGTCGATTGAAGCTTTTCCGGGCAGGACGACGTCTGCCGGGACAGCTAGTAGTCTATAAAGATTTTTTGGGACTTTTTGGATAGAATCATTCATTAGGTGGTTCACCTCTCTCTTGCAAAATCGTAAGAGTTGTTAACTTTTCCTTTCCTCTTTCTAATTTTGAACAAAGTAGTGGAAAATTCTGAAAAAACTCAAGATGGTGAAAACAGTTTGTCAAAAATTGGTTTGAGCGAGAGACATTGATTAAAAGACTAATTTTGTTAAAATTGAATGTATGAGTAAAACTAGGAAAATAACTTTGATTTGAATGTGAGCGTCTGTGTAGTTTTTGAATAAGTTTATGTTCAATTAAATGGATATTTAGGATTGTATACTCAAATGAGAGAAAAATTTCGTCATACGCACTTGACCAATAATCGTGTTTTAGGAAATATGGTGCAGTTGTCTTCATCGCATGCATGAGATTCGAAACGGCAAAACGGAAGTTGCAATATCTGTCATTCAATGACTTCTATCACTGCGCTCAGGTAATTTATAATATATTACTTACTTAAACAAATACTTCATGTATCGCCGAAAATGATTTGAAATAAAAAAATTAATTAAATGAATTTTTAATTTCACTTAATTCTTTAAAATAATTTCAGTCTATGCTACCATTTGACAAAAGAATGTGTTTGATTTGTTAATTTCTTAACTTCCCTCTGCTGTTGTTTACTGCTCAGGATATTTTATTCTTTTTCAAGGGTATTTCTTTGTATATTTTTATCACTTTTTTTATTATTTTGATGTAGTTATTGTTTATAAATAACTACATAAACAGTCTGTTACACTTTTCTTCTACTATTTTTGTGTTTGATATTGTCTTGAACATTTTATTTCATGTATTTTTATTGTAACACATTTATATAAAGTCATGGATAACATTAAAATAATAGGATGTTTTCTTTTATAAGTAGAAGAAATAGCTTATAGCTTCTTCTTGATACAAGTATATATAAACGCTGGTGCGAGCAATTACATATACATTTATAATTCTGCGTGATTCAGCATACTGTTACATACCCACAAAAAAATGCGCATCTGGTTTATTACCCTTCCCGCATTCGGAGTTATTTTGTTTACTTCGTGTTTAAAATTTGCAATTAGACAATAGCCTATTGTTATTGTTTTCTACTTTGTGGGCCGTTCGCAGGAAAAATTAACCAGGTGTGCAGATTATGGTTTCTCGGAAACCCCAGTCCACGCGGTCGATTTTTTTGTATTGTATAGTTAGTATAAAACAATGCCCGAACGGAGGGGTGGGACAGTCAAGCGAGGATTACGATACGAGCAAGACATAAATTTGATGAGCGATATAGTGACGGACTTTGCGCGTGTTAATAAATCGTGCAGTTTGTACTGGTAGTGTCTAGTTGAATTTGTACCTATGTTATACGTGTTTGTATAGTTCTAATAAATTCTACAGTAATTCCAACGGCGTTTTAATTCAAGTCCTGCGTAACTCGTAACAATACACTTTGCAGGATTTTTCAGTTATATTTTTACTGGGCCACTGTCATTTAGTCATGCAGTACATATAATAAAGACTAAATGAAAATCTGTTTTGTTAGGCTATAATGGGCAGTTGGACTTACTGCTGTACTGGCCCCGAATACTACGACACAGAAATGGACAGAGAGTTCCTTCTAGAACTGAGAGAGCTAAGGATACTGCTCGACAAAGAAAAAGAACATAAACAGTATGTGACTTAGTATTTTTTAAATAATTTATTGAATTTTTTATATATCACATTGGAAATGTCTCGGGGTTACTAATTTTTTTATTTTCAGTTTAATATGTATGCGGTTGAAACCTAAACTCTTGGAGAAGTCGTACCAGGAGTTGGAACTAAATTTCCGGTAACTTTTGTTATAATGATTATATTAGATATTAAAATTTTATTTACTTGAAACAGTATAAATTTAGACTATTTACAAAAGTTTATATTATATTTTAGGAATAACCTTTATGATACATGCTCGGGTCTGAGTGTTATCGCGATATCGGTTTTTTAGTTTTTTTTTTTAACTTCAGCGTGTATACTGTCTAAACGGTGTACGATCTCGACCAGGATTCGAACTCGCATAGTTAAATTGTAAAAGCTTTTCTGTATATTAAGGATTATGTGTATGTGTGAGTGCATATGAATTAGTGAGTGTAAGTCTATATAATCGAGTGCTTGTATGAATGAGTGTACCTTTTTGTTTCCTACTTATTATTTTCATAAACAGTAATTAATAATAACATTAAATATGAGCATTTATTGATTCGAAATTAATTTCTCAGACTGTACACCCGCGCCTTGGTTGGTTTGGCCTGTAATCTTCACAGGGGCAGAGAACTAAGGTCCCTCTTCACAGACCTGTTGGAACGGTAAGTGGATTTATGCCGGGTCTTTATCTTTCTATACATTTTTCTACCTTACCATTGGTAGATAATTGACATTATTTGTGTGAGAATTTTATTTAAAAAAAACCACTTTCTGAATGTGATTATTAACGATTCTATTATAAATATTTATTTTTGATCCTAGTAAGTAAGTAGTAAGTTGGTGTTTACAAACAAGTAGAGAAATCGAGGGTCTACCACAGTCACGAGTTTGTTAAAACCGACAACCGCATGTGTGTCATACAATGTTCTTCAACAAAGGGAGAAAACAGTACAAACAATATGTAATGAAATAAACTCATTAAAGTTTCTAATATGAAAATGGCGCGCATTTTTTCTATAGGATCAAAAGCGCTTCTAAGGAGGTTCGATTATTCAGCCTATTTATTCTCATAATGTGAAGCTCCTTGGGGAATTGCTATTATATTTTACTTGCGGCGAATAGGTACTTTGATAAGAATATCCATTTTACCCCATTTTCCAGCGTGGTGCGTAATTCTTAACTTTCGAACAATGTACACTAGCTTGGAAAATGCGTTTTTATGAGCAAATGGTTTGAAAAAGTATATATTGCTTTCCTATATATTTGCTGTCTTGATGATATTGAATCAATTTATTACTTTATAAAAATATTCTTCGACTTTACATACTCAAAAGTATGCTTTAAATGAAAGTGTTTCACAAAAAAATGCCATTCATTCTTTTCCCTTGGAATATTTATTTATCTTAATTAAGTTTGTTTGGTAATTTCAGTTGCGTGGAGCCCCTTCGGTTGGGTTCGTGGCCTAAAACGGATTTAGCCCAATTTCTTTGTGCATACGAACAGTGCGCTTTGCAAATGGATGTTTTGAGGTAATGTATAATTCCTGTGGCCGAGCGGCCTGTCGAAAGAGGCAAGAACCCACAGCCAGGTGGTAGGCTATTTGCCCGACTGCATGCCTACCACCCCTGGTCTAGAGTATTCCACCATAACAACTTTGAGTTGTGTTCCGGCATCAGTTGCCAGGTTCCGGTTTCTCCATCAAGGTCGGCAGCACATTATTAGCACCTCTGGTGTTACAAAAGTCCATAGGTGATGGTAATCGCTTTCTATCAGGTTTGCCTGTCTGTTCAACACACGCAATAAGATAAAAAGAAGGAATGTAGACAATACTACATGTAATGTCTAAATCCCATTTCTTTTTATGATTCCATAGTCATTTTGACAAAAAAGGAAACCTTACGTTTTGTTTTTGTGTGCGTCTGTCCGTCTTTCTCATGTCTTAGTTATTTTTCTCGAGAACTACTGGGTATATTTGGTTGGAATACGTGTAATTCGCGCAGCAACGGAGAAAGAATAGTAATTAGACCTCTTTACTTACTATTTACTGCAATTTCGCAGTAGCCGTAAAAATACCACCTTTGATATACAAATTTTTTTTTTACAGGGAAGCAGATTTGAAGAGTGTTTGGGAGCGATACATGCGCGTAATTAGTCAATGTTTATTAACCATGTACCATATCTAAACTTTATTAGTATTAAATAAGTGTACTATAAATTGAATGTTGATCGTCTAGTAAAATAGGTAACTTTGAAAAATTATTAAATCGTACATTTTCAGGGGGTGCCACGAGAGTCCTGTGTTGCGTTTTGACATATCAAAACAATCCTCGACTCTCAGCTATCATTTTATTATTTAAAACACATTTGTAGATCAAATCAATAAAATGTAATATTAATTAAGATGTAGTTAAAGTTTTCTCCTTTGTATTATTAAGGGTGCCTTTCCACCAGAGATGTGCTATGAAGCTATGCTGCGAAGATGTGAAATATACGCTACGAACATATGTGACCGTTTCGACCAATACTAAGCTATATAGCTGTGCGAGGAAGATGCGCTATTCAGCGACGAACGCGGGCATACTGTAGATACTCTGCTCTGCACATAGCTACACCACTCGCGACGGCCCATAGCAGGCATCCATATAAAAAACATATCTTAGTTGAATCCGTTTCCACCAGTACTAAGCTATATGGACCAATGAATATGATTGGTGGATATCAAACGCATCCATAGCATAGCACATCTCTGGTGGAAAAGCATCCTAACTAGGATATGCCTTTAACTTCGTCCACGCTCGACTTTTAATGCCCGGTACACAGTCGCGCAACATTTAGAAATGAATGTAAGGTATCGTTTTAGTGAGAACTGTGTTGAAATAAGCTAATTTTAAACCACCCGAACAACTTCTAAACCGCTCCCTGGAAAATTGCCGCGGGATTCTCAGGATATAAAGTAGTGCAATTTTTGATTCTCAACAATTTGCTGTCGATCAGTGAATACCGCATCGAAATCGGCCCAGTAGTTTTTACGTGAATCCCGATCAAACAGACAAGAAACCTAAAAAAATGCATCGTGTTCTCCGTTGTTTTTATAGTCTATTCCAGTTGGATTTTTTATTTCAATATACAGACACGGCATGTTTAGAATTTTATAATATTATAGAACCATTCATTGCAACTTATTTGTACTAAGTGCTTCATAATACATAATGAGCAAAAAATCTAAACTTCAAATAAATTGAAAAGAAACTTGCAACGGACTAAGTTTTTGACTGATTTGTTCTTAAAAGATATATATTTAAAATGACAATAATCAAAACACAAACAACTAGCGCCATCTAGACTTGTAGCATTTAGGACAGTGTAGTATTTTACTGGGTGGTTGGCAATTGTTAGTATAGTGGAGTCGCGGAGCAGGAATAATTTCGTACGTTAACCTTTTATTACCTATCTCTGTCACTCCCGCGTAAATATAATGAGACTCGCTCGCACAGATGCAATGGCCGCCGTCCCCAGGGATTGTAAACATTTTACCATCAAAAAATGTCTATTGCATTTTTCAAATGGTAAGGTAAGTACTTATTATGAACGAATTATTTTATATGATGACAATAAGGTCGATCAAGGACTTCTTTTGTAGTCCATAAACAAACTCTCCATTGTTTATGAGCGGGACTTACCTCTGCTAAGTAATCGGAAACCAATATTTATATATACACATTGTTTATATGTAAACATTAGATACTATTAACTATACTTCTTAACGATGCCAAAATAGTTGGTTGATAGTTTTTAGAAAGTTGTTTCCCACGAAGGCAATGCAGATGCTAGGATATGGAATCATTTATGATGACCCCCGTAATGTCTTTATTGTTTTATGTTTTCGAGAATGTCGGTAATAGTTTAAAATAACGCCCTTTTGTAAGACCATTTGCGTCAAAGAAAGTTGATCCTGACATCTGCCATTGCCATTGTACATATTTTAGAAAATAGTTTTGTAATTTAACTGCATGCTTTGTTTAAGTTCAGTGAGGAAACAATTTATTAGTTTATACACGAGGGTGTAATGTCACAGGCGAGACGTCGTCGGAAAGCAGTAACTCCGATACAGAGGAATCGGATTCTGATTTATGAATTTTCATATTTTATTTCTATCCGAGTTAGTAATGGTAAATCGATTTTTATAATTGTTATAATATAACATCTAAATATTTTTTTTAAGAAGTTAGTAATTTTTTTCTCCTTCAAACATTTTATGTAAACCGCACTTAATACAAACATGTTTGTGACCACTGGCACTAGGTAGAGAGGTCATTGTACGAAATTCTTCCTGCTCCGCGGCTCCACTATAGTAAATAAATGTGGATTGTAATGTTAAATTGCTTTTTTTCACACCTTATATATATCAAATTTTGAAGTTATTCGAGCATTTCGAGAAAAAGAAAATACTGTAATGGGAAACACATCGGAAAATTCTAGTGCCGCGGATTCCTGACACCCAGATTATAGTAAAAGTAAAAAAAGTAGTTGTCCATCACTACTAAACTTTAAAGCGTGCGAATTCACAAGAACACGCGCGCATTCATGCCAGGAATCGAACTCCGGACTACTATGTTTTGGTAAGTTTTCCGGACAAACTATTTAAACAGAGGGTCTTAAAACTCCAATAAAACAACTAAGCTATTTTTATTTATTTATTGTAATAATACACTATACAAAGAAACAATCGTAAGTTTAAAATAATTTCTAAAAATCGGTATCATATTTACAGAATATTAAGTAAATTTACATAATCAACAATTTGCTTAAGTTTTTAAGCCCACATCTAGAATATTAGGAATGACTAATATCTCAGTAAAAAATGTAACTGAAAAAAACCTCTTGACTAATTCCAACATTTCAAGACAGCGCTACAAGTCTAACCTTCTAATATATTATTAATGCTATAGACTTTCAACCAATATTAGTATTATCTAAACGAGTTTTTCAAACCAAATCAATCAAAACTTAAATCCAATAAAAAATTGGCCTGAGTTTGATTTCGAATATTTAATAAAAGATTAAAGTGTTGGTCGAATGTCAAGTGTTCAATATTAAAACGCAAGAGAATCTTCTGGCGCTCTTTAGAAATATGGGATATAGAAAAGTTATTTGTAAGGCTTCTATTCTTTTCGTTACATTTTTGAAACATATTTATCATTCATATTCTTTAATGGGTTGGAATTAATTTTTGTTAGATTACTGATTGCATAATATTAGTCGAGTTGTAATAATTGATCATTTATGATTACTATATTTGTATCGATTATCCCACTTACTGATGGCAACACTGACATCGGCCATTTTCGTTGCGACCGCCGCGCCGTGGGAGTGACACGATCGGAATAAATACGGTTCATAAGCGTGTATATTCTATTATTATACGATAATTAATTTTGCAAAGCATTGGTTATACAATGTTACAATTGCGTGGGATCGATTCTAAGCAATTATTATCTAAATACATCGGAATATTGCAACTTGTTCCATTATAAGAATATTCACAATATAAATAAAATATTTAGCACTAAGATTTATAACTTTTGTGCAGGAATGTATACTGAATTCAAATTGAAAAAGTTTAGAAGAGGAAAAATAATAAAAACGACAACCGTCCAATTAAAAATGTAACTCTTAAAAATCCGTAAATCCTATATTTCTAGAGGGCACCACAGTCATTCTTTTTCCTGCGTTTTGTTATAGAAAATACCATTCGACTTTCAGCCAGCATTTTATTATCAAATAATTATTAAAAATTAATTTAGATTTTTGAGTGAGATGATCTATAAATATGTTACGGGTAATCTGGAAGAGATCGCTTCTTAGCGATAAGAGCGCCTATTGTGCACATTTAGAATATTTTTAGGCTTATAAGTTCATCTGTGTTTTCTGTAATGGTGTACAATAAAGTGTTATCTATCTATCTATGTTTTAAATGATTAAATGTTATCTGAAAGTCTAATGGCGTTCTGACTCGTCAAAACGCAATAGGAGAATGACTTGTAGAGCTTTTTGCATGTTGGATTTAGGGAAAGAGCTAAGTAATACATTTTTACCGTATGTTTGCCATTACTATTTTCTTTGTCCATGGCATTATCACGGAGCAGATTGGTAGACTCCAATCCTCTCCCAAGCCATGGAAAAAGAATACTGCGTAATGTAAATCGCCTGCTAAAGAAACTTAATTCGACATGTTCCTGTACTATGAAAATAGATGGCACCACATGTCATTAAGTCGCGTAATCAAATCTTTTCCGCCAACATAGTAACACGCAGAGGTCTTGACTCGACTCAAGTTCTGGCATGGTAAATTTCGCTAGCGAACTTTCCTTTTTTTTCGGATTGTCTGGGATCGGCCCCAGAGCTGTATGTTGTTTAATACCCATAATATATGTGTAAATTGTGTACACTGGGGATATATTTTAATGTTCTACGTATTTTTATAATCGAAAGCAACTTTTTTTTAGATAGAATTACCCTAATAAAATCGCGTCTTGAAAGTTTCAAGTGTAGAATGATCTGTGGCACCATCTATTATTCAAGGTGTAGAAGCTTCACAGAGTTACGTTCTTAACTGTGCGTTTATCTTTTTTAGTAACCTTCATCCACAAGTGTAAAATTTTAACAATATGCTTCTTGGTTAACATAAATATTACTACTTGTTTGTTTACTATTACATGTAAGTAAATTCAAAAAGCCTTATATACTAAAATCACATTATACTTATGATTTAAACGTTTTTTTTTAATTAATTTAACACATTCCTTTGGATACATTTTTGATAAAAAAAATCCATTGAAAACAATTTTCACAACAAATAACACTATATTTTATATAACATCCAGACTTCATTTAATGTTATAAAAAGCCTTTAAATATTAAATGTCATAAAACTAAAATTATTCCGAAAACGAGTCATATTATATTTAAAAGTATGTTATTTTTGAAGTTTCAAGATGTGTTACAGATGAGTATCGACACTTGCAATCTCATTCCAGAGTGTGTCACAGCCGATTATACAAGGAACTAGGTATAGGGGTACAGATATAAAATATGCCAAATATATGCTCATATCAGATATTATATATAGACAGTGGAACAATGAAGCGAAGTAAACATAGGAAAAGTAAGTTAAATATAGCAAGTTTTGTTGAAATTAAATAAATCACTTATTTTCAAAATTAAATAAAAGTACATTCAAGGACTTTTTATAAATCCTGCAACATGAAATGTGGTACACTTTGTATTTTGTAGGATTTCTAACGAAAGGGTCAGAAGTAATCGAATTCTCTCTCGTTCTCACTTTCAAAGTAAGAAATCTTTTGGTGTTAACAAAAAAGAAATGCATGAGGCAAAGTACTTATTATTTTTGTCAAGATTTTACAAAACGTCAAAATGTTCAAATTATTTTCTTTACAATTTCAATCGGTTACCAAGTACAACATATATACATCTTCTTTGTCAAAAAAGAGATCTATTATAAATAAAGTTTTCCATCTTTTTCTAATCGCTTATTAGAGACTGGGACAGAGTTAGACTAAGAGTACAAAAAATTGACCAGTAAAAAGGAACTATCACACGACATGTACATAGATTACGAAGTAGACTTAATTTTCAACTACAACGAATTAAAAAATCCAATATAATCTATTTTTAATAAAAACTTTTGAATTTATAGTAGATTAATAATACTTTTATCCCCTTACCAACTATCCCCCATTCTCAAAGCGTACACAATGGCTGGCGCCTTATTCTACTTGAGAAATAGAACCTCATATGTCAACTTCGCAAATTTTCCTCTTCTGTGGGAAACCAAATTTGTCCTTTTTAATGACCTCTTGTTTCAATCGTTGGTATGTCTCTAGCCTTGAAATAGCATATTCCTGTAAAAAATATTTTCAATATTATTATTTTTATTTATAATTTTATTTGAGGAAAACATGTCCCATAGTCCTAATACATATTACATTATTCAAATTATACACTATACAGATTAAAATTAATACATACAATTTAAAAAGTCACACATACATACAATATTACATTCACACTTACTCACATATATACCACAAGTTATACTTTGACTATACTATTATCATATTATGCATAGCGCAGCAGTGCCTAACATAGGTACAGTCTACCCTATCAGCACTCATTGGTATAATAACTGAAAAAATAATTATCCCAACTGGCTTAAAGGCCTAGATGCCAAGCCATAAATGCATAAAAAAAACCCAATGCTGGGCTCAGACCTGCCCATTTCTAGGCAAATAGACTGAATTCGCCACGTTTGTCTAAGGAAGCTTGACGCGTTTCACGCATTGGTTATCTTCGATGTAGGTTACATGCCGATGTTGTCTTCCGCCGTCAGTGTGTGGTAATTGGGTTTTTGAACCAATTTGTTTTTTGTATTAAATGGAAAGATTATGTATAAGTTTTATAAAAAACCTGTTTTTTTTGCTATGACTAAACAGTTAAGCACATTTAGCTGTGTGCTACGAAGCTACGATGAGTTATTTTGAAAAATTATCACGTGACGTCATACGCACATTCGGTACTCAGGTACTTCGGGTTCAAACTTATTTTATTTAAAGAAAAAAAATAGATTCAAAAACCCAATTGTAAATAATATGTACGTAAATTCCGACAACTACTTAAGTGGTGCATGTCTCCCGTGTCCCGTCTAGGATCACTGTAATCATGGCTTATTATTATTACAGGCATATTGAGCACAATTATTACAATTTTGAAAGTCAATATGCCGCACATCGGTAGCACCTTTGGTGTAATGTCCTTCGGTGATAGTAACCGCTTTCCATCAGATGGGCTGTCTATCTGTCTGCTGAACTCATGCAATTATTTGGGATGTGTTAATGTATGTACACTAAAAAACAATTTCAAAACTCAGATAATAACTATGACTGGTCTTTCTAATATTTTTTCACAAAGCAGAAAAATGCTGCGATTAACGCAGTTTTTATTATGTGTATACTTTTTAGAGAAGAAAACTTAAGAATATATTAAATACTCCAAATTCAAATTTAACTCAAAAACCTTAAATATTAAACTCACCCAATAACCAAAAGGTATTTTACTCTTCGATGCGTTAACCAAAGACCATAATGACCAGAATAAATGAGAGACCATCGCAAACGCCTCGACTTCGTTCAATAGTTGGTTGACGTCGTCAATAGATGGCGCTAAAAGAGTTTTCTCCTCAGACACGTTGCATTGGTAGTGCTTAAGATATTCTTTTATGAATATTTCCTAAAAAAAAACAGTAAATTAAAAATATTTTGAAACCGTCAAAAGAACATTTTTATAGCCGTAATAAGGTGTAGTTGACAGAAAAATCAACTGACAGACTTTTTATAATGGTAATAAAAAACGTTACAGCCTCCTAATTTCCAGTTTAGTACGTTATGACGTCATATTTGAAACGAGTCAAATGGAGTATTTATTATTGATTAAACAGTAATAAAAATATTTTTTATTTAGAAGGCAAGAGAAAAGGGCCTTTTAACGTTCCCTCTGTTAGGGTGATACCACAACAATCGATACCGTTCCATAAAACGTCGTTAATCATATCGTCTGCTATATATGCTCTATTCTCAGATAATCAAACAGCTCGATCGACGTCAATTAGTCCATGCTACCATCGATCGATTGGTGTGGTAAAAACTATCGATCGACGTCGACTAATCCATTTTACCATCGATCGACAATCGACGATTGATTAATCGGTGTCATAGAAACTATGGATCGACGTCGACTAATCCATTTTACCATCGATCGATAGGTGTGGTAGAAACTATCGATCGACGTCGACTAATCCATTTTACCATCGATCGACGATTGATTAATCGGTGTCATAGAAACTATGGATCGACGTCGACTAATCCATTTTACCATCGATCGATAGGTGTGGTAGAAACTATCGATCGACGTCGACTAATCCATTTTACCATCGATCGACAATCGACGATTGATTAATCGGTGTCATAGAAACTATGGATCGACGTCGACTAATCCATTTTACCATCGATCGATAGGTGTGGTAGAAACTATCGATCGACGTCGACTAATCCATTTTACCATCGATCGACAATCGACGATTGATTAATCGGTGTCATAGAAACTATGGATCGACGTCGACTAATCCATTTTACCATCGATCGATAGGTGTGGTAGAAACTATCGATCGACGTCGACTAATCCATTTTACCATCGATCGACAATCGAAGATTGATTAATCGGTGTCATAGAAACTATGGATCGACGTCGACTAATCCATTTTACCATCGATCGATAGGTGTGGTAGAAACTATCGATCGACGTCGACTAATCCATTTTACCATCGATCGACAATCGACGATTGATTAATCGGTGTCATAGAAACTATGGATCGACGTCGACTAATCCATTTTACCATCGATCGATAGGTGTGGTAGAAACTATCGATCGACGTCGACTAATCCATTTTACCATCGATCGACAATCGAAGATTGATTAATCGGTGTCATAGAAACTATGGATCGACGTCGACTAATCCATTTTACCATCGATCGATAGGTGTGGTAGAAACTATCGATCGACGTCGACTAATCCATTTTACCATCGATCGACAATCGACGATTGATTAATCGGTGTCATAGAAACTATGGATCGACGTCGACTAATCCATTTTACCATCGATCGATAGGTGTGGTAGAAACTATCGATCGACGTCGACTAATCCATTTTACCATCGATCGACAATCGAAGATTGATTAATCGGTGTCATAGAAACTATGGATCGACGTCGACTAATCCATTTTACCATCGATCGATAGGTGTGGTAGAAACTATCGATCGACGTCGACTAATCCATTTTACCATCGATCGACAATCGAAGATTGATTAATCGGTGTCATAGAAACTATGGATCGACGTCGACTAATCCATTTTACCATCGATCGACAATCGACGATTGATTAATCGGTGTCATAGAAACTATGGATCGACGTCGACTAATCCATTTTACCATCGATCGATAGGTGTGGTAGAAACTATCGATCGACGTCGACTAATCCATTTTACCATCGATCGACAATCGAAGATTGATTAATCGGTGTCATAGAAACTATGGATCGACGTCGACTAATCCATTTTACCATCGATCGATAGGTGTGGTAGAAACTATCGATCGACGTCGACTAATCCATTTTACCATCGATCGACAATCGACGATTGATTAATCGGTGTCATAGAAACTATGGATCGACGTCGACTAATCCATTTTACCATCGATCGATAGGTGTGGTAGAAACTATCGATCGACGTCGACTAATCCATTTTACCATCGATCGACAATCGACGATTGATTAATCGGTGTCATAGAAACTATGGATCGACGTCGACTAATCCATTTTACCATCGATCGATAGGTGTGGTAGAAACTATCGATCGACGTCGACTAATCCATTTTACCATCGATCGACAATCGACGATTGATTAATCGGTGTCATAGAAACTATGGATCGACGTCGACTAATCCATTTTACCATCGATCGATAGGTGTGGTAGAAACTATCGATCGACGTCGACTAATCCATTTTACCATCGATCGACAATCGAAGATTGATTAATCGGTGTCATAGAAACTATGGATCGACGTCGACTAATCCATTTTACCATCGATCGATAGGTGTGGTAGAAACTATCGATCGACGTCGACTAATCCATTTTACCATCGATCGACAATCGACGATTGATTAATCGGTGTCATAGAAACTATGGATCGACGTCGACTAATCCATTTTACCATCGATCGATAGGTGTGGTAGAAACTATCGATCGACGTCGACTAATCCATTTTACCATCGATCGACAATCGAAGATTGATTAATCGGTGTCATAGAAACTATGGATCGACGTCGACTAATCCATTTTACCATCGATCGATAGGTGTGGTAGAAACTATCGATCGACGTCGACTAATCCATTTTACCATCGATCGACAATCGACGATTGATTAATCGGTGTCATAGAAACTATGGATCGACGTCGACTAATCCATTTTACCATCGATCGATAGGTGTGGTAGAAACTATCGATCGACGTCGACTAATCCATTTTACCATCGATCGACAATCGAAGATTGATTAATCGGTGTCATAGAAACTATGGATCGACGTCGACTAATCCATTTTACCATCGATCGATAGGTGTGGTAGAAACTATCGATCGACGTCGACTAATCCATTTTACCATCGATCGACAATCGAAGATTGATTAATCGGTGTCATAGAAACTATGGATCGACGTCGACTAATCCATTTTACCATCGATCGATAGGTGTGGTAGAAACTATCGATCGACGTCGACTAATCCATTTTACCATCGATCGACAATCGACGATTGATTAATCGGTGTCATAGAAACTATGGATCGACGTCGACTAATCCATTTTACCATCGATCGATAGGTGTGGTAGAAACTATCGATCGACGTCGACTAATCCATTTTACCATCGATCGACAATCGAAGATTGATTAATCGGTGTCATAGAAACTATGGATCGACGTCGACTAATCCATTTTACCATCGATCGATAGGTGTGGTAGAAACTATCGATCGACGTCGACTAATCCATTTTACCATCGATCGACAATCGACGATTGATTAATCGGTGTCATAGAAACTATGGATCGACGTCGACTAATCCATTTTACCATCGATCGATAGGTGTGGTAGAAACTATCGATCGACGTCGACTAATCCATTTTACCATCGATCGACAATCGAAGATTGATTAATCGGTGTCATAGAAACTATGGATCGACGTCGACTAATCCATTTTACCATCGATCGATAGGTGTGGTAGAAACTATCGATCGACGTCGACTAATCCATTTTACCATCGATCGACAATCGACGATTGATTAATCGGTGTCATAGAAACTATGGATCGACGTCGACTAATCCATTTTACCATCGATCGATAGGTGTGGTAGAAACTATCGATCGACGTCGACTAATCCATTTTACCATCGATCGACAATCGACGATTGATTAATCGGTGTCATAGAAACTATGGATCGACGTCGACTAATCCATTTTACCATCGATCGATAGGTGTGGTAGAAACTATCGATCGACGTCGACTAATCCATTTTACCATCGATCGACAATCGACGATTGATTAATCGGTGTCATAGAAACTATGGATCGACGTCGACTAATCCATTTTACCATCGATCGATAGGTGTGGTAGAAACTATCGATCGACGTCGACTAATCCATTTTACCATCGATCGACAATCGACGATTGATTAATCGGTGTCATAGAAACTATGGATCGACGTCGACTAATCCATTTTACCATCGATCGATAGGTGTGGTAGAAACTATCGATCGACGTCGACTAATCCATTTTACCATCGATCGACAATCGAAGATTGATTAATCGGTGTCATAGAAACTATGGATCGACGTCGACTAATCCATTTTACCATCGATCGATAGGTGTGGTAGAAACTATCGATCGACGTCGACTAATCCATTTTACCATCGATCGACAATCGACGATTGATTAATCGGTGTCATAGAAACTATGGATCGACGTCGACTAATCCATTTTACCATCGATCGATAGGTGTGGTAGAAACTATCGATCGACGTCGACTAATCCATTTTACCATCGATCGACAATCGACGATTGATTAATCGGTGTCATAGAAACTATGGATCGACGTCGACTAATCCATTTTACCATCGATCGATAGGTGTGGTAGAAACTATCGATCGACGTCGACTAATCCATTTTACCATCGATCGACAATCGAAGATTGATTAATCGGTGTCATAGAAACTATGGATCGACGTCGACTAATCCATTTTACCATCGATCGATAGGTGTGGTAGAAACTATCGATCGACGTCGACTAATCCATTTTACCATCGATCGACAATCGAAGATTGATTAATCGGTGTCATAGAAACTATGGATCGACGTCGACTAATCCATTTTACCATCGATCGATAGGTGTGGTAGAAACTATCGATCGACGTCGACTAATCCATTTTACCATCGATCGACAATCGACGATTGATTAATCGGTGTCATAGAAACTATGGATCGACGTCGACTAATCCATTTTACCATCGATCGATAGGTGTGGTAGAAACTATCGATCGACGTCGACTAATCCATTTTACCATCGATCGACAATCGAAGATTGATTAATCGGTGTCATAGAAACTATGGATCGACGTCGACTAATCCATTTTACCATCGATCGATAGGTGTGGTAGAAACTATCGATCGACGTCGACTAATCCATTTTACCATCGATCGACAATCGACGATTGATTAATCGGTGTCATAGAAACTATGGATCGACGTCGACTAATCCATTTTACCATCGATCGATAGGTGTGGTAGAAACTATCGATCGACGTCGACTAATCCATTTTACCATCGATCGACAATCGAAGATTGATTAATCGGTGTCATAGAAACTATGGATCGACGTCGACTAATCCATTTTACCATCGATCGATAGGTGTGGTAGAAACTATCGATCGACGTCGACTAATCCATTTTACCATCGATCGACAATCGACGATTGATTAATCGGTGTCATAGAAACTATGGATCGACGTCGACTAATCCATTTTACCATCGATCGATAGGTGTGGTAGAAACTATCGATCGACGTCGACTAATCCATTTTACCATCGATCGACAATCGACGATTGATTAATCGGTGTCATAGAAACTATGGATCGACGTCGACTAATCCATTTTACCATCGATCGATAGGTGTGGTAGAAACTATCGATCGACGTCGACTAATCCATTTTACCATCGATCGACAATCGAAGATTGATTAATCGGTGTCATAGAAACTATGGATCGACGTCGACTAATCCATTTTACCATCGATCGATAGGTGTGGTAGAAACTATCGATCGACGTCGACTAATCCATTTTACCATCGATCGACAATCGACGATTGATTAATCGGTGTCATAGAAACTATGGATCGACGTCGACTAATCCATTTTACCATCGATCGATAGGTGTGGTAGAAACTATCGATCGACGTCGACTAATCCATTTTACCATCGATCGACAATCGAAGATTGATTAATCGGTGTCATAGAAACTATGGATCGACGTCGACTAATCCATTTTACCATCGATCGATAGGTGTGGTAGAAACTATCGATCGACGTCGACTAATCCATTTTACCATCGATCGACAATCGACGATTGATTAATCGGTGTCATAGAAACTATGGATCGACGTCGACTAATCCATTTTACCATCGATCGATAGGTGTGGTAGAAACTATCGATCGACGTCGACTAATCCATTTTACCATCGATCGACAATCGAAGATTGATTAATCGGTGTCATAGAAACTATGGATCGACGTCGACTAATCCATTTTACCATCGATCGATAGGTGTGGTAGAAACTATCGATCGACGTCGACTAATCCATTTTACCATCGATCGACAATCGAAGATTGATTAATCGGTGTCATAGAAACTATGGATCGACGTCGACTAATCCATTTTACCATCGATCGATAGGTGTGGTAGAAACTATCGATCGACGTCGACTAATCCATTTTACCATCGATCGACAATCGACGATTGATTAATCGGTGTCATAGAAACTATGGATCGACGTCGACTAATCCATTTTACCATCGATCGATAGGTGTGGTAGAAACTATCGATCGACGTCGACTAATCCATTTTACCATCGATCGACAATCGAAGATTGATTAATCGGTGTCATAGAAACTATGGATCGACGTCGACTAATCCATTTTACCATCGATCGATAGGTGTGGTAGAAACTATCGATCGACGTCGACTAATCCATTTTACCATCGATCGACAATCGACGATTGATTAATCGGTGTCATAGAAACTATGGATCGACGTCGACTAATCCATTTTACCATCGATCGATAGGTGTGGTAGAAACTATCGATCGACGTCGACTAATCCATTTTACCATCGATCGACAATCGACGATTGATTAATCGGTGTCATAGAAACTATGGATCGACGTCGACTAATCCATTTTACCATCGATCGATAGGTGTGGTAGAAACTATCGATCGACGTCGACTAATCCATTTTACCATCGATCGACAATCGACGATTGATTAATCGGTGTCATAGAAACTATGGATCGACGTCGACTAATCCATTTTACCATCGATCGATAGGTGTGGTAGAAACTATCGATCGACGTAGACTAAACCATTTTAGCATCATTCGACGATCGACGATTGATTAATCGGTGTCATAGAAACTATGGATCGACGTCGACTAATCAATTTTACCATCGATCGACAATCGAAAATCGATTAATCGGTGTCATAGAAACTATGGATCGACGTAGACTAATCAATTTTACCATCGATCGATCGGTGTGGTAGAAACTATCGATCGACGTAGACTAAACCATTTTAGCATCATTCGACGATCGATCGATTGGTCTGATAACACCCTTACACTAAACATGGTTTAGAATTTATTGTAAACTGTGTCCTAATTTATAAAATTTCAGGACTGTTATATAGCTTTTAAGCAATACTTTTTAGGCATATCAATCTTAATAACTTTTATTAATGTTTCATTTCTCAGATTTATTTATTTAAAAAAAATGCATTTTTCCTTAAGGCTTAAGTCTTACGTATTTTGAACCTACTATTTTAACGATTTTTTTGTATATTCTTCATGGCCATTGGAATGAACTAATTATGGGTATGCATGTACTTACGATAGCTCAAACTAACATGGGCATTTTTATCCTAAAAAACGACTCTTTTCCATGGGATAGCCATACTAAAATCACACATACCTTCTGTTCCAAAGTGGGGCAGTTCTCTTGATTCTCAAAATAGAACGGATGCTCCGGATTCGTGTAATCATATCCCCACTCTTGAAAATGGTTTGCTATATCGAACCCCCTATAATTGTACGCGCAATATTCGAAATCTATCAAAACCAATTTCGGTTCACCGGAATCTGAAATCCTACTGAAAATACTGTCCGATGTGTTGGCATCATCAAAATGCGTTAAGGGTTCGAAATTTGATGATTTTATTGTATGGTTATTCTCTTTGAATGATTTTTCCATGTCACTGTCAGAGTATGTTTGGACGTAAACTGATGATACCTCATCATCGTGTGATGGAGCGACATCTTCCAGCATCAAGATGTTGCCTGAAAAATAATGCTTTTTTTAGGGTGCCGTGAATATTTTTGTAGGAAAGGAAGATCTTGAAAAAACATGGCAATGTTCCTTAATATTTTTTAAAATTATTTAACTTGAGTAATAAGCTTCCAAATTCGTAAACATTTTCTCTCTTCTCTTACCCGCCTAAATTTTGAACCACGAAGTGGAAATCTCTAAAAAAATTGACGTTATGTAATTTCCAAAATAATTGTATTTATAGTTTATTGCGGAAAAATACACTTGTATATTATTTATCTATAAAAAGTATTTATATTAAGAGATAATACTAAAAATGTAAAACAACCACATTGTCCACAGGTAAATAAATACATGAATTATAAACTTAAACAAGTAGATGATATAATATTAGTACAAAAATAAGAGTTATTAAATATTAAAAAATGAAAACTACTGGGCCAAACTATGTAAAATTTTTAGGGGACCAATTGGAAGCTATTCCGCGTCGAACAAAAAAAAATCACGTAAATCGGATCATAAATCACGGAGTTATCGGCGAACATACATAAAAAAAAGCAACAAAAAAAAAGATCCCGACGAATTGAGAACCTTTTGGAAGTCGTTTAAAAAAAAACAAAATATATAAAATGAAGATTAAAGTGCGAATAATAAAAAAGGGGTAAACTAAGCAAGCTGAATTGCATGCCGATCAGCAAACCAGTTTTTTACAATATCCGTTGAATACTTCTTGAGCAATAGGGTATTTTCGACTCGATGCTTTCTTATGGTTCCGGTTATAATCATAATCGGCAGACAAACACATATTGTTCATCCCCAAATTAAGCTAGTGTTATGGGTAATATACAACGGACTACTCTGGGGCCGATCCCAGACACCCAGACCATAGTAAATAACGGAGAAAATACGTTTCCGAAATTCACTATACCAGGAATCGAACCCGGAGCCTCTGCGTTGAAGTGAGGTAGGCCGGCAAAGGCTTATCCCGCTCAACCACAGAGGCCGTCAAATTATAAAACAGGGCTACGTCTGTCAGCCCTATTGCCACACACTTTACCCAAATTTCTTACATTAGGTATCACAACACTAATAATAAAAAGATAAAGTTCTTACCTTCTTGCATATCGTTGTGACAGAAGACAACTGGCGAATCAACTGTTGCTATGAATTTCTTCAACCATTCAATTTCTTTATCAAAATCGACTGTTTTCAAATACTTTATTATCCTTTGTTCTTCTTCGTTCTAAAACAAAAAGTGCATAATTATATATTTTTATTTTTCCAATGGCTGACTGTCCAATTAGTGCCTGGTTTCTAAATCATTTTATCCAATCATTTGCCGTAGCAATAGTAGAATATTAAAATTATCTACTTGTACGAAATTTATGTCTATCTAGCTGTGCCCACGATTTCGTCTTTATGGATTTTTTTTCTAACCCTAAATAAAAGGAAGCCTATGAACTCCCGTCAAAATCGGTCCAGCCGTTTTAGTGATTAGCCGGAACATCCAAAGGGAACAAAAATTAAAAATTGATTTTTTGATGTAAGTCCCGTATATACTTTGATATGCATTTAGTAAAAAAAAATATTTTGACTTTACAAACAGACATTTCAATTTTATTTATCAGTATAGAGATTAAATATGTCTTTACTAATGATGGGGGAATGTATTTACGTATCCCTTTGTACCCTGGGGATGGTCACGAGGTGTATGTGAGGCTCCTGAAGGCCAGATTTACATAACAACCTCGATGGAGGTGTCCCAATGACTGGGGCATCCCAGCGACCAATCAGTCAATCAATGTCTTTATTTGCAAGCATAAAGTACATTCTACTATATAGTGGTATATAAAATAACTTTATTAATATAATAAAGTCTAGTTCAGGAACATCTCAGCTATGCCTTATTAAGAGATAAAAATCCTATATAATAGTGCACATTGTGCACTAACAACTTTAAACAAGCTCCCAAGAATTACTCCCGAACAAACAGACAAACCCAAAATAAACTAAAAAACAATAGACTACACTTTTACAATTTCATAACATATTATGTACGTATGTATATATATATATACATAATCCAATTATAAGTCCATAGTGTCCCATGCTTGGAGGCCCCGATTTCAAACCAGTATCACTATGTCATTGTTGGCGGTGAGCATAACGCCTCCGACATACTCCGACGCATTGGTCACCGTCTGCGACCTGGTATGTCAAATTTTAACCAGCACTAAGGCAAATTATACTAAGTTATAGAGACTGTACATAATGCTCGATCTGCACAACAACACTGACCTTTCCCGGAGTGGTGCCAGCTAACCTCTCTTCTTTGGCCGTTTTCAACCACTTCCCCATAGTCTTCCATACCCAGTTGGGTTCTTTGGACAGCGGCACATCCATTGAATGTATCGCCGCCATTTTTTCCGCTATCTTCATCGAGAGCGCCGGTTCGGCCAGTTCCTTTGTTAACAGCGGACGGGCCTAGAGGGAAAAAATACAAGAATTACATGCCGACAAAGGTAAACGCACACCTGTCTGTCATAAAGCGCAGTTTATTACCTTCCCGCATTTTGAAATTCTTTTCTTTACTTTGTGATTAGAATTTGTAATTAAGAAAAACATTCTATTGTTATTGTACTGGTTTTATGGTCATCATTAGGCAGGTGTGTCGAACTAATTCTTGTTGTTATCGTATTGCGTCGAAGCTTGCCAGGTATTGCATCGGTGCATTATAAAGCAATGGACCAATGCGGAGAGGGACAGTCAAGCGAGGATTACGATACGACTAAGACGTACATTCGACAAGTTATAAAGTGACGGACTTTGCGCGTGTTATTGGGTCGTGCGGTTTGTACTAGTAGTGCATAGTTATATTTTACCTATGTTATATGTGTTTGTATAACTCTAATAAATTCTATAGTAATTCCAACGCCATTTTAATTCGAGTCCTGCGTAACTCGTAACAATACTATGAATAACTTTTCCTAATAAAAAAAAGTTTCAAATTGAAAATAAACTTATCTATTGACGAAATTGAAATTGATGTAAAAAATATGTTATTCGTTGAATTGTATAATTCCGAAATAAACTCTGACGATATAGTTTTAGGTGTGAGTATCCAGTCTCTTTTTTTAGTTTGGTTCATAAACTGGCCAACTCAGCTTACGTACTTTTAAACAAATCTACAGACACAGAGAATATGGTTGCTGAATGGCCTTCTTGACGCGAACACTGCATGCATTATAAAGAGACATCGTGTACATATTAATTTAAGAAAAAAGAAATAAATAAATAAAGAAGTTACAATAAATAATTACTAACCGATGCATGGAAAACATCGAGCATGTGACAAATATTATTGTATTTTATTTTATTTATTTAGGTTTATGGATTGGCAGCTAGGCCTTTAAGCCAGATCTTAGTTTATAATATAGTTTCTTCATTTTCTTAAGCCTATGTATAGCACAGCTAAACTGTAGTAATCAGCTAGTGCCATTCAACGGAGTTCTTGAGACAACTCAAAAGGCCACATTTGACTATACAGTTCACATTTCTCACAAAACACATAATTACTACTCATATCCTCCAACTATTGTTCATTTTAGAGTTATTTTACACATTTTTAGAAAATAAAACTGCACAGCACAACATCTCCTTTCAGTTCCCGCCAAAAACTCCAATATTATTGCAGGCAGTACAAAGACGGTAGAGTGGTGAGTGTTGATAGTAAACAGTGCGACATGCTGGTAGAGCGAATGTTATACGATTATGCAAACGGCATACAGCTCGTAGTACAGCGAATTTTAGTTTGTCAAAAAATTGTAGGTGGTAGGGCATTTGCCCGACTGGATGGCTACCACCCCTGGTCTAAAGTATGTCACCATAAGAGAGCAGCAACGCATTTGTGGCACCTTTGATATTGCAAATGTCCATAGTCGGTGGTAACCGCTTTCCATCAAGTGGGCCGTCTGCCTGTCTGCTGAACTCCTGCAATAAAAATAAATAAATATTAATAATAAATAATAAATTCGTGGCTGTCAGTGTTGCGGTTTAAGAGTTTATAAAGAAACAAAATACCAGCAGTCTTGCTTCGCAAACGAAGTGGTACTGCTTTGTAGTATTCCAATTTAGACCACGAGCGCAGTCTTAATTCTAAGGCAAAATTAGTACGCAACTTTTGTGACAATATTTTTTTATTTTTTGTTGTAAGCACAGCTAGTTAGGTTAGGAATATGAACATCAACTCACAGGTATATATTCTTCGATCCTTCCACCGGAGAAAACCCCATGAAGTTTAGGACCAAGTCGCCTTTCTGATAGAAGAGTGAATATAACAGACTCTGTTACTATCGCGTCCATCGCTCGCTCGCCGTGAACTTGACCGTAGATACGGAGGAGTACCTGCAAAACATCATGACCATTATTCTTAAAATACTTATCCGGCTTCGCGATTTGCTCTGCAACGCTTCGGCGTAAGGCGAAATACTGATAAGAGCCTTTTGTTGTCATAAAGTTTCAACAAATGTTTTACAATTTAACTTGATGGCGCCGTTGTGCGCCGCACGACCTTGCCTATATGGACGGCGCCTCCCCGCTTCGTTGAAATGCTTCAAATATTTTAGAAAAAGAAATAGAGTATTTTTTTTAATAAAATTGATCTTTATATCTACCTGTACTGACAAAAGAAATAATTAATGCAATCGTGGTTCATTCTAATGACGTGATTTCGAACACTGCCCGGAGAGCATGCATCTCATAGGCCTAATTATTTCTGACCTATGGGGGGTGGTTGTCAGCCACGCTCAAAATTAATTAATTATAAGCTAAAACTAAGGCTGGTGTGCACCGACTTTTAACCGATGGTTAAAATAAAATGTATGGAATGCCAACAATGTATGGAAAAACAGTGATTATTTTTCGTTAACCGTCGGTTAAATTTCGGTGCACACCAGCCTAAGACTACTTCCTTTTATTTTTAAATTATTTTATGACATTGATCTCGTTCGAACCAATTAGTTGAAAATCTACAAGCAAAAGAATTCAGAATATTATTAAAAAAATAAAATAAAATGTATGGAATGCCAACAATGTATGGAAAAACAGTGATTATTTTTGGTTAACCGTCGGTTAAATTTCGGTGCACACCAGCCTAAGACTACTTCCTTTTATTTTTAAATTATTTTATGACATTGATCTCGTTCGAACCAATTAGTTGAAAATCTACAAGCAAAAGAATTCAGAATATTATTAAATTATTTAACAATTTAATTATTATTTTCTTTATATAGAAATATATTTCATATTTGTCAACAAAAGAAGAAACAATATCAGACTCACCTTCCTTGGTTCTTCCATAGTGAAAGAGTTGGACCTGATCATAGATTTCCTCATCATCTTAGAGACCACGCTCTCTGGCTCCATATCTGAGGACAGGTCGCGGTTATAGCAACCTAACTTCGAAGTTTCATCTGGGAGCGCCACGTAGTACAAAAAGTTTGATAGACCACCGCTATGAAAGGAGTAAAGAAATTAAAACAACTCATTCCCATCCATGGTTTTCCTAAAGTGCTACAATATCAGCCCTTTTCAAAGAGCGTATACAGATATTTAGTGTGCCGACAAATTAGGCAAAGCATCAGCTCCCTTAGCGTTTCATATACCCATGCACGGGGATAACCGCTTAGCATGACGCTGATCAGCACCATGCTGGTATTATTATTTTGATTGTATAATTTGACATAGACTAACGGGCAGACAAAGGGTTTAAAGCACGATTTGAATTTGAAACTAAGTAACAACTGCCCCCGCCAAAACTCGGATCTCGGCTACTGAAAAGTGGTCGAAACGTCGGAATAATTAAAATCAAATAAATTACCGCGCTTAAAACCGTTAAAACGTAGTTTTATTATGTTATATACATAATAAAACTACGTTTCGTTACACTAGTCGCGAAAACTTAAGAAAATATGGTACAACTAGTAACCAATACTTTAAACATGGGAACACTCTCATGGGAATAGTCATGGTAGCGTAACAGCTAGTGCACGCATTACAAACTCAAAGGGCGCAGGTTCGAATCCTGGCCAGAACGCACTCACCACTTAGCCAGTGTTACAATCAGTTTATATTGTTACAATTACTAAGCGCTAACAACGGTGAAGAAAAACATTATGATGAAATCTGCACATCAAGACCCCATTCCCCCATATAGCAGGAGGTCCGAGCCTAGCAATGTGTCGATTTAGGCTGTTATTATTATTATCGAACTCGTCTCTCATTTCTTTCACCTTTTCCCAATTATTTGGGGTCGGCATAATACGTCTAAGGAAACAAACTCCTCTATTCTGACATACACCCTCTGTCACACCACAGATCATACAATTTTAAACATGGGAACTATCGAGAAGTTATTTAGATAAATAATTTATTTCTTTATCGCCTACAAATATGCGTTATTTAGGCCGACGGAAAATTACCAAAGATAAAACTTATATGAAGGTGGTATCTTACAGTTGTTAACACGCAGTTCATTCTATATACCTAATGTCGATCAATTGTATAGACGACACATGTTACAATAAAAAATATTTACATATAAATGAATAGGCGTTAAAATATCATCTTATCGCCTTTAATTTCAAAATATCATAATAAAAATGATAACAGTTTAAAAAATAACTATTATGCTATTTCACTCTTTTCAATTTTAATTATTAATTAATATACCATAAATGTCCCACTGCTGGGGTCGGACCTCCTGTTATAGGGGAATGGACAGTATACCTGCCACGCTTGTCCAAGGCGGCTTGGCGGGTTTGACACATCGGTTATCTATGTGCAGGTTGCATCACGATGTATTCATTCACCGTTGTTAGCACGTGGTAATAACAATATCACTCTTTTTACTTGCAAATAATTATGATGTGAGAATTTTGTACGTACGTACAAAATCTACAAGACTATGACGTTTTGTAAAGGCCATCTATATTACTATTATTATAGTTTAAGCCGTTTCACACAGGCACATGAGGCGATGGGTTTGACTTGAGATGAGAGATTGTTAGTGACGTTAAATATTGACAAATAACGTATGTATGTATGTGTATGTATCTAGATTGGGCCAAGAAATTGACTATATTTTTGGTTGGTCCTAATTATTTCTTCCACTAAACAGTTTCATATGTCCCGTAAAGAAGGGCAGGATAAACAGTGAAATAATTGTGACAATGTTCACTGGAAGTGGTGAATGGTTCCTATATTTATTTGACCATCTTTCTAACACAAAAAATATACCTGATCCGCCTGAAATCCAGCTCCCTTGGGTCCACAGTTTTCCAGGCGCCGTGTAAGTAGTTCTTGCAGATCCTGGCAGCCACCTCCCGCATCTCCTCTTCAGTGCCACACATTTGAAGTTTCTGAAAGTATCAATATTTGATCAAAATAACTTATTTAAAGTATTTCAATCAGATGCAGAAGTATCATGATAGACATACAGAATATCTCAGAAAATACTACTTAATTTTTATTGAAATAAATTTTAAGTTACATCCTCAAACTATGTAGAATTTCCTACTTCATAGCTAATCTCCGTGGTAGCTATTGTTTTTGGGATAAAAAATTATCCTATGTTCATTCTTGATATTGATATTCCATACAATATATCTACTTGATGACAGACGGTTAAGGCCAAGGCCAAAAACCAATTGACAAGCATACAATGATACTTGCACTTTTATGTACAAGTCATAATACGGATCTCCATTAATTTTTATTTCAATAGTCATTAAAATAAAGATCTTATCCCCTTATCTTAGAAGGCTATAAAGATAACTCCATTAGGGATAAGTCGGATAAGCTGATAAGTTATCATTCAGATGAATGCAATAATATGTTGTTATGATAGTATACAAACATTTATGATAAGAAAAACAAATGGATATAATTATATAGAACAAATGGATATAATAATATGCCAATATTAAATGTTGTTAGTAGGTATTTTGATTGTTACTAAGTACATTTTGGAATATATATGTCAGTGGAATATTGCAAGAACTGTGAGTTTTTAATTTAACTAGTCACATTATAAATCATCTATAAATAGTAAACAGATGATAAAGTTCACAATATACTCATATAGTATGGTATGGTAGTCAATTTATAAACGGTCACAAAAAAATACAGGTTTTCTATGTCATATGATTAATTAGTAAAAGCTTCACAATTTTATGAGTGAAAAATTGTTAAAATGCTATTATATTGGTTCCATTAATTGGCATTATATAAAATACTAGCAGGCTCGGAAAAATGAAAATCTGGAACCCGATTCCAGGGGCATCTACCGGCTCCAATTGTAAATCTAAATCATCCCGGGACCCATACAAACATATTCAAAGATTAATCAACATAGGTTCAGGAGTTTAGAACGAGTTCAGTGAGTGTAACTGGTTTTTGCTTTGGGGTATGTTTTGGACTCTCTACAAGGTGAAAGTTTTTATTTTCTTTTAAAATAAGGTTGTAACACTGACATTGACAAACAATATACATACACTCTCGGGTAATGGTGGTGCCAGATATTCACATTGGTAACAGGGGTTGGGTTTACATATATGTCCCCGGATGATTTCCTGGATGATTTTAATGGTTAATGTGTTTAGGAATATATTTAAGACTTATTTATAACAACTGAAATTGGTTTTGAGTGGAAAAAATACACGTTTTTTGACGGGATTTATCGAAATAGGAGACTGTATGTATCCGAAAATTTAAATATGTGGAGTTTTAAACAGTCGGTTAGGTAAGGTTTTGTGTAGACCAAAGCGCACGAGCCGAGCGAGCGAAGCGAGCGTGCCGCGGGAGCGGCCGGCGAGTGCCAGAACCGACTGGTAACCATTCACTATTTATCTTACATATTAGTGAAAAACAGAAGTGAGGTTAGATTGACAAAAACATTAATAACTCAGTAAGTAAATATTTCCGCGCCATAGGAGTTGCAGAAGGAGTAAGGTTTCCTCTCTCTCTCCCCCCTCGCCCCCCCCCATTACTTATAATTCCGGGGACATATATGTAAACCACACCCGGTAACAGTGACATACACACAAGCAAGAATTGTATATACAGGGTGTTTGGCGCATGGACCGACAAAAATTTTTGGGGGATTGGGTGGATCAAGAGCTATCTTTAACCCATAGATACCTATGTCCCAAGTGTCACTGTAATCGAGATACGATTTTTTTTGTTTGTTTTTGAAAATTACCTGGTTCATCGTCTTTAAAACGACATATTTTTCTAGTTTGTTGTTGTAATTGAACCAAATAACTTCTATCGTAGTCTTTAATGTATGATTATTCTAAATTAAACATTAATTCTTAGCATTAGACAACAAAACGTTCTTGACGAGCTTTCAAACTCTTAAAAATGAATTAATCTATGAAAAAGGTCAAATTCAAAATTAATTATAAAAAAAACTAAAAGGTATTAAGAATTTCATTTGATTGAAACAAAATCTGTACTTAATATCCTTTCCAACGATATACCACATGGCCTTGAAATTATTCCTTATGTGATCAAATTATCAAAATCAAAGTAGGGACGAACACGCACTCTAACACCGAACCCGTTTTTTAGAACAATGGTAAGCAGGTAAACACTGTCTCTTTCTTGCACATGAAAATATCCCTTGTCTTTGTCTGTCATTGGATCGTAATTTGTGTCGTGGTCTTTGTTTAGTATTAGTTGAGATTTTACTATCATTGCTATCGGTATTGTCGCGATTCACATCTGCATTGTTGGAGTATTTTTGTGTTTAACTTTGTTTTTGTTACGTTCTGTTTTTGTTAAGTTTTCTTTGGTTGAACTATTCTGTTAAACTGTTGGTGTGTTTGTCTTCACTGTTCTCGTTACAATGCCTAAATACATTAAGGAAGAGTATGCTGATATGTTGTTGGCGTATGGCAGCGCCAATTGTAACGCTCGTGAAGCGCGTAGAATTTACCAGGAGCGATATCCTAATCGGCGTCTGAGGGAGACTGGAAGCATAAATATTTTAGAGCCTCGAGTCAATGTGAGGCAACATAATGTTGCAGTGGATGAGAGTATTTTACAAGCTTTTGATGAGAATCCAACGACAAGTATTCGAGCTGTAGCTAAAAGACTTAACTTGTCGGTTTGGAAAGTCTGGTCAGTTCTTCGGCAAGATGGAAGGCATGCATTCCACTACACTCCTGTTCAAGGTATGTTTTTTAAACAATTCAAAACTCATTGCATGTGTTTTTACAGCTTAATTTCAAGTACAACAATTTAACAAGTAAATTCTTACTCTAATAGTTAAAACAAATGTGTTTGTTTTTGTTCAAAAAAATAATTTATTCATTGTGGCCTTTGGGTCAGCTCACAGATGAAATAAATCGCGTCCGTACAATTCTCACGGATTTAATCGATTGTTCTAGGTCTCATAGACGATGATCATAGGAGGCGGCTGGAATTTTGCAGGTTTATGATGCATACAGACGTAGAAGATACAATTTTTTTTTAAAGAATTTTGTGGACCGATGAATCCAATTTCAATCATGAGGGGATTGTGAATCTCCACAACCTCCATCATTGGGGGATAAAAAGACAAAATCCCCGCAAGAAAAGGCAAAGTTCATTTCAAAGTAAGTTTAGTGTGAACGTTTGGGCTGGGGTTATTGGAAGACACCTGATCGGTCCACATTTCTTACCGGAGCGCCTAACCGGAGAAAGTTATTTTTCTTTGTTAATAAATGACTTACCTGAATTGGTATTACCAATAGTAGAAGAAGAAGATTTTATTTTCCAAAATGATGGTTGCCCAGCACATTACCAACGAGACGTTCGAGAACATTTGGACAATTGTTTTCCCAATTCGTGGATCGGAAGAGGCGGTCCGATTCCTTGGCCTGCACGGTCACCAGACCTAACACCTCTGGATTTTAATGTTTGGGGGCGCGCAAAAGAAATTGTTTATGCGACAGAAGTACGGACAAGGGAAATTTTAATAGAAAAAATAAATAGCGCCTTTCGCATAATGAAAGAAGAAATGCGATTAAAAACGACGACTGTGGAAATAAGAAAAAGATGTCGTGCATGCATTCACAATGGAGGCCGTCATTTTGAACCCAATCTGTGAATAAAATTTAATTAAAACGTCTTAAAATACAAACAAGGTGTTTTCTTTATTCTGACACTGGTTGAGTAATACCTTCTGTTTTGTGATCACATGAATAATTTCAAGGCCATGTGGTATATCGTTGGAAAGGATATTAAGTACAGATTTTGTTTCAATCAAATGAAATTCTTAATACCTTTTAGTTTTTTTTTATAATTAATTTTGAATTTGACCTTTTTCATAGATTAATTCATTTTTAAGAGTTTGAAAGCTCGTCAAGAACGTTTTGTTGTCTAATGCTAAGAATTAATGTTTAATTTAGAATAGTCATACATTAAAGACTGCGATAGAAGTTATTTGGTTCAATTACAAAAACAAACTAGAAAAATATGTCGTTTTAAAGACGATGAACCAGGTAATTTTCAAAAACAAACAAAAAAAATCGTATCTCGATTACAGTGACACTTGGGACGTAGGTATCTATGGGTTAAACATAGCTCTTGATCCACCCAATCCCCCAAAAAATTTTGTCGGTCCATGCGCCAAACACCCTGTATAAAGATATATAATTATTTGGTCCGCAATGTTTTTATTCTATACAATAACAATATAGTGACTGGCACCCCAATAATACAGTGTCAACATAACATAAACTAAGCAGTTCATATTTTCCATCCCATACAATCAACAGACTAATCAATTTCAATTATAACTAATTAAAAACACTTCAGGTACTAACGATTTAAATTGGTGCTACTTTATTAAATGATATTTCAGTAAATTGTAACAATCAGCTATTCTCAAATGTTATAGTTATGACAATTTATCATGATTTTGCTATATAGAAACTGTGAATAGAAATGTGTACATAATTATTATGTGCATAGATTTTATTATTAAAGTATATATGATAATGGATGGGACATGACATTATACATGGTACAACTATTATCTGGTAACTATTTTCTCCTTTTCATTATTGCTCTGGATAACTTGTCTATCTAACTATTTTCAAGTATTAATACACTCTCAGACACATCTATCGGCCAATCTAGCATTTTAATTTCTGATGGACTGTAGTGAAAAATGAAAAATTAACAATATTCATAGATGCATTAATTGTTTAATGTCATGTGCCTTTTAAATTGTTACAAAAACTCCATTATTTGGTGTCAGTTAAAGCTTTATAATTTGCTGATATAGCTAGCTGATATTAATAAATACGACAAGGATATATGTACCCAGTTCTTGGCTTGCCATTTATGGTGAGTATGACAACAGGAAAAATCTTTAAAGACAACAATAGATAAATGAACAGATAAAACAAGGTAAAATACCATAAATACATTTTATAGTGGAAAATTAACGTCAAATAAAATAATAAACTCTATGATGACGGAAATACAACCGTAAAAGGTAATTTTCAAGTAATTCAAAGGAACACAAGGCCTTTTTGATAAGCAAAACATAACCTGAAAACCATGGATAAATGTGGAAAACACTATTTTACACATTAGTATTATGCAAAATACATAGCCAAAAACTATATATCTTTTTCAATTAAGGAAAATGGTGTTAAAGAACTGAAAATGCGAAAATAAACGACCGAAACTAATAGTATAGAAATTGATATTTACCGTGAATAATGAGTGAAATATTACACTATTTAAACTAAACTGTGTATATTTAAGTTGAATACGCCTGTCTTTTGCTTAGTTTAATACAAATAATACATATATATCCCATAAACTTAGGATAATAAACATTTAAAAAAATATATTTAACGTTCTCTAGTTCGTAAAATGTATAAGCATACTTACCCAGTATGTGTTTCTATTAATTTCTATTAACCGCCTATAACTATTCCTAGCTTGTATTAATAAGTTTTTAATTGTGTTAGACATTTAAAACTATTATTTTCATAACCCAAGAACGATAAGTATTATTGACTTTTCGCGTAACTTTGACGTAACATTGTTTCAGGGTTGGATTTGGGTAAGCTGAAAACGATAGCATAAAATTTTTAAAAAGATAGTATTTGTAAAAAATTATAGTACACTTTATTATTTTGAATTAAAAATACCTAAGCATTAAATAATAGTAAATAAAAGTAATAATTAGACACTATTAGACGCCTATGAACTCTATTACCTACTTCATAGAGAGCAATATGCAAACTAATGTTCGGACAATCAGAATGTCAGAAGAAAAAGTATAATTCACGGGAACTCCCCGTAAATAGTTCATGGATGACGATTTATAATTTTCTTCGACTCAGATTAGACAACGTGATTACATCTCAATGAACTTTTTTCTTAATGTTGGGTTAGCACCGAATGGTATTTTAATACTATTTATATTAGTCATATACGCAAGGTATTGAAATTATAGTATTTTTTCGTACTATCGTTATATATGGATAGTATATTAGTACGAAGCATGAAATTGTAGTACAAATACTATAATTATAGTACGAAATCCAACCCTGCATTGTTTGGGGTTGACATCAAAATAAAAATTCTGGTAATACAATATTATAAACTAATAATGAATAAACGAGAACTTATTTGTATTGTAACATAAATTCTTATTTATTTTTTGATTATCTTCTGAACTTTGTCAGATCAAAATTATAGCCATATACATACTTCAAGAACAATTCACAAATTTTATGTAAGTGGAAAAACCAAGAATCTACAAGAACATCATAATTATATCTAATGACTTTTATCGTTGTATTCAATTTAAATGTAAATAGACATTAATAAGTTAATGTTCGTTTCTGTGGTTAAATATGTAAAAGATTATGTATGAGTCAATGGAAGAATATGTAAAATCTATCGAAAAATGAATCGCAACGGACAGTGGAAAATCTTCAACTGACAAGTGTCAAAATGAATCGCAACAAAATTTTAACTTGAAGTTTTACGGGCAGGTTTTCAAATTGGACAAGTATATAACAATCAATAGACTATAATATTATTAGGTTGAAGAGTAGGTTTATTCAAAATGTTGTTAGTTGTTCCTTCGTTTTAAAATATACTTCAAAATTTGCATGCAGTGTTCTTTGGGTAGATATATTTTTTAGGTTTAGGCAAAAGCACTTTTTTACCAATAAGTAGGCACTTATTGACAAAAAAATGTAGAGTGGGCATAATGTAGGGGTAGCATAACCTAAGTAACGGGTTAGCATTACAATTTTGACCTTGGTCATTGTAACTGTAAAATATTTATTCAGTTTTAGTTTTTTCCTAAGTATAATTTGCAAAGACGTTCGTAAGCAATAACATAACAAAATTATAAGAATTCCATAGCCATAGCTATTTAGTCGTGGAATGCTCAAAATATTGTTACAAAGTCAGAATGGTAGCTGGTCTGTATGATTATCATACCGAGGGCAAAAACTGCACAGGACAGGGACAAGTGTCGAGTTTTCGTTTCATACTAAGACACGCGAGGGTCGCCGATAAACGAAGTTCGTAAGTGATAACAATAGCAACTCATTGAGTGAATTAGAATATTCGATTGATATGCTCTTGCTTCCGACTAATTAAATAAATAAAAAAAATGTATGCGTACTAGTGTACACACGTAAGAAGTGAAACTTCTCTATGACCTTATTTTTCGAAAAATGATCTACTATATGCAACTTTACAGAAATTGATTAAATAAATAAAGCCCTATCATAGGGGCAAGAAAAAGATGGCGCGTAACGGAAAAAATGTGACGCGTAACCGAAAAATGTGTCGGTATTTTTTTTCCAACGCCGATAAAGAAGTTTGACTTCAAAAAGTATTTAGGAACGACAATCGCCCAATAAAAATATGACTCTGAACTTGAGATTATGGAGGGTACAGATGAGGAGTACCATATTTTAAGGAAGGGAATTTGAAAGTGTCTAGCAATATGCTAAAAAAATGAGGTTCAAATACGTACCACATTATCGTGGGCTTACAAAAATTACGATATGAATTTAAAATGGTTGAAGTGCTATAAAATTAATAAAATACCCAGCATAGAAAATCTCAACCATTTACGTAGTCTAAAATAATTTAAATATAATGCTATGAGTAAACACTTAAGAGTGATTTTATTATTATGGTTTTTTTAATAATAATAAAGAATCGGAATTCTTTCGGTCCTTGTTTATTTTTGTCTCACTAATTTCTACCGTAACGCCACCCTTAAATCCGCGTTTTGACGGAGATGGTACTTCTTACCTCCAACCTCCATACCGTAGACAGAGAAACCTAGGATTCTCTGTCTACGCTCCATACTCACAACTTTAAAATTATCATATTCAACGTCTGCTCGTAACACACGCTCCGATCATAGATGGCGCTATAAGTTCGTTTTTGTTTTTATAGATTTTTATTTACACTCTCAATCAAACTGTTATTAATTTAAATACAATTTTTAAACTTAAATCAGTCAAATTTCATGAACGTTAATAAATTGTAACGCTGGTTAGGACTTTCAATTTAAGACTGCTGTTTTAATACATAACTTATTATTTCATTTTTAATAACTAATGTAATTAATATTAGTTATTTTGTATTCTACTAAGTCTGGGTCAGTCTTCCGTGGGGGAGGTTTTAGCGGGAACTGAAAGGAGATTTTATTTTCTAAAAATGTATAAAATTACTCTAAAATGAACAATAGTTGTAGGATATTGCTAGTTTTTGAGTAGTAATTATGTGTTTTGTGAGAAATGTGAACTGTATAGTGAAATGTGGCCTTTTGAGTTGTCACAAGAACTCCGTTGAATGGCACTAGCTGATTACCTACAGTTCAGCTGTGCTACACATAGCCTTAAGAAAATGAAGAAACTATATTGTAAACTAAGATCTGGCTTGAAGGCCTAGCTGCCAAGCCATAAATCTAAATAAATAGAAAATAAGTCTTCCGTGGGCGTGGCCCAGAAAGTTGACAACTACAAAAATAATGCATCTAGTAATAAAGAATTTCGTAGATCTTTACTACAATAACAATACAAAAACGTAGTTAAAAATGTTCAATGTCATGATGTTTACGGAAATTTACTGAGAATTATTTACTTTTAGAAAAATAATACTCTATTTATGTTGTTAATTACATGCCTTTGGTAATGATAATCATTAATGTTATAATATTTACTAGCTGTTATCTACTACCTACTTATGGCCGATTACCGTATTAAAAAATAAAAACTTCTTTTAAAAAAACCGACTTCAAAAACTAAAAAACTAAAATGTATAAAATAACTTATTTCTAAAGCTATTATTATTAATATATATTATCTAAAACATCTTGAAGTCGGTGCAAAGCAAAACATAAAAATTACTATATTTTGAAAATTACTAAATAATAGCTTTAGAAATAAGTTATTTTATACATTTTAGTTTTTGAAGTCGGTTTTTTTAAACGAAGTTTTTATTTTTTATTTGTTACTTTTTAATGTCTAGCTATGTATGGGTGGACCTACGAATGGTGCCGCGCTTCTTAAAAAATATAGGTCCCAAGAACCGGGAACAAAAAAATGTTCATAAAATGAAAACTGCTGGGCCAAACTATGTCAAATTTTTAGGGGACCACATGGCAGCTATTCCGCGTCGAACAAAAAAGAATCAACGTAAATCGAATCATAAATCTCAGAGTAATCGGTGTACATATGGAACGGAGTGAAAATTATTTTCATGAAAAATGTTCATAAAATGAAAAATACTGGGCCAAACTATGTACAATTTTTAGGGGACCATTTGGAAGCTATTCCGCGTCGAACAAAAAAAGAATCACGTAAATCGGATCATAAATGACGGAGTAATCGGCGAACATACATAAAAAAAAACAAAAGATCCCGACGAATTGAGAACCTCCTCCTTTTTTCGAAGTCGGTTAATAAAATAGTATCCATTCATTTGCTTTACCTATAACAGATTAAAGTTTGAAATAAAGGAAAATAAACCATGAAATTTACTTGTATGGAGTAACATCAATGTTCTACCAATGTTAAGATAAAAGGGTGCATAGCAAAGGTACAGTCACCTAGCATTAGTCGGCATTTATTTTTAATAGCGGCCGTTCATGGCGTCGTCTGTATTTGTCCTGAAATTTCAAAATGTGGACATAATCGTCAACGCCGTATGCTCTCCTCCGGGTCGCGAGATGGATATTGCTCACCGTAAGGTACTATGATATGACTCATAGCGACATTCATTTATCGTTACATTTTGGCATTTTTTTAAACAATGTCTTCATAAATTATAGCATATGTATTATACTGCATATGTTACTGTAAAATTTCATCGATGTGCTTATAGCGCAGTTTATTATGTAAATAACCCTCGCAAACTTTTTTGTTTATAATACAGGGTGGCGCAATAGAACGTGCATATTGCATCATCTTTTTTCGCGGGGTAGAAAGTGCGCGGGCGGGCGGGGGGAGCCTGCATCGTTGGGTAGGCGGGCTCATGGAGGTTTAGTCACTATGAGTCACTTCGACGGGAAGCGTCGCGCATTTTGCGTGCGCGCATTTTACGAGAACTCTCGTTCATACATCGTTACTAGGCGTTTATATTGTTCTGAATATGGACTACGGCAAATTAGTGAAGCTCCGAGTGTTAATTTAATTAAAATATGGGTACAGCGTTTTGAAGAGACTGGTTCAACGTTTAAACCACAAGCAAAAGGTCGTCCAAGAACATCTAGGACCGACGACAATATTGAGAGAGTTATGCAGTCTGTACGAGGAGATCCACAAATGTCTACTCGCAAGAGATCGTCTGTCTTACACTTATCGCGACGAAGTTTGCAACGACTTTTAAACTTGGATCTTAAACTGCATCCTTACAAGCTGCAGTTAACACAAGAATTGAAAGAGTCTGACTTCGGAGCAAGGCTCGCATTTGCTAATGAAATGCTTAATCGATTTTCCAATTTTGACAATATCCTTTTCTTAGATGAGGCCAACTTCCATATCAATGGGTTCGTAAACCGTCAAAATTGTCGTTACTGGAACAGTGAGAATCCCAAACTCAAGCACCAGAAACCACTGCATAGTCCTAAAGTGACAGTATGGGCAGCAATCTCTGGTAGAGGAATAATTGGACCGTTTTTCTTTGAAAATGCGCGGGGGCAAAACGTCACTGTTAATACCGAACGCTATGTTGCGATGTTGGAAGGTTTTTTGGCTCCAGAGCTTGAAAATTCAAGAATAGTGAATTCTAGGACTTGGTTTCAACAAGACGGAGCTACCTGTCACACATCAAATGACTCCATGGCGGTTGTGAAACAGATGTTCCCTGGCAGACTGATTTCGAAAAGAGGTGATATCCCATGGCCCCCACGTAGTCCAGACGTGACGCCTCCTGACTTTTTTTTGTGGGGATACCTCAAGAACAAAGTCTACAGCAATAATCCGAACAACATCAATCAGCTCAAGGAGAATATCCGTGGTGAAATGGCAGCAATTACACCAGCATTACTGAAGAAAGTTTTCAATAACTTCCGTTTGCGATTAGAGTAGTGTCGTCGTAGAGAGGGTCATCATTTAGACGATGTTATTTAAAAAAAATAAACTTCAGTTATTTCTTAATAATACCTCAGTTTTATTTTAACTATACCTTTTGTATTTATTTTTTAATCAATATTTTAAATATGCATGTTCTATTGCGCCACCCGATATTAATAATAAAATAATAAAAACTTTAATTTTATACGAAATATGGATATACAAAAGGAAAAAAATGTGTGCGTGTACGTAAGAAGTGAAACTTCTTTATGACCTTATTTTTCGAAAAAGTATCTACTATATGCAATTTTACAGAAATTTGTTAAATAAATAACCCCCCTTTCTTGCGCCTACCACGGTCGAGTCGACCGTGGTAGGGGCAAGAAAAAGATAGCGCGTAACCGAAAAAAGTGACGGTAAATTTTTTTCCAACGCCGATAAAGAAGTTTCACTTCAATATCCATGTGAAAAAAAACAAAACCGGTTGCATTTTGATGTTCGCAAGACCGGCAGACCGGTTTTTAGCCGGCTTTAAATAATGCATACAACGCATCTGTTTATTTATATTTACGAATGTATCATTCCCACACGCAAATAAGTGTATATGGAAATTTATAATCGTCTTGAGTCATTGCCAAGAACATTGAAAGGAAATGGCGATAAGATATCTTGAATAACTTACATTTTTCATCGAAGTTTGTTGTTTGTAACTTATACGGAGTTTTTGCCTCTTACAATGTATTCATTTACCTTATTGGTTGAACATTGGCATGGAGTTTATATCAAATTTTAATGAATTGTAACGCAAATAAATGGATAGCTAGGAACAGGAACCCGTGTTGTAAAATTACAATGTTGCATTCAAATTAATTATTTTATTTCTTTTATTTTTTCTTCAACTGGCCATGTGAAGGGTTCCAAAGTATTTACGAATGTTTACTATTTTTATTGTTTGCCCAATGAAACTAAAACCCAATATCTCTCATATGTCAAAAACTAGTCAATGTATCTTATTCTAACTAATTTTCTTTATAGATGTATTTTATGTTTTGTCTCCATGAATGCTTTCAGAAATTTTCAGCCTACAATTAAAGTGGAAAGAGTATAATGATTACATTTCGTACATTGGCTTAAATAACACTAAATATTATCACGATCCTATAGGGCCTATCAAATGATATCCCACACGCATACTAGGTATGTTCAGTTATATACTCAGCTTTATGACAGCCGCCACCATTCTTTTAATTTTGTCGCAATTTGCACTTATGTAGTGGTGGTGGATGTACCAGACAAATTTACTTCTAAGGGTTCCGCCTTTGGAAATTGGATTAGGAACCCTAACATTGAAGAGAGGTAATAATTTTGACATAACTATTCAAAAAAATTCTAAAGGAAAACTTATCATTCTGTGATAATATCTAAACAACGTGTAAGGTTGACCATATTATATTTGCAAATGCAACAATGACAAGTCTTAGTGTGTTAGAAATATTGAATTCTTAGATTTCCCTTTAAAATGGATATAATGCAAAAATCTTGCAACACTGTATATTAAGAATTGTTTGTTATGTTTATTTATTTATAATTATCTTATAACTTGTGCGTCAAGTATTTATGGCTAGGTAGATAGTTAATATTTTGTAATTTATAGTTGTTAGTTATCTATAAAAATATGCGTCACGTATGAATGACATCGAACGATACCGCAAGAGTTTAGCTGAAAACCTTTGAAATAACACAAATACAACCCGTTGTACCGACAAAAATTACCTTCGCCATAATTATAGTACAATGCCGTCAAAATATATTTATTATTTTACAATAATAAACGTTCTTTTAGAAATCTCTGAAAATATTCACGTAATTTATGTACACTTTTCACACAATCACACAGATCAAGCTAAAAATACATACTGGTGCGGAGTGGTGCGATTTTTGCTACATACATACAAGTGATACAAGCAATCGGAGCAGAAATTCGATAATTCTTTCTCTTTCTTTTTCCTATAAGTGTGAGCAAGATGGAATATTCGAATTTGTACGAAACGTTCCGAGTATTGACGATAACCGTTCGCACTTCGCAATAGTTCGCATTCTACGTGTCTGGAAACGTCATTATTAACCAAGCAATTTGAAAATGTAGATAACAGAATTTAAGTTACCTATGAATAAATGCCTTCTCAAATTAGTAAGATACTACAATACGTTTGAAAAGGCACTGAAGAAGGTTTTTATGTAAATAAAAACTAACAAAATGTGAGTAATCTTTGTGTTTTCAAACACAATATTATAATTTTTATATATATGGTGATTTTTTTAAATTATATGTTTTTAATGGATACTTACTTAGTCACTGAAATATTTAGTCACTGTTATCTATGTTGAACCTTGAACGGTCGTTTGAACCACATTTGAACTTGATTTTAGAACTAGATTAGAATCGGATTTAAGGCTTAACGAATATGTATAAGTTTTATTACTTACTTATATAAGTATATCATATTTTAAATATAATATGTACGTATGTTAAATTGTTTAATAATTAATTTAATAGCAGGGGGCCCAAGATGCTTAATGTGGAGTTACTCGAGCGTCGCGGGGACCTTTTCGATTGTGAAGATTAGACGCTAAAAAAAGGTTATATAATGTATGCCCTTTCACTGGTGGGGGCAGCGTGTACAGGTTTTCAAAAATGTAAAAAAAAGAGTCGCACAGAAATACTTAAGCGCGTCAGATATTAATAAAGTATGCGCCCCATGTATTTCTGATAACGGAGAAATATTGATCTGCCGGTTTGCATGGCGGGGGTGGCAGTACGTAGGGGTCGAAAAAGGGGAAAAATTTATTCGATCTCGTCAGATGTTCACAAGAAATGTTAAGTAAACCCTAAAGGATCTCCTATTCATAAGACTGACGATTTGGATGCGACCAAAAGTCATGGCCGATTTTTGAAAATGCAAAAAAACGTAACATTGTGATACTCGAGCGCGTCAGATTAATATACAGACGGTTCAATTTGATATCCTTGTCGTGCTGACCCATAATCTGACAATGGGGATTGTTCACAAAAAAATACCCTCTGATTTTATATTTTTATTACGTAAAATAGGGTATTTTAAGATACTAATTTGAATATTTTTGTATTTTAAGCGTTAGTTTTTTTTTATAATTCGATTTTAAAATTATTTCTCCGATGACGTCATAAGGGTATATATAATCATAGTAATCTGTGCTACTATTTAAGTGTCACTGTCATTACTCATTAGGTATCGTGATCATTTTAGTGTTTTTTGTCGCTAGGCTTATAATTTTTCGTGTTCAACCATAATTATTTTCTATAGTTATCGCTAAATTTTTTAAAGTGGTCTTTAGGGAAAATCCATGTTATAGAACTTTAATCAAATAATGTACAGTCGAGAGCAAAAAGAAAGTAGCAGCCAAGATGGTCAAATAGATAACAACATCGAAAGTGATCATTAGTATCGGTACAACCAATGTGATCTAATTGTTCGAATCAGTCTTCTTGTCCAAAAACATCGTTACAAGCAGAACGCCAAATAGATGAGTTCATTCAAGTCGCCAAAATGATCAATACACTCTAGAAAAATGAACTCTATTCTAAATATGATTATTGTTAAATCGAAATGATTTCATACTAAATCAAAATTCAAATAGTATTTATTATTATTAAATTAAAAATCCTTTTCGTTTTTATGACGTAACTAGTATTTGCCCTCGACTTCATTTTCATCACTTAAATGGCAAAGATTAAAGTTATTTTATAAATATTTAAAATTTAATGCATTTATAATATGAATACATGAATCCTGGATAATTCCATAAAACCCCGACATTAGTAATGTTACTAAAGACTTATTCAACTACAGATGTCCCACTAAGGATGTAAATACAGACAGTGTCTTGTGATTTACGAGCATTACGTCAAAGTTGATCTAGTGGCTTGGAAGTGAAAGGAAATCTCCGAGTATCAAACTGCTGTAATTAGAGTAATACGGCCAGTGTTCATGCTATTTTTATGACTTAAATGCTGAAAAAGCTAATAACATGCGAATTCTACAACAATACTATTTCTAGGCTTATAATTCCCTAGAAAATTTTGGAACTTTCCAGCACTAAAGTGTGGGAGTAAAAAACAGGAAAAAGTGAATCCGGTTTCCGCAAAAACTATACTAGAATTATCATTATATAATTAGCTTTTTCAGCATTTACGTCATAAATGTTTATATATTAGTTAACACCTCATAAAAATTAACATATATTTATGAAAAAATACATCATTTTTTTCAATTTTCCATCAATCAACAAACAATTTGATCACAATTGTTTTTTTTAATAACTTCAATGTACAGACAAGGCTATTTTACAATATTAACTTATTTTAACATTTTATTTGACGTAATTGACGTAATACACTATGTATATGTGAGTATATTTTCTATGTGTTGTGAGTTTGGGTAAATATCTACTAGAGTTTCAATATACAAGAAATTTAAAATTCGAGATAAAACTTATTTTACTGTCACTAAATAATTGGTGTTTCTTGGATATTGTTTTAATATTAAATACGTATATAAATTCTCGTGATCTATACTCAGGAATAAAAATCGAGATGCCGCTTAACCTAACATAAATAATTACGTTACGAACTTTCAAAGACCAAATAAGTGTCAAGTGTATTGTATGTATATTACGTACAACAAGCGGATTCACCACGTGACCCAGTAACATCAGCACATCACTTCATCTCTCATCATCAGCTCCATTAAATCAGCACATCACATCAGCTCTTATCGTCACCACCATTTATTATCAAGTAAGTCCATCGTTTCCTTGCACCCATTTTCCCTTCAATTCAATTCAATTCTGGCAATCGCCAGATCAAGGAGTTTTTTAAACTTTTGACTCAAACGCCTTCAGTATTCGTTCATTTCAGATTAAAAAAGAAAGGTGCTTTTTATTCAATGCAAATTTAGCAGGCTGCGTTATAAGTCATTCAATTTGAAATACGTAATTCGAAATACAATTTTGATGTACCTAGTATGAATTCATCTCGATTTGACTCTAATAACATTTAGAATAGAGTTCATTTTTCTAGAGTGTATCGATCATTTTGGCGACTTGAATGAACTCATGTATTTGGCGTTCTGCTTGTAACGATGTTTTTGGACAAGAAGACTGATTCGAACAATTAGACCAGATTGGTTGTACCGATACTAATGATCACTTTCGATGTTGTTATCTATTTGACCATCTTGGCTGCTACTTTCTTTCTGCTCTCGACTGTACAGCTAGATTTTCACCTGAAGCAGGCAAACAGGCAGACGGCCCACCTGATTGGACTTAGTAAGGTCAAATAAAGGTCAAACGCATTTCTTACAAAATACGAGAAGATCGTACGTTTTTTGGAATTTTAACTGGACAGAAATGATTAGGGACACTATTCCTAGAAATGGTTTTTCAAAAAGCTAAATTGAAAAAAAGTGAACAATCCCAATTGTGTGGAGGAATTTCCTTAATCCGACGGTTAGAAAAAATAATAATTTTGTTTTAGGAATGCATCAAATACAATTACCAGAAAATAATATAATATATATATTTCTAAATATATATATTTAGGAAATGGTGTAATAAAAAAAATTTACGAAAATATTTTTTTAATTTTGAATATCAGTGAAGTCATCTTCATAATAAAAGTCATCTTGCGTATCTGCAACAAGAAATGGTTATGATACTTAACAATCTTTTATTTATTTCATGATATTACAATATTGAAAAAAACATATCTGAATCTGGAGCATCTCCTAAAATAGCAAGTGCTATGACAACATCTTCATACACTTCTAGTAGTTGATTACTAGCGAACCTGGCATCTCCAGGTTTCCATCCACATTTGTTATGGAACTACATAGTTGTCAGCAGCTGCACGCACCACACTTTGTAGATGATTTTGACTGCTTCGGCTTGTGGAAATCGGCAGATAATATTATTCCCGTGATCCTTCAAAATTATTAAAAAATTGACCGCGATCGAGAATGTCCGGGTGACGTTTATTTTTGTAACTTTGTGACTCTACCATGTCCTTATGTCACGCACAAATTGTCATATTAATCGAAATGTAGACTTTTCTGCATCTAATTAACTCATCTTGTTGTAATCTGACGCGCTTGAGTTTTTTTCACTATCGTTTTTTTTTACTATTCTGATTGGTTGCCCTAAACACTGGACCCTATATGAAGGGTTCATATATGGTGGGTGTACATAATAGGGTGCAAGGTTTCTCCCCTTATGTTATTCTGCCACGCTCGAGTATATCCCAAAATCCCCTCTTGGCCTCCCCTACAGTGTATACTTTTGTTTGCGATAGTTTGTCAATAAACCCTAGCATACACCAAAGACAAACGGAGAGGACAGTTTTAGGCTGAATATAGATTACGGCATTTGAATAGGTGTTACGATTGCGTTTGGTGATCCTGAGATGTTTAAATTATTGACAGAATCGATCAAACATTAGAATCGAGTCTACAACCGACTCGCTCTCTTGTCAGAGAGTACTAGCGTTCTGTGGATTCGCTCTTCGACTGTACACAGTCGGGATCAAGGACCATATTACTCTCTTACGAGAGATCGCAATGTTTTCGGTGGCTTCGAGTCAACGTATGCAAGGTTTCAATATCTTAGTATTAGTTCATGTGCCTTGCTGGTTAAAGTTTGACAAGTTCATAGAGTTAATTTTCTACCAATGGTACCTAAAGCTGATGTTAGACGGTTCACTTAAGCTACGTTCCTTAGGGACTCACAACGTTCACGATTTTTCCCGTTCCATTTGCTTGCCGGCGTTACAATCGGAAACCCAAGTGGAACGGCTATTCGACCCACGTCTTGACATGGGTCGTGAGAGTTGCGTGATTGAAAATGATGATGTCATTAGTGGCGTTTTCGCTACGACCACAACGCCTGCAGTCGCCTAGTGGAACGGCTAGAGGAGCATTGTGAACTACTGATGGAACACGTTGTTAGTAATATTGATGAACTTCAATCATTTAATGGTATTGAATATCCTTTTGTCCTTTCGGTTCTATGCCTTACAATCAGTTTGGTTGATCCGTCTTATATCAGCATTAAATAAAAAAATATTCCATCGATTATGTGTATCTAATATGCATTCAGACAATATAACCGCACCGTCCTTAAGATTTCAATACTTATTTATGTATAAGGAAAATCCGTATCTAATATCGGTCAATAACATATTACATACATCTATGACGTTTCTCTTGTCTAAGTGTATGGGGGGAGGTACTTGTAGGGCGTTTCACTAGTAACGCACAACGCCCAAAATTCTCAGTTAGCCGTTCCACAAGGCGACCGCGAGCGTTGCGGTCGTGGCGAAAACGTCACTAATGACGTCATCATTTTCGATCACACAACACCCGCAACAACCCCTGTCAAAACGTGGGTCGAAGTGGGCGTTGACCACAGAGCATTAATTCTCTCTTGTCAATACATTGACAAAGGCGCGAATTTTGAAACAGAGATGGCGAATGAAAAAATATCTTTCTTTATTAATTTTGTAAAATTAATTTTAATGTATTCTGTACAGCTATCTATCATTTTCCTTTATTTGTTATTAACATTTATTTACATAATTTATTTCTGATCAGTTTTCATTATCGTTGACTTGAATATAATTTTACAATTAATGAGAAATTCATTGTTTATAGACATAGCTTTTGCTGCAGAATTATACGAAAGAGTTATAACTCAGAGTTCAGAATTATAGATAGATAGATAATGGATAATTCAATGTATTTCTTGAAAGTCTAAAGTGGCTTTTAAATTCTTCATCTGAATAACGATCGACTATATTTTTGTATTGTGTAATACGTGGCTGAGATCACGTTTTTTAGTATTACGTTTTATAAACTTAACGTCCACTCTTTATCTGAGCTAGGCGAATTGCTTTCTTCTGAATTATTACCGCGATGAAGTAGCCGATACACAATTGACCCCATTACGGACATTTTGTATAAATAGCAATATTTCTTTTAACATAAATTAGTCAACCCTACACACATTGAAAAAGGCGCAATTTTCATATCAACCTATGACATTAATGACATCAACGCTCCATAACCCGTTCCACTAGCGTTTATGATTATAACGTCCGCAAGCAAGTGGAACGGGAAAAATCGCGGTCGTGAACGTGGTCGTTGTGAGTCCCTAATGGAACGCCCTGTTGATGAATTGTGTTGAACCATGCACTTTTGTGCAATCAAGTAGATATGACATGTGTAATTCATACTCACTGAAGGGTTCGGTACAGGCACAGATAACCTCTAAGGTAGGTACAAGTCACCATCGTTAACTATTTCTATCATTGAACTACGGAATTCCAAAAAAAATTATTCATCGAAAATATCTAATATCTCAAAAACTATTGACTGGATCTCGTTAAACTAATTTTTATTGAAATTATTTTTGAAGTTCTAACACACATTTTTTTTAGAATATTCACTATGATAATTATAAAATTAGAAAGAGGATAATATAAAATTTTATGACTTTATGACGACTGAAAGAAGTCTTTAAATGACATTCTTATTTTTAAAATCTGATGAACGATACCTACTCTACAATTTATGTGCATTTACTCTACCTCTGTGATCAAGTGTTGACTCGCCTGCTTTATTACAACGCAGAGCTCCTGGGTTTGATTCTTGACATGATAAATTTGACGAACTATCCGTCATTTACTCTGGTCTGGGTGTCAGGGATTGGCTCCAGATTTGTAACTCCAGAGTAACTTTCTTAGAACAGAAATATATAAAGAAAGAAAAGAAAGAAAGAAAAATATTTATTTCAAATTGCGACTTACACATTACATACACATAAATAAAATGACAATAAAAGAAAGCCGCAATATATGAAATGAGGTTGGCACTCAGTCTTTCGCTGTGCCGAAACATGTTTCGACACAACACTGGTTTTCAGTGCCCACCTCCATGACCTCATATATCCCAAGACCCACTTTGTAGATAACCTAGTACATTCAAAAAACAATGTATATATATAACAATTATACAATAAGATAGTATAACAAAACAACAAAATACTAAATAAAAATACCTATAACTAAATCACTAACATTTAAATTATTCAACAAACTCTAAACAACTATGAAATATAAGGCGTGTTTCTGTCTGTCGACTATTACAAAAGTTAATTCATCTAAAAATGGGCAGGTCCAAGCCCAGCAGTGGGACGTTCATGGGTTGATAATAGTTAACCAACATAAAAAGATACAACATAATAGATACTACAATCTGAAAGTCCTTCATCATTACACAAAGTATTGATTTTTCAACTCAATACAAGGAAAGCTAAATATGGTGCGGGGTAGCGATGTCATGAGAATATTAAAGCATTTTTAGAGATACGTACTAAACAAAAATGAATCTGGCAAGTACGCACTTGGTGGTCACGTGGTCACGCGACCACCGCGCAATATAAAGGGTTCCGTAAAGATAACAAGTTCAACTATTTTCATTATTTAGCTACGGAACCATAAAAAGTATTTAATCGAAATAGAGTAGTTGACTTTTTATCATACACTAGCTAGGTAGGATTTGGCTATTTTTTATACCTTGGGTTACATTATTGAAGTTTAAGTAGGGATCCCTATTTTTTTCTAGTAATAAATATAGCCTACGTTACTTAGGAATAGTGTACCATTTTTAAGTCTCAGACCTTTCCTTTCACAAAACCGCGGGGCACATGGGAGGAGGGTGGTTTTAGTGGGTATTGGTTGCTGCCCGTACAGCTTCTCTGAGTCACCACACATGCTGGTCAATTGTGGGCGGATTACTACGGTAATCTTCTCGCATGCGACACCGGTCTAATACCTTGCAAAGGACCCAGTATTGTTCGTAAACAGAATTTCCCCCGCCTTAAAAAAAAGATTCTAATGGTGAAAGATCTTTTGAAATCGGTCCAGTAGTTTTTGAGTTTATTCGTTACAAACATACAAAAATACAAACTATTGCTCTTTATATTCTTAGTGGTAAATAGTATAGAAAACGCCGAAGCTTCTTAGATTTTAAGAAGTTATACCATCATATCTTTAACGAGTCAAATAGCGCATCAATTGCTGTTTAATCTGTTCAGAATTAAACTGCAAAGTAAAACAGCACGGTTCAAGTTACCACCAAAAATTTGTTTACTGGCGTAAAGGCACCTGGCGTGCCTAGTGGTATAACTACGTGAAATGCCCGTATACATAGGTATAAACCATCTTAGTTGTTTCTTTCGCCAAGCGGTTAAGATGTGTTCCGGACTGGACTGCATAGGCAATGAAATTATTACTGGCACCAAGACTAAGGGCCGCTTGGATAAGGTTGCTTAAGTTTATTTAAGAAACACATAATGTACATATTTAACACCCTCAAATACAATTAGCGTCTTCCACAACGCAAAATTTGCCGCTAAATATGTTTAAAGAACTGTCAATACGTTTTGTGTAAAACGTATTTAGGCAGTTTAATACGATTAACTAATTTTATTTAAAGGCGATCGTTATGCAAGCGGCCCTAAATAACGAATATTGAAAATTATATCCACTTTTAACATTTTAATATTATGTTCCTTCTCCTTCTCGGATAAAGTTAGTTAGTGACTGTTTCACACAGATGTGTCTAAGAGTTTAAATGCGTTATTTGTGATTAGACATTTGTTAGTGACGTTAAACATTGACCGATAATGTCTGTATGCAGGATGCATTTGCCCACATTCACTAATAACATGTAAAAAGATAGTATTCTTCTTCCATGCTAATACTAACATTATGCCAATGTCACTGGGAATTTATAAGTGACGATATGCACTGGAGGTGGTGCGTGGCTTGTCGTCTTCTTTGCCCGTCTTTCTCACATACAAAATCAGTCCAAGTAGATTCAAGCAAAACAAGGAGTAATACTAGTAACGCAACAAAAGTAATATATAATCACAACAATAAATATTATTTACTAGTTTGTCCTTCACAGTTCACTTATCTGTGTTTACGTTTTTTATAAGAAAATGTTTGGTGAAAAACTTTACAATGGAACCTATTTAATGACTTTTTAGTGTTGCTATTATTTTATTCAATAAACTATTAAAACAAAATCCAAACTATTATACTCAGACACAAACATTTTAGATATATTCCCAAACTAAACATGTTACGCTTGTGTTATGGGTACTATACAACGGTCAACTCTGGGGCCGATCTCAAATACCCAGACCTTAGTCAATAATGGAAAGGTCAGTTCAGTCAACCACAGAGTGTTTCATTTTAAATATATTATATTTGTTTACTGTTTGGATACACAAACCGTCTTAAGCCAATATTCAAGAGCAAAATGAAACACATTTATATTTTTGGCCCACATTAGGTTAAAACCATAAGTCAAGTTTAATTTGAATTATGGACTGTTTTGGTCTATACAATATTTTAGAGAATAAAACGAAAGAAAATTGACTCATTTGTAACTAATTAAAAGTTTCTCCATGCTTTGGGAACTCCGCTTACTGCATTTTGTTCTCCACTTCAGGCAGTTGTCCGCATCTCTTATCGTGGGACCATTGACACGTGTGTGTCCTTCACGACACCAAGCTAGCATTTATTGGGCATCCTCCACCTACAGCGATCTACATGTAGATGACACCAGACTTAATTTTCCCCCTCATAGGCGTAGAGGACTGTCTTGTGATTTGTCTGCTTTATCACGGACGTGGAGACTGCCACGGATTCGAGTGTTGTTGACGTGGTCATCGCAGTATATTCATCTCTGTGACACGCAACTCCAGCTTATCGAGCGAATCGCCTATTACTGGTAACCTTTTTAATATTTAACAAAAAGTCTCCATTATTTTATTTATTGTTAGAAAACTTTAGTAAAAACTGAAATAAAAACGTAATAAACAGCGGGTTAGAAACAAGTAAAAAATAAAATAGTTCGTGTTAATTTCTTATTGAGGTAATTTTTGTTAAAATTGGAAGAATTTTTTGAGTAAGTTTACCTCTCACTGACGGTTGTTTTAGTGTGCCGTCTCCTCCTTCTGCAAGCACGTTATGCTTGCGAAGGAGGAGGCGGAATGGGAGCGTGAGCGGACATCCTTGCTCCGCTCCCGTCAAAGGAGGACGCGTCGGCGTCGCAGGGTCAGTCTGGACGTTTAGCCGCCGTGAGCGGGTGGTGCGGGTTGTTCTCTGCTGGGGAAAGGGTTTCCCACCCGCAGTTATGCCGTCGAGATGGTGCGACGTATTCCGAGCGCGCTCACCTCTCCCCCCGTTGGGCGCGCTGCAGATTGCCCCACGCAACGAGACCTTGAAAATGCCGGGGGATAAAAATATAAAATGTCAGTGGATAAGGCCGATGAGCCACCACCTGCGAGGGCCAACGGAGGGACTATTCCATAAACCCGTGGTCCTGGAATTAAGAGCGAAGAACATGAGTCCCACATATCCCTCGTCCTCGGGCTCTTCCGGAGAAGAGCCAAATGCAGCGCAGAAGCATGCATCAAGGATGTGTGGGACTCTCAGCGACCGGTTCTCCATGTTCGCTTCAAAGAGAAGCAGTTGCGAGAAACCGCCCGCCCAACTACCAACTAAACCTAAACCTGCGCCCCTGTATCAGCGCTTTTACGGTGAGTCCCGGGATTTAGAACAGAGTTACTGCACCGTGACGCCATACTGGGCCCCCTCGCCGGTAGAGTGACCCACTTCATCAATCAGGAGGGGGAAAGCCCGCTGCTACCCTCGTAACAGCGTAGCAGCGGCCCCCGTGTGACGGTAATTATGAGAGGAGGAGATGCGCGTAGCGGTGCCTTCGACCAGTCCGCCTCCTGCGGATGGGGTCCGCGTACGCGTCCTCCTCCCTAACTCTCTCTGCGGCCTCCTATTGTGCCATGACGGACTCGCAGAAGGAAGAAACCACAAGTCAGCATTACTGGCCCTGGAGCATCGCTTCGACCATGCTACGAAGCGAGCTCACAGGGCCAACGACGTTTTCTAAGAGGGCCCTCTAGGGCCCCCAGGCGGCGCACGCCCCGAGCGTGTGTAACGCCGTGTCTTGGAGAGCGCCTTGGAGAACACTCGTGACATTGCGGGGAAGGCTTCCGCCCCGTGATTTGATGCAGATAATTACCAAAGTAGCCGTACCCGGTAAGTATCTGCACCATCCTAAACATCAGGGTCCCGCGTTTCCGCGAGACCCAAAGCTAGGTGGGGGCGGATCGCCTTCACCGTTGCAATCCCAGCTCGTGGGGACTCCAGGCCTCTGCCAAACTCGGATTAGGGTCTCGGTTGCCTGGACCTTGATCATTTGAGTTTCTAGCGCGCACGGCACCTCTCCACTCGCCCGAGCATCCTGCCGGAAGCGGTATAGCGGTAGCTGTTGCGAGAATCTCCGCCTGGAGATTTCAGGGCGGATCACCCGCCAACAATGTCGCCGCCATCTACGACACAGTACAGTATTCCCGTATGGACCTCACAGACAGGACCCTCTGAGTCCTCCTCAGCAGGGTTCTGTTTTCCGGTGTAGCGCATGGCTCCATACGGGGGTTCCGTACAGTACCATACTCCGGAGGATGCCAGCGTACAATTTCCTCACCACCGTGCCCGGCTCTCCCACGTTCGGAAGAAGCCTGGTAATTTCCGAGCCTAATCCAAGCCAATTTTAGGACAGACAGACAAAAATTCGAAAACCGCTCATTTATGATTGGGCGTTGTAGAAATAGTAGTTTTCAGTTTCATTTAGTTTTTGGCACCTATTTTGAAACTAGAGACGGACTCTTGAGTTTTTTTATTATACGATGGTATAATTATTTAAATATTATACGTTTTTACACGACTGATGTAATATTATACTATAGGTATAAATAGATGAAACACGTAACCTATTGGATCGGTAGTCTGTTTTTATAACATCCTAAATAGACAAAAACAACAACAAATAAAATTGGATAAGTGCGTGCCATCGTCTACGTCTTTTTAAGTGTGACTCTGCACGATATGTGAACCTAGTAAGAGATTATGTAGTACGATCGCAAAAAAACTAAAACTGGTTGTATGCGTGGTGGACACGGGACTAGATTCTATATCGTTAGTCAAATCTTAAATATACATAACGTTGTTTGTTAATAAGTTTTACTCATGCTGGGGCCGTATCGGCGATGATGTTTAAGTTATTAACTGTGATCAAATGCTTCTTATTTAAAAAGCTAAAAATAAAGCCCTTAACGAATAGCCACATTATGCAATCAGTCAAAATGTAACGTCATTAAGAGTTAAAAAAACAATATCGCATCACAAATAACGTATTACATCTGTACGGTTTGTACACTTTCAAAGAAGCTGTGGGCTTAACGATGGAACCCGTTTGAAGGGTGTTTCCAAGCCAAACCACGTTGAGTTATAGTATGTTGTTTATTAAGGTCGTTTGATGACCTGAGGCGCACAACTTGCAGTGCACAAGTGCCGCACGTGATGGTGATGTTAATATGTCTGTTTTAGTATATTATTTGTTGCATTATTATATGTAAAATACGCTGTACGAGCAATATTAGCTCGTACAATACCCATCGCCACATCTGCGTGAAACGGTCTATAACTGTAACATTATCCCAGATGAGGCCCTCACCTTTAAGTTAATAGATGGCGGGATATTAGTTCTCAAAATAGTGAATATTGCCCCCCTCCTTTTAAACTATGAGTAGAAAATTCTGCTAAACATCGAAAGACTCGCTGAAAATTATTTTGAATTATATACGTTGAGATACGAATGTTTTACTTGGAATGCTGTTTTATCGTTTCGTATCCAAGTAACGAAAACAGGACAAAAGCAAGACGTTTCTCACATATACGGACCCATTCGTCGTGCGTGGACTGCCAAGCACTTGTAAAATTTATTGAAATATGAAATCATGTTTTGGTTTATTTGGTAAAATAAACTATACTTTAAATAATAAAATATTCCATGAAATTCTAGTGGTGCTTTTCCATTTTAAACACAAGGAAAAGATCACTTGTAGCGCCATATAGAAATGCAGGATTTAGGGCGGTTCACCTTATTCGCCTTTTTAGTTTGATTGAATACTTAGCTCTCCTTCTTTGGGCAAACGTTTAAAATTTGATTTAGTATCTACTAACCTTTGCTGCTCCAATTGTTTTAGTAGACAGCCGTTTGTTCTTCTGTATAATCGCGGAGTAATTACTTTCACTCTGAAACCAAATTAATTAAAATAATTAAGTAAACTATTTTTACTATACATTAAAATTATAATAACACCAGAGCTTATTTTGATACCTTACTAGCATAAATTTCAGATCCACGCACCTAACACGGGTATGTAATATATTTTCAGAATAAAAAGTATCATACACTCTGAAATGAAATTTATCCGTGCAGAAACGGAGAAAGTCTACAATTTCCTGCATCCCGGCAGCTTGTCGTAAGAGGCGACAAAACAACGCACAGCCAGTTAGTCTGGATGGCTACCACCCCTGGTCTACAGTATGCCATAACCAACTTGAGTTGTGTTCGGGAATTAGTGGCCTGGTTCCAGTCTCCTTTTAGAGAGCGATAGTACATTAGTAGCACCTTTGGTGTCACAAATGTCCACAGGCGATGGTAACTGCTTTCCATCAGGTCCGCCTGTCTGCTGAACATAAGCAATAAAATAAAAAAAGGAATGTAGACAATAATACATGTATAGATAATACATGTACATACATCGCATTTCTATTTATGGTTCCTTAGTACTTTTGACAAAAAAGGAATCCTTACGTTTTCTTCATATGCGTTCGTCTGTCCGCCTATCTTTGTACCTCATAGTTATTTTGTCAAGAACTACTGGGTATATATGATTGGAATACGTTTAATTCGTGCAGAAACGGAGAAAGAAGTAGTTACGCACTGCGCGCCTAACAAGTGACAAAACAATCCACAGCTAGATAGCACGGAATTCGCCAGTCTGGTTGGCTACCCAAAGCTTGGAACCGGTTGAAAATTAACCGATTTTGCCCTGTTGTACTGGACCAAAAAGGCGAAGTCTATATGATATTACCGTGGAAATGCGAAAACTAAAATAAAACTAGTTGTAATTTTTACCCAAAAATTATCTATCAGTCTTATTCATATTGGGTTAGAGTGAGTTTGCAGGCTTCTTCACGGTTCTTAAAGAATAAAAGCTATAAATACCCGATCTTATTAAAATTTAATCCAAATTTCATATTTCCTACATAAAACGTACGTAAAAGTCAGTCACACCTGCCATACGTGTTTATAATCTGAATTTACATTGTTACAAAGTTATCTGTTATTTAGTTGTCTTCAAAGTCACGTACTGAAAAGAAAACACCGATCAAGGACAAGTCTGCCAGATGGACTTCAAAAATTAAATTTGTTAAGTACAATGGGCTAAGAAGCCGGTTGAGCTAAACTTATTATATAGTATTATTAGTATTAGCATGGAAAAAGATATAGAATATACTAATAATATATTATACCAACGCCATCTAGCGAAATTGCTGGAAATAACTCGACGGGTGCAAAGTAAAAAGAGATATCTGCAAAATAGCTACTTTACAGGAGAGCGACAAGATGGTCGTATTAACTTCGTAGTATTTGAAAGAACATACGTAGCTGGCTTTTTTTACGTACGAAAATTTATTGAAATAATGTGATATATGCAAAACAAATAATGTCATATTGTAAAGAATTGTTTTATTAAAACGATTGTACGATAAACTAAAAATCATCATTTTGTAGATAACTTTATTTACTTTGCACCCGTCGAACTATAAGGGTAACATTATACATTAAAGTATTGGAATTGATTTTTTTAATTGATAACTTCTTATGGGAGGGTGAACCGCTTCGTTACGTAACGCGTTAGGGCGCCAGTCTGTCTGGCTTCCCTTTCTCTCACGCATACAGCAGCGGTAGGCAGGCTCCTCCTCTCTCACTCTAACCCACGCGCTATACATAAAATTTAAGTAATAATCTAAGCTTTTCTCAAGTCAAACAATTTCAATATTCAACTTAGATTAGTCTAAGTTATCACATCTGTCGGGCGTCCCAAGACGCACACGTTTTTTATATATTGCAAAGCTGACAAAAATAGAAGATTTTTTATGGCTTGCAAACAGGCAGACTGCTTGAGTGATTCTAGTTTATGTTTGTATGGACTACTTTCATTGATTCAACTAAAATTCCAAATTAAATGACATAAATAAAATGTCTAAAAACGGTAAGTAAAAGCAATAAAATTATATATATTCCAAAGTTTGACCGCCTGCACTGTAAAAGAATTTTTATAAGAGGATGCAGTGAATGCAGGTGTCAAGTTTTCGATACGTATCAGAGCGCAAATTGTGGGCTGTGGATAGGCGAAGGAATTTAAAACGTTCCTTAAGGTGTAGGGGACTATTAGGAGTAGGTAATTAGTATGTTACATAAGAGAATGAGTATTAATTAATAGTTTTTAACGGATATTTTAATATATTTAATATATATATATATATATATATATTAAATATATTAAAATTATATTATATATATATATATATATATATATATATATATAATATAACAGAATTCTAAATATATCAACGTCATAAAAAAAAAAACCATAGATATATATAACTATCTTATCTTTTTAACCGGCTTCGAAAAAAGGAGGAGGTTCTAAATTCGTCGGGATCCTTTTTTTTTGTTGCTTTTTTTATGTATGTTCGCCGATTACTCCGTCATTTATGATCCGATTTACGTGATTCTTTTCTTGTTCGACGCGGAATAGCTTCCAATTGGTCCCCTAAAAATTTGACATAGTTTGGCCCAGTAGTTTTCATTTTACGAACATTTTTTTGTTCCCGGTTCTTGGGACCTATATTTTTTAAGAAGCGCGGCACCATTCATTATCATTAGGTCCACCCATACATAGCTAGACACTAAAATGTAACAAATAAAAAATAAAAACTTCGTTTAAAAAAACCGACTTCAAAAACTAAAATGTATAAAATAACTTATTTCTAAAGCTATTATTATTAATATATATTATCTAAAACATCTTGAAGTCGGTGCAAAGTAAAACATAAAAATTACTATATTTTGAAAATTACTAAGCACCGACTTTAAGATGTTTTAGATAATATATATTAATAATAATAGCTTTACAAATAAGTTATTTTATACATTTTAGTTTTTTAGTTTTTGAAGTCGGTTTTTTTAAACGAAGTTTTTATTTTTTATTACAAACTAATATTTTCAAAGTTACCTCGAAAACAAAGAAAGATTTAAGCTCATTGTAAATATATTTTTTTTATAAGATAACGTTATTTCGTAAGAGATTGTAATTTAACGTTCACTGCTATACTTGCCATTAGAAAAGTGTTTTACATTCGACCACAATTGCATCTGATGACAAGTAGAAATGAAGTCTATATCTTAGGTAGCGAATATCTTAAAAATTGTTCAACGGATTTTGTTGAAACTTATTTTGATTGTAAGTATTTTTTTTACTCTAATCTTCGTGATTTTGTCCATGTTCACAAATCAGAAAAGAAGATTCAATAATAATCTTACCATCTATCGACATAATAAAAAACATCAACGTCTGTTACGTATTTCCAAAATCCGACTAACAATAATAACCTGTACGCAGGGCCGCCGTAAGCGGGCGTGCAAGGCGTGCATTGCACACGGGCGGCACACCCAGGGGGACGGCAAATCGAGCGACTCATCACGTAATTTAAATCATTTTCATAATACCCACCAGAAGTATAATGGTAATTCCGACATCTATTGGCATCCGTTAAAATTAAGATGCAAGTAGTGAATCAGACATTGACTGTATTGATTCATTTAATGAAATCATTGCATTAAAGTTACATTTTGCAGAAAACCAGTCTAATGATCCACAAACCCTACTACAATATTTTTTACCAATGGTTTAATTTCAACATTTCCGAACACAGCGATAGCGCCAAGAATATTACTAACTGAAACCGGCAGTGTTTCAGTTCCATCAAGTGAAAGAACCTTTTCAAAATAAAGAAATTATCAAAAACTATTTAAAATCAAAAATGCTTCAGCAAAGACTAAATTTATTTAGCTATAGTTTCAATTGCACATGAAATTTTAGACTGTTTGTACACAAAAAACTCGGTAGAAGATTTCGCAAATATAAAGGTCAGAAGAGTTAAATCTTTGTGTAGATAAATATTTAAGTAGGTATATAGTTTTATACAATAGTAAAAAAACTAATCTAAGTACTTAATTAAAATAAATGTTTTATCTTCATTGTTTTTCTTTTTCCCACCATAATGAGAAAACATTACTAAATCCTTTTTAATACGCTTTTATTAGCTTCATACGTATGTTAGTATGTATGTATGTTAGTATGTAACGGAATCTTTCAAGTTAAATTTGATTCCCGGTTTCCGATTGAGCTAAAATTTTGCACCCTATTGTATATCGCGTGACAACACAATTATATGGTACCATGGAGCTGATCTGATGATGGAGTCGGAAGGTGGCCATAGGAACTCCTGTACTAAACAAGATAGATCCGTCGTGTTTGGAATTGTTTTACTTGTCTTGGCTAGCAATGCAATGATATGGTGCCATGGAGCTGATCTGATGATGGAGTCGGAAGGTGGCCATAGGAACTCCTATACTAAACAAGATAGGTCCGTCGTGTTTGGAATCGTTTTACTTGTCTTGGCTAGCAATGCAATGATATGGTGCCATGGAGCTGATCTGATGATGGACTTGGAAGGTGGCCATAGGAACTCCTGTACTAAACAAGATAGATCCGTCGTGTTTGGGCTCGTTTTACTTGTCTTGGCTAGCACTCTGCTGCTACATGATATGCAGGATCTCAAAAGCTTGTATTTAAAACTTTTTAAAAAAGCTTATTTTTATAATATTTTCTTAAGTTTTCGCGACTTGTACACATAATAAAACTACGTTTTAACGGTTTTAAGCTTATTTTTACATAACGTTCCATTTTATCATAAAAGTGTATTTAATTCTTTTTTCAAAGTTTCCACGGATAAGAGAATTAAAACACTAAAAAATTAAAATAAATAATAGGTTAAAAAAAACTAAAAAAGCTTTTATAGAAAATCCAACAAAAAATTGAAAATAAATTTGAATTAAAAATAGTGTAAGAAAAAATTATTTTATTGTAAAAAAAAGTGTGGGGTGCTTTTTAGGGTATTATCAAAATAACCCTTCTACTTATATCTATTGATACCATGCACACCACACTTTTTTTTACAATAAAATCATTTTTTCTTACACTACTTTTAATTCAAATTTATTAAAATGATTTTCTATTTTTTAGTTGGATTTTCTATAAAAGCGTATTTTTTTTGACAAAACTCAGAGCTAATCATAGGGCGGCATAATCGGTATGGCACGCGGGCGACGAAGCACCTAGCGGCGGGCCTGCCTGTACGACTATGTAAGCTGAAAATTATTCTTCAATCCCCAGCTACATCGTATGATTACATACAGACTCACAAACAAACCGACTAATAGAACGCGATGAGGATTTTCCATGGATTCCTTTTTCCCAGACTGACTAAGCGATCAAACGCCAAAAAGAGATTATTATAATCTTTACCCTCTATTTATTTATATGTATATGTATGTATTTATTTGTATGCTGTAGTCGTGTCGTTCCGAACTCTTCAAACGGCGTTCTATGAATTATTGTGTGATAAATAGACGGGTTTATGGGCAAAAAGACGGAACGGCACATGATTGTATGTATTCTGTTTTTGCTCAAATAACTAGGAAACCCTGAAAAAACTATCTAGAAACAGATCGTAAGCTTTCTTACCCTCCATATATAATGTCGTCGTTCCAAGTTTTCTAAACGTCGTTCCATAAATGACAATTTGTTCTTAAAGTCATCAGCGATGCATTTACAGAGATTCAAAGACTCTCCGAATATACGCATTTTACATTTTAACTCTTCAAAGTCAATGCGGAATCTATATAAATAAATAAATTTAAGAAAGAAACAAAGAAAATAATTATATCTAAAAATGTGACACTTAACAATCATTAATAATAATATTAACAATAATGGGTGGATTATTATATGGTGTAGACAGGGATAATCGCTGGTCCGTGTCACGCCACATTTACATTAAATTTTGTCAAGGGGCCTTTACGTGTTTTGTCTAATTTAAAAGACGTTCTGATAATACTGGCATGTAGGTACGTATGTGTTGGAATCGAGCACTAGGGGCACAGTGGGAACTTATCAGAAGCAAACCGAAAAATAATAGTCCTGCCTGATCTGGGCATTCTTGTGCCACCCAGAGTCTACGCCCTGTGCCTGGGCACCGGTGGCACCACCCTTAATGAAACTGCACGGCACTGATTATACAGCTGAAATATTTTGCTATGCCGTCTCCGACAGGTTCCAGTAGAAAAGGTAGGTTGAAGAAGTGTCGGCTCAGCTTCATAAACGTTGACATGCGTGCCAATGGTCTGACGATAAAGTTGCCGAAAACCATGCGAATTGAAATAAGACAAGTAGGATTATCCTGGTATGTAAGTCATTGTAGGCTAGCGCGCGTCTCAAAGGGCACGGGTTCGAATCAAGCATGGACCACTTAGGCAGTTTTTTCACCTAATATGCATATCTTCAGGATTAGCATGTGCTAACAACACTGAAGGAAAACATCGTGATGAAATCTGCACATAAATAACCGATGCGTCTAACCTGTCAAGACGCCTTGTACAAGCGTGGCGAGTATAATGTCCGCGTTCCTCTATAGTAGGGGCCCGAAAGCAGCAATGGCAGGTTTATCGGTGTTATTACACGTATAATAATCAAAATCTACCTTGAAATGGAAGACGATAACGAGGTATTTGACACAGAAGTTGTAACATCAGAAGTAGAAGAAGCATGAGGCGAGAAAAAAGCGGTGTCTTGTGGTATTTTAATCTTAGCTCTCGCATGTTCCTGGGCTATTGTAGGTCTATTACTACTACCGGTAGAAGATTGTTTAGCGTGAGAATGCACTTCAGGTCTTGAGTCGAATGCACTGCGAGATTTAAGGTTGTTTTTCTTCATTATGGTTTTTATTGGTCAATGTTTCGTTTACTTCATAGTCTTGAATTTAGCACGTGTTGAAAATTGTTTTCTTGCTTTTATTTGATTATTAAAACGTCTAATAATAAGATACGTTATCGGCATTAGTATTAAGTAAATGGACTTAGTAAAATGATATTTTCGTGCGAATTATATTTGGGTAGTTTTGTTTGTACAATGGGAAGTTATAATAACAATGTATTTTTATACAACTATTAAAAATGGTTGCTTATATTGTCCCGTTCATATTACTGACAAGTAATTTTTCTGACAAGTATAATCTAGTTTATATTTTATTACCATAGCTAAAGAAGTATGAAACAAAAGTTCTACCCATAAAGGTTTATATGATCTAAGGTTCTACCGCAGTTCATAATTCGACAGAATAAATGATATCGAGTTTTTGGCGGGAACTGAAAGGAGATGTTGTGCTGGCAGCTTATTTTCTAAAAATGTGTAAAATTACTCTAAAATGAACAGTACTTATAGGATATTGATAGTTTTTGAGTAGTAATTATGTGTTTTTGTGAGAAATGTGAACAGGGCCGCGCCGCCCCTATGTGCGAAGTGTGCGGCGCACACAGGCGCCAAGACAATAGGGGCGCCACCGTCGAAATTATTTTTGTTACACTTACACATCAACATATAATTATTCTTTGTAGTGGAGTTTTTGCAGTTATTGGCAAGCGGAAGGGAACTGGTTATACCTATTTAGGAAAATATTATCTAAGTATATAAAAGTGGAGACCGTATATTTCGATCAAAATTAACAAATAATAATAAAAAATAGGTTGAAACATGCAGCTTTCTGAAAAAAAGAGGCGCTTCATAATTTTCGCACACAGGCGCTGTGGGGGGGGGGGGGGGGGTCGGCGCGGCCCTGAATGTGAAGTAGGTATATAGTCAAATGTGACCTTTCGAGTTGTCACAAGAACTCCGTTGAATGGCACCAGCTGATAACCTACAGTTTAGCTGTGTTACACATAGGCTTAAGAAAATGAAGAAACTATATTGTAATCTAAGATCTGGCTTAAACGTCTAGCTGCCAAGGCATAAACCTAAATAAATAATAAGTCTCGGTTCAGATGTAATAAACATTTCATCCATTTATTTTAATTTAAGTACCTACTAATTATCATCGTCACCAGACTAAGCAACTGAAATTCAACATGAAAAAAATTGTATACAGTAATGTTTATATTATAATTTAAGCTTGTATATATTTACTTTTTATTCAAAGACTAGCGTAGACTAGGCACTTGCTTTAGGTTATATATTTATTTATATATATGTTATTGTTTACTTTTGTATGTAATGTATATAATATAATATGTGTATTTATTTTTGTATATATATATATATATATATATTACTATTTATTTATTAATTAATAAATGAAATTATTGTACGGTGGCTGGTTTTACAACTACCGACTTTTGTTGTCCTTCCTATTCTCGAGAAATCGCCTCGCAGATAACACCGCCGATTGTACTTGTATTTAATGTTCTTGATTTTATGTAGCATTTTTGTACAATAAAGTATATTCTATTCTATTATATATATATATATATATATATATATATATATATATACATATTGATTTGTCGATTTTTGATTTTCGGCTACAGTCCGACTCACGCCTTCAACACGAACGCACGACATACGTGCTCGTGTACAAACGCTAGTTTTCGCGCTCGCTGCTTGCCTTCAAATAAATCCTTCTGAACTGTATTATATTTGACAAAAAAATTTGATCCTTATTTTGACACTGAAACCAACAGTTTCGGTGTAATTTATAAAATTCGATCAAATTTTTGTATAATTGAACTTTGATCTTGAATAACTTTTGAACGCGTGGACAAATCAAAAAATGTTATCAGACCTTTTTTATAGAGCGTTCAATTCTCTATAAAGATTGGAACAGGGATTTATCAGTCAACCAGTCGTTTGAAGTGTACAAAAATCAGAAGCAAAAAAAAAATTTCCTGTGTTATTCTTATGGGAATTAAAAAAATGCGATGAGGACAATCTTAATATTAATATTATGGGCTCATCTTTTCACAGAATTTTTTTTACACCCAAAAGAAACTTTTGAGCCTGCTTGGAAAAAAAAAATCTTTTTTGGATCACCCTAATATATATATATATGTATATCTCTAATGCGTGCGCTTGTATTGATGGCCTAGATGTTACATTTTTCAGCGGTTTTAACTCATTCGCATTTACTTGACACCAATCACACAGGTACTAAAATAATTAATAATTAATAGAAGCTCAGTGGATTAAATGAAAGACATAATTATATTATAAAATACCTCCATTTATTTCAATTATTTTTTAATTAAAAAAATGTATACCAACATATGTATAAATATATTGACTAAATACTCATTTTCATGTATTTCATGTATATAAAAAAGATCTTAAGATTATTTTTATAACTAGTCATTAAAATAATTAGGTAGTCGACCAGTTTGGACAAAAAATGTCCAAACATGGTCAAATGTCCAATTATTTGAAAGTTTTCTTTTTATGGAAAAATATACAATATTTCTAGCACATAATATAGTTATATTCAAATTATAAAAGATTATAAACAAAAATACATTTAAAAAAATGATACATTGTAATTAACAAAGATTTAAAAAAGTTGGCATTTTTTTATTAAAGTTAAGATAGTTAGTAAAAAATACAACAATTTTATAGAGAAAAAATATTTTTAAACAAATTCTTTCACAAGTCAAGTTTCAAGTCTTTCTTCTGCTTGAATAATATGCAATGTTACTTGAAAATTTATTATTAACATTTCATATTATAAAATATGTGTAAACAACAGTTATTACTTACAGTTTTGACACAATTCTCATTTTCACGTACAAAGGTATAAAATGTAAAAAATATGTCTATTAATTTTAGTAGATAACGTAGTACGTATAATGTCATATCAGACTGTGAAAAAAACTTTCATATTATTATTTATTTTTGTGGGCTATTATAATGTTTTTCAATCCATTGCTTATTTGATTTCGATTATTACCACTTTATTTTAAAACTAAAGTTTATTTGAACAATGAACATAATCCAAGAGTAACAGGAAATTATCTCTAAAGTAAAAAGAAAAGAATATTAAAGCACTTGGCACACTTACTAAGTACGTATGTTTTAAAACTTAGAGTAATGAACATATATAATGCTTTTACATTAAAAATAAAATATATAAATTTGCACAAAACGCAAAAAATAAATGAAAAATACTGCACAGTGTAACTATGGAAAAACAGTATTACGATAATCACTTCTAAATAATTCCTATAAGCGCTTGCAATAAAATAATATTTGCACATAATAATATTTGTAACTATATAAATTATAATATATAGAACATAATACGCAAAAATCGCGTGATTATACAATATGTTATTAAAAGATTGAATATAATAATATATTTAAATAAATCAGATTTTGAAATTGTATGACTTTACATATGTTAGAGATTATATGTGTTATAATAAAGCCAAGGAATCGATTAAATTTATATTAAAATAGACAATAATGTAGCTGTTTAAAAAAAAATATTTTGATAAATTTGATTGGTTTATAAATATGTAAAATATTCGTGTATGCTCTTTATGATTCATACATATTTATATAAAATATTGGTAACTTTATATAGGAACTGGGTGATATTTTGTACTGATTATCAAACCATAAAAATAGATATATATGTATTTATATATATATATGAACTTGTTCAATATTACAAAAAAAGATTTTCTTTTATGGCACGTCCGCGACTCAACCAATTTTTTTTGGATTAATTTAATTATTTCTTTCCAGAATTCTCGAGACACTTGCATTGACCTGTGTGTTTATGGTTTACAATTTCTGTAAAACTAGGATTGGATGAGACGTCTGGAGCGGCATATTGCAAGTTTGTTCCGCTGCCTAATGTCTGATATTCATATGAAACAAGCTCTGGTTTGGTCGTGTATGTGACTATTTTCGGCTTAGTCGTGTAGGTTATAAACTCTGGTTTAGTCGTGTATGTGACTATTTTCGGCTTAGTCGTGTAGGTGACTATTTCGGGTTTCGTTGTATAAGTGAAGTATTTTGGTTTCGTCGTGTATGTGTAGTACTCAGGCTTAGTCGTGAAGGTTACTATTTCGGGTTTTGTTGTATAACTAAAGTACTTTGGCTCGGTTTGGATTATTTTCTTTTCTGTATACGTGACGGTGTTTGTTATAGGTACTCCAATCTGAGTTAACTGTCCTCCACTGGTGTATTGTCCTTGAGCAATGAGACCGTTTAGCTCTTCACCGATTCCTTTGAGTCCAACCAGTCCGCTCCCTCCAGTTATTTGTTTAGTGGCTCCGGATGTAGCAGTTCCGAAGCCGTTATATTGTCTATTGACTTCGCTAGTAACGGTGCCACCGGAGTTGACTGTGCCGGTGAAGCTACCAGTATTCTTCACTCCACCTCCTATTCCAGTTAGGAAGCCCTTCTGTTCGGTTCCCAATACACCGGATGTACCACCTACAGCAGTGAAGCCCGTAGCTCCTCCAACTTTGCCAAGATCGACATTATTGTAGACGGTTGGGTATTGAGACCTCGTGATGGTAGTGGTGACTGTTTTTTCTATCACTGTAATGCCGGCGCCGAAACGTACGCTATCAATGAAACCGAGCGCCCATTCGTACCATTCAATGTCGAATTTGTAGAATGCCGCTATCTGATTTCCAATTTGACAATCTGTTGAGGAAAAATAATTTATTGATTAATATATTTAACTAGGAGAATTTGATCGTAATAGGCGTGGAACGACCTCTTCTCGCGCTTTCAAAAAGGTTGTAAACACATTTAAACTCGCTACGCTGCTGTTCTCGTATAGACGGCACCGCCGCCACCAAACCGCGCCGTCCATTTGGCTGTGACATGTACACCCGTGCGTAGGCAACACTTATCATTAGCTGTATCGTTTACACACAAGCTAACGTCTTTTTAATTTATTGCTGAAGTACATCAGACAGGCTGACGGCCCAACTGTAATGGAAAGTAATTACCGCCGCCTATGGATGTTAGCAATACCAGAGGTACTGTCAATGTGACTTGACAGAGAAACTGGCTAGAAAAAATTATGTAGACTAGTTTCTTTATTATTGCTGATTTTTAATTAAAACTAAGTTGATGTGTTCTTTTATCCCTGTCTTAATATTATGTGTTTAGTTTTGCTTAAAATTCAAACCACAAAACGGCTTTCGTTAACATAACTATATAAGGCACGTTCCTTTAGAATCTCGCAACGCCCGAAATGCCCCGTCTGTTATTCCACACGGCTCCACGGTCTTTAAGATCGTCGAATTGGACGATGACCACAGAGCATTCTTTCTTTATCGCCTGACTTAAGTGCAGCAAATGGAACGGGAAAAATCACGTTCGTGAATGTGGTCGTTGTGAGCCTTTTGTGGAACATAGCCATAATATTTACAATTACAGTCATCCTTTTGCTGCCTGTTTGAGAAACGGATTATATAAACTAACCTGAATCCCAAGAGTATACTCCACGAAGAACAAAATGACTGTCACCAGTTGTGCAGGCCAGAGCACTGCCTATATCAACCTGGAAATAATAAAATAATCCTATTAGTGTTTTATACTGTTTAATATGAGAGGTCCCGGTAGACATTGTCCTGCCCCGAAAAAATAAAAATTTGGGACCCTGTCTCAGTGCCAATTGTGAATCTAAATAATCCAGGGATCCACTCAAACACATAAAAATATCAAAATCGGTTCAGGAAATTAAGAGGATCCTAGAGCCCGATTCCAGCGCCACCTACCGGTTCTAATTGTGAATCGAAATAATCCAAGGATCCATTAAAACACAAACAATTTCATCAAAATCGGTAAAGTCGTTCTCAAGTTGCTCGTACATACGATTCATTACACATCATCTACGATTTATTTTTATTTATATATATAGATTATAAACGAGCAAGTTTGTGAGCATATATGGATGTTTGTTATTCCCGCCAAAACTAATTAACGGGTTTTGACGAAATTTCACAGTACCTAATATAGCTTATAATCAAAATAACACAGGCACAATCTAGATATGTCATTCTCACGCGAACGAAGTACTCAGAGCTGCAAGGGGTGCGTGGCACCTGGGCGCAAGGACCTAGGGGGCGCAACTATGCACATCAAAAACTTCATGTAGCAATTGCATGTATCCATGGTGGGTAGCCATAGTTTATTCTTTATGATTTTACCATTCTGTAGCGGCATTATCTATAATAGACGTTGTCGCCAAATTTATTCTATACAGATAGATAATACTATATTGCTCATGAAATAAACAATTACAAAAATGCACGATCATATTGTCATGGTGAAAACAATTATGCAGGCTTATTCTTAAGCAATCTCTTCCAGGCAACTTAATTTAAAGAATGTTTTAAGCTAATCTGGCGATGTAGGTGGTGCGGAGTAAGAGACACAGGTAAATTAGTGAAAAATACAAATCCACTACCTTTTGAGAAAAGTGAATGTGACTGTTTTTAGACAAATGGAAATGTCGATTGAATGGATTCCATTTTCTTATTAGTTAAGAGGGCCCTGGGTACATTTTGCATGTATTTATTTAAAACACTAAAGATGAGAGGTGAATGTTGTAAAAGAAGTAGCAAATGACAGGAACTATACCTTGCAAATACTATTGATGGGGTTAGTAGGCTGGCCGCACACACAGCTATCGGAGTCGTAATATTCGAGTAGATGCGGGTAGTCCGATGACAATTTCGATTGACATTCAGCCGGATTCAACAGCGATACATTAACCGCGTGCATAATGCTTCCTTGAAGATGGGCTGGAACAAAAACGAAGGTACATTAAAAGCTCCGAGTTATTTAATTTTACTGTATTGTCAAAAACTGTTTTCTTCTTTTTTTTAATATTTGTACAATTTGTGCATCTTACTAGTGTCAAGGCTCAGTGTATGTAAATATTCAAGTTTTGGAAACACATTTAGGCATTTAATCACCAGATGAAAATCAGGACCATGTAACTGAAGCCTCAGCCAAATTGTAGGTCTTTGGATACTGCTATATGTGATTTTGTGGTAGATCGCAAAGGTAAATTTCATTGACTTTATAATAACGATTTAAGAAGAAAGGTAGAAAGAAAAATATTTATTCAGAACTACATACACACCGACACGTACTTATGAATAAGACAATACAATTGACATGAAGTTCTGATTCGGTCCTAACTCAGCATGATGCTGGTTGGCTCAACCAGCGCTGGTCTTCCGGTTGGGGACGTTGTAATGACTTACGGATGGACAAAACGAAACAAAAAAAATATGACGAGTACTATGGCAAACAAATATAAAAATTAATATAATATAAAAGTTTGTATAAAAATAAACTATATCATTATTATATAAAAAATATATAAAAATTAATGCTACGAAGCGAATTTATAAAGAAGATCATAATTACGGAATAAGGAACATAAAGCTTAAAAACTAATAAAAAAACAACAATATCAATTTTATATTTTGTCTGTCAGTCTGTTGGTTCGTGTCAAATAGCGTATGAAATATCTAGTAGTTAAGGTTATTATATCGTTATATTTTAAAGATATGATGTTAATAAGGTATTTTATATTCCCGCTTTTATATGAACAGTGTTTTAAAATGTATAATAGTATGTGTCACCTATCCAATTTATCTTATTTATTTAAAAACAAAGTATCTAACATGCGTTTGCCTTGAATATAATAATAATTCCTATTAAATACTGGCATAATTTATCATAAAAATTCAAACATATATTGATGTCTGTCACATACAAAATTTATTGTAATGTTTTCCAGTTTTGGGCAAAATATGCTAAAACCAAATTCTGGGGACTAATAATATACAATTATGATTATGTTAATATATAATCCATTGTATAATATTAATTCGATTTTTTTTATTTGGTATATGTTAAACATCTTTATAACACAATTTTAATTAAATTTGCTATTTAGATTCAAATAATAAAATTCTTATTCAAACCAGGAAAAAGGAATTCTAGGAATAACAATACGAGTATCTCAGTAAAAAGCAAGGGCTTTTACATGAGATTAAGGGAAATTGAGTTTATACATACGCCTTATATATAGAAACTAGACCTGTTATTCGGGCTACGAAACACGCTTTTAGGGTTTGGATGTGTAATAATGGGAAAAACAATAATATGTTCGATAAACAAGATTATGCGACTTATATTATGTTTTTTGTCTTAAAACTATTGTTTCCTGTCATTGTTCACTACAATAACTACTAAGTCCCTATAGTCTACACAGCTGCGCAACGAAACGGGGAGGCGCGTCGCAGGCAACCTGATTTCAAGTAATACAATGAATGAGATGTTGTTTATAATAACGTAGGTATTTTTTAGCGAATTGTAAAACGCGATTGAAGAGCCATCTATTTTAAGAATACGTTTATTTTCTAGAAATGACGTAGTTTGTCGTGATAAAATGTATCCTAAGTGTGTTAACTGCGTTATAAGCCAGCACTATGTCGAATTTCATTCGGTAAGCAAAAGTTCGGTAGCTCCCAAAAAAGATGCGATCGCAACGCCATCTTTTTCGCAATTTTCATCTATCCCATAGAAACCATGTCATTTATCAGGATAAAAAGTATCCTAAGTTACGCCCCGGGATATAAGCTAGCTCTATGCTGAGTTTCATTTAAATCAGTTCAGTAGTTGTAACGTGATGCTCGAACAGACAGCTCAAAATCTAAAAATTGCATATTTTAAATTTCTGGCCTGAATTGTGTCCTGATTTTTTTAACATTTTTAAACGCATTGTTATGTACAAATTCGAATTATTTACAGATTTATTATAGTGTAGATATAATTATTATTGTATGTGCGCCGGCCCTATTGATTCCCACAAAATCTAAATAGAAAAATCTACATTGCAAAGCTGTTGAGAGCAACAACAAGAGATCTCTGAAAGTCACCTGCCGAAATGCCTCTCCCTGTAATTAATGTAAATTGACTACATTTTTCCTTTGAATTTGATTCTGGTATCCTGTATATTAAATATCAGCCACTGTAGATGTAATAAAATAAATAATAGACATGTATAAAATGTATAGATATACGTAAGTCCTAGAAAGAGTCATAAAGAGATAAAACAGCAAAAAATTAAATAGATAAACCCTGATATAACTCTTTCGTCAGGTACAGGCATATAATAAAGTCACCTGCGCGCAAAACGATAGCCGCATTAAGGTTGTTTAATCCATGTCGTAGTATATAAAGGAATTTTCTTAACATCCTCATGACTATCACATTGGTCTATAAAATGCGTATTTAACGAAGTGCAGGTATCAGCAGAACAATAATCATGTTAGTTTTGGTGTCCCAGGCACTAATATGGCTAACTTAATTGAATTACACTTCTGTGACATTTACAATACCAGTACAGCTAAAGTATTTATATACTTAATTAACGCTTAAATTTAGATTTTATGTGATGGGCACGTACTTATTTGAAGATTGGTAATATTCAAGATTTGGTTAATGTAGGTATCATATAGAATATGATAGAATGGGTTGATTGTTAGTCATTATGTAAGGTAGAGATAACGAGGATCTTAATATATGGGGTTTGAATAAATAAGTGTTCAGCGATGATTAAACAGTAAACAATAGTTCAAGAACTGCCTCCCCAGGTAAGTGGCATTAGCACTAAACGAATAGAATAAACATGCATGGGATTGAAGTAGATAGATAGATAGACAACACTTTATTGTACATCAAAACAAAACTTACAAATATACACAACAAGACAACAAATTCTTGGTAAAAAAAGGCGGCAAAAATTATCTGTAATACTTATAGTAATGACTTTTCATTCCCAGTCATTCTCTATTCTATTTGTTTACCCCTAATGCCACTTGTCCAGTTGAATTGAATGTTTACTACATTCAATTATAAACTAGTGCAATGAAGGAAACCTACACTTAATATTATATTTTACCTACACCCTAAGGTACCTACTACAAGGAGAATACTTAGTAGGTCGTCAAAGGCCATAGGTTATATTCCCAGAAAGCTGGCTACGTTATCTCGCTGGATCACCATACTGATCCATTGTCCGAGGTAGGAACCAGCCTTCTGATCACCCGAAGAGTCAATGAGTCAGTTTCGTGGATCTTTATAGAGGCTCAAAGCTTCACGATCCAAGTGTATCAACAGCAAACGGAACAAATATAATAATAACTCTTCCTATGGTTGCATATTTGCGCCACTTGATGAATTCAGCTATTTCCGACTCCGCACCGGTTGATCTAGACTTGTTTGGTAAATGGGATGCGGCCAACGTGTCCACGCAGATCGTATCCCATTCCAAAGGCTTACAACGTCGCCAGATATAATATTTTATTGTACACCAAAGTATAGACAAACAGGGAATAGAGTCATTATTCATAAGCGTCTTCTTCATTCTATCCTCTGGCTATAGAAGCGTTATCAACTTTTATGCCTTTTAAAGAGTATTCTTTTAAATACAGTTGTGGTCCCCTTTACCTCTACTCCAAATTGTTTTGCTAAAGCACAGTGGACAGTCTGACGGCCCAATTCTGATGGAAAGTGGTTACCGTTGCATATGGACATTAGCAATGCCAGAGGTGCTGCCGGCCTTGAAGGAGAAACTGGAATATGGGCACTGATGCCGGAACACAACTCAAGGTTGTTATGGCGACATACTCTAGATCAGGGATGGTATCCATCCAGTCGGGTAAAAATGCCCTACCACATGGCTGTGAGTTGTTTTGTCGCATTTTAGTATTCTTTTTCCGTTCCTGCACGGAGATTAAGTTACATCAAGTGATACATATTTTCCGTTTGCTTTTAAATGTGTCTCTCCACGACATCTGTATCTATATTCTACACAATTTCAAGCTATTCACATATAAAATCTAGAAGGCTTCGGTTTTTTACCATGATAAAAAGTTTACCAGCTCACTTGAATGTCAACTACTCTCAGTTATACAATTTTAAAATAGTAAAAGTAGCAAGTGTTTCACAAGAAAATTCATTTCGTATCACAAAAAGTTATGAACTTCAACCACATGCCATTCTATAGTAGTTGATTAAGCTTATTGGGAGCAATATCGTAATTTGATACAAAATTCACACGTTTTGGTAAATACATAAGCAAATGCCTATCATAGTAATGAATGCCAAACAAGAAAGAAACAATAAGCCATAACAATTATCTGAGATACTTTTTATCATTTCACAAAAAATTGCAACTTCCTTCAGTTTGTATGAGCTTAGGAAATTATAAAGTCTAATGATTCAAATAATTAATTATTGTATAAATAGCAATTAAATTTAACTATGTAATATTTCAAAAGTTACGTAATATCTAGGTATTTTGAAACCGGTTATTCTGTATATGCAAGTAATTTCATTTATTTTATAACCTTGAAATTTTTTTAGAATATTAGGGGGAGCAGAGGAGTTAGGGGCCTCCACAAATGACGTCATCCTAATTTCATGATTTTTTGACTCCATCCCCGGTCTTTGTCACATTCGTGAGACTCCCCACCTCCCTAGTGTGACGTCACATATTTTGCAATTTTACCTTAAGAAAATATTAAATTATAGTAGCAGTTCGGTAATTAGTTTTATTTCCATTTATAGTTAAGGCGGCGAAGTCTGCTCACTTTTTAAACGGAATTTAACGCCAACTACCATTCAAAGACAGAATTCAATGGTGTCGTAGCTTCATTGAATGATTTGTTGTCGTCGTAACTATTCAAACACGGAAATAATGAGAGGTGTATGAAGTTCTCCTACTGACGGACCTCGCCACCTTGACTATAAACTGTTTTTAATCATTTAAATACTATACTAATTTATACAGAGAGTCGGAAATATTTTGAAATGTGACGTCAGAAAGTCTAGGACCTCCTCCCACCCCTTGTCACACAATTCGTCGACCCCCTTTCAGCCGCATAACGTGTGACGTAACTAATGGATAGCCTCTTATCTCGCGAATAAAAAAATAGTGAATAATATAGTTCTGATTTTTCAAAATCTCATTAAAAGTACGGGGAAGGGGTTTCAATATGAGACTGCTCCTGACACGCTTTTCCAAGGTGGATTGGCGGGCTTGTCACATCGTTTATATCGATGAACACCTTTCGTCATGATGTTATCCTTCATTCGCAGCACGTGGTAGTAGTATCAATATGCATATTAGGTCAGAAAACTGTCTAAGTGGTGATAAATGCTTCCCGGCCAGGAGTCGAGTTTACGTCTTTTTGAGATGTGACTTAATGATATTATTACTTAAGGATATTATGTTAAATTTAGTAACTGGCAATAAGCTGCCACGGCTGTACAACTACAATTCTTTAGTAGTAAGGTGAAATTGCAAAACCGTCTTGAACATTTTTGCAAAGCGTCGCGACATTTGACTGTATTGCGTGTTTAGGCCAATTCGCGGGCTAATGTTAATGTAATACGAAATAGTACAAGGTTCAAAAGGTTGAGTCATTTTTTAAAGAATTCAAATATGTTCCTACTTTAAAATGAGTACAAAAGGGCTACAAATTAAAGCAAATTTCAAGCGCCAAAAAACAGGAGGTTCTTAATTCGTCGTGTAAATATATTTTTTTCAACATATGTGCTCAAAAAATGCATTAACGCATTAGCCTGTATACATTGTTCGAAAGTTAAAAATTAGACCCCATGTAATGGAACGAGCGGTAAAATAGGTACTTAAGTAAAAAAAAAGAATTTCACCGAGGAGTTTCACATTACGAAAATAAATAAGCTGAATAATCAAACGTCCTTGGAAGCGCTATTGATTAATACATTTGTCTCACTTTAATACTATAGAGAAATTGAGGCGAAAGATGTAGTTCTAATATTCACCGCACCATTTTCATATTAGAAACGTCAAAGATTCTGGCGACTTTCCGACTGTTATGTTGGTTTCATTACTAATTTTACTGTTTTCTCGAAATGTGTTGAGAAACGTTGTATGACACATGCGGTTGTTGGTTTTTACAAATATGTATACATATTATCTATGCTCCTAACTATTTTCATTCATTTATGAAAACCAATTATCGCACTTGTATCATAAATAACTATTATCAATGTTCAACCTTAACTTTTTGTGTTTGAACCGATTTTCATTATTTTTGAAGTGAAACTTCTTTATCGGCGTTGGAAAAAAAATTACCGTCACATTGTTCGATTACGCGTCACATTTTTGGTTACGCGTCACTTTTTTTCCGTTATGCGCTATCTTTTTCTTGCCCCTACCACGGTCGAATCGACCGTGGTAGGGGCTTTATTTATTTAACCAATTTCTGTAAAGTTGCATATAGTAGATCATTTTTCGAAAAATAAGGTCATAAAGAAGTTCCACTTCTTACGTGTGTACACTAGTACACGCACACATTTTTTTTAGTGTTAGAAAAACGGAACCCTTATGAAGTTATCATATTATCCGTCTGTGTATCTTTATACGTCACAGTCTATTTTTATACAATATTACTAGGTCTTTATATATGAAAATTGCCAAAAAGGTGTATACTGTATGGGCGAATCTAAACTCTTAAATCCTTACGCCTGGCAACATCAATTAGGTTGCTCAATACCTAATTCTCAACCGTCATTGAAGACAGCATTCTTCGTACGTAATGTTTTGATAGACTATTACCATCAACATGTTTGGGGGTCACAGACTTGACAAGTCGTTTTCTTACTCGTTAAAATCTAATAGTTATATTAATCAAATTTCCGCTTACAGCTTATTTCGACTAGGGCCGTATGGAAGAAACTATGTAAATATAGAAATAAATATCGTGATGATGTACACCCCTTAGCCACTCACACCCATGTTGCCCCTGTCTTCCGTGGCATTTTTTGGGGCCATGCAGGGAGTGGCGAGTCGTTTCTGCCCATTTTTTCATGTTCCCCGAACATTGCGACGGGCAGACGCCATAGCCCCCATATTCCCAGACCCCTAGTACCACAAGCAGTATAGCCCGGTACTTTTTGTTCTCATTTCCCACAAGAGTTCTACACTGGCCGGGCTTGTCCTTGGATGCATTAGTATATAGTGTACAAAGGCCGGTCAGTGTCACTTCATATTTACATTAAATTTGTCAAGGGGCCTCTACGTGTTGGCCTTCCGCAAGCCCTCCAAAAATCCGGGCCATTTTTTGGGCCTGTGGTCTTGAAAGACATACATAATAATTGAATCGGCAGACAAACACACACATTGTATGTCCCCAAATTCAAAGACAAGACTATCGATACACAAACAAATGGACATGACCATTTCTTAAGGGTTCCGTTTTTACCAAAATGGCCATAGAACCCTAATAAAACAATTTCATTAATCCCTTTGAAAAAGAAAACGCCACCCAAATTACAGCCAGCAACCGGATGTAACAAGTATACAATATTAAGCAACATGAATACTTGTTTTTAAATGTATATTTCATACAATAATGTACACAAACAGTCATGTATTGGCAAGATGTTTAACTTGTTTAAGAGGTACGGATAGCAAATAAAGTTGAATATTTTACTAAAACAATAAAAGACGAATATTAAAATGTTGAACACCTAGTATAAAACTGTAAGTTTGAATGGCTATTTAACGTTATGGTATGTTTAAGATACATGTTTAGGGTTCCCTTGCCATTTTAATAGATACTTTTATGAAATCGTTACTCCGCCTGTCTTTGTCTGTTAGAGCCATTTGTTGGCAGCTACAGAGTCTATACCTGTATGGAGATTAAATTTAGAAAGAATGTCTAATCTCTATGCCGCTACATAACGTTGTAGTATATCTTATAATATTATATATCAAGATGACACCACGGGTCATTTTTCTCTCACTCTTAGACGTCCTTATTCTATAACCATTTGCTTGTATATATATTTTTTCATTTATTAATTAGTACATACAACAAATTACAACCTTGACAATACAGAGCCTTAGATTAAAATAGAGTAAACCTAGATTGTAACTTAACTATGTATACAAAACAAATTTAGCATGAGAGATCTTAGGGATGTATAATTATAGCATTAAGCGCATTTAGAAAAAGGTATAAGAACACAAATGAATTGTAATGTAAAGAAGACTAGGAAAAATTATCAATTATTTACTATTATTTATATTTGCATTAGTGGCTTTCAAACTCAGGTGAAATATTTGAAAGTTTGGTTCTAAAATGTCGAAATTAGAACTATTTTTTGAATATTTTCTGTAATATTGAGCCATTTTCAACAAGGGATTGTAAAAGGATATAATATGACATTTTATCCGTGCAGGACCGGAGAAAAATTATAAATTTTGACAGCCGGGCGGCCTGTCGTAAGAGCGACAAAACAACCCAGAGCCAGGTGGTAGGGTATTCGCCCGTCTGTATGGCTACTACCCCGATTAATAATATGCCACCTTATCAATCTTGAGTTGTTCCAGAATTAGTGACCAGGTTCCAGTCTTCCTTTAGAGATTGGCAGTACATTGGTAGCACCTTTGGTGTTACAAATCTCCATAGGCGATGGTAACAATTGTCCATCAGGTAGGTCGTCTACCTGTCTAGTTTTCTGCTAATGTTAAGGCACAGAAATAGATAGTACCAAATATTTTTTTATTTCAGGAGTTCAGCAGACAGGCATACGGCCCACTTGATGGAAAGCGGTTACCATCGCCTATGAACATTTGCAACACCGAAGGTGCTACAAATGTGCTGCTGCTCTCTTAAGGGAGACTGGAGCCTGGTCCCTAATGCCGGAACACAACTCAAGGTTGTTATGGCGACATACTTTAGACCAGGGGTGGTAGCCATCCAGTCGGGTAAATGCCCTACCACCTGGCGCAAAATATATACAAATCCGGCATTAAAGATTTTTGTTACTACCTCTGCCTAATTAATTACATTTATACCGTTCATTTCGGATTATTCAATGCTTTAATAAGACAGAATGACGTCTTCGTGACACAAACAAAATAACCAAAAAAACCTTAATTAACTCTAAAATACAAGACAAACGTCTCGAATGAAGCATTATTTGAATTTTCACAAGGCCAACACAATCACATAGAAATTAACATACAAAACGTATAACTTGAATATGTTAAAGTAATAAAATCACAGATAACTTAATGGATTTATGATATTACAAATTTTAGTATGCAATACATGTTTCTCATGGTTTCTATAATATTATCTAGCTATTCTTTGTTTGCTGTAACTATTGGTTAAAAGGAGTTTGGGTAAATTTGTTCGGAGGTTGGCTTGATTTTTTTCATGAGCGGCCACTTTTTTAACTATTGCTATTTAGTAGTTCTATACTTGAGATACAAGAATATAAAAAAACTTGGTCCTAAGTTATATCGGAGCCGAGATATTTGAGATCAAAATCGTGCTGCGTGAACTTAAAATACTGTAAAACGGGGTTAATAGTAAGTTATATCGGAGCCGAGATATTTGAGATCAAAATCGTGCTGCGTGAACTTAAAATACTGTAAAACGGGGTTAATAGAATTCACGGGGTGATTAGACACATTGGGGTTTGGGTAAAAGTGGCTTGATTTTTTAAGTTTGTGGCCAGCGATTACATTTATACAGTAGATAGTATACAGTAATACGTTTGGTAATCAAAATCGCTTAAGTGAATATGTGTTAGAAATAATCTAAACAGAAGACGGGCTCATTTTCAGTCTATAAATGCCGCTAATCTTGGCGGAGATGGGTTTCCAGTTTTAAGTAATGATGATCATGATCATTTATGCCCTGGGCACATATCAAGTAGAGCACGTAGCTATTATGGTGAACACATAAAAAACGGAACCTATTTAATTGAAATATTTAAAAAACCTAACCTGGAAGATTTCACAAAAGTTAAGTTAGATTGTAACGACCCATGGCTTTTGAGAGGAAGAATCTAATCCAGGCATGTTTCGAGGGAAACTTACTGTCTTTATTTTGTGAGAACGAGGGTTTCAGGGTCGGGATGCTATTTTAGGTCATTATTGCTCTTGCATTGTTGGAAAACGTACATTAGGTTGTTGTTCCCATGTTATGTCAATCGTGTGGTACTTTGGATGGGGTATGCACCAAAACCATTTGTCTTCTCCTGCTCAGTTCCTAGATACAATAATCAGGCATGATGTAGAGAACGAAGCATATGAAGAACCCGATATCGAAAACTAAATAAAGTTTAATGTCATTATAGTGAGCGTTTTATTTATTTATTTATTTATTTTCGCGTATGATTATAGATATATAGGATGTAATTAGTGGATTAATAAATATAATTGTAAAAAGGTTTTGTGTATTAAATGTAATTGTAAGAACAACTTTTTATTATGTGTATAAGTACCTATGTTCTAATAACAAACATGTTTAATTAGGGTAATAGTTTAATTATAATCTTTAATTACATATGTTATATTATTTCAAAAGCCATGCACAAAAACATGAATCTTGCAACAACAACAATCTTGCATAGAACTGATATCTTAAGTTCACGCAGTACGATTTTGATCTTAAATAGATCGGCTCCGACGTAACTAAGGACCAAGTTTTTTAATTGTCTTGTATCTCAAGTATAGAACTATAAAATAGCAATAGCTAAAAAAGTGGCCGCTCATAAAAAAATCATGCCAATCTCCGAACAAACCCCTTTATATTTTGTCAATTTATTTCTAAATGCATGATTAAAAGCAATTAAATAATTATAAAATGATAAAATTAACGATAACATTTGAAAATAATGTAAGCGTTTATTCAGACATAATACCAGTTTCATGCAAGGTTATTTGTTGCAAGATTCATGTTTTTTGTGCATGGCTTTTGAAATAATATAACATATCTAATTAAAGTGAACTATTACCTTAATACTACTAACGAATAAACTGCAGATTAAAAGTTTTGTGCATGAAAACCCAAAATCGAATTATGTTTTAATTGGTTCAATTTTATCACATATTTCGGCTCCGATGTATGTTAGACAAAAAGGTTAAAACTAAAAGTGTTTCTATTACTGTATACTATCTGCTGTATAAACGTAATCGCTGGCCGCAAACTTAAAAAATCAAGCCACTTTTACTCAAACCCCTTTAGTAGAAACTCAATGAAAGTAATATCCATTTTCTAACAAACATAAAGTAAGGAGGATTGAATGTGCGAGAAAAAACTCGCATCGAGAATTTGTGGTGTTCAACGGCCAAATTAAATTAAGGTGTGAGTTTAATCTTGTGGTTTGAGCTCTTTTATAGGGTACCAATCATTACCCTAACAGATGGCCATCTAAAGCTCGAGATGGCCACCGAACGCTAATGAATGGCCAACTAAGCTGCGGAAGTAGCCAGCCGAAAGCCCGCGAAGGCCACTGAACTCCGCAGATTGGCCAACGAGAGGTGCTGAGAAGCCATCGCCATGCGGAGAAGACTCCAGCAGCTCCAAACCCAATTACCGGTAGGTAGTTGCCCATCTATCTAAACTCAATATTCTACTTGTAGTTTTAAAGTATTTTATTTAGCTACGGCACTCTATAAAGGCAATGGATTGTAATTATGATATCTCAAAACGTACACAACCAATCTTGATGATACATTTTTTTGTTAAACCAATTCTTTGTGTATTACTATTTGAATTTTTTCAGAATCTGCTGCTCTCTATCTAGAAAACGAAACCCATAAAAAAACTAAGAAATAATATTGCGATTTTTTGGACCTGTTTACACGAGTATAAAAAAAAACGAGTTCTTAGAGCTTAAAAATATTATCAATAGAAGTCATTTTGATCTAAATCCGTTTAGTATTTTTTAAAATATGGGGTATTTTTGAGTAAATGTTTTTAAATATGGTTCCGTGGGCAAATAAGGAACAGTGTAAGTTTGTCACCTCTGCGGAATCCTTCGGTATTCGGCTGCCCAGCACTTATCTAATATATTTTGTCCTTCATATGCTATCGGTACTTGACCGACACTGACCTACAAAGAGGTATCGTGTTGGCCAGCTTGGAATAAAAACTTTCCATTTCCCCTCTTAAATACGATATGTTTTCTCATAACGATGTAAAAAAATATTGAGAGACACGTGTAAGAATGGTATGGTTATAGTTAAATAAATACGAAGAACACAAAGAGCTGCTATTCATCAAATGCTTACTACTGTTGTACAATTTTAAGGGGATGCAAATCGGAATTTTATTTTAAAATTTTATGTATGTATTTGATATTTAGCCGCATTCAAAAGTTTCGTCCGGGCTGGAGGAGTCCACAGCCCAGACGATGATAGTCAGAAGGAACAACGTGGAGTTTTAGTGGACATTTCCGACCCGGGTAGTAAGTAATAGCAACTCTTCGGGGCGCTAGTACCACCTCAACGTGGCGAATCCCACACGCTCCAACCATGTTTCAGGTTCAGATCCAATGTCAATGACACTAAAATAGGACCAACTCGAAGCGACACAGTGTTATTACAATCGGTTAATAAACAATAACTAAAACACGTGGACAGACAAAAATATGTATGTGCATTGTACAATTAAACTGAGAGCCTCCTCATTTTGTGGAATCGGTTAATATATAGAAAATACTCACATTGCAGAACAATCTTTCCCCATCCAGTGACCAGGCATTCTCCAGCTCCGTTATAGAAAGCATCCAGGCTGCTACTCTCTTTGCTTGGGAGGCAAATGGGTTGTATATTCTTTGCCCACCGCAAGTTTTCGGTGAGTACCAGGATCGCAGCATCATAGTGATAGCTGCCACGTTTGTAGAACGGATGCCTAAGGATATGTTTGACTTGAACGATCTGGAATGGCAGAGGCTCATCATCGACTCCAAGTTTCCATTCTCCACCTTTGATCAGGACATTCTTTGCTTGGAGGCTGCAAAAGAAATTGATCTTTAATACAATCTTGTAAAATGATCGAAATTATAAAAGTTACTTTACTATCTCAAATATCCAGATGCCAATACCTAAAACCTTGACACAGCTCCTTAGTTCTGTTATCCACCGGGAAAATGTGTTAAAGGAGTAGAGCGTGGTAGTCTTGTTCTTCAAGAGGAGTTCTAAAAGTCTCTCAAATAACTACTCAGGTAATATTTTGCATGAATCTCGTTTTTAAGAAGTTTTTGAGGATCGCTGTGAATCGTCTCGCCAGAAGACTTAACCGATTCGAACGACAAGAGCAGGCTGGTTTTCAAAAAGGCTACAATAAGACAGACCGCATCAATGCTGTACGGTATATTATAAAGAGGACTAAAAAGTATAATCAGACACTGTGTATGTATGCAGAGTACGAAAAAGTTTACGACAAAGTTATTTAGGAATAATTATCAAGATAATTATCATCATATCATATCAAGAATAAAGATGTCTATACAAGAACAGAAAATCCAGATAGGCAGCTGTAACTGAGAGGCATAAGTCAATAGGAGAATATAATTGAGCTGGGCAGCGTTAGGTAAGCTTCGTAATTCCATCTTCGGACGACAAGGCGGTCTAGTCTACGCCATCGTTTCACAGTGGCAACACTACCAATGCGAACAAAGTGTTTTGCTTCCACATTCCTGCGTACGGACGAGATGTGGAATGCGCTACCGGATTTTTTGTGTTTCTCAAAAAGTACAATCCGGGAATCTTCCAGTCTCGTGAATAGGTATTTTCTAGGTAAGCCTCCGCTTACCTACCTACTCCATCTTAGACCGCATCATCGTCTAATATTAGGCGTGATCATGGTCAAACGCTAACCTATTTATCATAAAAAATATCTTGTTGCCAACCAGTATTTGAAGACGAAAGTCTTCAAGTACTTCGATTTTTTTTTAAACAAGTAAGTTAAAATTGACAATCATGTCGACATATAGATAGACAAGGACCAATGCTCGAAGGAACAGTTGGGGTGGAGATCGCGTCTAGGTAAATACCATATAGTGTTCGATGCTCTTTAGTCCGGCGGACCGATGATTGCGTAAAGTACTCAGTATGCCCTGAATGATAATAACTAAGGACTCAAATATGTAGTGCGAACTCGGAGCCGCCCATATTCAGCAACAAACTGCGATTGACTGAAGACGACGCAATAAAAAAGATACAATAAGCAGGGCCAACACTAATGTTTTTGTCCCTAGGCAAACTCGCAAAATGCCGCCACCACCGAAGCTTAAGCAAAATAACAGAAGTCTTCTATCTGGCTTTCGTCTCCCAGAACTTTCGTTTTGGGTTTCAGAAGTTCAAGTTTTTGCAGACATTTTTGTAGGCATTTTTGCTGCCCCTACATTTTTCCGCCGTAGACAATTGCCTACCGTGCTTAACGTGTCGTGTCGCCCCTGATGTAAGTTACGGATATTAGTAATGATATCTTAGTTACTGCTTCGTCTTTCTTATTTATTACTTACCCGTCGACGCAAGCAGCAGACGTGACTACAACATCAGGTCTGGTGATGACTCCGCCACACAACAAGCTCTTGTTTGTCTGCAGTAATACCATGGCTTGCCATGGGATCTCGGCGAAGTCCACTTCCAAGTTATTCTTGTTGCCGTATGGTCTCTGGGGCTGTTATTAACAAACGTTGCTTTTGAGAGGCTTAGACCATGGAGCCCTGAGATATATTTATGTCAAGACTCTGAGTTGTTTACTATTGAGTGATGTCATAAACATGTAGCTAGAATTCTCTCACGTAAAAATATAAGAAAAATGTGAATGACATTCCACAATCACAAATTATTTTTGACGGGTTGCTATATCTTATTATATAAATGCATAGTAAGATATAGATAGAAATCCCGTCATCATTAATGTTTCTGATTACTATGCGTATGGGACATTGTTTTATGAACTAACTACTTAAAGGGATATATGACGTCTATGAAAATAAAGTAGAACTTCAATCTATGTCTTAAACTTACTAGCGTATCTAGACACGTGTCAGTGTAACTAAGAGATTCTGCAAAAGCGGCTGCTTTAGGCCTTCTTTTGTATTTAACGGCATTTAGACAAAAGTTTGTCGTTTATCACTTAATTTGGAAAAGTACATTAAAATTGTCTTAATAGGGTGAATGATAATAAATGGCCAATAAACTGCTTGCGTTATGGGTAATCTACAACGGACCACTAGAGCCTATCCCAGACACCCAGATAAAGCATCGAACCCGGGACATCTGCGTTCCAGTAAGCTGAGAAAGTAAGGGCTTAGCCAACTGAACGACAGAGGCCATTGGTATAAGTTTTAAATTAACGAATTTTTATTGACTCTTAGGGTGGCTTGCATGACGTTCCTTAATTTTATTTAAGAAACACTAAACGCATTTACCGCCCTTAAATACGATAAGCGTCTTGCACAACGCTAAATTTACTGGTAAATACATTTACAGAACTGTCAAAGTTAATCATCCTAAAATGGCTTTTATATATTCTTTTTAAAGGTTTCATAACAAAACTAGTTTTGTTTTTTCCAATAAGTCATCACGCTTCATTATAGGAATTATCATTTTTAACAACATATGAATAAATGAATATAATTTATAAAAAAGACATAAAATTAATTCTGATCCCAATTAATTATTTTAATTTTTTTATGACATCATATAAACAATGGATGACATAAACTTCTAGTGCAGTGTAATTTATATGTTAATTTCAAATTTATATATTTTTTTCTTTCAGGTCCCGTAGCCATTTTAATAATTATTATGCAATTACATAATAGTATCGTAAAATCGATTCAAAATTAAAAAATTACAGCAATTGCGTGACGACCACTGTTTTTGTCATATGAGCCATGATTTCATGTTAAAATATGTAGTCGAAAATACCCCAAGACTCAAAAACTACTCAACGGGGTTGATTCTCTGTTTATTGTATATTTAAAGTTTTACAACGTAATATTTTTCAGTTTTTTTCCTTTCAGGGGACCCAATTTATACGATTTTGGAGGATAATATCTTCCTACCTATTTATTGATTTTTTATTTAAGGCCATTTAAGAAAATCTACATAGGCTAAGATCCCGCTATACAACGACCTTCACCGAGTGTTTATTTGATGAAACCTATTTTATATTTAATTAAAGGTGTCAATAAATATATTGCATATGGGTTGCCTAAAAAAATTCAGTCCATTATATGATTAATTAATAATAAAAAAAAATACATATCACCGGTTTGTTTATTAAACAAAATCTATACCAATCGAAAGTATGAAGCCCATAGAACATGCAAATGTTAGGTTGCCTATTCTTTTCCAGTCACAACTCTCGGGTAGCCAGGTATAAACAGGTAAATCGATACTAGCATTTTGCACCGGTTTGATTATTGAAGTAAAATTAAACGAAAATAAAGATAATTTCATTATGAATACGGTGGTATAGGGTTGCCTGCGAAAAATCAGTCCCGAATTCCGGTTGTCGAATTTTGAAAAGTGAAATATTGCTGCGAGAGAATATGTGTGGCTGGGAGGTCCCAACCAACCATATTCCATGCGATAGAAGAGGACACAGCATAGCAGCTGTTTGAAGTCCGTCCTATTTGATCTTGAACATGAAAAGGATTATAACTGGCTACCCAAGAGTTGTGACCGGAAAAGAATAGGCAATCTAACATTTGCATACTCTATGGGCTACATACTTTCGATTGGTATAGAATTTGTTTAATAAACAAACCGGTGAAATGTTAAAAAAAATATTTTTTTTTAATTATTAATTAATCATATACTGGACTGAAATTTTTTAGGCAACCCATATGCAATATATTTATTGATAAATTAAATTAAATATAAAATAGGTTTCATCAAATAAGCATCTCGGTGAAGGTCGTTGTATAGCGGGATCCTATACTAACATGATTTCACAAAATCTGATTAGAAAAAACCTACGAAAGTTAAACACTCAGTTAAATGTATGACGAACACACCCAGCCTTTAATTATTTCGTGGTTTTACTACACCATTGTATAGTGCTATATAGATTACATCGTTGTATTAAATTTTAATCGTATACATCCAGTAGTTTCTAAGCAAAATGACTGATAGACAAAGGTTAGACAGTATGCCGAAAACACGCCTTCCTTTTTTTGCCAAAACTAAATATCGACTTACAGTATTATGTAATTTGTATTATGTAATTTTTAATTAGGTATCTCACTAACAGCTGTTTTCGTTTAAATTTTGGCATTCATTTGAAAATCACTGACAGGACACCTCATTCTAATTTATTAGTCTAGATGTCATAAATTATTTAATGTCGTAACAATAACCGACAAAAAACTATAACAAAATATTATTTCGAATCAATAATTTTCACTAAAGAATTCGATAGAGTTGTGTCATAACGAAATTTCGTTAAATACGAAATGTCAACTTTATGTTGTGAAAATAACCGGTTTTAAACGTCCTTAAGTTTTGATGCGATGGCAAAACGGTTATTCGATTTTGTAAATCAATAAATAACTTGATTGAGTTTAAATAATTAAGATTTGTTAATTAAGAATAAGAATTTATTTGCTTCTATAGCCGTCTTTTTCGTGTTTTTTAAATTTCATTTTGTGTTTCCATATGCACCACAAAGATCTGTCTCTGAATGGGGACGAAAAACTTTGTCTAAATAACCCTACGAAGACAGACCTGCGCATTTTCTGCAAAAGGATCAAATTTGTTGCTGCGCCTCAGTTCCAAGGAACACCCCTTACCATCTCCGGCAGTATTAGGATACTTGGCGTCTATGCAACGAACGATGAGCAGTTTCTGGGTTATCTGGAAGGGGCTAAACCTGCCTCCAAAAGGCTTGGTGTGCTAAACTGGTCTAAGCAGTAGTTCATCGCGCGATAAGCATTGCGCATACAAAGCGCAATACTCCGCGTCTGCGTCTCTTGCCCTGTGCGTATTCTACCACCTGTACAACGGAGAGTGTTCTAAAGAATTGTTTGATCTGGTGGTAGCGCCTCATTTTTTACAACCGCACCGCTCGCCATCGACAGGATTTTCACCCCCATATCCTGGAACTCCCACGTTCTACTACGTAACGGTTATCTGGAACCTTTGTTTCGCGTGCAAAAATTATCTGGAGGGAGCTTCCCGCCGAGGTTTTACTTGTATGCTACGACACGGGGTCGTTTAAGAAAGGCGTTATAAAACTCCTTAGAGGCTGGCAACGCCCCTGGTGTTGCAAATGTCGACGGTAAAAGGCGACGGTCACCACCTTCCATCAGGTGGGCTGCTGGATCCCGGATACCACGTCTTGTTTTGCCACCGTAGTACCGGTAGATGGTTACGACATTCCATTTTGAAGGACGTCTTATGGAGGGCGCTTGCCACCGCTAACGGCGCTATCATTTTGTATTTCACTGTCATTTTTCTCAGAAACTACTAGGTCTATATAGATAAATTTTGACAAGAGAGTCAAAATCTATAGGTGCTAAACAATAGTGTAAACAATTAATGTTAGGGTGGCCTCTATGGCCTGGTTCCTACCTTACTAACATAATTATTATAAACACAATTGTACTTATGTTTGTATTAAGGTAGCTCCTATGCTTATTCGATTGCAGCGTGTCAATGTCAATCAGTTCATTGTCATGTTCTAGGTGACATGTGCTACATTTTTACGAATACGGCAGTGTTAAAAGGAAGATATGTTATGTGATAATTTTTTCTCGTTACGTTTTTATTAACTTAATGATTTCTTTTATAATCTTTATTAGGATATCAATAAAATTATTGTTACTTTCTACAGTAGTCATGTTAATTTTTAATGTATCAATATATCCGAGAATAGCTGATATAAACGTTACTCACATTTAGCAAGCCGCATTGTCCGTCACCGCTCAATTTCTGCAAGAACACTCGGTTGATGCTCTCTTCGGACCTGCCTCCGAACTCACTTTCAACAAAAACTTGTCTTCCAGGGGTTATATTTAGGCCTCCACCGGTCTTTGTGCCGGTAACAGTGCCTTGAATGACTTCTTGGCGTGTGCCGTACTTGGTGCCGGTAACTGTGCCTTGAATGACTTCTTGCCGTGTGCCGGTCTTTGTGCCGGTAACGGTGCCTTGAATGACTTCTTGCCGTGTGCCGTATTTGCCTTTACACATTGAAAATATGGTAACATTAGTATTGTTGATTTTCTATAACTTACAGATAGTGTAATGAATTTCGTACTTCCCGCGGGTTTCATAGGGCACTACAATATGGAGATCTGACTTTAATGGAAAATATTTTAATGTAATTTTAGACCCAACGCAAAAAGAAACGACACTTGTCTAATTTGTATTTCCTATGCCATATCTATGCCAAGGTCATTGATACAAGACGAAATAAAATTAGTATATATGTATATTATGTATCATAAATTACTTATGAAAATCATGCCAGCGGAGTAAAGAGAGTAGAAAAGCTATTGTTGTCAGGAAGTAAGAAGGATTAAACTAGTTTAATGAAACCCTTAATGATCTTATTTGATTATTTTGGGATACAGTGTGGGCATACAAGAAGAGTCAAGAATTTGGTTTTTAATATAAGCCATATCAACATAGCTGACACAAGCATGATGTATCAGTATACTAACCTTTAACAAGCCGAGCAAAGCCATTGAAACCACCACCTCTAGCCCCGAATTGTCCAGTACCCTGATTTCCAAAACCACTTCCACTCTGGTCAAAGTTACCGCCAAGACCTCCTTGGTTTCTGAAAACCTGACCCCTTCTACCGTTTCCAAAACTTCCGCCTCCCAATCCTCCTTGAGCACCAAAACCGCCCCCACCTACACCGCCTTGGGCGTCGAAACCTCCCCGATTTCCGAAACCTGCACCAGTTCCGCCCTGAGCACCAAAATTTACCCCATTTGCTGCTCCCTGAGCATCAAAGTTTGCCTCATTAGCCCCTATCTGGGTACCAAAACCTCCAGCACCAGCTCCCTGACCACTAAATCCTGCGCCATTTACTCCTGCCTGAGTACCAAAATCTACCTCAGCTGCTTCACCTTGGCTACCATAACCTGTACCAGTGACTCCTTCTTGGTTACTAAAGCCTCCAGCAGCACTTCCTTGTGCATTAAATCCTTCCCCTTGATTTTCAAACCCTGCTTGGTTGACATCTGTTCCACCTTGAACTCCAAAAGCACTTTGGTCAAAACCTCCCCCTAAACTGGCTAGGTCTGTAGCCCCGCTTTGGCTTCCGAAACTTTGGTCACCAAGTCCTCCTCTTCCAGGTAGATCGGTGGTTCCAAATCCTCCATCTTGAGCATCAAAATTTCCTTGACCAAATCCTTGGCCAGTAGCGTCGAAGCCTACAGCATTATCTTGAGAGTTAAAATCTACCTGGTTGACATCAAAGCCAGCTGTAGAACTACCTTGGCCAAGTCCCTGATCACTAAAATCTTGCCCAGCAGTAGCTAAACCAGCACCGCTGTCAGTTTGTCCTATGTCAAAACCTGTTCCACTAAATCCTTCTAAAGTTTGACTTCCAATATCATTATTCACACCACTCTGACTAACGTCTTGAGTGCTTACTCCGACATTTGTATCAAACCCTGCTTGGCCAAAGTCTTGTCCAGATATACCGAACCCTGTTCCGATTTGGGTATCAGTGCCTTGTCCAAAGCTAGCTATATTGTCTTCTTGATTAGTAGCAAATCCTGTGTCACTACTAGTAGGTTGGGTACTAGAACCCTGGCCACTAAATACTGGTTGCACACTGCCTTGAGTGCCAAATCCAGCCTGATCGACCTCACTTACACCAAAACCTTGACTATCAACTGCTCCAGATTGTATCCCAAATCCACTCCGAGATGAACCTTGACTGAAATCTGATTGACTAGTTTCAAATCCAGACTGATCAAATCCAGATTGACCACGATCAGTCTGACTGTTAACTCCAAATCCTGCTGTATTGATTCCTGGTATTATAGGTGCTATAGGTCTTGGTACAGGTCTTGTTACAGGTCTTGGTACCACAGGAACTGGGGCTACAGGTCTTGGAGCTATAGGTTGCGGTATTGGTCTTGGGGCGGGTTGTGGAATGACTGGTCTTGCTATTACTGGTCTGGGAGTTACAGGCCGTGAGACTATAGGTGTCTGCACTGGTCTTGAAACTATAGGTCTGGGAGCAACCGGAATAGGTCTAGGAGCTACTGGAATTGGTCTAGGAGCCACTGGGATTGGTCTGGGAATGACAGGAGTTGGTCTGGGAGCTACAGGAATAGGCCTAGGGGCTATTGGAATAGGTCTAGGAGTCACAGCAAAAGGTCTAGGTGTTACTGAAACAGGTCTAGGAGCTACTGGTATAGGCCTAGGTATGGCTGGATAAGGTCTGGGAACTACTTGTACAGGTCTGGGAACTACTTGTACAGGTCTGGGAACTATTTGTACAGGTCTGGGACTTACTTGTACAGGTCTTGGAATAAAAGGCCTTGGTGCTAAAGGACGTGGAGTAATAGGTTGCGGTATAAATGGTCTTGGCGTTACAGGAGGTATAGGTCTGGGAATCACAGGTCTAGGCACCACAGGTCTAGGTACCACAGGTCGAGGTGCAATTGGTCTGGGCGCAATAGGTCTTGGTGTCGGTCGTACTTGACTAGGTCCAACCCCAAACGGTGTACTATTCAGTGGTGGTGAAGGTCGAGGAGTACCTCTATTCGCGAAACTGCTTTGCCCGAACGCGGAACCACTTTGCCCATAACCGAACCCATTTTGCCCGTAACCGAACCCATTTTGCCCATAACCTAACCCGTTTTGCCCATAAGCAGAAGCAACTTGCCCGTAGCCGCGGTAATTGTAAGCGTTAGTTCCCCGTCCTTGGTTATTGTAAGCTGGAAACATTCATTCGGTCACAGACCTTGCAAATTTTGACAAAGCGTGTTATTATGGAAATAATTTTAGAAATAATAGCAATAAATAAATTATTAATAAAATGGTAGATAAACACACAAATCATATATAAGAAAGGTAAGTAATTTACATTTGCTTTATCGCTAATATACAACAGACAACTCTGAAAAAATGATAAAAACAAGACGTTCATAAAACCATTCAATGTTCGTGGTCCGACATACACTTGCTGGATTTGTTAATTGTTTTAGTTGAAAACGTCATAATTTTCATGTGAACCTTAACTTTATAAATCGACCATATTACAATCTCAAGAATAAATTTACCTTTGAGATTGGTTCTCGTTTTGAGTTGTCTTTATATATTAGTTTAAAATACAATTAGGTATAATAAGGAAGTAGAATTATATAAAATAGAAATACCAAGTTTATGAGATCTAATTAGCCCAAATTTTTTGTTGGTAATGTTCATCAAATATGTCGCTAATACATGGACTATAAAAAGGTAAATCATTTAATTTATAATGAAATAATTATCTTAGAGTTAAATTCCGGTTGTGTTTGTGTTCGGGGCGTCTGTTTTGGAGCCCGGACTCCGCTTTCCTACTTTTGTTTCTCCACCTAGCGCAGTTTTCGCCATCCACCAATATGAGGTAATTGGTATACATAACGTCCTATAAGATTTTTAGTCAGTATTTTTTAGGCCTACCCCTTTTACAGGGACTTGGTGGAGGCGGCATATATTGGTTTGTTTTCCCAATAACTAGCTAGTTTTCGTTTTCAACAATATTGATACTTGTTCTATCAATATATAATTACATATCATCGTTTTATTATGAACAGTATTAATTGTTGCGGCCGGGCGGCTTGTTGTAAAGGCAACTAAGCAATCCACAACTAGGTACTAGGGCATTTGCTCGTATGGATGGCCACCATCACCGGCCTCGACTGTAGAGCGTGCCACCATAGAAACGTTAAGTTGTGTTTCGGCATCAGTTAGCATGTCTGTAGCACCTTTGCTGTTGCAAATATTCATAGGCGTGGGTAACCAATTTCCATCAAATGCGCCATCAGTTTGTCTGCTGTACTCCAACACTAAAAAAACATCATCTACTCATATACCTTTGTGTCCATTTTTTTTCATTCATTATCTACCTTACCATTGGTAGAAAATTGACATTACTTGTATGAGGTTTATCAAATTCTAACCACTAGTAAGGCTGTATTATAAAAGTGATAGTGAGATATACATGGAAATAATGATGATAGTAAATACCTAATGGCCTACCTTGATCATAAGAGTTCTGCGTCAATTGAGTATTCTGTCGAACAATGCCAATCTTGCCTTTACCAGTAGTAATCTCATTACGTTGATCTAATGATAAAGAGGTTTTCATATTATTTACAACAATAAATAAAATTTAGGTATCTATGAGTCAAATAAGGTAGTTCAAATTATAAATGCTTTGTTCCTTCAAATAAATCTGTAAGAAACTCTTTCACACAATATCAACCACTCTGCTGAATACGCATACGTATTGAGTAGCTTAGTTCATATTTCGCACAGTGATTATACAGGTATTATATCTATGCAAATTTGATGGAGGTTTCTGTGATTATAAAATAAATGCCAAAATGTAAGTGACAACTACTACTTATTTATACGAAGTCGTCGTGAGCTAATGTTTTAAGAATTTTTTGTCTGATTGTTTGGTTTTTGTCTTTGGTTTGGTCATCTGTCTGAAATAAAGGGAAAATTGATATAGGAAGACTTCTTCGCCTTAAAACATAAACACATTGAGGACTTAACAAAATGTTCTCCAGTGTACCTAATTTTAACAAAATGATCGTGAACTAAGTATGCGTGGATGCTTTGCGCTCTGAGTTGACAATGAATGAGGCTTTTTTGGCCGGCGTCTGCACGGGCTTAAGTGGAGCAGGCGACAGTCACTTGCCACTATACGCTATACGTCATAAACACGGGAAGTTTTAGTGCATATTCCGGCAACAGGTCGGTAAGTCTTCACAAGCTGTCACCATCATAAGTTCGTAAATGGAACATAAAACAACATAAGCGCGTACTTGTTCGTACATGTTTCATCCGATTTAAGTTCTCTTCTGCTAGATTGTTTAAAATACCCACCTGTACGGTATACACCTGCAATTCCCTTATTGACAGCGGTTCCGATGTCAAATGAACTCTGACTGACGGAATCTTGTTGAGTTCCTGAGGACAACGGAATATTTGGTTCCAAATATTGTTACATTTATGATACAGAAGAAAAATACTAGAAATCACAATTATACAGTAAAAATCTGATTATTGTTGAATGGTCCTAATTCTTACACGACTAGATGGTGTTTGTTAACTGAATCTATGGTATGAGGTTTTAATATTTAAAAAATACACTAACTAAATCAGTTTAAAACTCAAAATTTTAATAAGTTTTAAAACGTACGGTGTCAAAACATAGAGAGAGAATCGAATGGACGATGGGGATTTATAAATTAAAAATCTGTCAAAGGGCTACGGAGTGAGTAATGTTAGGTGTCCCTCTTTTGGATAGATTCAGAAAAGAAGATATCCGTAAGACAACTAAAGTAACCGTGAGTCGGTTTATAATTATTTCTTTCTCTCTTAAAAAATATTAATTCCAAGTAGCAGAGGCCCGGTTATGTTTGTCGCATATCTGACCGGCGATAGAGCAGATCATCTGTGCAATTTTGAGACACTTGCTGGGGTTTTTTTGATTGCTCAGGTAAGATGTAAGGCATACCAGCTTCGGGATCGACCAGTTACGCAAGTCACTCGTGGGGTCTGGAGGAGGAAACCGGAGGATCAAGTTATGTGGAGCAAACTTTGGGGAAGCTTACATGCGGTAGTGGACATCGATTGGCCGAAGAAGAAGATGATTCGGTCTATATATATATATATATATATATATATATATATATATATATATATATATATATATATATATATATATATATATATGTATATGTATGTATGTATGTGTGCGTGTGAGTGTTTGTTAGGGTTCCGTAGCCATTTTGGAAAAAACAGAACGTAACCAGTGGCAAGAGATATTAGCGTCCAAATTCCTGAAAAATGCCGAACAGCATGTGTGGAGTAGATTTAATTTTCAAATTATACGTGGATCAATAAGTCCCGGGACTAATACATGGATGGCGCTGCCAACAAAAGTTCCGCATGATTTTTCATTAGTACCAACTTTCAAAAGATATCTGTCAAAATTTCATGACATTCTGATGTTTGGTCCACGAGTTAGAGTGATTTAAGTGACGCTAGTCTTGATATATCCAAAATAATGCATTCGAAACAATTTCGTGTGTTGATTTATCATTGCTTTTTGATGAAAAAAACCACAATGCAAGCTCAGCAATGGCTTGAAAAGTGTTACGGGGACTCTGCTCCATCAAATCAACCATTTGTCGGTGGTATGCTGAGTTTAAACGTGGTCGTACAGACACTGAAGATGCTGGACGCTCCGGCCAGCCAAATGAGGTGGTTCAACCGGGAACCATCAAAAAACTCCGACAAATTGTTTTTGAAAATCGTAAATTAAAATTGTGTGATATAGCTGACATCTTAAAGACGTTATACGGCAGTGTGTAGGTTATTTTGCATGAATATTTGTGTCTGAGGAAGCTGTGGTCAAAGAGGGTGCCGCGTTTGCTCACGGCGGATCAAGAACGACAACGTGTCGTTGATTCCGATCGCGGTTTGGAGCTAAGAATTAGGCTTCGAATTGCTTCGGCACACACCATATTCACCGGATCTGGCCTCTAGCGACTATTACCTGTTTGCAGACCTCAAAAAATGCTCTAAGGAAAGAGATTCTACTCCAACGAAGAAGTCATCGCCGAAACGAATGCTTATTTCGAGGCCAAAGATGAATCGTTCTACCAGAAAGGTATTGAAATGTTGGAGAAGCGAAAAAATGTTTTTTTCTTGGTTAGTCCCGGGACTTATTGATCCACGTAATATGTATGTATGATGTTTAAAATTGTTCTCCAGGGGAAATTAGTTTTATTTAATTTAATAGCTTACTTAATAGCACATTCAATCACTTTTGAATTATGACCCCAAAATTTAGTAAAAGGTAAAGGAATGAAATTATTTGAGATCTAAACTTAGACTCGCCAACTGTAGTCTACTGGCCTACACCTGCGGTTCCTCGCTGACCACTGCTTACTTTGCTGACTCCAACAATTACAAACTTAATGTAATGTCTTTAATTAATTAACATTTTCAACGAGAGTGTTTGTCCGGGTGAAAATAGAGTCACACCGCTTCCAGAGTAATTTTAGTTACTGTTAAGAAAAAAAGAAAAAGCGGCGCAACGCCTAGTAAACATTTAAGACTTTCATTTGTTAATAAAATATGCACATACAGGTGAAGTTTTCAAGTGGGCTTTCAGGTCCAAATCCTACGATACGAAATAGCCGAAAACGTTCAAAGGAAGAGTCTTTAGAAAAGAGTTCCCGAGAGCGGGGGGACGCTTTTGATGAAAACTAAAATGGTATGATTACATTTTAGAAAAATCAATTACCCTTGCCAAATATCAAATTGGCTGATTTTGAATAAACAGTCTCTGTAATATTATAACAAATCAATTCAATTCCTGTGAAGGAATGTAAAAAAAAACCAGAAGAAAGGGTCGTTTTTAAGGAAAATGTCTCATTTCCATACATTAAATAAACATCAAATTGCGTCAGTCATTTGACCGCACTCATTTGAACGCAATCAATACTGATTTGATTGATCGGGGGTAAAATAACGTGCGCATCGAGTTCTAATTTATAAAAAAAATTCATCATTTTCCTTATTTGATAAAATGAGGTGAAAAAACAACCCTTTTCCTTGGCTGGCTAACCTTGAATGGCTAACCCATTTGACATTCCTTCGAAGGAATTGAATCCTACAAGTTTCGCTATGATTTGATATAATTATACAGTGTGTTTATTTTTTCAGAATCAGCCGATTCGATTTCGTGGGTAGTTGATTAAATGTAATTAATGATACTTTTTAGTTTATATCTAAATCGGCCTTGAGAATCCTTTGAGTGTTTTTCGCTATTTCGTATAGTCTAGGATATGATCCTGAAGGCCCACTTGAAAAATTCACTTATATATACAAACATACATAATTATGGTTCCTCTTAACGTATGCATTCTAAACGAATGCGATGTTTAATGAACGTATATTGTTTGCAGGTATGCTTAGTTCTCTCAAGGAGCTCGGTAGCGATCGCATTATACGCGTTCAGTGTCCTCTAGTTAGTCGTCTACAAAATCTTTCGTCGTATAACAAGCCTACTTGCACAAATGTTTCTTTAGACGATTACCTTTCTGTATACCGAATATATCATACTGCCCGACCCCCTGTTTCTGGTAAGAGCCGACGTTTGTTTCGGTGTATTTTCCTGTAGCTCCATTAATATATCTGCTTTCTTCCAAGTAAGCTCCTCCGTCAGGGCGCTGGTACTTGGGCGTGGTTGACGGGATTCTCGAAGGAGTAACTGGCGTTCGCGGTGAGCTGAACCAAAAATAATATTTATTTATTTACTAAATACGTCCAGAATGCTTGGTTCAGCTTTGGAAACAGCTGAATCACTCACATGGTGTACATATGCAATGTCTAGTGAGAGTTATGTAAAAATAGACTTAGTACATAAGAACAGAACCAAATTGTACTCTTGTTAGTTTTAAGATTTTAAACATTTTATTTTGCATTATATAAACAAAAAAAAAATTGACTGTATTTTTTTTTCTTTCCTTTCGGGGAAGGTGTAGTGTGTAATCAATTAGTTATATAAGCCTTATTATTCTTAATAAATGATCAGTATTTTAACAGCAGTCAGATCGTTTTTTATCTCCGAACTTTGCATTTGTTTGTGCCGTTTGTTATTGAGATATCAAGCCCCTAGAGTTCTTTGAAGCTCTCTACAAAGAGCTCTATACTCTTCGGGTGATTCATTTGTCTGGTGTCTACCTCAGAAAACGGATCAGTATGACGATCCAGCGAGGTAACCTGATCAGCGTTCTGGACATCTTACCCATTGAAGATAGTGACTTAGGCTCCGTATTCTACATAATGTAGTCTTAAGGGATTATAAATAGGATATATAAACTTATCTGTTAACATTGAAGTGCGATGAAATTACCTTACAACGTTCAAAAGGGTGGAGCCAGTACTGTCTGGTCTACTAGTGACAACGATCTTGCGGTCGCTATAACTGCCACCGTTGTCTGGTACGTATTTTCCGGTACCGAAAGCTTCAGGAACCCATTTGCCTAACTGATTCACAGGCCAGGGGTCCGTGTAATAGGGATCCCGGCAACATTTCCCGACGCGACCTGTCCCCAGGTCTTTGCAGTCCTGGTAGAGATGATAAAGTTATATTATTAGAAATTTATTAGAAACAAGATGAACTATCAAAACATGTAAGCATGCTACGGAAAAAAATAATGATAAATAATTAAACCGGCCCCACAAAAAATGTGGTCTGTACTTTGGCCGGACCCATCTGTTTTTATTGAATAAATTTGGATATGTCAATTTGGCCCATACACCCTTAAAGGCTTGAGAATATTACTTATTCTTTTATCATAATAATTGTAATTATTCGTAATATTTAGCAATTTTCGAAGGTTTATTGCAATTTACTTGGGTTTTCAAGGGCTTACAGGCCTAGTGGGCTTGAGATTCATATTCCATGGAACGAAATACGTAAAAATCATACTTGATCTAGTGCCATAAAAAAATTTGATCACCAAAACAAACCAGCATGCGCTCGTTCAGCTCGTTCAGTGCATCGAAATACACGAGAAAAGATGGGTCTGATCAAAAGTAGATAGATAGATAACACTTTATTGTACACCATTACAGAAAACACAGAAGAACTTATAGCCTAAAAATATTCTAAATGTGCACACGCCCATTGTGTCTTATGTCTAAGAAGCGATCTCACTATGTTGCAGGTAGTGCCTTTTTGTCATGTTCTTAAATATTGTTAGTGATTTAGCTTGGCTAAAAGTAACAGATAACTTTTTCCAGAGACGAATAGCCTGTACAGTAAAAGAATCTTTCTATAAACTAAACCATTGCTCTCCAAACTACGTCCCGCGAACCAAATTCCGGCCGCCAATGACATTAATGCGGCTAGCGACAGATAAAACTAATTGTTGTTATTGTTGCTGTTATAGTTGGATAAAAACACAGAAGTGTTTTAATATAATAGGGGAACGGACAGTCAAATTAACTGCACGTCAGTTGATTTAACGGTCCGCTCCACTATTTTATTCTACAGACTCATAAATCTTGCTCGATCGTTCCTAATTATGACATCACAAATAGGTGCAAGTAAAATGAGTCTAATAGCGCATTAATTATAATTGTTTGAAAGTCACCACATAATGAATTGGTTATCACCACACTCATCACAGTCAGGGTCAATTTTGCTAATTCACTATATTGGCGTTGCGATGATATTCAAAGTACCATCCCATTGCGATAGTGTAAAAAAAAACCTATTTTACTAAATCCACAATATCTTCAATGTCGCAGCGGAATAATGGTAGAAAAAAATCTTATAACCATTAGCAGAAATTGCGTTAACCAAAATGAATATTGAAAAGATACAGAAATTTTTAAAATTTGTTTCGTGAGTTTTCATTTATAAACATGTATAAAATTACTAATAAACTAGCTGACCCGGCGAACTTCGTACCGCCATATTTTTTGAATTCCTAAAAGACTTTGTTTCATGACACAAAAACAAAATCACCAAAATCGCTCCCGGTGATTAGGAGGATTCTACAACCCGATGTCAACGCCACCTACCGGTTCTAATTGCGAATCTAAATCATCCGGGAACCCACTCAAACACACAAAAACAAAATCGCTCCCGGTGATTAGGAGGATTCTAGAACCCGATTTCAGCGCCACCTACCGGTTCCAACGGTATAAAAAGTATCCTATCTTTTAATCTGGATCAAACTGCACACGGTGTGCAAATTTGATTAAAATAGGTTCAGTAGTTTTGGAGTTTATAGGCAACATCATCGTGACACAAGATTTTTATATATATAAGAGAGTATTAGCATTCCGTGGCCTTATTACTATAAAAGTAGTAACGGAATAGTAATCAGGCAAACCTACGATTGGAACGATCGTGTCCATAAAATATTGAATTAAACGAAATAGTAATAGCAGAATTGGGCCCCAGATGAGAATTATAGACATTATTGTAGTATAGTCGTGGTATGAAAATCCGTTCACCCGTTGAAATGTTCATCAGTTTTCAAATTGATTCATTTAACATCCCGCGAGCACATGTTACCTTGTTAAACTAAGTTATAAAACAGACTGTTGTACAGAAATATATTCTGTTCAACTGTTTGACAATACGAGTAAACTTTAAATTTACTTAGATCTTAATTCTTTGACTTTCTATTTTGTTTAAGAAGATTGTTTAGAGATGTAAAACTGTTTTATTAGTTGTAATATTGTGATAAGCGTAGTGATTATATTATTCTTCTTCTCCTATTACATTTTCTATATTTTATAAACGTAACATTTATCAAAACGGCAATACAGTTTCTTGTACTGATGCAAGCAAAAATCGACTTTAAGGCGATGAACTTTTTCATACCGCGACGGTACATACGAAAATACGTACAGACTACTAAAATTATAATTCTTCCTATTTGTTTTGCCATAAAGAAATGAAAAAATAAATTTAAGAAGTATAGAGGCTTGGAAAAGTTTTCTTACAGTAAGTGGGACCCTGAAAGTCGCTTGGTCTCTGGTCAGCGCGACAGTTGTGTTGGAAATGACACCATCGGCGGTACAATATTCAATTGGAGTACACTTCAAGGCAGCAGCACAACCAGCTGGGACTCCGCCTGCGGAAGAAAGAAGAAGATTCTTATGCAAAAATTAATGTATTTGATCAAGCTACAATAGAATATATTATAGAGGTTGACATACCTCTATAAGGTGACTGCAATACCACATCTAAGCTATAATTTACTAAGGTGTTGTTTAATTAATTGGTCAAAATAATTATAACTATAACTGAGACGAACAAATAACTAGACCTAGAGTGAAGCCGGCTAGAGGAAGCCGATTTTTGAACAGGAAGCTGATCCCACATTTGCCGCTTTCTTTCATGTAGGCTTGTTCTATACTTTTATTCGTTCGTCTGAGAACGACAAGTGGTGGCCAAGTACTCGAGCGTGACCCACGCGTGAGGGCAGACGTCGTTGATGCTTGTATCATTATTGTAAATTTTCAAAACAAACGCTGGTGAGATAGCCGGAGGCCAGTCCATCATAATATGACTTACTTAATTATGTTTATTATAATAGTATAATTGTACTTACTAGGAGCTTGAGGTAGTGCCGGTACGGGATTTGAAGGTTGCCTAAACTGGTCAAAATAAAGCTCCCCCGATGTATAATTCGGGCCTGGAGGAACATAAGTCTCTTTTTGGTTAGTAGACTCTGGATTCTGTGGAGGTAAGTATCCTGGTGCGGACGTAGAGGTAGTAGGAGGGAGATACCCTAGCGTGGAAACCACTGGCCTAGGAGTGAATGGTCTGGGAGTAGTCACGAATGTTACAGGGTAAGGCGTAGATGGAACAATATTAGATGCGCTGTTAGTTGAATCAATGGGAGGTAGATACGGGACTCCAGGTTTCAGATTGGATCCAATTGCTCCTGGTCTGTATGTTTCTGATAACGCACTACCAGCGGTGAGTGCGTCTAAGCTAGACCCAGAAATGATATTTTTTTGGAAACCGGTAGTGCCGCTAGACGAGGTACTGATCGCGAATGTTCCTGTGGTTTCCACTCTGCAGCATATCTCCCTCTGTACATTGCAGTACTGTTTCTGTAACAAAAAAAAAAACAATCATCAGATCTATCGTTTTCCAGGTACCGTAGCCATTTTAGCAACAATGGAAACATTATGATATAGTTTGGTTCTTTCATCCGTCCATACGTGTATTTTGTATGTATGTAAGAGAACCAAGGTAATCAACATCACTCGCTAAATAAGGCAGTGAGGCGGTCACGTCTGTCGTAGGACTGATGGCCGCTGGACCAGAGTCCTGGAGTGGATAAAGACTCGGTAAACGTAGTGTCGGAAGCCCTCCAGCCTGATGGACTGACGACCTGCGCAAGGTTGCTGGTATGCGCTGGATGGGCAAGGCTCATGGCTAGGATGAGTGGCACCGACTTGGAGAGCCCTACATCCAGCAGTGGACTCTGATTGGCTGACGACGATGTATATATGTCCTGATGGATTTTGGCAGGAGAATGTATGTAATCTATATGGCACTACATAATATCCAGTGGAGAGAAATCATGAAAAAATCAAGACTAGAGGTGGCCGCCATAGATGGAATTAAGGGATGAAAAAAAATGTTTTCAATAAAGAAACAGCATAAATTCCACTCTTCTAGAATACTATCAATGTGTGTGGCCCTTGATGCAATTGTTAAAAACAATTTTAATTATTACTTAAATAATAATTTTTGTGAGATCAATTTTTGACAAATTCTACCTCATATAATAGAAAATTCTTTAATATATCTATTTTATATTTCAAAATTTTAGTCAATTGAGTTAGGTTAGGTCTTGTTAGTTAGCGTCGAAATAATGTTGCTTAATTAGGATTATTTTTTTGCTAAACTGGCTATAGAAGTCTAAAAACCGGTTCTCAGTGTAAACAAGCCTTTATACTCCTAACCATATCACACGATCAACCAGTTTCGCAAATCTTAAACATATATACATAAATTCGCTTGTCAGCCCGTACCACAGAGCATCATAAATATATTACTAATGCCGTGTTGCTTATTCGATATGTAAAATAATGCATAATGCACGTCTGTATGCAATAAGATAAATAGCCTGGCGCCGCGTGAAACCCGATTGCGAAATAGGTATGTAGTATATTTTGATATATTTTTTGTTAGGGGCCTAATGCCTTTTCGATTAGTTAGTGCAGTTAAAGTGCGGAATCGGTATGCTCGGTATACGTACTACCTAAAGCTTACCGAAGCGTTTCTTGATGCATTACAGACCGAATCAGGGAACGCTTGTCAAACTTTTGAATTTGAATACTCCGTATGAAGCACTGAAGCCATATAATCGCGTAAAGCCATAATTATAATCGCGTAAAGCTAATAATCGCGTACTATCTACTAAAGCCATATCATCGCGTAAAGACCAACATCTTTTATTTAAGTTTAACTCAACATGTCATTCGGACCCAAGTTTTGCAAAATGCATAACATGCCCAATATCCTTTTGTATGAATATTTCGATTTGATTAACAATTGTTAACATGCTGAAAAGCCACCATTTACAACACATTTATATTTCCGAAAATATTATTTGATATAAGTTTATTAATACACTTCCTAATTACTTATTAACTACGAAAAGTAATTCTTAAAAAAAGACACTTGAATCTATACTCCAGAATATTAAATAAATCTTTGGGTCTTACAAGTATAACGGGAAAAGGCGGAAGTATAATGCATGTTAATTTTAAGAAAATTTTAAAAATACAAAAATCGAATCGTTATGACTAACAAAAATACGGAAAACGAAACAGCTTTTTGTTAACGGCAATCAAAATCTGTTAATTAAAAGTTGAATTAATTGATATTAAACATAATTGTACTTGTTTCACACACTGGGTCTATTTTCAATCGAATTTATACAAGAAAAGTTCTTCGAATCTTCTAATAGTTACCAAAGATCTTTTTATCTACAATATTAGAAACGAATACATAAGGAAAATTTTATATAAGTTAAGATAAAGAATATAATAGTTATAATATTTATCTATAATCCATTAAGACTACAAATAGAATATACTGAATCTAAACCACTGTCTCCTATGGGTATAATGCCCAGAAGGCTGGTTGCGTTGCCTACTTAGCTAGATCGGCATAATGATCAGTTTTCCGAAGTAGCCACAAGTCAAAATACTTCTGATTAAGAGTACTCTCTCACCAGGGACGCAGGTAGGTTTAGGTACTGCGGTCGACTGTCGTCGTCCTTTTTCATTGGAAGAGAATCGGTTGGCCGTTTGGCACAAGATTTCCACACACACATGGAGCAGGTGACACTAGGCACTGCTTTTGGTCTTCCCCCGTATCAGCGTAGATAAGCGGCATTAGCACTAAATGAATAGAATAGAAAATGTATGGGAAGGACACATTATTACGCGAAGTATTATGTAATTCCCATTTATTGTATATTCTACTGGTTTAGCACTAGTAGGCATTTGATCTCAATACATCTGTATATGCCCCCAATATAAAATATACCTAATCCCAATTAAACTATTTTTAACAAATACCATTACTTAATTAGTATTAGATTATAATTAATTCTACATTGTAAATATTGATTTCCTTAACGGATGAAGTAACGCTTGTTATTTTTAATTATGTGTATTAACGATGTAATAAAAAATATCTTACAATAGAAGATGTTAAACAATAAGATTTCACACGAGGAAAAAAATATTTATAATACGATTCTTGGTATAGACTTTTGCAATTAGTGCGAAGGAAATAAATATAATTAATAATTTGTTAATTTAGTTTTATTTTATACGAATTCATTAAACGTTTTTATTTGACAAAATTTATAGTAGTTTTAATAATATACAATTAAGTCTCTTTATATATCCTTCGTTAACAGAGAAGTACATACAACATCAAAATTATAATAAAAGATAAAAACTAACTAACTAATTAATAAATATAAGCTGTATTGTATTCTACCTACAATTCATTAAGTGTCTATAAGTGAAATACTAAACTACGTTATAGTCATTAATGGGTAAGGTACCCAGAACGTTGGGTACCTTGCTCTATCACCAATACGAGCGGCCTTTGTTTTTTGTTTGACTTGACTTTATGTTGTTGGTCCGAAGACCTCACAACTTTACCGGGGTTTTCGGGGCGAGCGCCTACGCCTTGCGAAAGCTCAACGTTATCAAGGATATAGAAGAGGAGATAGGGTCCTTTTATCTAGTATTTTCTTAAGTTTTCGCGTTTAGTAACAATATATATAAATAGTAAAAAATACGATTTTAACAGTTTTATAACATAAATTTAATAGGTTTATTATAAAAATGTTTTGTAATAAAATTACGTTTTTATATTTTATAATAATACTAGGTTTTAACGATATTAAAAACCGTTACACTTAAAACTGTCAAAACGTTTTATTTATAATCTTTCACCTAGAAAAAAAGTTCCCGAGCAATAGAAAACGAAAGTTTAAGCGTATTTGAGCATTATCTGTGTAGAACAACTACCCGAATTACAATAGTTTCTACTTTAATGATTTCTGTGTCCGTTGACAACCATGATGCATTGAGAAAATCGAAATCAACGCGAGCGAAACAACGTTCTGTTACAACCCTACTCGGTAAGCCCTTATTGCTGAGTCGAAAATTTCATTGACATAGATTTCCAAAATGTCGATCAGCAGTAATTGCCTATAAATACCAAATCTTTTTCCAAATTCACAGAGTTCTCTTGTTTATTAGCCACAGCTCTACAGCTACCTGGTTCATGCCTGCCGGCTGGATTGCTTAAACTAACACCATATCGATCCGGTAGACCTTTGAGGTCCCGTATATTGAGACTCCAAGTCACTTATTATTCGTAATAGTGAAATAAAAGGGTCCTAATAGCCAAAAATGTTTTTTTAAAACATATAAGTGCTCGGGACTAACAGTTCGTAAGCATTTTTTAACCGACTTCGAAAAAAGGAGGAGGTTCTCAATTCGTCGGGATCTTTTTTTCTTGTTGCTTTTTTTTATGTATGTTCGCCGATTACTCCGTGATTTATGATCCGATTTACGTGATTATTTTTTCGTTCAACGCGGAATAGCTTCTAATTGGTCCCCTAAAAATTTTACATAGTTTGGCCCAGTAGTTTTCATTTTATGAACATTTTTCATGAAAATAATTTTCACTCCGTTTCATATGTACACCGATTACTCTGAGATTTATGATTCGATTTACGTGATTCTTTTTTTGTTCGACGCGGAATAGCTGCCATGTGGTCCCCTAAAAAATTGACATAGTTTGGCCCCGTAGTTTTCATTTTACGAACATTTTTTTGTTCCCGGTTCTTGGGACCTATATTTTTTAAGAAGCGCGGCACCATTCGTAGGTCCACCCATACATAGCTAGACACTAAAAAGTAACAAATAAAAAATAAAAACTTCGTTTAAAAAAACCGACTTCAAAAACTAAAAAACTAAAATGTATAAATAAACTTATTTCTAAAGCTATTATTATTAATATATATTATCTAAAACATCTTGAAGTCGGTGCAAAGCAAAACATAAAAATAACTATATTTTGAAAATTACTAAGCACCGACTTTAAGATGTTTTAGGTAATATATATTAATAATAATAGCTTTAGAAATAAGTTATTTTATACATTTTAGTTTTTTAGTTTTAGAAGTCGGTTTTTTTAAACGAAGTTTTTATTTTTCCACAAATGTTAGTAAATATCCCACGATGAACTAACATTCGCGAAAATATTAAAAAAAACTTCAAAATGATGTTTCACAAAACTATTATGTATGCATAATGTGACTTGTTTTTCCTGTTTTTAAATAAAATAATAATGGTAGCATTTACAAGACTTAGAAATACCACCTGCGGAGTTAAGAGCCCAGACGTCCTTGTATACGAAACAACAAAAAGTTTCTTAGCTAAGTTAGTTAATTTTTGCATCGTAAGTAGTACCTAGGTAATGTACTGTCATGTTACTAGCCTGCCACTTTGTCCATGTTACTTTTACTTTAGTATTTATTAATATATCAAATACTGGCTTCTGCCCGCGACTTCGTACGCGTGGAATAGTGATATAAGAAAATTAAACTTCCGCCGATTTTGAAACATTCTTCATTGGTGCTCCGCTTCTCTTGGTCTTAGCGTGATAATATATAACCTATAATAGCCTAGATAAATGGCTATCTAACACTGAAAGAATTTTTCAAATCAGACCAGTCGTTCCTGAGATTAGCACGTTCAAGCAAACAAACAAACTCTTCAGCTTTATATATTAGTACAGGATAAGATGTCTTATTAATATCAAATATTTATTACAAAATAAACTAAATTCCTAATAAACATATATCGATTAATTATGCATACCGTGTAGGTTTATCAGACTAATACCTACGTCAAAATTCCTATTTCATTTTGGACTTGCTTGTAAATTATAACTAAATATTTCTTATTAATTATAAAAAAACCAACTCAGTCGCTGAAGGACCCAACGCAAAGCTCGAGAAAACCATAACAAGTCGCAGAATAGCCAACGAGAGCTGCTGAGAAGCCATCCTATTCGTGGAAGGCTGCAGCGCGCAGCGTTTACCAACCCAGTTAACGGTGGGTAGTTGCCCGTCGAGTTACATCTGGGGTAAAACCTCGAAGCCCCAATCTCGTCAATACCTCAATCAGATAGAGAGGAAGAATATCCTTAAACTGTCTAAATAATAAATAGCGGATAAGCATAAACTTGAAGTGAAATATTAAGCCTGCTTCAACATAAATCTCTTTATTACTTAATTAGTTTCTAACACAGTAATTTACGTAGCTTTTTAGACATATGACTGTAATTAAGATGTCCAAGTGCCAATTATTTAAGCTACTTGTTATCACATTAGTGCTGGTAAATTAATAATTATATGCATATATTAATGTTCTCTTTGGGACACTAAATGTAAAACGAAGCAAAAAGAAATCCACTCAGATGAGGTGAGAATGTTAGATGGCTGTGGTCTTAAGAATGTATAAGGTGAGAGACGAGTACATAAGGAGTCTTTGAAAGTAGGTCCCGTGACTGAAAAGTTGTCAGGTAAAAGATTAAGATAATACCGGCACATAATGAGAAGGGGTTAATAAGTGTAACGGTACATCAAACAAGAGTTCGATGGATTGTGATGATTTGTGAATCATGACTTGTGATCTGACTGAAGACGATGACAGCATAGTATAGTCTGATTGGAAGAGATGTAACTTTTTTTTCTTTTAGGTCGTCACCGGCGATCCTATGCGCGGAGGATAGACGGCAATAGATGGAGACGATGAAGGGAGGTATGCTGCCGTAGGAGTATATATTGTGCCGACCCCAAATGATTGGAAGTAGGTGAAAGAAAAGAGACTAAGGGTCTCTTTGGTCTAAGCCAGGTTTTCTATAATGTGTAGCAATACGTAACTAGAATTGTAACAATGTAAAATTTAATATGAGAATAGTGAAATAATCCTAGACTGAGATTGCAACTGGGATTAATGACCATATAGTAATAAGTTTATGTATAAAATTATAGAGGTAATTTTAAGATTCCGCTGTACACTTAAGTAACCCGTGTAAATATTGTCTGATGTAAGAAGTACGGTCAGTAAAAAAAACCAAAAAGTTTTGTAATTTGATGTTTAATGTTCATTAAACAAATGACAAAAAACGTCACAGTTTGTGTTGATTTACACAAAGGGTAGCAACGATGAACATTCTACCCATAAACAGTGTGTCATGAAAAATTATTGAAGCGGGAAGGAGGACCTTGATTTCAAACATTTCTCCTTCATAGTGTAAAAACTAGAGGAGGGTATTACTATAGAATTTGTACTATTTTCTGAACTAATATCTTGTCACTTATTAACTTGGGTAAAAAAGTTATAGTTTTGTATTATATATTTCCTTAATATTTCATGAACGATATGACGATTCTGTTAAAGTTTTTGTAGCGCTATACAGACTATATGTACTTTTTTTATTATCAAATTTCATCAATGTAGACTCAGTAGTTGCTGAAAAAAATTACTGTGACATACAAAAGCAGCTGAACAGACATATGCTGATTTCACACGCATTCAGTTTTTGACAAAATGATCACACAATCTATAGAAAATCGTAATAAATAAAACATACAATAATAAAAACATCATTATGATCGGACCGACACATAAGAAGGGATCTATTTTTATCAAAAATCACCAAACCATGAAAATAAATGTTATTATAAATAATACGTATTATAAAGGCAAATTCTCTTGTTGTCTGTACTACGAAAATGGGATGTCCTTTTACTGTTAAAAGCAACAGGAAGGCTTTGAAAACCCATTGCAAAACTCACCAAGCCTAGTGACCCCATATTGTTTAAAACTAATATACTAGTTATACATATATTCAAGCAAAAGTCAAGTATTAAAATTTGTTTAAAATCAGCTCTCACTGAGAGTTACTTTTCTGTGTCGTTTGCTTTTATGACACTTGGGCCAAAGGCTGCTAAGGCCACGACCGCTTAAAAAGATCTTTCAAAACACCTAATCGACTCTGAAGGCGAACATTTGGCTGGTACCTCCTATGGACAACGGTATGGCTATGTAGCGGGTGACTTAGGCAGCCTTCTGGACACTCTTACCCTGAAAAGACGTTGACCTAGACGTTAAGCTCAGTATTCTCTATTCTACTGTGGGAGAAGTATACTAAGGAATGGAAACTGCCCAATAATCTCTATAATCTCAGTTGGCGCCACTAATCTTCCTTCTTTTCATAAAAAGATTTTCTATAGAAAATCTTAAAAATCAAGTGTTGTTCGTTAGTCTGGCTAAAACTCAAAAAGGCTAGACCGGTTTGATGACGTTTTGTGTGGTTGTGTATGGTTTAGATTCACAAATGGACCTGGTAAGTGAAGCTGCAATCAGGTTCTAGATTTTGATTATTTAGGGCAAGACAATACCTGCCGGGTCCATAAGTCTTAAATAAAACTTTCAATCAACATCTCATTACTTAAGACATAATTTTTAAAATTAAATTGGCTGGCATACTAAAGAATATAATTTTTCTTTTATAAGCATTAGTTAAGTTGGGGTTGTCTGGAAGAGATCGCTTTTTAGCGATAAGACCGCCCTTTGTACATATCTAGATATAATTTTAGTCTTTAAGTCCATTTTTGTGTTGGTGTACAATAAAGAGTTATCTATCTATCTATCTATCTTAAGTTTATTTAGATTAGATTTTCATAACTGTATTACTTTTAAGGCAGCTTGCATAACGTTCCTTAAATTAATTTAAGAAACACTAAACGCATTTAACACCCTTAAATACAATTAACGTCTTGTACAACGTAAAATTTGTCCCTAAATATGTTTAAAGAACTGTCAATATGTTTTGTGTAAAACGTATTTAGGCAGTTTAATATGATTATCTAATTTTATTTAAAGACGATCGTTATGCAAGCGACCCTTAGTATTTATCTTTTATGTGTATACTTAGTTATCGTTCCTGTGAACATTTAACTAATATTAAAAAAACTGCACAGCAAAATATCGTCTTCAAGTTCGTGCCAAAAGGCTTCCAATTCGTTTTTAATTAAACGAAAATCAATTCGCCGAACAAAATTGCTATTTTATTGTCCAATTTCGGAGTTATTTATACCGTTTTAAAGGTGTTATAGACACATTTTGAATGTAAATCATTCTGATAAAGCTTTCATTAAACAGAATATCATTGTGTTGTCGCAGACGAGCGTCATTTATATACCAATGGCTGTATGGTTATGGTACATATGGTCAATGTGGCTGTTTATATGTCAGTTAACTACTAAAATCTCCTATATACCACATAGCTTTTTACTGGCTCACCACATCTCCATCTCCACCTCACAATTCCAAAGTATTCCCCTGTCTGTATAAATTATATATATAATATATAAATTATATTTGCATGGAGAGGCACTATGTCTATATAATTATATATTGTAAAATTATATAATCCGTGACATAAGTACATAGGTATCTGTAGCAATAAGCAAGCGAAGACATTTGTAAAACACTAATCTAATAATGTAGCTTATCTTTTGGATCTATTTTCTCGGCGTTTATATGCCGCCCGTCTATGATTGTTAATTAAGATCTATATTAATAAGACACGACGCATTTCATGAATAAGTCATCACAGAACTCCACGCATTTTATTATAACTACATGTTTAAATGTCAAGGATTTTTTAAAACTAAGTTTTTAGTTTTTTATGGCATGAAGAACGGCAGACGGGCGGGCGACCCTCTTCATAGTTGTTGCGAATTCATGTCTGCAACGTCTGCAACGGCAGTCATAATAGAGAACCGTTATATTTTTTGGGATTGAAGCTCAAGATCTGTCTAATGATATAGAACTATTAAAACATTTTTTTTTAATCTTCAGTCACATATATGTTGGGTAAACCTAAGGTTGCCACCTTTTCTGAAGAAAATATAGTATTATTGTTTTTATTCTGTAAAAATATAGTATTTTTGGGAAAGTTAAGTGAAAAAGTACACATTTAATATCAATTATTTTTCATGAGTATTTTTTACGATTTTTTGCTATGGCCAGCAAAGATCTATTATTTTTAAAATAATCGTAAGTATTTGATCAAATAAATAACCGCGATTAAAACCGTTAAAACGTAGTGTTAATCGTAAGTATCTGAATAAAAAGCAAAAATTGATTAATTTTTCTATAATATGTAGTATAATTGGCTGAAATAATTATTTTGCAATTTCACTACAGAATTTTGTAGCGACATTTAAATTACTTATTTCTAGAAAATTGAGTCCATATAGATTATAGACACAAGGACACACACGAACTACTAGTTTCTGAGAAGATGACTGATGTACAAAGACCGACCAACATGAACACGAAGAAAATATATGTGACAAAAAGCCACGGAACCCAAATATGAAGGCGTGGCTGTGAACTTGCTAACCTTTTAAAATATTCTAAAACACCAGGCGAAGGATGTTAAGGTCGTAATACACAGCGCTTTGATAATAATATAATTATTTTAAACGGTTCATTGTATGAGATAATAAGTATAATAATATGGGAATGTCATTCACATGATCTGTGTAGAGGTTTATACTCAGAAACAATAAAATAAAGCGAACATTAAAATAAATTACGTTTAATTAAATAATTGACACTAATCTTTAAGTAATAACAGCTCATAAATATCCCACTTCTGGACTCGGGCTCCCCAGTTATAGGAGAACAGATAATTTACCCGCCACGATGTTTTCCTTCAGCGTTAGCATTTGATAATTGTTACAATAGATTAGGCCAGAAAACTACGTAAGTAGTACATACTTTCCGGCCTTGATTTGAACCCGCGCCCTTTGAGTTTGGGTCGCGAGAGCACTAACCATTAAGTAACCACGGCCTTTTGAGATGACAGTGATGTTAAGTCCCCTGTAAAATGATTCAATTTGATTGAATCGTGTAATTCAGCCATAAATGTCAGCAATCCGCGCGCACTTCGTTTAAATTCATTGCCTACGGAAATAACATACGAGTGCCAAATATAAGACTTGTTTAATAAAAAAAAATATATAAAAAACTCAATGGAGAGACCTTAAAGATGCTATATTGATAATAAATAATATCAAAGGTCGTCTGTACGGATGGAAAATGTCATAATTCATTTTAAAGGTTATCTATCTTCTTGACATATGTTTTTGCGCGAATCCGTCTGCCACTAAGCTATTGTAATGTACAAGATATGACTTAACTGATATAATGTACAGTTTAATATTATAAGAATAACAGCTCATAAATGTGCCGTTAAAATCAGTCTATAAAATATGGTGGATAGCATTAGTGGAATAGTATTTATTGTATATTTTGAAGTAAGGATTGTCTAAAGCGGGTAGACCAATTTCACACGTCATAAATTGTAATTTAGTATATATTCCAGTGCGTGTTCTCATGGGCAACTATGTTAAGGTGGTTGGAATATGTAGAGAGGATGGATGAAAATAGAATCACAAAATAAGTGTATGACTATGTATTGTGAATGGTAGAGTTGGTACCGGTAAACCACGACGTACACACCATGATCAAATAACACAAGTGCTAAAACCAGATCAGGTAAAAATCATATCAAATAAACGTACATGTATGAAGAGTTTAATGAAAGTAGATGAAGCGAAAGTTGTTTGTCAGGATCGTCGCAAGTGGAGATCTATAGTCTCTGTCTACCTCCATGGGAAAAAGGCGTGATAATATGTACGTATGTATGAAATTGTAATGTACAAAATTTCCCCTTAAGTTTTAATTTGCAGTCAACACGTAGGCGTGGTAATAACAATATGCATGTAGTGGAACAGTAAATGTACAAAGAATATAAACAAATTTCTGACAATACTAATAGATGGGCATAGGCCTGCGAGGCATAGCAATGGCCTCGCTGGAATATCTTTCTTTGAGACGTAGGAGCAATCCATCTCGCTCCTCCATCTAGTCGGGACATCCCTAAATGCACATTAATGGCCGGTTTCAATATCTTACTATCCATTCACTTTACCTACCGTCGGTTGAATTTTGACATAAGATGTATGGAGCTTTTGTAAATTTTTTACCGATATTAAGGCAATGAGCGGTCGGTAAGATATAGGAACTGGACATAGGACAGAAAACTGTTTAAGCGGTGCATGCTATTCGAATCTGCGCCAGTTCAATGAGATACTGGAGTCTTGCACTCTGAACTACGACGATCACTGACATGTTCTTAAAATTGCGCAAGTGGAAGAAATTTAGCTCCTTTCAAACGTAAACATGAAATTGAAAATTAGCAAATTAGGACTTATGGACCTTTTGGCGGAAATTGAAAGGGGACATTTTGTTCTGCAGTTTTATATTATAAAAATGTGTAAAATTAAATTAAATTTCTAACATCTTGATATTTTCAGAGTTTTTCAATCGAAAGGTAGAGGGCGAAGGATTTCCAAATGTTACGACTTCTGAAGCAAATGTCTCTGCACTGCAAATATAAGGAATATCGTTATGATGCTTCATTGTCTAACTAACAATACCTATATGATTATGTTTGCTGAAGAAATATTTCCAATCCTCAGTTGTATATAGGGTTATCCGTATCTTATGACATTAGACGGATCAACCAAATTCAATCAGCGTGATTATCTTATACTAATATATAACGGTCAAGAGTTTGTTTTTTGATTGAACGCGCTAATCTCAGGAACTACTGGTCTGATATGAAAAATTCTTTCAGTGTTAGATAGCCCATTTATCGAGGAAGGCTAATCACAACAACAATCATCACGCTAAGACCAATAGGAGCGGAGCACCAATGAAGAATGTTTCAAAATCGGAGGGTTTTGAAAACAAATTCCACGGGGACGACGTCGCGGGCACAGCTAGTACGACATATAACTGAAAGTACACGACGGTAGTCAATTGAATGATGTAAGTTTACGTTAATATAAATCACTAACTGATTCATCCAAATAAAAGAAAGAAAGAAAAAAATCACTTAATTTGAAGAAGTAGCAACGTAATTACATTTCTTAGATATTATTATTATTATAGACCTAGCATATTTTGAGAGTTTGTATGTCAATTTTTCAGCAAACGATGTTTGCACTCAGCATATTGTTGTGCCAGAATTATATCCGACACAACGCTGATTTTTCCTGAAAACAAATTGGCATAAGAGCTAAAGGACGGAATTTTTGTTAAATTAATTTTATTGATTAAATATATAATAATAAGTAAACCAAATAAATAAATTTAAATAAAAGACAGAAATTAAGTAACTATACATAATCGGCTATATACAATTATCTTTTTTATTCGCAATTTCGCCACACGATTGTATAGCAGTTTATAGGTTGTATACATATTCCTACTAAATTTCATTCATACATGCCCAGTAGTTTCTGGAAAATTATGAGCAACACAGACGGAAATAACGATGTTATAAGGTTCTGTTTTATGTTATGGCATTTTAAAAGCGATATTTTTTATAATAGTTCATGAATACAGCACATGTTACTAAATTTTAAGCAACCTATAGTTGTCAATACACTATTTCTCAAATAACATTTTATACACATATACCAAATGTTAACCTTTTTAAAGTGAGATTATGACATTACCGTCCGTCTCTATGTACATTTAATGAGACGGGCGAGAAGGTCGTGGCAGTCTGTCTATTCTTTATTCGTATATATTAAAATATGATAAGTTCCGTAATATATTAATTATCGTACATGGGAAATTAAGATTGAACTTTTAACCAAGTAGCAAAATCTGTCGTAAGAGGCGACAAAACAACCCACAGCCAAGTGTTAGGGCATTTGCCCATCTGGATGACTACTACACCTGGTTTATAGTATTGTTACAACCTAGGTGTCGACAAAAACAAATTCATACCTGCATATCTATAAAAACACATTTTATTACCTGTCGGCGTTTCACGTAATTCTTTTATGAACGCTTTTGTTTACTTATTTAATGGCATGCGTTTACTAATTATTCTAGAGAACAGTCAATTGTTCTATTGTAATATCGTTTCCAGCCATTTGCGGCTGTGGTCATTAGCCAGGTGTTACGGATTTTAAAGTGCAAGCTGATTCTAGGAAATTCGGTCCACGTTGTCGGGCGGAGATTTTGCATTTGTGCAGTATAAAACAATGGCCAGATGGAGGGAGGTGGCAGTCGAGCGAGTACCACGATCACGGCGACACGTGTGTACATTCGGTAATCTATTAGCGACGGACTTTGCGCGTTACCTTCTACATTACGTTTAGATTGGTTGTGTTCGGTTATATTTGTACCTGTGTTATACGTGTTTGTATAGTTATAATAAACCCTATAATAATTCCAACGGCATTTTAATTCGAGTCCTGCTACTCGTAACAGTATGCTACCATAAAAACCTTGAGTTGTGTTCTGGGATTATTAGCCAGGTCTAGTGTGTATTTAAAAAGTAGTAAGAGAGTATCTGTGTGTAACCACTTTCCATCAGGTGAGCCGCCTGTTCGATGAACTCATACAATAAAAAAAACTGTGGCCCTTATAAAATAGTTATATTTGTCTGACTATGTATGTCATAATCTTTGTAACCGATTTCAAAAAAGGAAGTACTCAATTTATAGTGCAAATACTTTTTTTCTCAAAAATGATTGAATATTTGTTAATAACATTTGTAAGTCTGAGATGCTTTTAAATCTTACATAACTAGACGATGCTAACGTTTTATTATTTATAATATACTTTTTTAGGCCATACCATAAATTTTAAGCTTTAATTTTCTTTTCAATTTCACATTCAAGCAGCGTGTCTAAGTTTGAAAAAAATGATCTGTATCGAAAAGTGAAAAGACAAACAAAATACAATGTACAACTCACGCTAAATAGATTTTTATTTCAGGCAATAAAATAACAAAAACAAGGATTATATAATAATAAACAAAACACTTTGAAGTGTTGAAATTGTCATTATTTATAATTACAAAATTGAAAATTGTCATAGAAATAAATTTCATTTAAGTTGACAATGCTAAAGCTTAGTTTACGTTATCACTTCGTTTCGAATAGTCTACGAAGTCACAAAGGTATTCAGAAAAAAAATTAGGGATTCAAACAGCATCTTTAAATAAAATGTGTGTGTTTTATTTCAATGTCTTGCAGAGGTCACAAGAGAATATTAATTCCAAACAACCTTATGAACAATGCGGGTACAGCTAGTTCCTAAATTCATCTTTCATAATTTTTATAAAATTCGCAAAGTAAAGAAAAGAAACTATAGACTCACCTGAGAGTTAGCCTGCGGGATAAATCCTCCATTAGTATTCACCACTCCATTATTGCACTGGGACCTTGGCACACAAACGTATCCCTGACCGGCGCACGTCTGCTGAAGATTCTCGCCAGCATTCTCATTTGGCCTGACATTGCCTGAATTTACAAACCCGTTATCAATGTTTGCACCTTGGAGGTACTGTTTCTCTGAACTCTGAATTAGGTTAATTTGCGAACCAACTGTAGACGCTGTAAACGGGCTAGGAGATGAACCTATATATCCTGGCAAACCTGAACTGAGCTGTCCGTTTAGGAAAGGATTTTCAGATAAAGAGGCTGTATTCACAGATGAGCTACCTGAGTTGAAACTAGATAAGCTCGAATGGTAATTAGCGCTACCAGAGTTGAAACTAGATGCGCCCGAATTGTCATTAGCGCTTCCCGTAAAGCCCGGACCTTTGGCGAATTGTCCGTTTAGGAAAATATTTTTAGATAAGCCTTCGCCGTTGGAGCCACTGGTGTAGGCAGAATTGCTGGTATACTTCTCAAAGCTACTTGATGTTTTGAATGGAGAGTTTTGGTTCATCCACCAGAATGGTGCGTCGCCAGGAATACCTTTTTCGAAGACATTCTTTAAAGCACTGGCTGCATGGAATTGGAATTCCTTAGCCACGTCAGAAGATATTGCGTTTTTAAAAGAGTCAAGGTTCCCGAATTTCTCGACGACCTTTCCATCTTTAACTTTTACTCCAGCACATCCGTTCTCAGAAGAGCATCCTTCGAATGACTGGCTGGTATGAACCTCACCAACATGCTGTAAAGCAGCGTAGTTTGGTTGGTTTAAGTGCAATTTTGCTGCACAGGCGGAACATCTCTCTATCCTGGGATGATTCTGAGCTTCGTCAGCTTCGACTACTGGTTCTTTGGTCTGTGGCAGTTGTTTTACATCCTCGATGTTTTCAGGGTGTGCTGTGGCTGCTACCACGAGGCATATGGTGACCACTATATTAAATAGTGGCTTCATGATTCCTGTAACAATAAAAAGAAGAAGTTAACTTATTATTGTTTATAAGGAAGTTATAAAAGTTACCATCTTTTTTTAACTTTCCTCAATCGTTTTATCTTAATAATTATCGTTCCTCACTCATTCGATACTCCTTTATTCTGGCATCCGTCTTCGGTTACACTAAAAGTCATAGCATCTCTACACAACCCATCTATCTCTTTTTTGGCCTACCTTAGCGTATAATTATCCCCACTCGCTTTAAAAGCGTAAAAATCGTACCACCCCTCTAACTTATGAAATTTTAATTAAAAATTCTGAAATATATTACTTGATGGAGATCAAGAATTATTTTCAATAAGAACTTATTTAGATGAGATTCGGTAGTTTTTCGCATTATGAAATATCAATGACTTTTTAGAATTCCTTAGACAAATCACAATAACACGGGACATTCGTAATTATATAAAGATCATAAGCAGATATTCGAAGAAGATAAAAGATAATTACTTCTGCTTAAAATTTTATATAAACTCCGTACAGGTCATGTACATTTTTTACCAATGGAAAGTAAAGGAATGGATGATAAGAAATATTAATATATGGAACAGGTAATTTTTTCCATACTTTGTCCAATAATGTTTTTAATACACATGTACAAAAGAATTATTTATTGTTCGTATGTAGTATGTATGTATATATTTAATTTATAATATCATCATACATCTAAATATATATGTCTATATATAAGTATATAGTAGTCTATTTACTTATTTTTATTTTATTTCTGATGGTAGTTAATGATTATGATTATATAAGTTTTCTTTTAGTTTAATACACCATCATAAATTGTATTGATCGAATGTACTGATACTGAATTGTATAATTCTTCTTCAAAGTCTTAGACACCAAGTTGCTTGGAAGAGACCGTTGTAAGCGATATGGGCTTGCCCATTGTTCTAATGCAAATGTGTCTATTAATTGTTTGGGTTTAAATTTATAGTGTACTATAAAAAGTTTTCATTTATTCATTTAATTTTTAAGACACTAACATGAAATAATATCATATTGATTTAGTTTTTTTTATAATTTGATTGTCACCTGAACCCTCCGTTTGCCTCCAAGCTAACATAAAAATACGCTATAAACCGTGAGAAAAGTCATATTATATGATATGTCAATATCACTAAAGAGCATTAAAAATAAGACGTGCGAACTCATAAAGATTTAAATCTTTGGTATTAAAACTAATTATATCACACGCCTTGCTTCATATAATATATTTTTTAAACAATAGTAGTAATCTTGATAAGGGACCATAAAAATAAATACCATAGAATATTTTAAGGTTAATGTCTTAATTAGAGTCCCGCCAATAAGTCTTCATAAACTATTCATTCAGACCAGTAATCAGCCAGCAGTCAGAAGGACAAGTAAGGACAGGGCATTACAAAAGCATAAGGGTTAAGTTTTTGCCTAAATCTCTATGGAATCCTAAAAATATGTGAAACTGGTTAAAAATGAACAATAGTTGTAGAATTTTGATTGTTTTAAGTAACGACTATGTTTTGTGAAAAAAGTACACTGTTTAGTGGAATGTGTTCTTTTAAGTTTTGATAAGAACTCCTATCACACTATAAAAGTTTGAGGTTATGGAGAAATAAATAGGATTAGATTTGTACACAACTAACAACTACCAACTTTATACTCTTCTGGGACCTTCTTGTAGACAATATACTTAAAAACATAATGAAGCATAGGAGGCCTTCAAGGAAGCTTTACTTAAAAATGCATATATTACAATATTTAACAATGTTATAATAAAACTTGGTTGTGGGTACAATGGTTCGGTTTGTGACCACTAGATAGATTTTAAACTTAGCGGTTGACTCTAAAGAATGAGTGTTTCTCATAGTAAATTTATGATCATATGCGCATATGATTATGGTACGAGTGTACTGTTTCATGGCCGCTGTACCGTTGTTGTCAATCGTGGGGAGAAGCATACAAAGTTTTCTCATTATCACATATTATATTAAAGGTTTAAAATGTTAACTAAGAATATCAAAGATATCGAAACTAAAATACACTATGTAGGAGATCACTGCCAACGGGGAGCGTGCCAAGAAGGCTGACTGCATTGCCGTGCTGTATGGCAATACTTATTTGTTGTGCGAAATATGAGAGTCAAGGAGATGAGAGAGAGTGTTAAAGAGTTTCTTACATATGTATTTAAATAAAAAGACATTATATGTATATAAGTATAACGCCACATTTTACGGAGACTGGCTAGTTACATATTTTTTATTGCTATAGCACAACAAAAAAAGCCTGTGGCCTAGCTGTGATAAAAAGTGGGTTAACATTGCCTATGGACATTTGCAACACTAGAGGTGCTACTAATCTGTTGCTGGCCTCGAAGGTATCTGAAACCTAATCACTGCAACCGGAACACAACTCTAGGTTGTTATGGTGGCAGACTCGACTAGATGCGGTAGCCATTTAGGCAGGCAAATGCCCTACCACCTCGCTTTTAATACCTTTTACGACAGGCCACCCGCCCGCAGGAATTAGTAATCTTACTCGGTTCCTGCACGGATACAATACTGTAGAGATAAATTTCTAGCCATCCTAATCTAGTCTACCTAGTCTTCGCCAGTTCCCGGTAGGAGGGTTACCCTAAGAAATGATAGTTTGACGACGTGAAGGATTACCTGTGTTCTAGGTTCTTTGAACAAGGGTTGACGTAGACCGCCCGAAGTAGAGTAGAAATAGAAGGAAAGCGGACATCGGACTTGGAAGCAAACGCTTCTAGCATAGGGTTTTAACGGTCGGATGATGATGATATAGACATTTGTACATACTACGTACGTCACCATTCTCGTAGAAACGCTATTTCCATTGAACCCAAGTTTATATTCAGAAAAATATTGACGTGTCATCTCTAATAAGATCGAAGGTCGTCGGTTTGTTTGTACTTTGGATGTTTAAATATTAGGCAATGAAATTCCAATGTTTAAAGCCTTCGGTACATTCACGCGTGGCCATTTAAGGGAAGGCAGCGATTGTGTCTATAATTTAGCTGTGCTCGTTTTAAAGAGTGGGATATTTAGGGTTCCGTTGCAATTTTGGCAAAAATTAACCTGTTATTAAGGCTGGGTTTTTATATCTTTTAATAATTAATTAAATTATATCTTAATACAATTTGTTTGTTATTTATTTACATTAGTACTAATTAATACCTAAATAATATATGAAATACCTAATAATAAACATACTATCATATGCATACAGGTAAAATAAATACATACTTTTATAATAAGTAGAAAATTGATGTTAATTATATGGGGGTTTTATATCAAATTTTAAATATCAATTATTAAAATGCATGGATAGTAAGATGTAGAAACTTACAAAGCGACATTTTCTTATATTCGCTAATCTGTTTTTGTATGTCACAGTCATATTAATGAAAAACTACAGGGATTTGTAAATTCATATATGGACGTAACTTAGTAAGAAGTTGTATTGTATATGTCGAAATAGGGGTCTCTTTCAGAAGAACCACCACCATAGTGGAAATACTGATCGGATATCCAATCTTCTATTATCAAGTTACCGGATGTTGGAAATCGTGTACCAGGAAGTCAAAAGTGAAGACGGATAGCGGAGTGGACTCTATGAAGGTCGTGAACCTAAAATAGGGCCACAATATCATCGGATACTATAATTTTGGCTCACTGTATTTTTTTAAATGTTTTATTGCAGCAGTTCAGCAGACAGGCATACGGCCCACTTGATGGAAAACGGTTACCATCGCCTAAGGACATTTGCAAAACCAATGGTGCTACAAATGCGCTGCAGCTTTCTTAAGGAAGATTGGAAGCTGATCACTAATGCTGGAACACAACTCAACGTTGGTTATAGGGGTGGTAGCCATCCAGTCGGGCTAATACCCTACCACCTGGCGTATTTTGATGATGTGATTTATATACCTACTCTTCATTCCGAACATTTCAAGGCAACTTCCAACAATTATACGAGATTTAAATAAATACAAACTGAAGAAACAAAAGACTGGGCGAAATATGGCCGTATTTACGTACTAGTTATATAAAACTTAAATCAAAATTCACTGATGATTAATACTTTCAAAAGATCTTTGAATTAACGTATACATCCTTAAATATATTATGGCCATTAATAACAATCAAAGAGAACAGAGGTAACGCCTACATGAGTAAAGTTTGTGCACACTACTAACTATATTAAGGTGTGGTATTTAATTAGCAATTAGGTAGTACTGTTATATTTAAAGGGAACAGTTGCAAGAATTAAAATGTCGTCACATACTGTCGCTTTTGAAGGAATTTCAAAACAGATTATTTTCGAAGGTATATATGTATCAAATTCACTATTATCTTCATATACTAGTATGAATATCTTAGAATAAAGTAATCATATTTATTTCAGCCTAATTTCTATTCTAATATCTTCCTTCCTACTTATGACTATTGTAAAATAATATCGGCATATAATATAATCGGCAAACAAACACACATACACACTGTGTATCCCCAAAGTAGGCAAGTGACGCTTGTGCATTACACAAGCGTAATATACAACGTAAGCGTAATATATACTGGGGCTGATTGCAGACACCCAGACCACAGTAAATAACGAAAGTCTGTTTACGAAATTTAAGATGCCAGGAATCGAACCTGGAGCCTCTGTGTTCCAGTGATTTCGGTCGGCTAAGACTTAGCCCGCTCAACTACAGAGACTGTCTTGGTCCATCCTTTGACCATCATATTGTTCCTCAAAACTACAAGTAAAAACACTTTAATATTATTTTTGGTAATCTAATTAACTACAAAATTTTCAAAATAAAAATTATGAAACTAATACACCGTCTAATAGCATTTCGGATGTAGTTTCTTAGTTCTGTATAGCATATAATGTGATATGTCACAAGGTTTAATAGCATAACTTTCGACGTGTAGCCTTGTCGCCTACCAGACGACTAGTATGCGACCTGGCTCACTTAAATGCACATCTGACTTCACTCGAACGTTGTTAAATATTATTTAACTAATTGGATATTTGACACATTTGAAAATAATTTGTAAAATACCCGGGACACCTAGTTGGTACCAGACTAATTCCCTCGACTCCTTCCAGCGTCGCGTCGTTCGTATCGTCGACGACCCCATACTAACAGGTGTTTGAGATTCGTATAGCCTTTGGAGAGACTTCGCGTCCCTTTGCATGTTTATCGCCTGTACAACAGTGAATGTTCTGAGGAATTGTATGATCTGGTGCCAACGCCTCGCTAGTGACGGGATGTTCACCCTCATTTCCTTGACCTCTCATGCTCACCTACGCAACGGTTTTTTAGAACGATTCGCGTACAACACTGATCTGGAGGGAACTTCTCTCGCCGCGGTTTTCCCTTTATGCTATGACAGGATTTTTTGGGAAGGACGTTACAAAATTTCTTAGTTCTCGCCAACGCGTCAGCGAGATCCATGGTGTTGCCAAATGTTGCAATATAATTGCATTCATATTTTATTTAAAAAAATGACGTGTAAATTATCTAACTTTAAACCTATTATTATAGTCATAGTGTCTATTTAGTCTCTGGTAATTGTTTAGAACTAGATCAGCAAATTATATCTATGTATATATATGGTCATAGTTATTTGTTTCAGAAGCTACTAGGTCTATATATATGGATGTTAACCACCATACATGCAATTGACGTTTTATTTTTTCAGTGCACATGGACGTGGGGGGGGGGGGCTGGTATTCATGGATCGAATCAAATTTAAAAAATAACAATATTGTTCTTTGAAGATATTTTTATTTGAACAAGTGGTCACCCGTGCTCGATATTCGACCATACCTAATAATTAATGTCAAATTGACAACAATGACTATACTTCTATAATCACAGATTTGCCAAGGCTACACTGTTAATTTGACTTGAATAATAAACAAAAGATTACATATGCGTGTGTGTGTCAAATAGTGTGTGTAATTTTTTTTATAGGTTTATTGTATTTTTATGCATGATAAAAAATATTAGTATTCGTCGCTTCTCTATATAAACTATAAGTGTGCGAAAATTCATACTTCTCCGTCCGCGCAATTTTCGTTAAAAGGGGTACAAAGTTTTTGCTTCACTTATTAATTACAAATCTGAAAAAGATCTTGTTGTATAAAATATTTAATTTAATTTTTGGTTAAGTAGTTTTTTAGTATATTTATGTGTTTTTGATTGCACTCTTTTTTATTGTTCCGTAGCCGATAATGAAAACTGAAGGCGCTTATCACCCCTACGTAAACTAGGCTGTGAGAGAATTGACAAGTATCTAACCAATTTATTTTCAAATAGCATTTGTCACTTTAGTTCAAGTAAAGGCTAATGGCAATGTACCTAATTATGGATATGGCCACGAATTTACGTAAATTAAGTCATCTAACTTAATCTCAGCAGCGTCTTATTTCAAACTTATCAATCTTATATGTAAATGTAATAGCTTGATAAACTTACATGATGTCATGGAAAGTGTGTCAAGGTCATTTAAAATAAGTATATATTAAAAACATAAAGTCATGTAGTCCCTTAAAAATTATTTGGGGTTTTAAAAGCGAATATTATCCTAAAAATCTTTACCGTTTGTCTTACCCAATATTTTTTAGGTAAACATAATAATAATAATGAGTATAATTATAAATAGATAAAAGAACGGACATGAAGGTCCTCTTTTTGGCAAAAATTATATGGAACTTTAAATAATCCGCGTGACTAAATCCGCATTATATTCATCTCCGTCATAAGCACTTCTTGCTTGTGTCACTAAACACACTGCACTGCCTTACAAAAAAAATCTGAATATTCCTGACATAATTACAGATACAAGAGTTCCAAATGCAATTCTTTCCGGTTGATTCAACAGATTCACGGTAGTAAATTAATTTTCGTAATTTATGCTGTTCTTGCTTGTGTTGCTCGAGTGCAGGCAACTCTTCACTGCCATACAAAAGTTTATCAGCAATGTCATGGATATTAAGGCTACCACCATGGATAACGGGGTTGCAAACGCGATTATTTCATATAACTCCACACATCCACCGTAGAATATTCATCCCATGACATACAATTCTTATTTATTTCGCTAAGTACAGGTCATTGCCATAAAAAAAATTATATGCTACGTTACGAATTGGAAGGCTTTAGCGAATGTGGGAGTTCCAAAAGCGGTCGTTCCGGGAGGAGTGCATTCATTATTATCACCGTATGCAATAATTGCTTGTGTTGCTGAAGTGCAGTGCACGTTTCACTGCCATACAATAATATATTTGTTATATCACGGATATGAAGTAAGTCGCGTCCCAGGGGGCTTCAGTTACTTAAAAAACTTTTACTTTTTACATACTTATAAATAATATATTGATTAAACGTGCGTGTCCAATGGAATTTGGGCTCGAAAACCGGTAGAGATGAGCTCGCGTTGACATTACGCAACTATAGGCATGTGATACTTGAATTTTTGTTAACATGTCGATAGTTTTTATGATGTTTATCTTTAAAATAATCTTTCAATTTAAGATTGACAGTTATATGAGGTAGGTTTGATCAGCATATTTTTATTTTTAATTTTGTTTTGTTAATAACAAATAATGGCCTAATCTTTGCTTTATGACAATTAAGCCGTAAGGTTGGTTTTAGTTATTAATTATTTACTTTTTAATATATACAAGTTTTAGTTTTAAAAATAAATATGGCATGAGTTCAGGAGACAGGAAAACACCAAATACCAATGAGTTGTCGTTCTTTATAGGAAGACTGAAACCTGACCACTAATGCCGAAACACAACTCAAGGTTGTTATGGCGGCATACTCTATACCAAGGGTGGTGGCCGTCCAGATGGTTAAATGTCCTACCACCTGGCTGTGGATTATTTTGTCACCTCCCATTGCAGGCCTCCCAGCCAAGTGAAATTCTATTCTTTCTCCATTCCTGAACGAATATGTAGTGACTAATTTTTTTAAGTAGTTTAGATCATAGTTTAATTTAATATATATTTGCCTCTATAATTTATGTCAGTAGTTAATTAAAAAGTATGTATTTCAATTGTTTACGTCAGTTATTAGTGGAAATTTAATAGAATTTAATTAATGACGTCAGTAATTAATGCAAATTTTAAAATATTTTACTTAATATTACGCAACAAATTATATTCGATTCTTATCTTTTTTTAACAATTAACAGTACTTGAATTATTGAACAAGCAGGATTCGCGTATAGTGGGTTTCTTTGTAAAAAAGTATCGTAGTATATATGTACTATTATCCAAACATACTTTGATTAAAATGAAAGTGATTATTATATTCAATTTTTAGGATACTTTACTGTCCTACAATTGTAAACATAAACGGATAAAGGAGTTATGTAAAATTCTAGATTTTTTATTTTTTACGTTAAATTAATGTGTAACATTAATACCATCATAATTAAACCTTAAAACAACTCGGTTCGAGTCTGGGTTTAAAAAAATCATGAGAGAAAGAATATATTTACGAAACAATATAAAGTAAAACTAAACTTTACTACCCATTATTAATCAGTTGTATCATGTCTCTCTCATTCCGTCATATTTTTGATCTATCGAGCTCTAAAAATAATAAAATATTTAAATATTGTATCGATATTTTTCTTTTTACATTTTATCGATATACGATATTAAGGTCACACGGACAACACTGGTTATTGAATGTTTATGTAATAGGTGTTTAACATGCGACTTTGAAACCTACATTGTCAGATATACATATTTTTAACACGAGCTACTGTGATTCGGCTTTACACGTGCTATTATAGCTTGTGTCGGCTCTTAACAATGAACAGATGGCTGCACAGTAGACAATTTTAGTTTCGGAACCCATATGAATACTTTATGTCCGTTTGCCATCTAGCTTTCTATGTCACAGTCATTTTTTGAAACACTACTGGGTTTACATGGAAAAATTATCAGGAAAGTAATCTGTATTGCGCTACAAAGTTATGTAGCTAGAACATTAAAAAATATATACTATTCGAAAAAACAAATACTGTTATATAATATTTTTTTAAGTTTTCGCGACTTGTATACATAATAAAACTACTGTTATAATCATTATATAGGCGTAATTAATAATTTGGTAACATTAAATAGATATAAAAGAAATAGTCTAATATTACAACCAAATGTTGAAGTCATCTGTTGTAGTTGTTAGTGCTTACTTCAGGAACACGGTTTTCACAGACTTTTAATATAATGCCTCTGCAACACCTGCGCCGTAATACTTCAACTAACGCACTAATAAAGATGCAGATGTAATTAAGATTTTAATGCGTTATTTGGAGGTTAAACCGAAATGAAACACAAAAATCTTTGTTGTCGTCAGTCTATCGCACTCCACTACGGATATCCTCGAAAATACGATATACTCGTACACAACAATCTTTATATATATATGCATAAATTTTCAATTTCCATAATTATGTTTGTATCTGCAAAATTCGCAAATTAATCGATGTATTGAGTTTATAACATAAGACTGTTTCTACATATTTTTATTCTACATATACAAATTTAGCTTCCTTAGGTATGTTTCTGTATGTAAAACTTGTAAAAAAGTAATGTAAAGATTAATTTCCCTAATAAATGTTCTTTTAATCTCTAAAATTTTCATTGAAATCCGTTGAGCTGTTTCGGAGCTTATTCGAGATAAACTTTCAGAGAGAGACTGAAAGACAAAAATTCTAAAAGTAAAGTTTCTAGTATTTTGAAATCAGAGATTAACGTTTTAATTATATTATTATTATGGATATATGTAAGGAACCAGTTTTCAGTATTTAACACTAGCATATAACTGGTGCTATAAAAATGATAATTTAATAATATATGCACCTAAAGATAAGTATATTAATAATAGCCTATGTATATTGACCTCTGACATCGATATTTTGTAATGTTATAATAGGTCATTCATAATATTGTTTGACCTGTAAATATCATTCTCATATAGTTTAAATAAGGTTATGCAGCACCGAGATCAGATTGTGCTATAGCGAGCATTCGTCTATACTCCCGTGGAGTGGGTCACATACCGCCTCACGCAGAAATTAAAGGCGAAGATGCCGGAGGCTTGGTTCTCTCCGGCAATCGCTGAAACCTTTGGGCCCCTGTCTATCAGGGCACGTAAAGTTGGTCGAGCTTCAGCTTTTCCGCCCTGGTATAAGGCGAAGGAAGGAACACCGAAGGGCTTTAATGGGTATCTTCTCGACCGTGGCTTGCAATGGTTGCCACCCCAACGTATCGACTCCCACACGCCTCTATCGCGTTTCCCCTGCAGGGCATAGTAGTTAATCGAATAAATAAAAAAGGGAGTCTGACACAGATCGCTATAAGGTCTAACATTGTCCTCTAATGGCCTTAAAGAACAAGAAACCCATAATGGTTCCTTTTTTTTCTTCTTCACCCATTAGTAGTGGCTAGTAGTCGCTAATCTATATTCTTCCGTTCACGTGATTATTAAGATTAAAAAGTTCTCATGACCGAATACAGGTAATGTTATATTCACTTCAATTTGTATTAAAGTCAAGTTGTAAAATAAAGAGGAAAAATACCGCTGTGGTATGGATATTGTGTAATGAGGAGATAGTGATGTGACAAAAATGATGTTAAACTGGAAACTTGATGGAGGCAAGAGTAAAGGTAGAGCAAAAAGGAAATATATTATTGTGTGAAGGATGACAATTAGTGATTTGTAGTGTGGCAGAGGATGTATGTTAGAAAAAGAAGTATGGAAAAAATAATGTATTGTACCCAAAAGGATTAGAAGAAGGTAAATGAAAAGATTAGTTAATATAAAAAAAACCTTGTATTATCTTTTATTATGATATAATAAATGAAAAATGTCGAAAAACAAACGTATACGGGATTCCCAGACAGGCAAACATAATAGTTACTTTACCGGATCTAGCTCTTTGATAATATTCATGCAAATTTTGCCAAGTCCTTGACTCAATGTTTAAAATGGTAGCCATCTTTTAAATTTATGACTCTATTATTAATAATGGCGGTGATTTCATAACAATGTTCTTTTAAAGTAGATCAAATGGATATTGTGTTAAAAATTTAAATATATTTAAAATATTGATTTGATTTTTAAAGCTTTATTTCAATATTTTGTTAATTTATGTATATACATTATACATGTACTAACATTAGTTATTGAGTTCAATCTATTATGGCTTAACATTATAAGTAGAATATTAAGCCTTTTTAACGAAATAATTAAGAACTAATCGCCGCGGAGTAAAGGCGGCTGAGACGTGTAGGATTCATCCCATTGGGATGGCACTAGTAAATCCCGTCGGAGAACTATTGCCAGAGGGGCTAAAAATAAACCTCTTGTTGGTCCTGCCTTTATCTTGTAGGGACGCCCGACTAGGTTGGAGGAGCGGGATGGAATGCTCCTCCGTCTTAAAGGAAGATCTCCCAGCGAGACTATTGTTATCCCTCGCGGTTCCAGGCCCAAATGCTACATTTGTTTTTTTTTTTGTATATATGTTTTGTATGTTTCGGGAAACGTTTGTGACCTCTATTATTGCACAGCGCCATCTATTGGCGACTAATATCGTGTAAATTGATGTATAAGATAGGTATTTCGAAGGTACTTTCATGGACCAATGAAAAGTACTAAGAACAACAATAGTCCAGTAAATACGTAAGTCTTAAGCGCTCGTAAATCCTTCAAGACTAGATAGCGCTGCAGGTTTTATTATTTAAAATGCATTTTGTTGACCATATCAGTCAAAAATTAGTCTCGATATGGAAGAAGAATAGATTTATATTTATTTCAAAAGTATACTAAAATTTTGTAAAGCTCACGAATTTCAAAATCGAATCAAGCTAATTATAAATTCAATTTATGTAAGTTTTAAATAATAAGATGGTGACATTTTTAATTAAGATTTTTATAAAAACCACATGGGATGTGTACTTAAGTAACGAGTTCGATTTTTATAAGCGAATGTCATTTCTTAGTATTCTACTCCAGTAAGATTCTTGTAAGATATCCGCTTTTAAAAATTTAACAAGCGAGTCCATTCAAACATTTGAAGCATGATGTGATAAATTATTGGGAAATTTGTGTTGATAGACCTTAAAAAGGAGTTTTGCAAAACATGTTTTATAAAGACATGCTTAGTAGTTTTTAAGATATGACAAGTTTTCGGGTACAAGCATGTAGGCTTGCTTTAGAGTTATAACTAATAACTAGCGTGTTTCCATAAAATGTCACAGTATCAGCGTAGGCGGCTGTATTGCAGTTTGTCTGCTCTCACGGACACAAAGACTGCCGCGAGTGTGGGAGTTCATGACGCGGCCTTTCCTCATGACTCCACACATCCATCGCAGCAAATTCATCTCCATAACACTCAGATTTTGATTACGTCGCGTAAGCATAGGCCACACTTCAGTGCCATACAAAAGTATTGGGGTCACACTAGTATATCTATAGGTATATTCATAATTCAATAGTTTTAAGTCAATATTTGCAAAGTTTTAAGCCACTAACGATACTTGACGTTTGGATTTGAAGTAATAAATTCTTTAAACGCAAATTCTCTTTGTCAATTAATAAATAGATAATTATAAGTGTATTACATCATTATTTAACGTATTGAGTGCCAGTTTTTATAAATTTACTTGTAGGTTTTGAATGACGTCTTACATAGGGCGCTTGCCATTCCTAACGTGTTGGGTCTAATAGAGCCGAACGATATTGCACATGACGATGGCACGCGTCCTGAAGGAATGGCGCTGATTTCATCGCGATGCTGCACGCCTCTGGTATGTCATGTAACCCTTTTCATTAACGAAGAGAAATCCGATCGAGGGAAAACCGTCGCGGCGAAACCGCGGTGGAGGCGTGTGGGATTCACCATGTTTGGGTGGCACCAGTACCCCCGAAGAAGTACTATTGCTATCTGAGTTAGAGATACCCAGTAAAACCCATCAGTGCTCCTTTCTTCGCAGAACAACCCCGGTAGGTAGTGATACGATCTAAAATTTCAGTACCGCGTATACCGACTGCGCACCTCTGCTGCACAGACGTACCAGAAGATGGTTTTAATAATTATGAACTTCTTACTTATCTTACTTAAAAAGGAAGCTATGAAGGAAAAATATTTTAACACAGACTTTCTTAATATTAGTGGTTAACCTTCGTTTGTCTGTTTGTAAACGTGATTAAATGTATTTGACCCGAGATCACGATCTTAGGGTCACGAAGATACTGTACTTGGTAACGTAACTTTGACCTTATGTTACGTTAACACACCTTTTGGGGGCATCTATGGCTAAATAACTTTTTCTTTTAAATAATAAATACTTCGGCAGACACATACTGTATCCTCAAGCTTAGCAGTTTCAACTGGTGTAATATTTAATAAACAGCGGACAACATTAGGGTAGATCTCAGACACCCAATACCAATAAATAATGGAAACCTAGTTTAGAAAATTTACCATGCACCCGGTACTCAACCTAAGGACGTAAATAGATAGCTTCGTATTGTCATATTTAGCAATATTACTTAAATGAAAACCATAATTGTCTACTTAAGTAGACTTTAGGCAGGTTTCTTAATCAAGCAGATCTTGCTATTCATTATTTTATATTACAACGCGTTACTGGTCCTTAAAGAAACTTAATAACGATGACGAGTTTTTTAAATAACCCCATATCGTAGTGCAAAGGGCAAATCTTAGTGGGGAGTTTTTTTTATTGCATTAGCTCAGCAGAGAGGCAGACCTCATGGAAAGCGGTTACCATCGCTTATGGACATTTGTAACAGCAAAGGTGCTACAAATGCGCTGCTGCTCTCTAAAGGGCAGCTGTAACCTGGCTACTAATACCGAAACACAACTTAGAATCAAAGGTTATTATGGCGGCATACTCTAGACCAGGGGTAGTAGCCATCCAGTCGGGCTAATGCCCTACCACCTGGCTGTGGGTTATTTGGTCACCTCTTAAGACAGGCCGCCTGGCCGTATAAAATTGTATTTATTATTTCTCCGTCCCTGTGCGGATAAAAGTGTTCCCCCAGATCATTGATATACGCGGCTTAAAATTTCTAGAGTATCATTAGTAATGTCTGATACTGACAAAACAATCTTGAAAAACCGTATTATACAATAATAGACTAGACTATAAAGTTCAAGGACTGTAACGAAAAAAAAACAAAAAAATAAAAGTCTTATCGAACTTTAAAATTTAAATTCTACGAGCAAAGGTTAATGGGAATCTGGTAAAAACACTTTTTTCAAGTAAATTTTAGTTGTATTTTCTGTTATGCAAATAACATTAATGTCGGGCTAAGCGCGAGTTGACGTTTTACGTTTTGGGTTTGGTGTAACGAACACAGCCCTAAGAAGTCTAACATTACTGACATAACTCGTAAAATTACTAAGCTGAAGTGCCAGGTGACCGTCTCTTCTTATTTTACCTCCTACCCATTTTAATCTGTCTGTCTGTCTGTAAATGGTTGGAGTTTGTGTACACGTTTAAAAACGTGTGAAAACAATCACGGAGGATAATTAGAACTGGGAGATTCCGAAAATGCTATTAAATGTTAAATTCGAAACAGAGCTAACTTATATCACGGGTCGTAAATAAGGATACCTTTTATAGAGAAAAAGTAGCGAAAAAGATGGCGTCGCGATCGCTTCTTTTTTGGAAACTATTGAACGTATATGAATTAAACTCGACATAAAACTGGCTTATAACCCGAATCATTACTTAGGATACGTTTTATCCTGATCAAAGACGTCGTTCTCTTGGAATAGACGGATTAACAAAATAGATGGCGCTGCAATTCCGATGTAAACAACTATCACTGTAATTCAATAACAAATACGTTGTCAGGTTGCCCACATGTCATTATTATTATATTATTAGGTACTTCAAATCAGGTGGCTGCGATTGTTGATTCTGTTTTTCTATGACGTTTTCTACACTATATTCACTCAGTTTCTTTGTAATTGTAGTGAATTCAACAAGAAACTTAACTACTGAAGGTTTTATATTTATACAAAACACCTAATATTTTTTTATGTACGTTACAAAGAGCTGTCTATGGCTTTTCACGCGGCGTAGCCGCAGAGAAAAATCTAGTATTGTATAAAATTATTAGAGCTAGACATGTTGCTGAAGAGTTTCTTGCGCCGCTTCTTCTTTTCAAGCCACAAATGTTGGGAAGCGGTGGTAAATAAGATTAGGCACCCATAGAGTAAATAACCATAAACAAACTTTAAAACAAAACCATAAACAAACTTAAACTTTAATTAAAATGACCAAGTTGCCGGTAGGCTAAATAAAACTGTAACAACACTCATTGACATTTGACAACTTTTTCTTGCGGTAGCCGTGATCACGGGATCACGGCTACTGTAAAGTGGCCGAGACATCAATCTTTAATAAAAATGCACAGAAAAACATCATACTTTAGAATTATTCCAAAAAGTCCGTGTTATGCAATTATAATAAAACAATTTAACGACAGATAAAAATAACTTTAAGATGACTCAATTATTAATTTTTACAATAAAACTCCACAGCAGTATTGTAAACTTAGACTAAAAACAAAATAAGTAACAACTACTGTGTGCATCATTCACAAAAAAATGGTATATATTATCCTTGTTTTCTGAACACAAGCTTGACATGAGTGTAAAACAAGTTGTAGAAAAAAGAATAAAATTTAGTCATCACTACTCAACGGTACCCTAAGAAGGATGCAAAAACTCTATAGCAACGAAACTGGATTTCTTTAAAGGACATTTTTAATAACTCTAATTTACATATATATAATGTTAAGCACTAGTCTGTCGGACGTATTTCGATAATATTTTGATTTATATAATGTATAAAGATTTGTGATCTAATCAAAATGTATTATTTGATATGATTGAGTTAGCATTTTTTTATAATTTATTACAAGTAATTATTATAAATTTAAATTATTGTCTATTTTTAGAGTTCTACCCCATTTGACATGATCAAAACTTACACATTCCGGGTTTCTATCTGTAGTACCGTTTGGAATTGAAATTTTAGGTCTCTGCGGTGCATCGGTAAAGGGTTTCTTCAAAGAAATTTGTAAGAAAGTCTTTAATATCAGAAGTAATCAAGAAGGATGATTCGTATTTCGCGCAAAGAATCAGCATTGCCATACCCCGTGGTAAAGCGGCCAGCCTTCTGGCACGCACCCCTGGCAGTGATTTGTTACATAGCTTATACAGCTTATTTATTACTCAGCCTATTTTTAGTATTTAATTGTATATTTTAAAGTTCGAGTTTATTGTAATATGTGACGAATATTTCTGTTATCTAAAATTTATTATTTTAACATTGGTACCAAATTGGATTCGTAGGTAATAAAATATTAAGCATTAGTAAAGCAAATTAATGCAGCTATATGAACCCAGCAATAGTTTTCGTATCCGGCTGTCCGTATATGTCACAGTCACTCTTCCGAAGTTACTAGGTCTACGTGGATGAAATTGGAAAATTGACAGTAAGATATAATCCATATTATGATGCTGCAGAATATCATAAAATAGATAATTAAAAAGCATAACGATATTTGTTACGGCCAGGTCTTATAACTTACTATTCATTCAATTGAACATTTTGTGGGAGGTTTTATCAACTTTTAACTGATAGTAAGATGCAAATGAACGATCGGTAAGATACGATAGAAACGTGACTTTTTATAGTCATAAAAGTCATGGTAGAGCTTAAAAAATACTTTAAACAAAAAGAGATATTTCAGAAAGATCCATGAAAGAGTGACGAAACCCTACGCTGTGCGAGGACTGACAAGTACTCATCTAGTTTTTTATGTTTCTATAGTTAAATAACGTTTGTCAACTTCTAAGTCCCCATGTGCGCAGTAGCCGTATTCGGCTTATTAATTATTATTACACACTTTATTTTTTAATCATTAATAATAAATAGTTTTACTACATACATAATTTTCACAACATATAAAATATTCAACTGAAATCATAACTCGTCAAAAAATTATTTCCATTAATTTTAATTAACATTAAATAGGTAGTGTCAATATACACAATAATTTAGACACATAAAATATATTATATTATAATTGGTATATTAAGCTGGCCTCCTCTTGCATATAAATCAGAAAATTACATTTTCGTCACTAGTTTTTTTCTATTAGTGATTTTAGTGCGTAATTTGTATTTGAATTTTGCCAATCAAATATGTATGATGTGATAATAAATACAATGAGGATATTTTAATCTATCTCTAATGTGTGATTTTAGGTAAAGGATCTTCAAATAAACTGGTCAAGTGCGTGATGGACTAGGTATATTGAAGGGTTCCATTAAGTTAACGAACGTCAATTGTTGTTGATATTTGACTACAAAACCCTAAAAATATCTCAAAATAAAATGTTGTATACAAATGTATATGTGGCAATAAAGGGTAATGAATCATTAAACATACGTGAAATTAGAAAATCCTACTAGTATGTAAAAATATGAAAATTAAAAAAAATCTCTTCTATATCAAGAAAAATGGGAGTATGGAGTAAAATAGACAAAAAGACAATTAAAACCTCTACTTCCAGAGACAGAAAACGAGGTATCAAAAAAAGTCCCAGTCAATAATACTGATATTAGACGGATTAATCACAGGGAATGTATTTTGGTTGAAAGATTTTATTAAATAAGAATACAATTTCGTGTGGCCGGCGGCCTGTAGTAAGAGGCGACCAAACAACCCACTGTCAGGTGGTAGAGCATCTGCCCGACTGGATGGTTACCATCTCTGGTCTAAAGTATGTCGCCATAACAACCTTCAGTTGTGTTCCGGCTATAGTGACCAGGTTCCAGTCTCCATTAAGAGAGCAGCAGCGCATTTGTAGCACCTTTGGTGTTAGAAATAGGCGATGGTAACCGCTTTCCATCAGGTGTGCTGTCTGCCTGTCTGTTGAACTCACGCAATAAAAAAAGGACACCGCGATATTGAATGATTCAGGTTTAAGTTTATATAAATCACTTTGGTCGATACGACCAAATCGAAAGACAGAAATGAACTTCTAATTAGAATGACTTAAGATGAACTTTATAAAAAAGTTATGAAATAATTGAAAAAGTTTTCAAAACATGACTTCACAACATTCCGTTCTTAAATGATAATAAAATTCATGTTTCAAAAAATACATAAATTTCAATAATGTAATATCCTGGCAACATTTATATGACAGAAACAATAAAATGAAATTCACTCCTTTCGAAATATATATATATATATATATATATATATATATATATATCAAAATCATTCTGGTCACGACATAACGTTTGCATTTTATAGTTTTTGGCGGAAATTTGGAAGCTTATGTTTTGCTATGCAGTTTTATTGCGAAATTTTATAATCTGCAACAGATTAAAACGGATGACTGTGTGACAATATAAGAACTATGGTGGATTCCGTTGAGGTGATAAACGTCTACAGATTTCGTAACCTTAAAAAGTATTCAACCGAAAATACTACATCATATATTAAAATTCAGAGTTGTGAAAATTGTATTGTGGATAATTCGGAAAAAATAAAAGCGATAGAGCTAAAAATACTTTCAACAAAAATTTGTTTCAACAATATCCCTCAGTTTTTAAGATTTATTATCGAATAAATGCTTTTCTAAGGTGTCGTAGCTCCGTATAACTGGGGACAATTGTCACTTTTACTAAAGCTTGATTCACATTGGTTTAAATAGTTAGTTAACTTACGATTATGGCCTTAGAATCAATTGAACTGAAATCTACGTAATCGACAACTGAATGGGACGTTGCCTGGAAGACGGGATGACCCCTACTTAGTGTGGGATGCCACGTGCATTGGAACTTCGGTTGCGCCTCATCTTGCAGGTACGGCCGTGTTAGTTGACTCAGCGGCCATAGGATAGGAGGACCTGAAACACCCCAAATATGCATCTATTGGATACATATTTGTGGCCTTCGGTGTAGAGACTTTAAGGCCAGGGTGTCCCGAAGCCTATTGGTATTATCAAGATTTATCATCTTGTTCGATAGAAGTCTCACGTGACCAGAAGACTGGCCTGTACTTGGGGCAACGTATCGGCGTTGCCATGTAGCGCGGAAAAGCTGCCAGCGAATGCCAGCAATGCCATTGGGTATATACTCAATCAACAGCGATTTGAGATTTATAATTTATTGTAATTTTTTCTTTAGAAATTGTACATAATTTACCCTTTACTTGTCTGGTAAGATATATATGTATATCCATCAAAAACTTAATATTCAACTGGAAATTATTTGTAATTTTTTTTTTTCTATTGAATGAGTTCAGCAAACAGGCACACAGCGCATCTGATAGAAAGCGGTTACCATTGCCTATGGACACTTGTAATACCAAAGGTGCTACCAATATGCTGACCCTTTCAAAAAGGATATATGTATATGTCATACCGATGTTAAGGATTAACCCGCGATATTCATATTTTAACTAATAACCAATAAAAATGAAAATCAGATTTAAATCTTCCTTGCGCGGAACCTGAGACATGTGACTTACAGGGAAGCTGAAAATCTGTCAAAAATTAAAAATATTTCACATGCAAACCCGTAAAAGGGGTAACAAATACCCAATAATCCAAACAACCTTACTTTCATATTTTTATGTTATGTATAGCCAATCGATTAATTTACAACTGGACGCAACATTACAGTTCAGGGGACATCCTTTTAGTAAAAGGTCACACAAAATTATGAAAGTTATCTTTAACAGTAGTACGGTAAACAAGCTTTTAGTACACGTGATAAATTCAGGGTCAAAACCGTCAGGTTCCATAGCTAAACAGTGTAATTTTACTCAATATCACAGGGAAGTGTATAGACTGTTACAATTTGGGTCATCTGCATATTTGTAAGCAAAGCATATTATTACCCGGTGTCGATGTTTGAGCTAATAACATTGAAGCGCTTTTATGACCGTGTTCTTCTGTTTACTTTGTGTTTAAAATTTGTGATTGGACAAATAGCCAATTGTGTATTGTAATTGTATCTTTATGGTAGTCATTAGCCAGATGTGATTCATAGCAATTAAGTCTACAGACATATTGTACTTGTACAGTATAAAGCAATAGCCCAACGGAGGGGTAAGGCAGTCGAGCGATAAGCACAAGCGAGGCAAGATGTGTGTACTACATTTGGCAATCTATTTAGTGTCGGAATTTGCGCGTGTTATTATATTTGTACCTGTGTTATATAACACTATACAAACACATATGTGTTGATAACATCTGTAATCATTCCAACGGCATTTTAATTCGAGTCCTGCAACTCGTAACAATACTTTATTTTTGGAAGTTGTTGGTCAGGATCGTCGCAAGTGGAGATCTATAGTTTCTGCCTACCCCCATGGGAAAAAGGCGTGATAATATGTATGTATGTATGTATATTTTAAATGGAATAGTACATTCTAGTATTACACTTCAGAATTTAACCATTTGTGTCTCCCGGAACGGTCGCTTAATTAATCGCAAAACTTTTAATTTTCATAAGTAAGAATTAAAATATTGGTCAACATTCTCCCCTATACAGAATAATGAACTATAGTAATTCCGTACGTGCAACGACGTATTCGCCTACTCTGCTCTATTAAGAAACGACTCAAGACTATTCAAATCCGCTTAACTTTGTCACACCTACTTGAATTTTATGTTTACCACTCTAAGACCATACATACATAGATAGACAATCAATTATATTATGAATGCCGTGTTTGCATAAACAGACTATAGTGTTATGCTATGAAACGGTTTAGTCAATATATTAAAAAAAAAACTATGTTTATAATCTATATTTACTTTTGGCAAACAAATATTAAAAAAAATGTGTTTATATCAAGTCAATTTAATATTATTGAAATCTTATGTTGCAAATTCCTTAATTTAACTCATTCATTCATTACATTTATCATTTAAGAGCATGATGCTCTTGTCAGTGGAACTTCTTCCAATCTTCTCTATTATGGGCCAGTTGTTTTACTTCTGTGTAAGACATGACAAAATAATTTTACTAAAACATATATTTTAAACAATTGTAACATTTTATGATTTCTTATTTAACTCTTTATCGAGGTCAATAGATATAAAAATATTAGATAAAGTTAAAAAAATTCAGTTCTCACGATTAACTTCGAATTATTTGGTGCAAAATTTGAGAAATAATTAATGTAACAAAACTCTAAAGATACTGTCAAAAAAAGGAAATTGGGAAAAATCTGTCAGTAGGACTAGGTTTTTATATATGTTACATTTTCCTTTTTTTATATACATTTGTAAAAAGAGATACTCATTAGGATTATTGTTGTGTGAAATCCCTTAATCCGCCTTGAAGAGTATATTGGATATTGACTGAATCTGTGTATTTATAGGCCAATGTCCTGAGGCTATATACCAAAAAACTTTACTTTCATTCCAACGTATAACCAATTTACCTAACCCAGAAATCGAACCAACGACCTCACACAGCAACCAACTTTATTTGCCTCATATTAAATTACTATTGGCACGACAAACAAAATTTTAAATATATATTTTTAAATCCTCAAACGTATTTTCAATGCCTTTATGTATATATAATTTACATACACTCGTACATCTGTCTTTAGATCCGGGATGACGTCAACGATGGCTGACAGACGGACCGTTGCGTAATTTGTGTCTATATAGATATCAAATTTTAGTTTAAGGAAACTTGATTTAAGCATTTTAAGTTTAAAAACCCCTAAATTTTATATTTATTGGTAGATTTTTATGAAACTCTTATAATAATAATATGGCTTATAATTTAGAACAACACATATAGTTGTTATCTTATTAAGAGAGACACACGCGTACACACATACACACATCGACATATTTGTAAAATTAATAATGTTTATTGTAATTTTTTATAATGGTAAACGACTACATATTTCAGACACAAATGTTTTTTCTTCATGAATTAATATAAATAAACAAATATATATATGTGTGTGTGTATGTGTGTGAAATTGTATGAGTGTGTATTAAGTTGCAGTCGTGGTAGCGTAATGGATAGCACACGTGTCCCAAAATCAAAGGGCGCGGGTCCGAATCCTAACTGGAACGTATGCACCTCATAAGCAGTTTTTCGGCCTAATGTGCGTATTTTTATAACTACCACGTGCTAACAAAGGTGAAGAAAAACATTGTAAAGTAACCTGCAGATCGACATAAGCGATGCGTCAAACCTGCCAAGCGCCTAGACAAGCGTGGCGGGTAGGTATACTGTCCGTTCCCCTTTAGTGGCAGACCCGTGTCCAAAAGTGGGATGTTTCATGCGCTGTTCATATTAAGATTATACTATTTTATTATAAACAATAATTTAATTCTTATGTAAGTAAAATAAAGCGTTTTTTTGGCGTTTGAAAACTGTTAATTTATGACATATGAATTACATTGCTTTTATGGGCCAAAATGTCTGTTAAGTGTCGATTAGAAACGACATCACTATGAATCATGTCATGTTGTCCCAGGGCTCCTAGTGAGGGTGATGCGTGGAGAGAGGCAAATAACATGTCTCATCACCCTACGTGCGACCCGAAGGCGGGAAGATGTCCTTGACGATTTTGTGTGTGTTGCGAATTTTCAAAACAAACTCAGGCGAAGTCACTGGCAGTCCCTTGTAATCCTAATAGGGGAAACTATACCATTGGTGAAACTGCAGTACGGGGATTGGAACCCAAAACTAGGATCCAACCGCGACTTCATCCGCATGCGATGGGTAGCAAAGATTACAGTTATTTTACCAATATTCAAAACTAAAGAGTATTTCCAGCAGGACAATGGGTTATTTACAATGAGAATACATAAATCCTGAAAATTTCCATAAAACCCGGAATAAGTAATACTACAGACATACGCAATTTTAACTATTCTATTAAAGTTTTTTAATAGATACAAACAGCAAATCATAAAATGATTTATCAACTTGAGAAAACAAATCGGTCTCCTCTAAATGCCGTGGTTATTGAGTCCAGGAATTTGCTATCGACCAGTGAAAACCGCATCGAAATCGGCCCAGTACTTTTTGCGTGAGTCCCGAACGAATAGATAAAAATCTAAACATAAAACATTAATATTTTATTAATTTTTTAGCCATACAATGATAATAATATTGCATGGGTACAAAATAGAAAATATTATGTTTTTAAATCTTGAACAAATTGAACGAGTAGCAATCATTCGGTAGGGTGCCAAGACTGTATTTTACCCTATATAATAAATATAAAGCGCAAGTCTTGCGTGAACAGAGTCGCGAGCACAGCTAGTATAACAAAGACGTGAAACACGAAAGTGGGTGAAAATTGTTTGCATAATGTTACTAAAATCATATAGTCACGCGTCATAGATAACACTATCCGTGTCAAGGTGAGACACTTTCATAACGACTCTCGGTCATAACGTGATTCCCGGTTGCGTCCTGTATTTTAACAAGGTAGGATAGTGGGCGACTTAGGGCGAAAATAGACAACAGATTATTGTTCCCCAGCTGCAATTTGTCACTACAGAAAAATCCAAATATATTTTTTTAATTTCTTTTATTGTATCAGTTCAGCAGAGAGGCAGACGGCCCACTTGATGGAAAGCGCTTACCGTCACCTATGAACATTTGCAACACCAAAGGTGCTACAAATACGCTGCTGCTCTCTTAAGGGAGACTGGAACCTGGTCACTAAAGCCGGAACACAAGTCAAGGTTGTTATGGCGACATACTTTAGACCAGGGGTGGTAGCCATCCAGTTGGGCAAATACCCTACCACTTGGCGGGTTATATGTCGGTGAAGGTTTATAACAAACTTCCCGAGGATTTTAAATATCTGCCCACAAATCTTTTCAAACAAAGACTAGATAAATGGTTGTTGGATAAATGTTTTTACTCCGTTAACGAATTTTTAGGATAATTTGACAATTGCATATGATTGACATGTATATATATATTTTTGGTTCTTGTTAATTTTATTATAATAATTGTGATAATGTGTTTGTGGTAATCTTAAAGAACATTTGCACGCCTCATAGGCAAAACATGTGAATCTACTATTCTAATGTTACCTCAAATTTATGTACCATGTATTAAGCAGATAAATGAATTTGAATTAGAAGTATACACACCATGCTTGTCTAAAGGCGATTTGTGAGTTTTAGAAATAGGTAATCTTAACATGCAGTTTTAAATTACATTAGGCCAGAAAAATTGCCTAATTAGTGCATGCATGCCAACCAGGACTAAAACCCACTAGACTGAGAAGCGGATATGCTCGCCAACAAATTACCAAAACTTAATCGAAATATATATGTAGCTCAATAATTTTGTTTTCATTATTATTCGTAGACATTAAATGTTGCTATTTATAAGACATCAACGCGCTCGATATTATTTGATTGAAATTTAGATTTTATTGTCAATAAATAAAATTAATCTACATTCAAAGTCGAGGTGATTAACGAAATCACCTCGACTTTGAATAATTTTAAAGCTAAAGCGGGTGCGTCTAATGTAATGACGTAAGTTCGAATCCTGGCTAGGACCGCTTAGGCAGTTTGCTGATCAAATTTGCATATTAGAAGGAAAACATTGTGATGAAATTTGCTCATATAAACGATGCGAGGTGAGCGATGAGAAGGCTCAAGTCAAGTCAAGGATGATATTATATTATAAGCAAAATACTGTTACATGCCGACAAAGTGAATGCACACCTGGTTTATTACCTTTCCCGCATTTGGACTCATTTTGTTCACTTTGTTTGTAAAATTCGTAATTAGACAAACAGTCCATTGTCTATTGTCATCTTTTATGGCAGTGCGCATGTTATTGAATTGTGCAGTTTGTATTGGTTGCGTCCAGTTATGTGTGTACCTGTGTTATACGTATTTGTATAGTTCTAATAAATTCTATAGTAATTCCAACGGCATTTTAATTCGAGTCCTGTAGCTCGTAACAATACGTTCGTGATATTTTTAGAATACCAGAAATTAGATTATCCAAATGAATCCTTTACCCAGAGCTGATGTAGATAAAAGTAAACAAGGTGCTCATCGCTTATACCTTAAGAATACTCAAAAAGGACATGAGAAGTTGCAAGGATACTTTATTAAGTATCCTTGCAACTTCTCATGTCCCTTTTGAGTATAATTTCTATTGAAATTGGTAGTGTTGATCCACTTTAAAGTCACTCAGTGGGCTATGCTGGGTGTGACATTTATGGCTGGAATCCCAAACGAGGATATCCGTTAGACAACTAAAATAATTGACTTGTAATTTGAAGTTCCACGGAGCCAGTCTTCCATTTCAAGTCAGACGGCCGATAGAGAAGATGAGTCTGGAGTAAAGACCGCATCTGAATTATCGTTATATAGGACATGATCCGGTTTGAAGGACCCTTGGTAAGGTTATCGGTGGGGTTAGGAAAAGCAAGCTCCCCGCTTTCCTCATCCTACCGGGATATGTGGCGCAAGCGTATGAGGCCTACGTCCAGTAGTTAATTGAGTTGCTAGTGGAAGCTATCGACATCATCAGAGAATTATAGTACTGTTACATACCGACAAAGAAATGCGCACCTGGTTTCGTGTTTAAAACTTGCAATTAGACAATAGCCTATTGTTATTGTTTTCGACTTTGTTGGCCGTTCGCAGGAATAATTAACCAGGTGTGCAGATTACGGTTTCTCGGAAACCCCAGTCCACGCGGTGGATTTTTGTATTGTATAGTTAGTATAAAACAATGCCAAAACGGAGGGATGCGGCAGTCAAGCGAGGATTACGATATGAGCAAGACGGACATTCGATGAGCGATATAGTGACTGACTTTGCGCGTGTTATTGAAGTGCAGTTTGTACCAGTAGTGTCTAGTTATATTTGTACCTATACGTGTTTGTATGGTTCTAATAAATTCTATAGTAATTCCAACGGCATTTTAATCCGAGTTTTGCGCACTCGTAACAGTACCATAGCTCATACTAAGCTGAAGTGGTAACGGGCCAGTCTGATTTATCGCAGGACTTATATCTGATGGACCAGACGAATTCTGGAGTAGAGACTATGTCTCTGTAAACTTCAAGCAGTCCACTCTCTAGCCATGAGGACAAGTGATCTGTACAATATAGTTGTAAGCGGTAAAGGCTGGAACAGGAAAACGGAGGTACGGGAAGTTTTCGTTCAAGTGCGTTTGGGTGACGACGATATAAAAATTACCATTAATGACCAAAAAAAGCTTTAAATCTTCTTTATGATGCATATATGTATTCAATTATAAAATGTCATCTGATTAAAATTCTTGTTTAACAAGTTAAAGACGTGTTTAATTTAAATTTTATTCCTAATAACATTTGGCACGTTCCGTATCAAAGTTAATAGCTCAGTGGTTATACTCTGATCATTTTTATTGCATGAGTTCAGCAGATGCACAAGGGCCATATGATAGAAAGCGGCTACCATTGCCTATAACATTTGCAACAAACACCGAAGGTGCTAAGAAAGTGCTGCCTCTCTGTAAAGGGAGACTGGAACCTGGCCGTTAATGCCGGAATATAACTCAAGGTTGCTATGGTGGTATACTCTAGAACAATGATGGTAGCCATCCAGACAGGTAATACTCTTTTTCTGTTATACAGCTTTGGAACGCGCTTCCTGTTACTATCAGACAAGCAAAATCGCTAGCGATATTTAAAACTATGATTAAAAAAAATACTACGTGTCGTTGGAATATGATATTTAAATTAATTTAAAAACATTTATATATTTTGTAGATATGTATTTGTATGGTATGTATATTAAGTATATTTATATGTAATATATATAATTTCTGTATTTATTTTTAAAATGTAAGTAGTCGTACTATATGTTACGTATGCCACCATCGCCATTATCATCTCAATTCATTCCTGGGGTTATCTAAAAGAGATCGCTTTTAAACGATAAGACCGCCCTTTGTACATAATTAGATATAATTTTAGTCTTTAAGTTCATGTTTGTATTGGTGTACAATAAAGTATTATCTATCTAAAGTTGTGGGTTGCTTTGCAAACCGCCCGGTTGCAGAAAATTATATTATCTCCGTTCCTGCACAGATAACTGGTCTCGTTCTAAAAGATAAACATTTTTCCAAACTTTAAAGACACGATAACTCTTAATTTTTTTAAAGATATTTCAGTCCTTTAATAAAGCAAACTAGTAATATCACCCTAAAAAAAGGCAAAATGGAGTACTCGTATTACTATAACACATATTCTATATCTTCTTCATGAAAAAAAAGTTGTAGACAAACAACATAAAATTATTAAATAAAAATTAAAGTTCAGGACACATGTATCCTCTGTCTAAAAAAAATCAAAAAAATCTTTCGATGTTGTAAAAAAAACAAATAATTCCAGATCACACGCAAACTCATTAAAAAAATTCTAAAATCCATCCAAACCTATTTACTTTTTTCAAAATATAAAATCTAAAATACTATTTATTTAAGCTTTAAAAAAAAGAACGAATTCAAAAAATTACAGGACACATTCAAACTCATTTATAAAATTTCAGAGCACATGAAAACTTAAAATACTTAAAATTTAAAAATAAACTCACATACAATCTCGTACCACCACACTGCACTGTATCACACAACTCACTGGCAACTTTTCAAAGTCTTTTCTGTTTTTATTTATATTTTTTCAAGTCACAGTACACGCGTAACCGGTGTAAAAGTCAGATGTGAACAAACGCTCGGATGAACGTAAGGAAGCTTTTTATATAGTTATTGTGTACAAGACCAAACGACCTTGTGAGTTTTCGCGGCTGTAGTCTGTGGAAATTACTTAGGGTTGGTACCAAGGAGTATACTAGGAAAGAACGGCCAGTAAACGATCTCTCTTTTTTGACTTTCTCTTTTTCTTTTCTTTCTTTGGGATTGGCACAATACCTTTTACTTTAATTCTATCATACATTACCTGTTACACCACAAATCATCATCTCATTATTCACACAATCCATGCATCATTTTTTGGTCTACCTTTACATTCGTACCCGTCAATCTTGTAATTTAAAATTCTTTGTGTCACGTGACTTTCATACCTTCTCATTACACATGCTCATCTGTTTTCTTCCAAACCACCTTGGATTTCTACATCTGAATTTTTCAATCACCGCCCCCCAGTACGGTGTTGAGTGCTTCTTTGGTTTAATAAATTGGTTTGAATAATAAAATGTGGATTAAAATTCTGGAGATATTTATCACATGTCATTTTCTATAAGTTTTTCACTTTTTGCGATTTAAAAAATATTTTTTTTGTCATTTTCTCTAAGTTTTTCACTTTTTGCGATTTAATTTTTTTTAGATCAAACTAATAAAGTTTAAAAGTCCTCATTAGTCACTGTTAATTTTATTGACTAATTATAACAATCCCTTGAGTGGTTTAGATGGAGTAAGCGGATATTCCATATCAGCCTATAAACGTAACAAAAAGGCCTGCTCACTAAAAATTTATAACCTACTATTATTGTATATAATAGTACCTATGTTGTGTACCTATCAAATGTGTAGCTTACATATGATCTGTGAAACCCACAAATCCATCTTGGACAAGCGTGGCAGAAATCCTAGCAGTTTCATTAAAAATTCGGGAGACCTCATATCAGCAGTAGGACGTTGATGGGCTATTATTATTATTATATAATTATGTTGTAACGTAAACCTCACAAATCCCACGTGAACACATAAACTAAAATGCCCAAATTAATACATTAACCTTGACCACATTAGGGAGACTTAATACTCGCCAAAATTCCCATGCAAAAAGAAACAACAGCCTTTATGATAAAAAATAACAACAATAACACGATATTTTTCTTAAAACGACAAACGAAAACTATATTATGATTTTTATAATTACTTTAATTAATAGTGCATTTGAATTTAATTGACCCATTGTCTTTTGGGAAATAAAGTTCAATAACTTTTTGACGCAATACTACATGTAGCGTTTAGACGACATATTTCAACATAGGGTATCCGATTGGCTAGGTAAGCTAGACTAATATTGTAATCGAAAGAAAGAAACATTTGAAGTTATAACTTCGAATATTTTTTTAAAGAAATCAAGAAGGAAGAAAGAAAAAGACTTGACGAAATATCGCCGTAATTACAAATCATAGTTTAATTGTGACACGTGAAAAAAGAATGTTAAACTACTAGATAGATGGGTACAAATACAAAGGTAGACCAAAAAAAGATGGATGGATTGTGTGAAGGTGATGATGATGGTGATGAGAGAGAGAGAGAGAGAGAGAGAGAGAGAGAGAGAGAGAGATAACTTTATTGCACACCAGTACAATTACAAAAACAGATCATATTTACAATATTTTCTAGGCAATACAACAGGCGGCCTTAACGCTCAAATCGATCTCTTCCTTCATGATGATATGTGGTGTGACAGAAGATGTATGTTAGAGTAGAGGAGTGTGGAAGGAAAAGACATATTGTGCCGATGATTGATGACATGGTGAAAGAAAAGAGAGAGACAAATCATAGTTTAAAAAAGAAGTTTTGAAAACATGTACGCTGCATTTTAGCAAATGAGGTTTGCACTCAGCTTATTGCTATGCCGGAATTCTATCCGTCACAACGCTGATTTTCAGTGCAAACTTACATCGCAATGCTAAAAACATTACATCTTTGTCTTTACATAAAGTATATAAAAGAAAGTCCTTTTAGGCGTCTGTCTGTTTACATGTATATACTAATTTACTTAACTTTGAATACTAATTTCTTTTAAAGCATGCAACTTAAGTGTTTCACGATGATAAAGAACCGATGAGTTAGATAATATTTCACTGAAGGTTTGTATATCGAGGGCTTCATAACAAATGGGCTCATAGGACAAAATTGCCATTTTGTTGTTGTGTACTCAAATCTAAGCATGTTACAATTTAGAAAGTCTTACCAGTATGCAAGTGTACCTAAAAAGAAGGGTATTCCAAATTTCAGCCTTATGTAATCAACTAGTTTTGTTTTATTCACAATTTTGTCCCTTGTGTAAAACTGCACTTTTGAGTTTATGTATAAAAAATTAAGTAATATAGAGCTACCTCTTAGGGTTAGACCGCAGCATAGCCGCAGGGAAAACTTTAGTTTATTATAAATATGTATTTCGAAAAAAAAAACTATATCAAAATTGTACGTACGTATACATCGCCAATTCTATACCACCTATAGCGCCAGATTAGGTTCGAATTTGTTTTAAGTTAGGTTGCCTGGAAGAGATGCGCTTCAAGCAATGCTGTGTATAGACAATGGCCTAGAAAGTATTGTAAATATGGATTTTTCGTAATTATTTTTTTTGTACACAATAAAGTGTTGTCTATCTATAAACTAAACAAAATTAGGCAAGGGCTTGGAAATCCGCGTACAATGAAATATCTCTTAAGAGTGATGATAAACGTAGGGGACATTTTCTGTATTTGACTACAGCACCATAAAATGTATTTAATTGAAAATACCCCATTGTTTCTTTTTGAGAATTTACCTAATAAATTAAAGGGACGGGTAACAGTTGTCTCGACTTTTACAGCTTATATCTCGTTGCCTAATGACGCTATTAAAAACTCAAGTCCTTAAGCATTTTGTTAAAGATCTCACAAACGATAATTATCTTACACAACTATGTACACTAAAAATATTCAAAACTTTAAATCTTTCACGATTTCATTACATAGCTTTGTAGTGTAATACAGGCTAAACTTTCCTGTTACATTTCATCCACGTTAATCTAGTAGTTTCTGATAAACATGACTATGGTATACACTGACACGTGGACACGGACGGACAGACAAAACATATCAATCAACAATCAAAACAACTCAAAAACAATCAAAGAAGCAAAATCCATTACACTGTTTAAAAAAATGCCTGAAAAATCACCTGTTACAAAATATTTTAAATTAGCAAAGTTAAATATAAATTTTTCGCAAAACAATATATACAATAACTGCATATATTATTATAAAAGACATTACTCATATAAAAATAAATACATTATAAAAAATATAAAAAAATTACAAGTTACACAATGTCACTTCCAGGAAATCTATATCCTTGTATCTTTTGGTTCGAAGGAACTGGTAACTTGCATGTACAAAATATATACCAAAACTACCTGCAATTTTAATTTTTGTGTCTTCTATCTCGTTACAAATTACAACTAATTTTTCAACAGCTTACAAATGTTCTCATAGTTTAAGTGAATTGTAAAAATCCTTTTATGAGAAATAAAGTTCTTTAACCCGAAACATGGGTTTTGTTTTTGAAAAAATGGCGACGGGAGCCCTAAAAAGTATGAAAGTGCTTTATGTGAAGAGTATCACGTATACAGGAGGTCTTTATGCGGTCTTTTCGCAACATAGCATCATCAACGAAACACGCGATATAGACGATTCATCGTTCTTTTGGTAGATATTCTGTACTATCCTTGGTTTTTAGGGTTAAGTAGTCATTCCGTTATTGAGAGATGCCAAGATGTTTTGCAAACTATATGATTCAGTTCAAATTAATTAGAGATTATATTAGAAATGTTATTTAGGATTTGGGCACTTCAAGGGGTGACATGGACGCTAAGCGGCAAAGCCCTGTCTAAATAATGATTTTAAAAAGAAAGTAGTTATTTTGGCAAACACGGAACTCGTATTCAATTCAATTGACACATTTTCCTTGCATATACCTTGTGGTGCGATTTTTTCGTTTACATTTTCCTTATATAAGTTCGATCGGCCTCTGTCCCGTCCATCCATCTGTCTTTGTATTTGACAGCTATTTTCTCTAAAATACACGGATCATTGATAAAATGATGTCTTGTAACTTGGTACTGGCATCTCAGTTATATTTAATTTAAAAAAATACATACACCTTTACCTGTATTAAAACCGAGAAGCATCTAAAAGTAGCCACCATACAGGATAGTTTCTGTATTGAAAAAAAAAATCTGGCGTAAGTGGCTTATAATTATAATGTGTATTAAACCATAAAAAATAATATAAATAACTATATGTGAAATAATAATAATTTATTTATTTCAGACACAAAGATGCATAATTACAACATAAATTACAGATTTATTATTAGATTAAATTAAATTATAATCTTAAAAATATAGACAAAAATTAACAAATATCCAGCAGTCGGTCGGTCAGTCCTTATGCTTTTTGTCCGACACTGCCCCGCCATCGTCTCCGCGCGGCAGGGTGTCCGCGAACGGATTTCCCCTCGAAAAAGAAATGCAACATGTAAACAAATACGAAAAATATGTCGGCGCACCATCGCCAAGGATAATATATTGTCAATGACACTTTAGCGGAGTGTTGCATCTATGCTTGGAAGCGACCACCCTAATGACAGATAAACATGTCGGGACATGTCTCGGGCGGGGTTGGTGGTCGCAAGAGTATCAAGAGTGCAACAAATCGCTATTATCAAAGTGCATTGTGATTTAGAAAGTTATTTGTGTTTATTTGAAGTGTATTAAAAACTAGTAAAGTAAAATTGTATTTGTGATGATTGGAACTTTAGTTTTTATTATAAATAATACACGCCGAGTGCGAATATGAATATTGATGAAGGCCGTTCTGACCCTTCAAATATTTTTTTAGTTACTATTTTAATTTAAATCGGAACTCTAAAAATGTAGGAAAGTTCCTAATGAAACTATTACATAAAGTCTGTTACATATACGAGAGTTCTTATTATGGTCTTCCCGTATCAATTTTAATGAATCATCTATCTTTGGTAAATATTCTATCCTTGGTTTTCTAAATTAGCTTAGTAGATATTGCGGTTCGGCTTATACGCTAATTTTCGTAACTTATGAATGAATCATAAGTATTTTTTGCTTTATTGTATACCTACTCTTTTGCGTTGGTTTTTCCGTATAGTAGTAATTTTAAAGTTAAATATAATTAACTCGTATTCAAATTCATTCGTAATCGAGCTATCAGTTAGGTTTATCGACTTTAAAAAAAATATATATAAATTTTGTCTTATTATAACACCGATTCTTTTATTATATACTTGTGGATGCTTTTCCTTTTAATTATTATTACCTAGAGCTTTAACCAACGGGGCCGTCACGCACTTGGCCCACGTGTATTTCTTATAGCTGTGAAAAGTCATGAATTTAAAACAGTTCATGGCTATTATAACCTATTAATATGAAATGGTAAATTTACTGTATGAGACGAAAGGTTAACAATGCGGATCGCCCACGCACCACAGGCTCCGGGTTCGACACCCGACCGCGTAATAAATATGAATATATTGTGGAAGAATACTAGGAATAATAGTCGCCCGAAGTCGCTTGAATTCTTCTAAAATTTTCTACTATATATTTAAGGGGGAAGACCACTCTAATGCGACTAAAAAAAACTTGTTTTCGTCATAATTAAAGTTATAATCGAAAAATATATGTATAAAATTTCAGAAAATTTACTGAGTGACAGTTTATTGAGAGTAGATAGACTCACTAGTATTCGCTGGAATTGTTGCTCAAACTTATTTTACAGTGGATAATGTATTAGGATTCTTTTCTTCGAATTTATTTTGATATTTACGGCCTGTGGTTGAGCGGGCTAAGCCTCTGCTGGCCTACCTACCTCAAGCAACGCAAAGGCTCCGGGTTCGATTCCCGGTATAGTAAATTTCAGAAAACGTATTTTCTTCGTTATTTACTATAGTCTGGGTGTCTGGGATCGCCCCCAGAGTAGAATAGTACGTTGTATATTACCCATAACACAAGCGTAACTTGCTTAATTTGGGGATATACAATATGTGTTGTTGTCTGTCGATTATTATTATTATTTCATATATATATTTATTCATTCTTTTTTAGTACACACATATATATATATATATATATATATAAAACAGATACATATTAAAAAATATAAAAAGATAGATAGATAACGCTTTATTGTACACCATTACAGAAAACACAAATGAACTTATAGCCTAAAAATATTCTATATGTGCACAATGGGCGGTCTTATCGCTAAGAAGCGATCTCTTCCAGACAACCCGAGGCAGGAATAAAAACATATTAAATTGGTCAAAGGTGGTATACATAAATATTAGAGGATATGCAGCTACTTACATAAATTTTATACTAAATAGACATATATAAATACTCCTATTGATATTACATACATAAATATATACATACATAAATATATAGATACATATATTATTATATATACACATACATAAACATACGTAGAAATATCAGACATCACTAAGTTGTAGGTAGTGCTTTTTTGTCATATTCTTAAATATTGTTAGACATTTAGCTTGTCTAACAGTAACAGGTAACTCATTCCAGAGCCGAATAGCCTGTACAGTAAAAGAATTGTTGAAAAAAGATGAATAATGTTTGGGAGTATTAAGTCTGAGATTCGTAGAAGGTCGTAAATTATGAGAGGAAGAGATGAATTCAAAGCGTTCTTTGAGATAATACGGGGTTGTGGGGATAAACAGTACACTGTACAGGAGTGAAAGAATATGAGTATTCCGGCGAAAGCGAATTGGCAACCACTTGGGTTTTTTACGAAATTCAGAAAAGTGGTCATATTTGCGTAACCCAAATATGAACCTTATACAAAAATTTTGGAGGCGCTCAAGCTTATTAAGTTGCTCTTGAGTCAAATCAATATAGCTGGCGTCAGCATAATCAAGAATGGGGAGTAGTAAGGACTCTGCAAGCTTAACTTTGGTGGCTATGGGCAGGAAGTTTTTCAACCTCCCAAGGGATTTCGAAGAGAGGAAGAGACGTCGACTCAATTCGGTTATGTGAGGTCGCCAAGATAGCTCCCTATCAAATATGACACCTAGATTTTTTACTCTTTCACTGACCGGGATACATGTACCATTAAATACGAAATTTGGTAAGCAGGTCCAGTCAATTCTACACAGCATCCGTGAACTACCTATGATAATTAGCTGTGTTTTCTCGGGATTTACTTGTAGTCCATATGATTTACTCCATTGTGCTATGTGATCGAAGTCAGAGTTTATTGTTAAGACTGCATCTTGTAATTTCGCAACAGGTGATTGTGTATAGATTTGTAAATCGTCTGCATAGAGATGATAGGAAGAAGTAAGTTTATTGGAGATTGAATTTATAAAAATCGTGAATAGTCAGGGAGATAAAACGCCGCCCTGAGGAACGCCAGCAGGGAGATCACGCCATGACGAATAGTCATCATCGACTCGAATCCGCTGCCGGCGACCATACAGGTAACTATGAAACCAATCGATTACTGTAGGAGATATGTTAATAGAGCTTAGAACCCTAAGCAACAATTCAAAATTGACATTGTTGAAGGCACTGCTGAAATCAAGCAGCGATAAAACAGTCAGCAGACCGTTATCCATGCCATACCGGATGTCATCAGTTTTTTGGACGAGAGCTGTGGTTGTACTATGGCCAGGACGGAAACCGGATTGATAAGGATTTAAAAGGGAATTACGGTTCAGAAAGAAACTTAACTGCTGATGCACTAGACGTTCAAGGACTTTAGAAAGGAACGGGAGTATAGAAATAGGACGAAAATGAGAAATTAAGGTAGGATTTGGTTTTTTTGGAAGAGGAATGACCTGGGCCTCCTTCCAGGCAGTAGGAAATACACCAGAGGTAATAGAAGCATTAAGGATATGAGTAAGGATAGGATTAATGACATCCAGTATGGGTAAGACCATATTGCGACTGATGCCATCGCTGCCGACAGCATTAGATGTAATGGATTTTGCTGCTTTTTTAACATCACTATCAGTGAATCGACTAAGAAGAAAAGGAGAATGTTGGGGTGTTGGCATAGAAGAGATTTTGTTTAAAGTGTCAGACTTAGTTACTATGTCAAAGTCAGAAGTGGTTGTGAAATGTCGATTTAAATCATCGATGTTGAATATTTTTGAAATTGGATAATCTGCTTGTTTGCCAACTCCCAGAGTACGAAGAAATTTCCAAACTTTGGCTGGATTATCGTTTTCAACTGATTCATGAATGTAACGGCGTTGAGCGTCCCTACACATCCTATTGCAGCGATTACGAATCTTGACAAAAGCCGTTTTGTTTTCCTCTGTTGGTTTCATTTTATACCTAGTTTTCGCCTTAGACTTCTTATGCATTAGTAATCTAATATCAGCTGTGAGCCACGGTGCTGGCAGATGCTTGACTTTAATACGGCGTAGAGGTGCATGAGTATCGTACAGCTTTATCAGAGCTGCATGAAACGCGTGCACCTTCTCGTCAATAGTTGATGCATTGAGGACCCCTGACCAGTCGACTTCCTGGGCGTCCTTAAGAAGGGCATCCAGGTCCATACCACCAAAGTTGCGCTGAAGTATGATTTTGGGCTTGGCTTTCGGCGGATGCAGATTATAAGAAAGGAAAATCAAATCATGATATGAAAATGCATCCGCCGGGCACTGACCATGATTGGAAACGTGAGAAAGCGACGAAATCAATATTAGATCAAGAAGAGAAGGGGTTGAGTTAGGAAAGTGATGAGTAGCACTCAGGGGAAGAATATGTAAGTTAAGAGATCGTATTAATGTTTCTAAAGAAGAAGACCGTTGGTCATGTTTCAAGAGGCAGGTGTTAAAATCACCCATGATAATAGTATGTGTGTATAAAGGAGAGAGTTTTTCTAAAATAGTTTCGAAAGAAATGAAGTAATTAACGCGAAGGGAAGAGGCATAAAAAACTCCAAGTAAAATTTTGGTGTGCGCTAGCTCCACTTCAAGAAACAGATGCTCACCATTATCCTGTGGCGGTGGCTGTGAAGATGCGCTTAAGATTTTGTAAGCCAAGTGGGAGCGAAGGTAGATGGCAACACCTCCACCACCACTGCCAATACGGTCATTACGTATAAGATGAAAACCTGGTAAGCTGTATGAAGTAGAGGACAGACAAGGCTTCAACCAAGTTTCTGAAATTAATATAGCGTGCAAGGAATTTTGATTAAATGACGCCAACATATCTGGGAAGTGAGCTGGAATACTCTGAGCATTTATGTGTACTACATTGAAATTACTAGAAAAATGAGAAAAATGACTTTCAATAACATCTTGAAGCGGGAGTATACTGGAAAAACTGTCGCATGTACTGCTAGACAAAGACTGACAAGTGCTGACAAGATTGAAAATCTGTACTGGAGTCGCTAGCACTATCATATTGATCCATAAAATAGTTTATATATGTATATGTTCAATAAAATAATAAAATATAATGTATAAAAATATATATATATATATATATATATATATATATATATAAATATACTACAATAAATATTTGTATTGTCTGTAAAGCAAATCACAACATTTATCTGCCAAGTGTGTGGATGAGATAACTGAGAAAATTAAAACTGGTAACAAAACAAAGCAATAACAAAACGCATCCAAAAGTGCATACTTTTGACATTGATATTGACGTAAATTTATAGAAAGAAAATAATAATAAAACATAAACAAAACAACATCTTAGAAAAATGATATGAAAGTTATAGATGTTCATAATTTACAAACCAAGAGAAAAAATGAAAACATCGGCGACTTATAAAATTAACAAACATCAAAAGTAAAAGGATAAAATGAACGGAAAACATCTGAAGAAAAATTATTATCTCTTGGCTCCTGTCGCAGGCCGACGTGTCTTAGGAGGAGGCACTGGTGCATGCTCTTTTGCCACTGGTTGAATGGTTTCCTCTTCCATGTTAGACGAAACAGAGAAGCCGTCTAAATCTGTTTGGTTGTCAATGCGATGACGAGTACCGTCGCGAGCCAGCGCATATATTGTGCCATCTCGCGTCCAACATCTTTTTACACCCAAACGCTGCCTAGCTTGACTGAAGAGAAGGTGCCGCCTTTTTGTTAAAAACTCCGACACAGTTATCCCAGTTCCTTTAAGATGCGTTTTAGCAAACCAAATCTTATTACGGACAGATGTATCACAGAGTTTAAACAAAATAGGCCTGGGACGCTCGGCCGAAACTGGTGGCTTACCCATTATATGAGAACGACGAATGTCAGTTTTTTTGAAGCCAACCAGCTTGAGCTTTTCAACAATTATGTCAGCAACAACAGATGTGGTGTCCTCCTGCTTATGCTCGGGAACTCCATGAAGTAAAAGTATCTTTCTTCTCGACCTCATTTCTATTTGGTCAACTGATTGCTGAATTAAAATCTGCCCTTGAAGGGCTCGGAGAGATTGTAATATAAATGTCTTGAAATTGTAGAAATCAGTAGACAATGCAAATGTAGTAGTGTTTGAGGTGGTACCCTTATGAAGCTCATTCTCAAGAACATCCATACGCTGAGCAAATGTTGCTGAAAGCTCATTCATAGCCTCTTGTATGGCATCCATGAAGAAAGTAAAAGTACTTACAAAAGTGGCGAAATTTAGTTGTGTAATGTAGTGGAAATATAGAATATAACACTTGGCAGATATTGCAGTTACAAACTGTAAGTAACCATGTAGCTAATGTTCACTAAAAACTACTTTAATTTAATTTAAACTTAAAATAATTGCACAGCTCTTTTACAAACGTGTTACTTATTTCAAATCTACCCACCGAAAAGATAAAAAAGATGAAAGTTAAGACTCCAGAGACAGGAACTTCCTCACAATGCGTGCCGTGCTCAGGAGAACCACCTTCTGTATCTGGTCCTTCACCCATTTACCGAGCGAGAGCCTCTCTAGATGTCGGTCGCGGCTCTTCGCTACTAAACCATTAACGGACACCACTATCGGTACGATGTTCGTTGACTCCATATGCCACATGTCAGTAATCTCGTGCGCGAGGTCTAGGTATTTCGGTAATTTATCAGTTTCAGCATTTACGAGATTACAGTCATGTAAAATACTTATATCAACGAGCAACGTACGTCTCGCAGATCGATCTGTTATCACTAGTATTATTATTATTTGTATGTATTTATTTTCAAAAATTTTACATTTTTTATTAAATATATAAAGTTTTTTTTATAAAAAATAAATAAAGTTATTCTTTTATAAAAATACATCAGAAATAAAATACATATTCAATAAAAACATATAAAATCTTACAGATCACCGCCAGCGGGGCCTCAGGTCCGAGCTACCGGTGGTTAGGGCTCCAGAGATAGGAACCTCCTTACAATTCGTGCCGTGTCCAAGAGTGCTGCCTTCTGTAGAAGGGAAGCTGGGTGAAGGGCCAGATGGCCCTTCACCCAGCTTCCCAGCGAATGCCTCTCTAGATGACGGTCGAGGCTTTTCGCTATAAGACCATTGACGGTGACAACTATCGGCACAGTTTCCACGTGTTTTACAATCCAGTGTCTACATGTTTTACAATATTTCTTTCTATCGATTTATATACCTTATCTAGATATTCGGTAGTCGCACAGTCGTTTTAGAAGTTTAAACTTAAAACACGTTTGTCTCGAATATATTTTTTTTAAACTGGTCGCATCTATAACTCGGGCAATTATTAACCAATAATTATTTTTCTTTTTTTCGTCTTAACAATGGCTAAAGTTAAACGTCGTCGATTAAAATATTTTTTAAAATTAGGGCTAATTAGGGTTAATTATTTAAACGATTCAATCGTCATTTTGTAAAAATAAAAAATCGCCAACGCTCCACAATAACTACAGTCATATATGTAGTATATAGTGAACTTGTATTTTATTTTTCAGACAACCCGTTTTTTTTAAATCAATGTGGCCATGGAGGGGAGGGGATTTTTTTAGGCTCTATGGCAACTCTAATGTCTAATGTCTAATATGCTGTATAATGTTTTAAATAAAAAAATTGAAAAAAGTTGGATGTATATTTAATAAAGTAAATAAAAACCATGCTCATATTCCTTTGTTTTCTCGGTCAAGAATTGCCGAAATACACTTATTTTTTTGCTGCAGTTACAATAGACTTCCCCCTTAAAAGTTAAAAAGAAAAGGGAGACCTATTGAGAAAGATCTATTAAAAACAAAGTCACTAAAGAACATCGTATGATTTAATAAAACTACGTTTTAACTGTTTTAAGAGCGGTAATTTTATTATGTACACGTAAACGTAGTTTTATTATGTATACAAGTCGCGAAAACTTAAGAAAATATTATCGTATGATTTTTCAACATCTAAATTATGTACATACATACGGCTATGTATGTACAAAATTAATCCTCAGTTAAATGTTTGGCAGCTACCCGTAATTTTTAGCTGTGCCAAGGCACATCATAAGTAACGCCATAGAGAAACCTTTTTGCCTAATTTTACAAGCTTTTATTTAACTTGCAATAGATGTACCTATGTAAGTATGTATGTAAGTTCGGGTGGAATCTTGCAAGTTAAATTTGACCAACTTCTCGGTTTCCGATTGAGCTAACATTTAGCACACATATGTATGTTGCTTGACAATGCAATAATATGGTACCATGGAGCTGATCTGACGATGGACTCGGAAGGTGGCTATAGGAACTCCTGTACTAAACAAGATAGACTTTGAAATTGCACAAACATTTAATGAATACTTTAGGGATATACCAACTTTAATAACTAGCTCTTTGTCATCATCACCACTGGAAGCTGAGCTGCTGATGACACAGTGCGTTGATCGATGTAATATCACATTCAAATTTAATCATATAGATACAGATGATATTGTAAAAACGTTTAAATCGTTAAATATTAAAAACACAGCTGACTTTTGGGGTATATCCTTAAAAGTATTAAGTGACTTAATATGCACTATTGCGCTACCACTAGTACAAATATTTAATCGATGTGTAGATAAAGGAGTATTTCCTGACTTAATGAAAGTTAGCAAAGTTATTCCTATATTTAAAAGTGGAAACAAAAACGACCCCTCTAACTTTAGGCCAATTTCTATTTTACCAACCTTAAGCAAGGTTTTCGAAAAAATAGTTTTAAATCAACTGCTCTCACATTTTAATATTAATAAATTAATTCATACTAAACAGTTCGGGTTCACCAAAGGTCGTTCCACTACCGATGCAGGTGTTGAGCTTCTAAAACACATTTATGGTGCTTGGGAAGGGTCACAGAATGCCATTGGTGTATTCTGTGACCTGTCCAAGGCATTCGATTGCGTTGAACACGTGACCCTCCTGAAAAAGCTCAATTATTACGGTATTTATGGCGATTCTCTCAATCTTCTGTCGTCTTACTTAAACAATAGATCCCAAAGCGTTGAAATTAACAATATCAAATCTCGTGAGACTGGCATATCTATGGGTGTGCCCCAGGGCTCTATTCTAGGTCCCTTCTTGTTTTTGATATATATTAATGATTTGCCATATTTTATTAATGATATGTGTGAGGTAATGTTGTTTGCTGATGACACGTCACTTATATTTAAAGTAGACAGAAATAAACAGAACTTTGACGACGTAAACAACGCCTTAACCCAAATATCTAAGTGGTTTACCGTAAATAACTTATCACTCAATCCGAATAAAACTAAATGTGTTAAGTTTGTTATGCCCAATGTAAAAGAATACGATGTTAATATTTCCCTTAACGACACTAGACTTAACCTAGTAGATTCAACTGTATTCTTAGGCATTAACCTAGATCAGAAACTCCAGTGGGGCGCTCATATATCTAGTCTCTCAGGAAAGCTTAGTTCTGCTGCATATGCGGTCAGAAGAGTTAGGCAGTTCACTGACGAAGAGACTGCTAGACTAGTTTATTTTAGTTATTTTTATAGTGTCATGTCCTATGGTATTTTACTTTGGGGCAACGCTGCTGACTTGGAGACTATATTTGTTTTACAAAAAAGAGCCGTAAGGTCAATTTACAACCTCGGCCCTCGGGTGTCTCTTAGGGAACGCTTTAAGGAAATCGGTATTATGACGGTCGCCTGCCAATATATTTTCAATAATATAATTTATATTCGTAATAATTTGAGTGCCTACAAGCGGTATAAGGATGTTCACGATTTCAACACCAGGCATTGTAATAAACTGATATTGCCATCTTTTAGATTACAAAAAGTATTGTCTTCTTTCTTGGGGGTTGGTATACGCTTCTTCAATAAGATTCCGAGTGAAATGTTAGATCTGCCCTTCACTAAATTCAAATTTAAAATAAAAAGTATCTTGCTTAAAAAGGGATACTACACTATTGAAGAATATTTAAATGACAAAACTTCATTTACATAACAGCTCGCTCCAACCTCTTATACTGTGTTTTGTACGAGTATAACGTTTTTATCTTGCCGTACTTGTAAGGAATATATGGAGATATGTTGCAAAAAAAAAAACGTTACGTCTTTATATTTATAACTATAATTATTTTCTATCCTTTTATTGCGCTTTTGTCTTATTGAATATGCACTGTTTGCTACAACTCCATTAATTCTTCAAAAGTTATTCTGTAACATAATTCTGTATAAAATCTTTTAAAAAAAAAAGTACTTAAATATAAAAAATAGAACAACAAATATAAAGAAAAATTTTTTTTAGCTAGACGTGTTGCTGGGGAGTTTCTTGCCGCTTCTTCTCCTTAACAGCAATAACACGTTGCGAAGCGGTGTACATAGACTAGGAAGTAAAATTAAATTTTAATCTATATGTATGACCTTCAAAAAGTGTTCTCCAGTGGAACTTATTTTGAATAAAAACTTTTGAATTTGAATTTGAATTTGAATTAGACCCGTCGTGTTTGGGCTCGTTTTACTTGTCTTGGCTAGGCACTCTGTTGCTACATGATATCCAGGATCTCAAAAACTTGTATTTAAAAACCTTTAAAAAAACTATATATATTAATATAGTCCAGTAGTTTCTAAGAAAAATGACTGTGGTATACAAACACAGACGGATAGACATGGCAAAAACATAAGATTCCTACAGTATTCAAAAACATCTCGTTTAGTTGCGTATAAACACGAAACGTGTAGCAAAACGTGGTTTGAAAAAGCTGTATTATTTATTACCTTTATTGTATTATTACCTTTTTTTAACTATGAATAGGATAAACGGAAGTTTACCTTGTTTTTCACACCGTTAGTGTCGCACGCTTGCACACAGTACACTTAAATTCAAATTCAAAAGTTTTATTCATAATAAGTTCCATCGGAGAACACTTTTTGAAGGTCATCCGTGCAGGAACGGACTAAGAATATAAATTCCTGTGACCAGCCGGCCTGTCGTAAGAGGCGACAAAACAACCCCAGCCCGACTGGATGGCTACCGCCCCTAGTTTAGAGTATGCCATAATAACAACCTTGAGTTGTATTCCGGCATCAGTGGCTAGGATGCAGTCTCCATTCAGAGAACAGCAGCGCATTTATAGCACCTTTAGTGTTACAAATGTCTATAGGCAATGGTAACCGCTTTGCATCAGATGGGCCGTCTGCCTGTCTGCTGAACTCTACAATAACCGAATAACAAAAAAAAAATATTCACTGTGTTTAGTTTTTTTGCAATTAAAATTTATTATTATTTGTTTTGACTATTCATTACAAAACCGTGCTTCATAAGAGGGTAGTCTGGTAAAATATCATTTGGCTGGTTGCAACAGTCTTATATACGCCTTATTTTAATAAATCGATTCCTTGCTATACATACGAGTATATATGCCATTATAATAAAGAAAGAACAATGAAACAATATAATAAAGAATGGCCACTCCTCCGATCTTATGCCAATTAATGTCGGCGTTCCTCAGGGATCGGTTCTCTCTGCAACGCTCTTTGTGCTACATATCAATGACTTGCTCAAACCCGGTATCTATGGGTATGCAGACGATAGCACCGTTGTAGATAGATACACATCCACCGCGCGAGCTGACAGAGTCGAAATCCATACACTTAGGGAAGCGATGGTGGAGCGATTGAATGTAACTTTAAACGCAGTCTCCGACTGGGTTAAAGCTAACTTAGTTACGTTCAATGCCTCTAAGACTCAGGCGTGCCTTTTTACTGCAAAAAGGAGTTCTTTCGAACTTACTCCCACTTTCCGAGGAGTACCAGTTCCGATAACCGACGAACTTCAGCTTCTTGGCGTTTCCTTGACATCGACTCTCAACTTTGGCTCTTACATCGAGTGTATAGCACAAACTGCGGCAAAAAAGCTGGGCATACTCTCGAAGGTGAGACGGTACTTCACATCTGAACAGTTGCTAGTGTTGTACAAAACACAAGTACGAGCATGTATGGAGTACTGCTCTCACCTTTGGGATGGCTCAGCCAAATATCAACTCGAGGCACTAGAGTCGATTGAGCGGAGAGCCAGGAGGCTGGTAGGCAACGACCAGCTTTTCGATGACAAAACGCAATGTCTCGAACATCGACGTAGGGTTGCCAGATTATCGGTCTTCTATCGGATTCACTTTGGAGAGTGTGCAGCTGAGCTCTTCGATCTGATCCCGCCATCTCCCTTCCATCATCGGACAACCAGACGCACCGGCATGCGGCATCGATACATGGTGGATATTCCACCTATAAGAACTAAGCGTTTCGAATCCAGCTTCATCATACGCACCGCAAAAGAATGGAACTCATTGCCGGAGTCTGTCTTTCCCGATACGTATAACTTGGGTGTCTTCAAGTCCCGTGTGAATGTACCTTCTAGGTAAGCGTGCTACATCGTAGACCACATCTTTGCCCCACATAGGGCAAGATTGTGGTCAAACGCGAACCTATACTAGAATAAAAATAAAATAAAAAAACATTTATACATAAAGATCAAAATCGAGAAAAATACTTTATCTTATCAAAACTAAAAACAAAATGCTGTCCGAAGAACAATATACAAATACAAAAGACGCATCCTTTCAATAAAGTAATAATATGCCGGAGAAGTATTTTTTGTTTAGTAGTATTTAAGTCATATTGTAGATGTGTCCTATTTAATAATTTTTATGGGGTTGTATAACCCCAAATTAATTAAAATTAAAATTTGATTTTCAATTATCTTTCTTTCTGATTTATATAGATATCAATATATCTTTATTGAAATGTCGTTTTGTTTTCATTATTATTAAATCATATAATTAAAAACTGAAAATAAACTCATAATTAAAAATAATTTCTTTCTTAATATCTTTAAATTCTAAAAAAATAAATACTGCCGAACTTTTTTCTGAGTTCGATTATGTATTATTTCTTTTATTTTAATTATGTATATAATTATCTTAACTCATTTCCTACCAAAATGTTACATATGTTCTTTTCTTTTAAGACGCAGTAATATTTGATGATGCAAAAATCTTGTTGAAATTGCACGTTTTTCTTGTCAAGTCGGTTATTCATGCACGTTATAGAATTAAAATGGTGAGAAAACAAAACACATTATTTTATATAATAATTAACCTTTTAAAGTCAGGTTTATTAATAAATTAAAAAACACGTGTCTAGAAATATCAGACACACGTCGAGACACGTGATTTTCAATTTAATTAAATTTAAGAATGTATTATAATATTTGATAGTGAGCTGTCCTAGACACCCCATATAACGGAGTTGAGTCGGCGGTTGTTTCTCTCCTCCAGATCACTCTGGCGGCTGAAAAACTTCCTTCCCATCGCCACCAAAATTAAGCTTGCAGAGTCGCTACTTTTGCCCATACTTGATTATGCCGACGCCAGCTATATAGATTGAACTCAAGAACAACTTAATAAACTTGAGCGCCTCCAAAACTTTTCCATAAGGTTCATATTTGGGTTATGCAAGTATGACCTAGTTTCTGAATATCGAAAAAAACTCAAGTGGTTGCTAATTCGTTTTCGCCGGAATACTCACATTCTTTCATTGCTTTATAGTATTTTATACATCCCTAATATTCCACAGTACCTTAAAGAACGCTTCGAATTTATTTCTTGCTCTCACAATTTACGCCCTTCCAGTCAACATAGGCTTATTACTCCTATTCATAATACAACGTTCTTCAATAATTCTTTCACGGTTAAGGCTGTCCAACTTTGGAATTCATTGCCTGTTGCTGTCAGACAAGCAAAATCCCTAACAACATTTAAGAACTTGGTCACGAAATTCTATCTGCAATATAATGATATATAATTTTATAAAATTAGTAGATATTATATTGCATATAGTTATATGTTTATTATGTTTAAATAGTTGCATATTATCACCATATCTTGTATATGTATATAACTTATGTGTATATTTGTATATATAGTATAGTTATATATTTATTATTAAAATGTACGTAAGTAATCGTACAATAATTATGTATACCACCATCGCCACTCCTAATCAGAATATTCTTGCCACGGGTTGTCTGGAAGAGATCGCTTTTTAGCGATAAGACCGCCCTTTGTACCCAATTAGATTATTACTAGTTTGTAAGTTTTCTGTAATGGTGTACAATAAAGTGTCATCTATCTATCTTATTCCAAAATGTATTTACTTACAATATTTTAAGCTAATATAATGAAGAAAGCTTAATAACCCTAACTATACCAAATTAATTAATATTAGTTACATCCTACAATCCCTTAAAACTATAAATAGAACACTGAGTCTAGCTTACCGTTTCCATAGCAAAAGTGCTATAATTATTTTATGAACTAAATGTATAACGGAATAGAGAACGAATACTCAGTCCCGCATTTAAGTAAAAGTCTGTAAACATCAAGTTAGGGCAGAACATTTCGAGACAGCAAATTTTTTTTGTTTAATTAATTTTTATCCGTGCAGGAACGGAGAAAGGATACAATTTTCTGCAGCCGGGCGGCCTGTTGTAAGAGACGAAAAATCAACCCATAGCCAGGTGGTAGGATATTTACCCGATTGGATGGCTACCACCCCTGGTCTAGGGTATGCCGTGTTTCTGCACGGTGTTGGCAACACCAACAAACAATTGATTTTTGACTTTGTCACATAGAAAATTTTCCTACGATGTAATGGTGCAAATTTAAAATATTAATAAAATATCTCTCGAAGTACAATTTTACCCTTCCTTAATAGTTTTGATTTAATCACACGGATAAAATACATTACTAGTATATACTGAAGAAAACCTGTATACTGAATAAGTATACGCGCACGTTTTTAGAAAATGCTTCACCTCTATACTTTAATTTCGTTTGAGAATAAAAATAATACCTACTCTGTCTATTTTGAACGAAAATAATCCTGATGAGTAGGTTTTCAGATATGGCGTGTTGTCAATAAAATACATTTGTATTGCTCTATAGCCAAATGACGAAAACAGTCGATGCTTTTTATCTAAATGGAAAACTAATATTTTTTTAAGTTTTCGCGACTTGTATACATAATAAAACTACTACACTGAAAAGCGGCCGAAAACCGTTAAAACGTTGTTTTATTATATGTGGAAAACTTTCATTGTTCGTGGATTGCCACGCACTCGTCCGATGTTTGAATGGCGAGAAATAAACATGTTTGTCTGATTCTAAATGAAATAAACTGTTTAATGATAATATTTGTTATTGTTTATAATATTTTTAATTGGTCGGAAAATTAACCCAACCCCAGACATTAATTAATAAATTAAATGTAAGTATCATATTTTTAATAAAATCAACATTAAAATTTAAGAGGGGAAGGCCATTCATTGTTGTCATAGTAACTATATCATATAATAACTACACTATGAATAACAACATCCCAGTAAAAAAACTTTCCTCTGACATGACTAGATGTCACATCATTATTATAATTAATTTCATAAAAATTCTTCTCATAAAATTTCTTCGAGGGCAGCAAGGTATCAGCGACGCTTCTGGTGTTGCATATGTCTGTTCGTAGCGGTGACCATCAGATGGACAGTCTGCCAGTTTGCCTGAAATACAGGCAAATACAGACCAGTTTCTTGGGTATAGGAATCATTATTTATAATATTATTAACTTCGCTACCTATCTAGAATCAAACTTTAGTTTGAGATTGGCAATGTGTTTCTTTTGTTTGCCTATACTTTGATCTATAATAAAGAGTTACCTTCTGTCTATATAATGATGAAAAATGAACTCTGGCTAGTACCACATATTGTAGAGTGCAATATGTAAAATGAAGAATAAAATGAACAAAAAATACTACCAACAATGTGAAAGCCAATAGCCAAACCGCATCCGGGATAAAGCCTTAAAAACAATCCTTGAGATCGAAACCTGTCAGTGACAGCGTCTTTACCTTACATACTTGTATGATATGTGTGTGTGGGAACGTTTTTCCCGAATGACTTGTATAAAACAATGAGCTACAATTATATATGTTAAATGACGCATCTGCGGATGTGTGGCGGCCGTGACCGTCGTTGTACGGTTGGTAAAAAAAATGACGTTTGTAAAATATTTAGCATCATTTATTTGAAATACATTCGGTTTTTCATGGGAATTAAAATGTTTTGTTCTACTGTATTTTGTTGCCGTATTCATATATATCTATCATATCAATGAAAAATAATTAATGGATTTATATAACGTTATTACAGTATTTAAAAAAATGTATAACATTGGTTATTATATTTATTATGGTTATTGATTATTATATTATTTGTTATTTATATGTTTATGTATAAAAGGGGAAAAAAACAGTCGTAAGTTTTGTTCTTTGATTGAATACAATAAAACGTAGTGTTTGATAACCGTTAAATTTTGTTGTATTCAGTTAAAAAAAACAAATGATCAACTGAAGAAGTTTTGCTTTTATAGTTCTCAGTTTATATATCTACCAAATATATGGCAATCCACAAACTATAAGAGATTACGTAGGAGTAACACTGATTTTGACATTCTATTAAGAAACTATATTAAAAAAGTGTAAAATTGAAATCTTCAAAAGTTACTACAAATAAAAACAAAGAATTAATATATTTCTACAACATGTAGAAACCGGAACAAAGGAAAATTAAAATGACTACTATTTTTCTCAATATTTTGTTGTTGCAGTATTGTCTGTAAGAATTTTTATTGTTTTGTTAAAGATATGGTAGAGATAGGAGGATTCTGTTTTACCCAAAATGTACTGGTTTGAGCTATCGTATTTAAATTTATAACGAACTTAACTAATGATTTTTTCATCTATAAGTGCATACATTGTGAGCTATTAGCTAGGAATCGTGAAATAGACCTCCCCTGTAACTTTAAACTATGAAATGGGAATATCAAAAAAATTTAAGTCGTAGAGAATCAGTAACACATATTTGTTACCTCTACTGAACCCTACATAGTTCTTGATCTTCAAAGCATTTAACGGATGTTTATTTTTAAATGGACATGTTACACAATTTCTTTTATGAGAATAAATGGAGTTGATGAATAACACATAATTGCTGTATAATTAAAATACATTTTAAAAAACAAAATATTAGACATAAATTATATTTAACTTTTTTGTAGACCATACAAACGATTAATATAGTAATAAGTCAGTCATTTAAGATTCTTTCTTTCATTCAGGATGCTACTCTTAAAGGACAGAAATTATCATAAAATCCTTGTTAAAGGCTTACTGTTGCTTATAAAATTTCCTTAAAAACCAACAAATGAAATCTTATTACTTTACTATGCGTATATACTTTAAAAATATGATCACATGAGTAAATCTTTCGGTATCAAATACGATTTTATAATGTTTTGTTTAGGCAAAAACTAAACCGTCATAAAGCAGTTATGTCCTTTGATCTATGTGTTTGTCAGTCTTTATATATTATAATCATTTTTCTTGAAAACTATTGCGTGTAAATAAAAGTATAGTAGTACCTACAGACGTAATTACATATATGCTACATATATGCTACATATCTTATTAACAATACCCCTAAAAGCTATCTACACTATACATATTATAATATATATAAAATACACTCATCGGTTGCATGTAGTGTCACTTTCATTATTTACTTTTCACATGATTTCGCCACAGCAGGCTGTATATATATTACATCATTATCATCGTCAGAGCGTTAAGAGCCTGTATACTACTAATTCAAATCGGTGTTTCACATAGTTTACCCCCGCGCAACCAATGTTTACTTCGATGGGACAGCGCCAATTTAAGGCGTGCGTGCGTGTGGTAAAATATTGTATATCACCGAACATACGCTACATAACATAAATAGGTGTATACGTAGCTAACGAACATTGCACGGCACCGATATCACACTATTCATGCGGCTGAGAACAAGAGGAAGCGAGACAAGACATGATAAAGTGAGAGAAGTTCACGTGGATAATAGGTATTGAAAATTCGACACGAGGTACTAAACATGTTTGGCCTAGTGGTTTTCTAATACTAAGGTAGTGAGGAGGTTGAAGACTCGATCCCGCACACAGGTGGTTTTTTTTCTTCTCTTTTTGTAACTAATTTTGATACGTTAAACTTTATTCTAATGATATTAGTTTTTAGATGTAAATGTTATAAAAATCATTTCATTGTATTATGGAACAACAATGAATTCATATTATCCCTATTGATATTATAAATGCGAAAGTAACTGTCTGTCTGTTTGTTCCGTTTTCACGGAAAAACTACTGGACTGATTTGGCTGAAATTCATTTGATATATATTTTCGATGCTGAGAATGAACATAGGATGCTTTTATCCCGAAATATGGAATAGTTTCCGGGATAAAAATATATTTGTCTTTTTTTGTTTGTTATCCTTTTACGGAAAAACTACCGAACCGATTTAGTTAAAATTCGGTATAATGGATTTATGTAATCAATATTATGGGTTATCCCAAAAAATGGGGTAGGTTTTTTGTGATTTTCCATTTTGGTCATTGCAGCCATTTCAGTCATTTCAACCATTTGGGCCATTTCAGTCATTTAGCCATTTCGGTCATTTGAGCGATTTGGGCCATTTCAGTCATTTCGGTCATTTGGGCCATTTTGGTCATTTCGGCCATTTCAGCCATTTCGGTCATTTCAGCCATTTAGACCATTTCAGTCATTTTGGCCATTTAGGCCATTTCGGTAATTTCGGCCATTTCAGCCATTTCAGTCATTTCAACCATTTGGGCCATTTCAGCCATTTGGGCCATTTTGGTCATTTCGGCCATTAGGGCCATTTCAGCCATTTCGGCCATTTCAGCCATTTGGGCCATTTCAGTCATTTTGGCCATTTAGGCCATTTGGGCCATTTCGGCCATTTTGGTCATTTCGGCCATTTGGGCCATTTCAGCCATTTCGGCCATTTTGGTCATTTCGGCCATTTTGGTCATTTCGGCCATTTCAGCCATTTCGGCCATTTTGGTCATTTCAGCCATTTCGGCCATTTGGGGCATTTCAGTCATTTTGGCCATTTGGGCCATTTCAGTAATTTCACCCATTTGGGCCATTTCAGTCATTTCAGCCATTTCAGCTATTTCAGTCATTTCGGCCATTTGGGCCATATCAGCCATTTCGGTCATTTGGGCCATTTTGGTCATTTCGGCCATTAGGGCCATTTGGGCCATTTCGGTCATTTCAGCCATTTGGGCCATTTCAGTCATTTTGGCCATTTAGGCCATTGCAGTAATTTTGGCCATTTAGGCCATTTCAGTCATTTCAACCATTTGGGCCATTTCAGCCATTTCGGCCATTTTGGTCATTTCGGCCATTTGGGCTATTTCAGCCACTTCGGTCATTTCAGCCATTTCAGTCATTTTGGCCATTTAGGCCATTTCGGTCATTTCGGCCATTTGGGCCTTTTAGGCCATTTAGGCCATATCGGCCATTTTAGTCATTTCAGCGATTTCGGTCATTTCAGCCATTTGGGCTATTTCAGTCATTTTGGCCATTTAAGCCATTTCGGTAATTTCGGCCATTTCAGCCATTTCAGTCATTTCAACCATTTAGGCCATTTCAGCCATTTAGGCCATTTCGGCCATTTTGGTCATTTCGGCCATTTTGGTCATTTCGGCCATTTCAGCCATTTCAGCTATTTCAGCCATTTGGGCCATTTCCGTCATTTTGGCCATTTAGGCCATTTCGGTCATTTCAGCCATTTGGGCCTTTTAGGCCATTTCGGCCATTTTAGTCATTTCGGCCATTTCGGTCATTTGGGCCATTTAAACCATTTCGGCCATTTCAGCCATTTCAGTCGATTCAGCTATTTCGGCTATTTGGGCAATTTCAGCCATTTCATTCATTTCAGCCATTTCGGTCATTAGGGCCATTTCAGCCATTTCAGTCATTTCAGCCATTTCAGCCATTTCAGCCATTTCAGTCGTTTCGGTCAATTCGACCATTTGTGTCATTCAGCCGTTTGATCATTTAGGCCCGTTCGGCCAAATATATTTTCATATTGGCAACTATCTCATTTTTCGGGATGAAAAGTAGTTCTTGGCCACCCTCGATATTAAAATAACATAATTATGTACCCAGTTTCATCCAAATCGGTTCAATAGTCTGTCCATAAAAGGATAACAAACAGAAAGACAAATATGCTTTTGGATTTTTTTTCGCGGAACCCTAAAAACGTAGCCTAAGGTACTTCTTATAACATCAGCTATCTGCCATTTAAAATTACGTCAAAATCGATCCAGCTGTGTCCGAGATTATCCGGAACATCCAGACACACAGACAGACTGACAAAAATTCTATAAATAGCATTTTCGGAATCTCCTGGTCCGATTTTTTTTAAATTTATTTTGAGATTTCAAACAGGCACTTCACTTTGCGTTTTTGGAATCTCCTGGTCCAATTTTTTAGTTTTTATTTTGACATTACAAACAAACCATTTGTTTATCTGTATAGATAAGAACTTTAAAATAAATTATAATAGATAAAAGATAAAACATAAAAAAATTAGACAGAAAAATGAAATGAGCACTCGAGAACCATGAACTCTAATCGTACGTGTACTAGTATCAACTCACTCTACCACAATAACATTGGAGAAAGTATTGAAAGTTTTGTAATATTTATAACTCTACTTATCCACGTGTCAACGTAATTTTCTATGAAGAATCATAGATGGCGCTTTCGAATTTTAATGTTACCGGTAAGATTGATTTAAATACGTTTTATTGTCAATAGTATAAAAGTCCAGATGAAATGAAATATAAAAATTTAGAAAAGTATTTTTATTGCATTTTATAAAATTATTTAGGAAGAGAAAAAGAGCATTTTATCAACTTTCATATCAAAATAAAAAAATCTTCTAGATCAAGTGAAACTAGTAGGGTTCGAACCCACACAGCTAGTGATTTAGACCAGACCTCTACCGTATACGCCAAACAAGTATAGCGCGACCGCTTCAAAATTCTTGTTATTATTACTCCTTCCTTTATTTAAAATTATTTTTCAATGGCGGTCGCGGAGCAGAGCAGCGCGTGCAGTTTAGACGAAAGCCTCGGGCGTTATGATAAATTCCGTACATTGGGACCGGCAGGCGGGATTTTTGCAGTCATTTTTAATAAAATAATTAATTACTTCCAAATTAAGTTAAGTAACCCAATAAAAGATCTATAATTGAATTTGTTATAATATAATATGTTACTGTTATTTATTTTAGCGATGTACGATTAACAGTAATAACAATAACCAAGATTGAATAACTCGTTTAGAGGTTACTTTGCAATTATTTTCTATCGAGAAAATTTATCGTAAATGCGTTCTGAGTACAAAGTTTACGTCAGAAATATGATCAAGATTGACATATATTTTTTTCACCGCAATAAAGTGTGTATAACTACTGTAAAAATGGTTGAGAAAATGATCTAAAAACGCATTCTGTCAGATATCACCTTGTTAAATCCCAGTTGGGTTCTTGGCTTTCTCTTCGAAGCCTGGAGTCCTCTTTCCAGTGTTGCCAGATGACCATGTCAATTAACCCCCAAATTTTTGTCAAAAACCCCCAAATATAAGCTTTTTGAGAAAAAAACCCCCAAAACATTTTTTACTTATTTTAAAGGAGAAATAAAAAAGCAAAACTACCGTCGTAGCGAAAACGTCACTAATGACGTCATCATTTTCGCTCACGGGGGGGGGGGGGGGGGGTAACAACGACCCGTGTCAATAGGTGGGTTAAATAACCGTTCCACTTGAGCTTACGATTGTGACGCCAGCAAATAAGTGGAACGGGAAAAACCGCGGTTGTGAACGTAGTCGTTGTGAGTCTAACGGAAAGTAGCCTAAAAGATACGACGCATACGAGTAGAGACGGCATAATAAATAAAATTAATGATGTAAATGAACTAACGAATGAATTGAATTAATAAAATGAACTATTCAATTGAAGTATGATTTACTAGTAGAGTATAATTCTAAGATAAAGTAATAATACCGTATTATAACTTAGATATAATAATTGTAGTGATGATAATTGTGTTTGTAGATGAATTATTAATACTTAAAATATCGCCAAAAATTTCTGACAACAAAATATTTCCCCCCGAATGTCCCCCCAAAGAATCTTTACCCCCAAATCTCCCCCCCGACGTCAAAAAACCCCCCGAATTTGCAGGGAATTCCCCCCATCTGGTAACACTGCCTCTTTCCTACATTTTATTCTCCAGTGCGCGCAATCGTCAGCATATCTTGTTTTGAGACTATTGGTGAACATTTCATCCTTTGTGACGTCAAGCTAGCATTTTTAGGCCTAACCTTCTCCCAGGACCTGGCGTTGGTGGCATAGATTTAATCGTCACTTAAAACGTAGCTGTAGCAGCATAGACGACTCATATAGATCACATACTGCTATAAGCTTCATCCATGTTGACCCCGCAGTTTGTACTCTGGAAATCTAATTTTAATGATTATGTCACACATGCCGTCAAAACCCTGTCATAGCACTTGATATTTAAAAGTCAATTACTTGCTTTACGTTGCCATTAGTTACGCACGCCCTATAAATAATTTATTATAAAGCCTACTGAACGTCGAAATACCTACTTTTCATTCAAATTACGTGATTCAACTCTTTAGAAACAGTACATATTGTCGGCACATCTAAGCACCTCCCAAAATATTTACATCATATATTTTGGAATTTGGGTTTGAGACGCGTGGGCTAGCCATTGTTAACGAGTCTGCGAAATCCGTCCGCGGTACTCCCTGCCGCCAAATAACGAGGCTCTGACCACCGATTGAGGGCGTAATAACTATCAACAAAAATCCGGCTTACATAAATCCCCTGATCGGAGTCGGGTAGCAGCGTCTTTGCTGCGAGTAAGCCGGTACTGCGGTCACCAACTCGCCACAAAGGTGGCGCGTACTTGGTGAGGCCTACGTCCAGCAGTGGACTGCGATAAGCTAAAGAAGAAGAAGATATTTTAGACTTTGAGCAAATCATGGTTCATGAGACTGGAAGGCGTCCTAAACTATATTTACCGAGATAAGATCTTCACTTCAAGAGTCGTCTGCTCCATCGTAATCGGGCTTGCGATGGACATTACCATACCAAGCCCACTGCTACTGCACCTTACTAATTTTTAAGCTAGGTTATCTTGGTTCTTTTAGGTCATCGTCAGACAATTGCAGTCCACTGCTGGACGTAGGCCTCCTCAAGTTTGCGCCATCCGTTCCAATTCTGCGCTATTCTCAATCGGCCCCTACCGGCCACCAGGTATTAAGTCGTCAGTCCACCAAGTTGAAAGGCATCCTACACTACGTTTATCACAAGCAATCACCATTCCGGGTTTCCTCGCTTCATCAACCATCAAGTCTGCAACCGTCGTGACCGATAGATACATTGTCACTTCTGCTTACCTACTAGTATTCCAATTTATGTCTGTACCTTGATTCTCTGAAATTTTAGAATGGTCATTTATCAACTTTAAGGCATCTTTAAATCGGAGTTTTCATTTGAATTTTGAATTCAGAGGTATAATAAAATATTATTTTTTTGTATAAATAATAGTTTGCTAGCGAATGTTGCGCTATTAAATTAATAAGTTAATCAACGGTTACGTTAATTCAAATGAAATTCCGACACAAAACATCTTCGTAATGTTCATGTTAAGATCGATTATTTATTAATGGTTTTCTTCTAATCAATACAACAATGGTTTGAATATCACGAATGTACGTAAATAGTTAGATAACCTTTTCAATAGAATTATTGTGAAAAAGTGAAAAAACACGGCTACGTAAAATGACGTTGTTTAATTGGAAAATACGTTAGAGATGATGATTACGTTATGTAATATTTAAAATTAATATAATTATTATAGAAGAAGAATTGTAGCTGTGATAATTGTCTAGTGCAAAATGTAATTTTCAAAAACATAAATTTTTATATAACCAGATGGGATACGTCATTCAAAACATTATTTAGGGTTCCATAGCGGTTTTGTTAAAAACGGAATGCTTAAGTTTTCGTCGTGTCTATACGTCGGTTTGTCTTTGTATATTACAATATTTTTTCCTACAAACCACTTACTCTGTATGGACGAAACCTAGTACGAATATACATGTATACATTATTTTTCCTTTGAAGATGATTTTCGTACAATACACTTGTGTGTAGATGATGTTGTCATCTTCGCAATAAATAACACAATTATGTTGAAACGTCTTAGACAACTTAAGCCACATGTAAAGTTAAACATTAAAGTAGAGAATGTTTTATATTAACCTTCTAAAGAAACAATTTGACTAAAGTGTTACACAAAAATTTATATTGTAAGAAAAAGCAAGATGTATTAGGGTGATATTTGTTAGATTTTTTTCTCGGTCTCCACCCGAAGTTTTGTTGTATGTGTCGCGAAAAAAAGCCCCTGAAAGTCACATTGCATAAGGTATTAGTATCCAGGCTTCTAAATAGAAAAACTAAAATCAGGATCTATAAAACCGTGATACGGCCCATCCTGATGTATGGGTGTGAAGCTTGAACGCTTACCCTCAAGGAGGAGAACCAGCTTTTAGTAGCGGAAAGGAAGGTTCTCCGTTAGATTCTGGGTCCATCAAAATGAGAGGATAGCAGCTGGAGGGTCCGAAGCAACCTCGAAATTGAGAATCTCGTGGCCGAGCCTAACACAATAGGAGAAATAAAAGCTCACCGCTTCCGCTGGCTCGGTCACGTAGAACGGATGGGAGAGGATCGCAGCGTGAGGAAAGCATATTTGGGACGGCCTGTAGGTCGACGTCGTGTCGGCCGTCCTAAATATCGCTGGAAGGACAGAGTAGAGGCTGACCTGGCTGAGCTATCAGCCAGTAATTGGCAAGAAACCGTACAGGACAGAGAAAAGTGGCATGCTCTCGTTTCGGAGGCCAAGACCCACCTTGGGTCGCTGAGCCAACGGAGTAGTAGTAGTAGTAGTGAAAATTACATACAGCCTTTAATATTAATTATAAGTACTTTCCCTGTTAGTGAAAAGATTTTCCATATATTGTTTTTTTTATTATTTCTATAACTCAGCCGCATTTTTAACCGACTTCCTTCCGGTTCTCAATTTGGTCGGTATGTTTTTTTTTATGTATGTACACCGATTACTCTGAGATTTATGATCCGATTTACGTCATTCTATTTTTTGATCGACGCAGATTGGCTGCCATTTGGTGCCCTAAAAATTTAATATACTTTGGCCCAGTAGTTTTCATTTTATGAACATTTTTTATGAAAAAATTTTTCATTCCGTTCCATATGTACACCGATTACTTTGAGATTTATGATCTGATTTACGTGATTCTTTTTTAGTTCGATGCGGAATAGTTGTCATTTGGTCCCCTAACAAATTTACATACTATAGCCCAGTAGTTTTCATTTTATGGTCATTTTTTATGAAAAGAATTTCATTCCGTTCCATATGTTCATCAATTACTCAGAGATTTATGATCCGATTTACGTGTTTTTTTTAGTTCAATGCGGAATAGTTGCCATTTGGTCCCCTAAAAATTTAACATACTTTGACCCAGTAGTTTTCATTTTATGAACATTTTTTTTGAAAAAAAAAAATCATTTCGTTCCACATGTACACCGATTACTTTGAGATTTATGATCCGATTTACGTGATGCTTCTTTAGTTTGATGCGGAATAGTTGCCATTTGATTCCCTAAAAATTTAACATAGTTTGGCCCAGTAGTATTCATTTTACGATCATTGTTTTGTTCCCGTTTTTTGGGACCTATATTTTTTAAGGCGCGCGGCACCTTTCGTAGGCCTTCCCATAGCTAGACACTAAAAAGTAGCAAAAAAAAACTACGTTTAAAAAAACCGACTTTAAAAACTAAAAAGTATAAAATAACTTATTTCTAAAGCTATTTTTAATTATATCTTATTTTTAATATATATTATCTAAAACATCTTGAAGTCGGTGCAAAGTAAAACATAAAAATTACTTTATTTTGAAAATTTACTAAGCACCGACTTTAAGATGTTTAAGATAATATATATTAAAAATAAGATATTATAATTAAAAATAGCTTTAGAAATAAGTTATTTTATACTTTTTAGTTTTTGAAGTCGATTTTTTATGCTATCACATCATGCTTGGTGCGTTTTATGCAGACCTAAACAATGTTACAATAGTGTCCCCTGCGGCAAAAGTGTAACTTATACTGGCGAGTTGGTACCCGTCACTGAAGTTGATTTTCACCTAAAGTTCTAGTATTTTTGCTGTTATCTTCGAAGCAATGGACTTACAAAAAGCATAGCAAATTTGTTGAAAATTTAATTTCCTACACAAAGTCTCATGTCTTTGTTAGGCAGCCCAACGTGCGCGGACTGCTAATTACTTATCTAACTTGAACCAGACATAGGTAATTACGAGCTTTTCTTTCAGCCGTGGCACCCTCTGCGAACACAATACAAATATCGCCGCAGCTTTTGTTTTTTTTGCTTTGATTGAAATCAAGACAAGTTGTTAATAATGCTTATTTTTTCTCAACTGAACATTTAATTTTAATGATCTAAAAATAATTAAGAATCACAAAAAAAAACAAATTGCCTCTACAGGATTATTTAAAAAGGTGATGATGTGTTTTTGGAATTTTAAATAAAGTTTTTGTCCTTTTTCAAATTTTACATTCCGCGTGCCATTGCATATTGCTAAAGTAGTAATATATTAAAGATTGACCTCCTCATATTACTGATTGGTAATAAAAATGGTTGAACTCGAAATATATTGCAAGACCAGTTTAAATTGGAAAGTAATTTGATTAATTTTATCAATTAATATGTGATAGTATAGTACATACAGCTGCTGAATATTAAATACAGTGAAACTTGATTAAGCGGGACCTGGATAAGAGAGAAACCTCCATAACTGGAACTCATGCTGAGGTCCCAACAATTTGGCACTGAATTACCCCTGTTAGTGGAACGAAGCAAACCCCTATCTATATCTGGGATTCGTTCTTTCCATTTATCATCATAGGAGACAGCATGTGAATTTTATATGCATAGACCTCTGTAACTGAGATAACATCGTTTTGTTTGTTTACTTACTTATTCTTATTCTACCCGCAAACTCCGCGTTTAACTATGTAAGTAATTTTGAGCTTCAATAACCTCCAGTTTTAGTTCCGATTTACTATCTTACGGATGTTTATTTGAAAAATGTCAAAACGAAAGCTATGCTATGCTATAGCTTATGAAAGTGGAAAGACACGCAATGAAGTCTATGTCGAATTTAATGTGCCAAAATCTACTCTTTGTAGAATAATTAAGAATAAAGATAAAATTCAATCACAATGTTCTGAAGGACGAGGTTTTTGATTAAAACTCATTTATAATGTTTACATAACACGTTATTTTATTTAATAATCGCACCTCTATAACTATAATAAACTATATTCTGACCTCTATTAATGGACCCTCTGTAAATGAGACAGATATTTATTTACACCTGGATATGTGAGATACTGGGTAAGTGGAATACCTCCATAAGTGAAACCACATTGCAGGTCTCTTGATGTCTCACTTAGCCAGGTTTCACTGTATATAAAAATTGTTGTGTTGTGTGTGTGCAGTTCACACGCAGTAGAAGTGAAACAAAGTATGACAAGGGGTGGGAGGGATTCTAGAATTCGTGACGTCACGTTTCATATATTATATCGTTATATATATTTATGCTTTAAAACACTTTCTACGCATTAACGAAAACTCCAACACATTTCCAACTCTATCTGTATGAACATAGTGTTTAAATTATTAATTTATAATAAGAATAAATATAATGTATTCTATCTCATTCTTTCGCAGGCTTAGGGCCGCTTGCATAACATCACCTTTAAATAAAATTAGTTAATAATATTAAACTGCCTAAATACGTTTTACACAAAACGTATTGACAGTTCTTTAAACATATTTAGCGGCAAATTATGCGTTGTGCAAGACGCTAATTGTATTTAGGGATGTTAAATACGTTTTGTGTTTCTTAAATAAATTTAAGCAACCTTATGCAAGCGGCCCTTAGTTCTATAGATTTTTGCGTTTATCTGTTTTTAGTGTCGATTTTTCGTTTAATTGAGTTTCAAATTACAACGATTCTAAAGAAGTTTCACTTCACCACAAACTTAGTTGCCTATCTACCTGTCTGGCATCATCAGTATGGCTATTTAGCTAGGCAACGTAATCCTAGTCAGCCCTCTATACACTTTACCTATACAATACTACATATTCTGTTTATAGATAGTGATTATAGTCTAAAACAGCTGTTTTGGAAATATGATGTATTTTCGAATGTAGATACGCTTTTTTATCATTTTGAACGAAACCTTTTATTATATATGAAACGACACGCACTTACAAAGATTTTCGAACTATTTTCACTTTTAGACCTTGTCTATTTGTCCTTGCTTATTGTGTCACTTGTCTGCAAGTGACTCAGTCCGCTTTGCATAGTTACCTTAAAGGTATCCGTGTAGGAGGGTTAAATAATTATTGTTTAGTCAGATTCAAAATTGAAATTATGATCCCACGATTCACACGTTTTATTTTGCTTAGAACCGACTTTGTTTACAACCGATCTATGCATATTAATTTTTATTTTAAACTAGTGGTCGCCCGTGGTCGAAATAAGACTATAATAATTAATTTAAATTATAAGTTTGAACATTACTAAGGTTCTATTGTCAAAGACTTCTATGAACACAGATTTCGCCAAGGCCACACTGTTAATTTGACTTGAACAATAAACAAAAGAGTTTAGATGCGCGTGTCTGTCAAATACCATGGTAGTGTGTGTAATGTTTTTTTTATTGATTTAATGTACTTTTAATGGATAATTTTAAAAAAAATATTAGCTTTCGTCGCTTCTTCTCTATATAAACTATAAGTGTGCGAAATTTCATACTCCTCCGTCCGCGCAATTTTCTTCAAAAGGGGTACAAAGTTTTTGCTTCACGTATTTATATTTTATATCGATTTTAAATAAATCTCCAAGATAAGCAAGTTACACTTGTGTTATCGGTATATTTTTATTGGACGAGCTCAACGGACAGGCAGACGGCCCACCAGACGGGAAGCGGTTACCATCGCCTGAGGACATTTGTAACACCAAAAGTGCTACATATTGTTACGTACGAGCGGGGGTACGCACTTATGGATTGGAAGAAAACACCAGTTTTTAATTTAAAAGCTTTTATTGACTTACAAAGCCGCGCGCAGTACCTCCCTGTAGGGTTGCTGTCCTTAAACACACGACCCACGATGCACAGTCCCGACGATAAGTTGTCACACCCTCAATACCGTCGCCGATATTGCGCGGACCACCTCCGATATTATCGCGTGTAGCTCGCCTCTGGTTCCTCTCTCGAACTACGCTACACACCTCCTTCACGTATCTGTCAACCAAACTCGACACTAAATTCACCACTTAATTCGTCTCTGTCCTCTATTAACCTCCTCTAATAACTTTATAGTATCGCATTTATCGTTTCACTGTCTTGGACTGAACTCAACTTTAAACTGCAACTTTCAACTCTAAAACTGCCCGGTAGGCGCGCCCTACGCTGTTTATATACCTGGAAGAATTTTCTAGAACCCGTCTATTTATCTCTGTCTTTTCTTTCCCGAACCTTCTGTTCGGGAACTTTCGTTTATACATCTATCCCTTTCTAACATCTATCTATCTCTTTCTCTCTTTTGTCGTCTATCTCTTTCTAACATCTATCTATCTCTTTCTTTCGTTTATCGTCTATCTTTTTCTAAATATATCCGTCCTTGTCTTTTTGTTCTAGATTGTTCTGGATATTTCCAAAAGTTCTAAAACTAACTAGACGGTTCCACCATCATTCGCCACAATATTATACAACTGACAACTGCATAGATAAAATAAGTAAATAATCAAAACTTATTTAAGAAATTGACTTTCCAGATATTAAACTTGGGATCTCTCTGTTCCAGTTACACAGGAAAGCGCTTAGACCACTCAATCACAAAGACCGAAAATGTATTGATATACAGTGTAAACTCCATGTAACGCCACTCGGTTTAACGACAAACTCCCTTAAGCGTCGAAATCACTTGTCTTTGTTTGGTTTAGCTTGTCCTTCATACAATGATACACTCTATATAGCATTACACCCACACTCAATAACGACAACAATTAAGTATTAAAAATACCTTTTCAATTGCCAAAATTAGTAAAAGCTGTGCAGCTGAGTATGTTCTTTTATCGCTTTTTATCCTAGCTCGTAATAAAACCGACTGTTGCCATCATACATAGCGAAAATTCTAAGTACTTCCTTTATCACCAAAATGCAACCAATATCGCAATTAAATAAGTACAAAAATACAACAAAATTACTGGTGCAGAAAAAGACGTCAGACGAAAATAACAGACTTCTCTCCATTTAACTACAACTGTCTATAGCGCCACAAAATACATAGTCCATTCAGTGTCGTTATATAGAGTTTACACTGTATATTGATTAGAAAAGTATTCAACCCCGTTAACGACATGGATGACGACACTTCGGATGGCCGAAGAGCGATTAAGCGTTCTGATAGCTTTTTGCAGAGGCTTCTGGCCTTGACTCCCTGCCCCAACGTCTCAACAGCAAGCGGCGCAAATCGATTCATATAATGCCAGAATCCTATAATTATGTTACTATCCATTAATTTTATCCGTTAAATTATTTTTATCCGTGTAGGAACGGAGAAATAATACAATTTTCTGCGGCCTGGTGGCCAGTTGTATGTGGTGACAAAACAACCCACAGCGAGGTGGTAGGGTAATGTCCGCTTGAGTGGCTACCACACCCGGTCTAGAGTATGCCGCCGTAACAACCTTGAGTTGTGTTCCTTTATTACTGGCCAGGTTCCAGTCTCTCTTTAGAGAATCGTAGAATAGGAAGTAGATTTAAATTTTGACTTACATGTATGACTTAAAAAGTGTTCTCCAGTTGAACTTATTTTTCATAAAAACTTTTGTATTTGAATTTGAGAGCGGCAGCACATTAGTTGCACCTTTGGTGGTAAAAATTTACAAAGACCACGGTCGCTGTCCATCGGGTGGGCCGTCTGCCTATCTGCTGATTTTATGCAATGAAAAGAAAAAAATATGTCAAATTATAATCATAATTTGACATGAACTTTGTACAGATAATCTCAATTTTCTAACGATCCTTGGTAGGGTAATAGAATAGAAAGTAAGGTATAAGAACCCGGCATAAGTACACCAACGAAGACGATAGAAATATTGTAGCTGATTATAAAATACATTATCCTCTAAGGTACATGACATTCAATGTAATATAATTTAATCGCAATTAGTACTTACGACATACCCATTGTCTTAACGTAACATTATAATTGTTCTAATAACGTAATTAGTAATTAATAAAACAAAGGATATGCAATTGATTGATTGTATAACGTCTTAATTGTAGAGTAGATAGATGGGTTGCGGTCATTTGATTTTATAGGGTACTAAAACTTATATAAAAAATAACCAAGAGCAGGCTGGTCGTATATCGTGGTAGCGTAATGGTTAGCGCACGCGTCCCAGACTCGAAGGGCGCGGGTCGAATCCTGGCCGGAACGGAACGAAACGGAACAGCGGTGAAGGAAAACATCGTGATAAAACCTGCACATCGATATAACCGATGTGTCAAACCTGTCAAGCTGCCTTGGACAAGCGTGATGGATATAGTGTCCTTTCCCCAAAAGTGGTAGGCCCGAACCATAGCAGTGCATCGCTTTGAGCTGTTATTATGTCGGTCTACTTATAGCTTAAAATAGCCATTTTCAAGCTTTAGTATCTTTTTTGTGATTCTACTACTTAATCTATAGGGGCATACAAAATCATAGAGCAAAGAAAATCGTCACGCGTAGATCTCCGCGAGACGCAATGAACTTCTTGCTCTGTGTACAGAATACACTGTCTTTCACCCATGTAGATTTATGAATTTTCTAGAACAATTGTTGTGACATACGAAAATAGACGAATATGACACAATAGGGTTCCATTTTCGCCAAAATGGATACAAAACCCCTAAAAATACTACTAGGCATAGCTCTAAATTATCATTTTTTTCCATGCAAGAACTGTCAGAGGCAACGAAACAACCCACAGCTAGGTAGGATATTTGTCCATCTGGGTGGATGGCTACCACCCCTTGTCTAGAGTTTAGCGCCAAAACAACCTTGAGTTGTGTTCCGGCATTAGTAGTGGTCATGTTCTAGTCCCTCTTTAGAAAGTGGCAGAAGATTGGTAGTAGTTTTGGTGTTACAAATGTCTATAAGCGATGGGAACCGCTTTCCATCAGGTGGGCTGTCTGCCTGTCAGCTGAACTCATGCAACAATAAAAAAATATAAACGCCCTTGTTATAAAATACTAATGTTGCAATTTTGTCTAAAGAATATATATTTCTATTGAATTATTTATTTAGCGTCACCTCGATAAGGCATTGTTAGATTAATAAACGAAATTCTTTATAAACAAGTGTTAATTAATGTGGGTAGTTGTATAAATTTGCATTTCGGGTTTATTTGTTGGCGCCTTTCTCAATGTCAAGATACCATAATTTATTAACAAGAGTGTCGTGATACATATGTCAGCGGAATACTGTAACAACCTCCAATTTATAATTTGACTGGTCAAGTAATATTTTCTTAAGTTTTCACAACTAGTGTACATAATGTGTTACGTAGAAAATGCACCGATCATAGATTTGAAATACTGAGTAGGAAAGTTATAATCATTTAGTAACCCTAATTTAGAAGGGTTCCAGGATTAAGCTCCTCCGGATTCTCCGAACCCATGTGTCATAGGCTAGTCACCTATTAGTGGAGTTGTGTTTAATAAAGAATATTGTCAGGCTTAATCTTTTTATTTGTATTACCATCCACCGACCCCTGTCCAACGGGCGTAGTAGATAACTATCTCTGTACTAACCCTTTATGTTATTTTATTTATATTTATTTATGTTATACTTTCTTATCGTTATATATAGAACACACCCCTTTAAATAAAACAACGGAATATTTTTTTTAAACATAACAAATGAAACTACGTTTTAATGGTTTTAAGCGTGGTAATTTATTTGATTTTTAATTTCTGGTTAAATTATAGACTGTGCACAAATTGTAACGTATCATAAACTTGACAATATAATGTTACATTCACGCTACTGACTTGTATTATAATATGCGATGCCTACTCGTCAAAAGCTAAGTTATGGCCAGCAAAATTGTGAAAATCCCCCAGTTCGTCGATGTTATAGAAGATAGATAAATAGACTATCCGTGCAGAAACGGAGAAAGAATACAATTTCCTGCGGCCGGGTAGCCTGTCGTAAGAGGCGACGAAACACTCCAAAGCCAGGTGGTAGGGTGCCCGCCTGGTCGGTTACCATTTACTTGGTCTAGAATATGTCACCATAAGGACCGAGTTGTGTTCCGGCATTAGCTGCCAGGTTTCATTCTTCCTTTAGAGAGTGGCAGCAGATTGGTAGCGCCTTTGGTGTTACAAATGTCCATAGGCGATGTTAACCGCTTTCCATCAGGTGATCGGTCTGCTTGCCTGCTGAACTTATGCAATGCCAGTAATGCCGAAACACAACTCTAGGTTGTAATGGCGGCATACTCTATACCAGGGGTGGTAGCCCTCCAGACCAATAAATGCCCTACCACATGACTGTCGGTTGTCTTGGCGCCTCTTACGACAGGCCGCCCGGCCGCAGGAAATTGTATTCTTTCTCCGTTTCCGCACGGATAAAAATTTATTTGTATATTTTTTTTAATATAAGATAGACCGATTTAAGTTTTAAATAATAAAACATTGATTTAAAGTTTTTTTACATTAGATTTTCTATAAAAACAAGAATGGACTGGTGCTGCCAGCTTTACCGCAAGAGTGTGTTTCGAGTTACATTTTCACTGACCAATTGTCATACCTTCGTATTACTTTTCCATGTTTTATAGAGTTTATGTCACATTTTAACCATAGGTAAGATAACGGATTTTAAGATATAGCAACTCGGTATATATCGCACCAAAAACTCCCAAAGCGCATTATAAACGCTTAACCAACTTTAAACAATGTTGTGTAACATTGAATCCTTTCGAAACTGAATCGCTATTACGCAACAAGATGATGATATTATGAGTTTTTATTAATATCCTGTATTTATTAAATTTCGAAGCTACTTTGTTTGACTCTTAATCCTTGACATAGTTTGGGCTATGACGTGCTTTTAAATAGGAAGAACGGTACTTTTCCTTTATCGATTTGATTTCGAAGAATCGAATTGTTGAATATCTAAAGATGCCGCAACAGGCCGAAAGTGAGGTGCGAACAAATTCATTTTTCGTTGATTTACTGATCAATAATTTACCACAACAACAAAAAATCTTCATGATATGAATAGAATAGTGTTACGTCCTAGATGCCGACAAGACAAATTCACACCTGCATACCTGTAGAAACACATTTTATTACCTTTCGGCATTTTAACTTCTTTTGTTTACTTTATTTTTAAAATTAGTAATTAAAAAAAACAGCGCCTTGTGTATGGTAATCTTTTACGGCCTATAGTTGTATTGTAATCACTGACAGGTGTCTCGAATTTAAAGTACAAACTGATTCTAGGAAATACGGTCCACGCGGCCGGACAGATATATTGCATCTGTGCAGTATAAAGCAATGCCCCAATGGAGAGATGAGGCAGTCGAGCTATAACCACGAGCGAAGCAAGACTCGTGTAGATTCGGTAATCTATTTAGTGACGGACTTTGCGCGTGTTATTGAATTACGTTTGTACTTGTTGTGTTCGGTTATATTTGTACCTGTTATACAAAAGAAAGAAAAACTTTATTTGCAGAAATAGCGACGTATTACACTCCTTATACATTTTTATACACAGAGCATATTTTGAAAATTTATACGCCGAATTTTCAGCAAACAAGGCTTGCACTCAGCATATTGCTGTGCCGGAATTATATCCAACACAACGCTGATTTTCAGTGCAAACCTTCCTTTTGGCGTAAGACGAAAACGACCCAATTTTGTTAATAAAATAATAATAATAATTAATAAAACTAATTCTATTTATATAATACTTAATATTAATACTTTAATATGTAAAAGAAATGAATAAATTTTAATAAAAACAACAATAAATACGTTACTCCAAAATTAAAATAAATACTCCTGTAACTGCTTATAAACAACTCTGTTGTTCGTGCCTATCCCGCAAGGGACCTGGCGTGAAGTTATGTATGTATGTACATACATAACTCCTGTAACAATTTGTATCGAATACTATTCGCTAGAGTGCTTGCCTAGCATGAATACATCCTGTGTGCCACGTTACTGACATGCGACAAATGACAATTTACTTCATAACCTATACAATATTGAATGTTTTATTTTATTGTAAAAAATATGAAATGCTTAATATATTTTATTTTCCCATACTATATGCCGTGCATACTATATACGTGTTTGTATAGTTCTAATAAACTCTATAGTAATTCTAACGGCATTTTAATTCGAGCCCTGCAACTCGTAACAACAGAATATACTTTATTGTACAATAACATTTATGAAACAATACACAAAAACAGATTACAATTAAGTACAAATGGCGACCTTATCGCTGGCAGCGATCTCTTCCAGACAACATTGGGATGGAAATGAATGAAAATATAATAAAAGGTAGGGCAGGGTTTAGTTGTACAATATTCTAAATATATATATATATATATATATATATATATATATATATATATATATATATATATTTAAAAATACATATCAATATTATTATATACATACATTATACTTTATGATAGTAATCTTTAAGAAGTCTATTGAAGGAGGATACTGATTTGGCTTGTCTCACTTCTAGTGGAAGCATATTCCATAATTGGAAAGCTTCAACACTGAATGATCCATTATAAAACTTGATATGAGACCTAGGTAAGACGTAATCACCAAATCCTCTCCAAACTCTTGACATGACACCATTTTACTTCTTCAGTTTTTTATCAAAACAGTATTTAAAAAAAACTATATAATTATAAAACAGCGATAAATAATTTTAAATTAAAAGACAGAAGTGAATAATTTCCCCACCTGTAAGTCATTAAGAAACATTATCATAGTCATGATCTTTCAAGATCTATTTAAATAGACACAGTCTTATTATTACGCTGGGGAATGCATTTGCGCATCTCTCCGGACTCCGGGGGTGGTCAGCGAGGAGTATGGGGGCTTCCTGGGGGCCAACTCTACACAACTCACACACCTCTGCGGAAGGAGTAGTAAGGTGCCAACTGCCAGAGTACCAGCTAAACCTAGCAGCGTCCCTCCGCGTTTAATGAGATTCTGCGAGACCTAACACTAAGTATCTCGTCAAGACGCCTCGACGCATGTCTTCAATATAGGTACCCCTGGGACCAGGGCATTCTATGGCCTTCAGTGTGTATCATTTAAAGATACCGTAGCATAACTAGGCATATTCTTAAACATTTTTTACCCTTAGCTACAGCTATACTTTTTTTCGCGATTTTACTACAACCTCATTATGTTCCGGCTTATAAACTATATACAGCTGCCAATTATCATTTATATAATCCCTCTTGGAAACTATGGGTAATTTCCGAGAAAAATTAAACATAAAGAAGCAAAGCAAAGAGCAACACGTAAACTTCATGGTTCTGATTTTATCATAATGGCTACGGAACTCGAAGTATAGATATAAAGATATTTAAAATGTATATATTTGATTTGAGTATTTCGGATTTAATAAAAATACTTTTTCTTTTTTACTTAATACTATCCATTACATACAAGTAATGTCAATTTTCTACCAATGCTACAATAAGATATGGGAATCCAACATAAGTGAATCATGGACTGATTCAAACACAAACTATATATAAAACAATTTCTAGGTACTCACGATTTATCCTTGACATTACTTAACGAACAAAAAAGAAACAGATGCTACAACTAGATACGATGCAAAAGTTCGAATATTTATATGTCAAATATCATTTATTACAGATTGTGAACAAGTCAAAGAATAAATATTCTTGGAAACTGATTTAGGTTAAGGAAATACATATATGGACTTTTTGATTGGTAAAAGGGTATTTTGCTTTACTTTTTACAGACTGACAAATACAAAGTAGAATAATAATTAAGAAACTTCTTTTTAACTTTTGTTAACTCCCTTAGTGTTGCAGATGTCCATGGGCGACGGTAACCACTTACCGTCAAGTGGACCCTGATCTGCCAGTTCGACTATAAGCAATAATAAAAAAAGGGCTGAAAGGATATTTGAGACATTTTGTGATAAATATCATATAATGTTATTTCTACATCGTAAGGTTTCAAGTTTACAACATAACGTGATACTACTCGCTGCGAGTAGTCATTCCGCTCAGCTTCCGTTAAACGTAGCATGTTTCTGTAGTCTTTTGATTCCGCTGCAGCCAATTCTTTTAAAAGGGCTGTAAAAGCCCCAAACTCTTCTCTGCGTTCAATCGATTTACGAACCCATTTTCGCTTCTTGAAGTTGTGGGCTTAATAAGTATTTGGTTTGCTAAACTTTGCACATACCAACCGAATACACTGTTTTAGACGTGTGCGACGAAAAGACGACATATTTGTATTTGAGGCATAAACAAACTATCGAACTCTCGTGTGAAATTCACTGTATGTGTGAACACCAGGCAGCGAATTGTCCATGCGAGCATTATTCGCAGCGAATAATCGCTGTGTGATCTAGGCTTTAGACATCCTAAGCATCGTGTATTTAAAGTAGAAGTCGCAATGAATATAAATACGTTCATGTCCAAAATCCAATTACGTCCTATTACATTCTATTTTATATAATCGGGTTATAAATTGTGGCGCCTACCGACTACCAGTAGCCCGTTTGCGCCAAGCCTGATACGTTTTTTAAAGTTTCAAATTACTCAATCTGAAATGTTGAAATATTCTAACATTATTTCAAAATTTCGCTTAAGTCAAATAACCTTTCACCGTCGATATAATACTACTAACTAGCTATACCTACATACGTACATGCCACTTGGTTCGTTTTGGACATGGGGGGCCAACGCGGCTACTATGATAAACATGATAAGTAATATAAAAAATGATACTTTTTGCTATTTCATACAACTACCAGGATATGTAGATACCTGTCAATTTCACTAAATAACTCCCAAAAGCAACCGTTTTAGGTACTGTGGTCCTTGTATTAATATTTTCTGAACCTTGCAAGATATCTAAATCAAGTTTCGATCCTAAGCTCTCGAAATGAAATCGCTCTTGATCGCGGAATCTATTCCAGACTGGCTGAGTCAAAATTTTTAAAATCAACAATTCATGGCTTATTGTCAGGATAGTAGTATACCTAAATAGCATGTTTTTATTTAATGTATGCATTTGTTATAAAATATTATACAGACACTATAGTTGTATTGGCATATAATTAAGTTTTAAATTCTGCGATTATTAAAATCAATGAATATAGCATTCAAGCTATTTTATTTATTGATTTGTTTGTTGAAATGATTGATTGCCCTAAGCTCGTAATAATAGAAAATTAATAAGTAATTACTGATGTATTGATGTTTATTTCCTGTTGAGTTTATAGTAGGTAAATAATTAAATGCATCGTATTAGAGCGCGGGTCAGAATAATGACCCGGATTTTTGGACGGAGTGGGGCCATTGGAAGGCCGACACGTGGAGGCCTTTTCGATGATTTAGTCTAAATGTTATATGACAGTCTGAATGTAATTTCCGTACGGAGTGTCCATTTCGGGATCCGAGATCCGCTTGAATTCTTCGCACGGTCTTCGGTATCCCCATTATAATATGTCTCCATTGGTACACATACCTTTAGAAGAATATTTTTTTATTGCAGGAGTTGAGCAGACGGCCCACTCTATGGAAAGCGGTTACCATCGCCACCCTTACCACGCTGCTGCTCTCTTAAGGGAGACCGGAACCTGGTCACTAATGCCGGAACACAACACAAGGTTGATATGGCGGCATACTCTAGGTTAGGGGTGGTCGCCATCCAGTCGAGCAAATATCCTACCACCTCGGAATATGTAGTATTTTTAGTTTTAAGCTGTAAAAATATAGTACTTTTGGGAAATTTAGGGGTAAAATAGTAAACTTTTAATTTTTATTATTTATAGTTATTATATATTGCACTTCTTTCCTTATCGAATTTTCCATGTGTATTCATTACTACTTTTGGCTTTGGCCAGCCAAGATCTTTTATTTTTAAAATAATCAGAAAAATCTGAACAAAAAACGCAACAAGTGAATTAACTATGAAAGTATAGTACATTTTATACTATATTATTTTTCAATAATCTATATTATAATAAATCTGTAAATGGTACAGGTTTGTACATTGCGTTTAAAAATGTTTAAAAATCACGGGGGATAGGGATAATTCGGAGCAGGAGGTTCCGAAAATGAAGTTTTTAAAAATTTTTTCTGTCATTCTGTATGTTAGTTAAGATGTAACTTAGAATACTTTTTTATCTCGATAAATGACTTCCTTTCCCTGGGATAGACGAAAATAGCGATAAAGATGGCGCTGCGATCACATCTTTTTTTTTTTAACTAATGGACGTATAAGAGTAAAATTCGACATAAGGCTGGCTTATAACCCGAATCAACACTTGGAAAGTAGAAATCGCGTAACATTCATCCAAAAAAACTAAGCGCCGGTAGAAAATGTAATACTCGCACGCGTATACAGGCGTTGTTTTTTCTAAAAAAGTAGGTGCTTGGCATTCTTTAATAACTAAGGATTACCCTCGATTTCCCTGGAATCCACGCACCAGATCCTGAGTTGATGACAACTCATAATAAAAAAAAATTGAAAATCACTCCACAATTGAAGAAGATCTCGTGTAACAAAGAAGTCGGTTAACAATTTTCGAGGGTTTCTGTCGATTTACCCTGAGATCTACTTATCAGATCCCGCTATTGTTACAATAGGACTAAGTCGAGAGTATAAAAAAATATTTAGAAAATGGGTTGGACAATGGACGGAGAAATCGAGTAAAGAACATACAGACGAATTACGAACGAACCTTCTTTTTGAAGTCGGTTAAATATCCTAAAAAGCATTTATATTATATATAGTTTATGTAGAACACAAGCGGCGAATGCTAATATTTTTTTTAAATTATGCATACATACATATATATACATATATACAGTAAATCACATACAATACAATCAATCAATACATATATATGCATACATACATTAAATCAATAAAAAAAACATACACACACTACCATGTGTGTGACACGCACGCGCATATATACTCTTTTGTTTATTGTTCAAGTCAATTCAACAGTGTAGCCCTGGCGAAATCGGTGATTATATAACGGTCTTTGACATTAATTATTATGGTCGAATTTCAACCACGGGCGACTACTATTGTCGTCAAATATATCATGAAACTATTTAATACGTCGTAAACTTATTATTCAATGTCAAAATATGAATTATAAAATAATAATAATGTACTACTTTGAAAGTAATTATGTTCTTATTTGACTACAGCACTGTTTATATATAGATACAATACATATTCCTGCCAAATATTTAACAAGACTAAGTACTTGCTAAATAAATGGCTATGACATACAGACAGACGGACGGATAAACCCGACAATTTCATAAGGGGTGTCCAAATTAATTCAGAACCCTAAAATGACTGTCATACAGAGACGGGTAAATCAACGGACGGATATACCGAGTTAATTTGCAAAATGGTTATGGAACCCAAAAAGGATAGATAATCCATAAGTTATGACCCCTTTGACCTATGATAAGGTCACTCATCATTCCTGTACCGAGGTCACTATAACTGACGCGTAATGGCAAGTCATACTTGAGATACTCGAAATATTTAACCTTCTGATATATGGAAACGTCATACATATTTTAAGCATTTGTCATTAGATAACAGCGTCACAGTTGTATGATTATTGTATGCAGTGACAATCGTTTACTAATAAACGTTACCTACGTTTATGTACTGAAAAACTTTTCACTCATACATGAGTAGACGCTACATGTAATTTTTCTCTCGTTCACACCACATGATTAATTAATTGAAAGTAAATAAGCCCACTACAATTTAATGAAAAAATCTGTTACATACCTTACCTCAATTACATACATACCTTAGCATAATCTTTTGTTATAACCTTGTCATATAGAGAATTCGTTATGAAAAATTAAATTTGTATTTTTGAAGAGAAACTTCTTTAGAATCGTGGTGATTTAAAACTCGATGAAACGAAAAAGCGTCATCAAAAAGAGATAAAAATTTAAATCTATTGGACTAAGCTTGCGACAAAATGAGATACGAGTTTTACATTGTGCAGCACATATTAGAAAGTCAATAAAACCGATGATCAAACATAGGTCCAATTTGGGCCGAAATAAGACCGATAATTATATATTATCTGTGTGTATATTCTCTCAAGTTTCACTTCTACTGCGTATGAAATGCACACACACGCAATTTTTTTAAATAATTCTTCCAAGTTTACATTATCAAGTGGAAAATTCTGAAAAAAAACTGACGTTGTAAAAGTTAAAAAAATATTTTAATCGTGATTAATCCTTCATCCACGCACGCATAAGACACGCACTTGGCAAGTTTTTTTTCAATCACCGATATGCAATTTTGCGTTAGACGATATTCTGTACTTCCTCATTGGTCAATTGATGACATTTTAAATAAATTAATATCTATTCGTATAAATTGAATTGACTTTGAAATTGCAGACAAATTTATGATTAAAAATCAGCCAATTTTCAAACTCGTTTCTATTTGAAGCCATAATAAAATGAGTAAAACAAACTTTATATAAATTAACATTCAATACAATTAAATATATAAAAACTGTTAACTTTAAATGACTGTATGTTAAAAGACTTTTCACTATGCCATAATCTTCTAATTATGAAAGTGTTAAACTAGCGGCCATTTTGTCATTAGTCAATCAAACAATTTTTAAAGTGAAACTTTTTTAGGATCGTGGTGATTTGAAACTCAATTAAACGAAAAAGCGACACTAAAAAGAGATAAACACATGCATATATAGAACTAAGGTTTTACGTTTTGCAATACAGATTAGAGAGTCAATAAAACCGATGATTAAACATAAGTTAAATTTGGACCGAAACGAAACTGATAATAATATTTTTTAGACTAAAACAGTGAAAAATTTGAAGTGATACTTAAAAAGTTTATTTTGAATTATAATATGTTGACGGATGTAGGCTAAATGAATTACATTTATAATAATAACGGTTAGAGACGAACTATCTGTGAGTATATACCCTGAAGGTTCGCTTCTACTGCATGTGAACTGCATATAGACACATTCTTTTTATGTAAAAAAATGATTTGCACGATTTGTATATGTAATCATTGTCATATATCCATAAATAAACCTCAACCAAATAGTAAATCTTTGAGTCTTTAAATGACGGCAAAAGACGAAGTTTTTTTATAGCTGGAGTACAGCAGACAGGCTGACGGCTCCCCTGATAGAAAGCGGTTACCGTCGCCTATGGATGTTTGCAACATCAGATATATTACCCACGCGCTGCTGGCCTCGAAGAAATTTTATGACACCCTATTTGAAAAACTCCATATCGTAGCGCTATGGGAAAACCTCGCCTGGGAGCTCATTCCAAATCCCCACGTTACGGAAGAGAAACGTTCTACAGAACCGTTGCGTACATGAGCGAAGCGGCTCAAGGAAGTGAGAAGTGGTGCGATGGTAGAAAGAGGACGAAGGCACCATTCTAAACAGTTCTTCGGAACACTCCCCGTTATAGATTTGGTAGAATGCGCAGAGAGAAGCGAAGTCTATCCTAAGGCTAAGCGTATCTAGACCATCTGTGAGTATGGGATCATCAACAACGCGAACGGCTCGACGTGGAATACAGTCGAGGGGATTAAGTTGGTAGGCAGGTGCTCCAGCCCAAAGGTGTGAGCAGTACTCCATATGCGGCCTCACTTGGGCTTTATAAAGCACAAGGCGTTGCCGCGGTGTGAAGTACTCCTTGGACAAGTTTAGCACTCCCTAGTTTCTTGGAGGCGAGTTTTGCCTTGCCTTTAAGTTCGCGATGTCAACACCGAGGTCAACATCCCAATACTCTTGGAGTTGGTAAGGGGAGTTCCTTGGAACTGAAGTGCTTGCACGAATGGAGTTTTTTTCTTGCCGCAGCTCGATAAATAATATTTAAAAAGAACATGAATATATAGTTCTATCAAAGCAAGATGCATTCAGTAGTATTGTATGAATATTCAGTATAATTAAGATTAGATCAATCAAGTTCTGTACTCATTAATTGTATGAATAAATGTAAAATGTCGAATCCACCCACGTTTGAAAATTTCCTGATTGCACTTTGAAGACATATCGTACTTGTTATGTCAGTTAATTATTTCAATTTTTAGAGTTCCGTAGTAATTTTAGCCTTAACAAAATCTTTATAAATTCATCATGCCCATTCGTCCGTCTATGGATTTCTGTAGCTACGTTTTACTACGCTATTTTCTATTTCTACGCCATATTATATTTTTTTACATACATATGTAAAAAAATATTTTCTCTAAATAAATGTACATTTAGGTATAAGAACACAAACTTATGCATGTAAATCTTAATATATCCAACCGTGCCTCTTGTCCTCTTGTCTTGGTCATCTCACTAGACCCATAGGTTTTCTGGAAGAAAACTCTTTTTAAGGCTTAGCTCGCCTTTGTATATCACCACTATTTTGTGTACAATAAAGAATAAAGAAATAAAGAAGACATCTGAAAAACATTTAAACAAATTGCTTAGTGAAAATCGATGAAATTAACTTACCATATTATGTTAAATAGTATTCTATGATAACCTTTCTTAAAGGTCAACTGTAGGTGTGTCCTTTGATTATTAACACTTAAATTACCATCTTAAAATCAAACAAAATAAAGTTTAAATTGCTATACAAGAATTGATGGGATTCAGTCTAATGCTTCAAAATAATTTGAAATTTAAACAGTATGAATAAATATGGTTGCTTTTGCGTTGTTTTTATCTCAATATATTGACGATATGAAGATCTTTTATGTATTATAACGTTTAGAATTCTGATTAAGACATACAGATGTTCTTATTGTTCTTTGTATGTAAAGGCCTATTCCCCGTTAATCCCGGTTGCGTATCACACGTATGGATAAGTGTTCTCGCCTTTTATAGGATAGTAGTGTTTTCTCCAAAACTTTTTGAGAATCCGTAGCCGTTTAGACAAAAAGAAAAGAAAAAACCTGCTAAAGTCGTAGACGTCGTAGTCTATCCGTCTATCCGTCACTCTGACGCATCCATCTCAGTTGAACTCGGCTGAAACTAGTGCTAATTAATGCAGACATTGGATATGGCAATTTTAAGAGGCGTCTTTTAAATTTAGAAGTTACTAAGAGCCGCCTGTGCAGAGCTTGCTTGGAAGTAAAAGAAACAGCCATATCCTGCTAAAAAGTCGAGGAGTGGCCCAATACAGGGCAAATACCTGAGCGCCCCAGATAGCCTTCCAGAAGTCTTCGGAAACGTTAAGAAGGTGATGAACTTCCTGAAGGAGCTGGGCTGGATGGAGTAACCTCATCCACCTTCTCACGCAAAATAGACGCTAAGGGGTTAAGTTACGGAAGCCGGCCGCTTGTAGAAGAAAAAGTCTCATCCAATCTTTTATGTCGCAGTTAATTTTCTTAAACACTATTGAGTTCATCGGTATACCGAAATTTTGGGTGTTTTACATTATGCCATAATAACAATAATGTAGTGAAAACTAGACTAGACTGACATTGACAGACATAAATAAAGAAAACGCAAGGATTCCGTTTTTCTAAAATGGCTACGCAAGTCTTAAAATGTGGACAGCTACTATCGATATTATGATATAGATATTTTTATCAATACCGGAGAGTCAAATAATATGATAATTGATATTAAAATAATATGTAAAAGAATCATTTATGTTTTTAAGAAATAATAAGAACAGCCCATAATTGTTCCCCCGCTGGGCACGGGCCTCCCATTTATAAGGGATCCGAATATAAATATACTCGCTACGCTTGTCCAAGACGACTTAGCGGGTTTTTCACAGCGGTTATAAATCAATGTGCAGGTTTTATCACAATGTATTCCTTTAGGGTTAGCACGTGATAATTGTATATTAATTAGGTCAGAAAACTGCTTAAGTAGAGTATGCTTTCCGTCCTAGGTTCGAAAGCGCGCCCTTTGAGTTTGGGACGGGAGTGCGCTGATCACTAAGCTACTATAGCTTGGACTACTTAGTTTAAATGGTTAAAATTTGAAATATTCAAGGCGGTAAAACTTATATTAAATATGTAAGAAAATATTTTCAACAAATATTGATTCGAACTATATCATAATATTAGTCTATGAGATTTGGGTTAGTTTCAAATAAATGTTTTTTTTATAGTTGCATATCCAAATGACAAAAAATCCCTAAACTTTAGATCGCCTTTACGAATATTTCATTGTGCGTAGACCGAGAAATACTTTCCTGGTTTATTTTTTAAGATGGCTGCGTTTTGTACAAATATGATGTTAATTTAAAGATTATTTAAATTAACATCATATTTGTACAAAATATTATAGTTTAATTTATGTATTTATTTTAATATTTAAATTTATAGTCTTTGTCAAATATTATAGTTCTAAGATTAATTAGTAAATTATTTATGGAAATAAATAAGAATAAAATTCATAAATTAGTTCAATTCTTTAGTTTCACATAATAATATGCCAATATTTGTTAAAATAACTTCTTATAAAGTTATTAATAAATAAAATCTGTTATTTATTAATAGCATTGCCTGTATCATTGAAAGTATCCTTTAACTGCTTTTAAGTGAGATCTTTATTTAATTTTGTGGGTTCCGTACCCATTTTATCAAAAACGCAACACTTATAACACCGTCATAAGCTAGATAAGCTTAGATGACAAAGCCCTAAACTGTCAGAGTGAAGCCGGGTAAAGGAAGCCGATTTTGGTATAAGAACGCTTTCGCGTCGCAGAGCGTTACAAGAACTTAGTACAGTGGAGCGTCGATTATCCGAACGTGGATAAACAGAACGATCACTTATCCGAACTACGACACCTACAAGTTCAGATAATGAAGATGAAAACATAATTGGTGTTTCTGAAGACTTGCTTAGAAACTCCTTAAAAAAGTACGTGACCTAGCCGCTTGTACGGGAAGCTTACTTGGACAGACATATTGAATTTTTTAAGCGTTAATTGTACCTAATATGCACATGTTTACTTTCTATTTGTCATTAAATATATAAATATGTGAAGAAGTTGGTGACTCATCTGTACACAAATATGTATGGCTGAATCAATACAGTTCAATTATACGAAAAAACCGGTTTGCAGCACACCCATGTCCCCCCAATTAGTCCGCATTATCGACGCTCTACTGTATTAAATAATGGATAAAGATGGAATAGTTCCCAGTGAGTACATTACTTACACATTTTTTTTTAGCGAGGGCCATACCCAATAGGCCGCGCAAGGGGGAATACTCGCGGCCGGTACGTGGGATTCGCCAGGTTGGCGTGGCACTAGCACCTCTAGCCACAACTAGAAATGCTATTGCCACACCACAATCAACGATGTCTACTAAAACCCCTCGGTGCTCCGTCGTTCACCTTATGCCATGGCTACGGGTATATGGCCTATAGCCCCTCCGCTAGCCTTAGAAGGCAGTGGCTCATATCGGCCTCATCCACTGCCGGGGGACTTTTCTTTATTCCCCGCCCTATATTTTTACACGTGAGGAGGTTTGTAACTCGCACAACGGGAGTAGAGGTGAGTGAGCGCGCGCGGAATACGGGGCGCTCCAAAGTCGACCGCATAACGGCGGGTGAGAAACCCTTTCTCAGAGAACCATCCGCGCCACCTGCTTACGGGGACCAAATGCCTTCCGGTGCCATCATGTGCTCCTTAAGCAGGAGTGGAGCAGGCTGGTATGTCCACGCCCCCGCTCCGCCTCCTCCTTGGCAAGAATCACGGCCGGGAGCGAGAGAGATGCGGCCCCAGCGTATTGCAAACAATGTGTCATTAACAATAATAACAATGTCTCATAACAAATAACGCATTAAACTCTTAACTACATCTGCGTGATATAATCATTAGCACTAGCATTATTCCCGATGTAGCATAAAAGAATTCATGAAGTTTTTGCGACAAACTATAAGCCAATATCGTGACTGACTGACATTTTACTCAATTAATTCAAACATAGACAAACATAGAAACAAACAAATTAATTATCATACTTAAGATGTTAGAATATATGGATACTTTTTTATTTAATGCTCGAAGGGTTCGTTGATCATGCGTAACACACCAAGCCTGTTCGTCAACAATCTGGCGCATACCCAAGATAAATAAAATTTAATATAATATAAAAAAGCGTGGGGTGTATTCAAAGCGCTTTTTAAGATATTATATTATTAATTGAATACACCCCACGCTTTTTTATATTATATTAAATTTTATTTTTTGTTTTTTTAGTTGGATTTTTTATAAAAGCGTGTTTTTTTAGTTTTTTTAAACTATTATTTATTTTTCATTTTTTAGTTGATTTTTGTTTAAATGTTTTTAAATACAAGCTTTTGAGATCCTGCATATCATGTAGCAGCAGAGTGCTAGCCAAGACAAGTAAAACGAGCCCAAACACGACGGGTCTATCTTGTTTAGTACAGGAGTTCCTATGGCCACCTTCCGACTCCATCATCAGATCAGCTCCATGGTACCATATTATTGCATTGTCACGCGATATAAACATACGAGCCCAAACACGAAGGGTCTATCTTGTTTAGTACAGGAGTTCCTATGGCCACCTTCCGACTCCATCATCAGATCAGCTCCATGGTACCATATTATTGCATTGTCACGCGATATAAACATACGGGCCCAAACACGAAGGGTCTATCTTGTTTAGTACAGGAGTTCCTATGGCCACCTTCCGACTCCATCATCAGATCAGCTCCATGGTACCATATTATTGCATTGTCACGCGATATACACATACGTGCAAAATTTCAGCTCAATCGGAAAACGGGAAGTCGGTCAAATTTAGGGGTCGGTTACAGACATACTGACTGACATACAAGTGAAGCTAATATAAAGCGTGTAATAAAGACAGAATCAAATCAACATCTGATTTAAAATTCATACAATTATGTAAATTATAAAAATAACAATAATTAAGTAAACAAAAATATATAAAATACTGACAGAATATGTATAAATTTTTTGTGTTAAACAATATTTATAGTTGATTTTGGAATAAATTAATTACATCATCTGTATATAATAATGTTGTATCTAAATATTGACATATAAACGCATGATTATCCGCAGCACGTTTTTTAATTTTTAACTCGTGTTAGACCACTTATCTTTGAATAAAATCTCACTGATTGATACTCATTTTTGAACAATATTGTTAACAAGTCGCACTTGTAATCATGAAATTCTTAAGAAGATAAAGAGCCTTAAAAAAATTATGATTGCGGAACTTGCGGCTGATGATACGTTTGGGAGATTCACCGATTTGGGTGGGAACTGGAAGGGTGATGTTTCACTTTGCAGTATTATGTAAAGAAAATTGTATTGTTAAAAGTGAACAATGGTTATCGGATATTGATTATTTTTAACGAGGAATTATGTATTTGTGATGGAAGTCTCAATTTTCTAGTAAAATATAGCTATTCGAGCTGCCACAAGAACTGAATTCAGTGGATGTTGGTCACCTATTGGCAATTTAAAGACGGAACTCTAATGATTAATGTTTCACTAATACCATGGAAGAATACTAACCCTTCGTTTTTATTTCATGTTAGGGGAATGCATTTGCACATACCTTCGGGCCCCGGGACAAATCCCCGAGAGGTGTGTGGGACTCCTGACGATCGACACTACACACAAACTTCTGATGATAGAAGAAGTTGTAGGCATCAATCGTCAGACTACCCATTAAACCTTCCAGCGTCCCTCCGCTTCGTAATGAGACGCCACGGGACCGTGATGACAGATATGACTGCCGTGGCGCATCGATGCAACCCGATAACAAGGGCTATCCCTCGGACCAAGACGCTCTACAGCACTGGGTGTGGCTCGCCGGCAGGACGACACACCCAGTATGGCAACATATATAGTGTATCGTTTCTATACTTTATTCCCCAAAGTCATGTAAGATATCGAGAGGAGATTGGCAAAGCGGCGCCTGCGACCCTATCTTCACTGTCGTCACGTCGCTTATACAAACGTAGAGTTTTACTTTCAAAAATCAATTAAACACATAAAAAATCTCTCAACCTCTCACTATTCCTTACGTAGTCTTTACTCGGGTAGGGTAGGGGAAGGTAAAATTAAGACTTGCTCCATTTTACCCTCGTTGTTGCTGCTAGATTACCTTTAATATGTCGTGGTAGCTTAGTGATTAAGGCACTGGTGTCCTAAAGAAGTGAATGAAAAACATTGAAATGAAACCTGCACATCCAGATAGCACATAAATGTTAAACACGACAAGCTGCCTTAGGCAAATGTGGAGAGTGTACTGTCCATTTTTCTCTAAGAAATTGGGACCAAATATGGACTGTTACTACTTGTAATAAAGTTATCATATAAACTTATCTACATAAAATTCGTAGATTAGAAAAACCACTTTCGTTGCTATAGTTTATTTGCTAGATATTCTTCTTTTTTGAATAATTTATTGGATAAATATTTTCGTCCTTTTTTAAATGATATTTAAATGTCAGTTGAATATCACGTGGCCAATGTGATGCCGTGGTTTTGTCTGCGTGAAATTCGAACTCATATTATGCATCTTGTTGTTGTATTATCCGGAATCAAATACGTAAACTATAGTCTTGCCCTTAGTTTGACATTCCTTACACAGTAATTGATCCTTACAAGCCAAACTATGATTTGTTATCATAATACAGAATGTGTTTTTTTTCATCAGTCTATTCGATTCCTGATAAGGATGATTGATATATCAAAAATCTAATGACCATCTTAGTTTTCATTAAACTTTGAGAATTTTCCACAATATGTTAGAATTTCGGATTTGGCCACAAAGACCCGTTTGAAAAATTTAATCTGTTTACTACATACATTCATGTATATATTATAATATATTATTATTATCTACTCAGTTTATGACTCATTAAGCATATATTATTCTAGGTAATATTTCTGAATGTGATCCGACTGTAATTCTTGGTATTCTTCTTCCATACAATTAAGTCGGTAAATATAAGAGCCTATTTAAATTTTCAAAGGCCAAATAACAGTATTATCCTTTAAAATAATGAAAAGTAAATGTTACCAAGGCCATGTCCGAAAATTGTTACTTGCATAACATTTAATTTTATTTGTAAAAATATTCCAAGTGCGTCTCAGAATATGCGCATGGTTCCATAGTCATGACGAACTTCTACCATTTTTGCTATTTGTTTAAAAAAATCATCTTTAAATATTTTATTCAAAATAAGTTCCATTGGAGAGCATTTTTGAAGATCCATACATAATGACAGTTCATAAATGTGACACTTCTGGGCTCGGGCCACCCTCTGTAGGGGAACTAACAATATACCCGCTACGCTTGTTCAAGACACTTGGCAGGTTTGACGCATGGGTTATCTCGATGTTTTCCTTTGCCGTTGTAATTACGTGGTAATCTAATATATACATCGTATAAATGTGTATAATGTACACGTTAGGCCAGTAAACGGCCTAAGCGGTGGATGCATTCGGGTCAGCATTCGAACCCGCGCCCTTTGAGTTTGGGAGGTATGCGCTAGCCATCACGCTACCAAGACTAAGACGACGAAGATCCATATATGTAAGTTAAAAATTAGCTTGATTCCTACTATAGAGTGTATATAGATAAAACGCTTTATGCTATTGTGGTTTAAGGAGAAGAAGCGGAATGATATTCCAGCAATATATCTAGCTATATCACTTTTAACTTTCATTTATTTTAATTTTTAATATATAACTATACTAGAGTTTACCCCGCGGCTGCGCCGCGGGTTAACCTCTAGTGCGTGTCTCTTGTTTATAGAGCAAGTGCTACAGGTTATATTATATTACATTTTTATGTATTTGCCCACGGAAGATTCACTTCATTTTATATCGCTAATTATACCATCCCCCGTCTATCTGTCAACAAAATAAATTACAAAACTTGACCAAAAAGGCCAAAATGGTCTAAATGACCAAAAGACCACAGTGACCGACATGGCCAAAATGACGGAATAGGCAAAAACGACCAAAAAGGCCAAAATAATCAAAATGGTCAAAATGACCAAAGAGGCCAAAATGACCAAAAAGGCCAAAATGACCAAATAGGCCAAAATGACCAAAAAAGGCCAAAATGACCATAAAGGCCAAAATTACCAAAAAGGCCAAAATGGAAATTATCCCTTGTCCATCCTCAGTATTTAATTTACATACGTACGAATTTCAGCCAAATCGGCCCATTAGTTCTTCCGTAAAAGCATAACAAACAGAAAGACAAATATATTTTTATCCCGGAAACTATCCCACTTTTCGGGATAAAAAGTATCCTATGTTCATTCTCGGTATCGAGTATATATACTGAGTTTCAGCCAAATCGGTCCCGTAGTTTTTACGTGAAAACGGAACAGACAGACAGACAGAGTTACTTTCGCATTTATAATATTAATAGGGATTACTACTATTCGTAGCTTTTGTTAACGCACTAACGTTTTAGACGGTGTGGGTTCGAATCCTGGCTAGGAACTTTCACCACTAAATGGAATGGAATAGAGAAACAAATCGTTTTACGGGCAGGCTAATCTGCCCATAAAAATTCAAGTAAAATTTTGTAGCGATTCGTTTTACCACTTGTCCGTTGGCATTCGTTTTTCCACTTGTCTATTAAAATTTCACTTCTACTATGTGTCCGAGCACACATTTCGATTTTTTGCAGGTTTACTGCAAATTATGATTTGTTTAGGTTAGATACATTTTAATTAAAGCATATTTTATTTTATCAAACAAAAGAACTGTATTCGATCCGGAACCAAAAGTAACATCCATAGTCTACTCTAACATTATGCCGCCTCTCACCACGTCTACTCTAAAATTATGCCGCTCCTCCACGCGGCCCTAACGCTTTTTCGTGAGCGAAAAATCCTAATCCCCCGTCTATATAGAAGTTTCAATTAAAAAAAATTATTGTACTATTGTAAAAAGTTGTGTTATTGAGTAAATAATATTACATGGTAGTTTGTATCGATGAACCCACTACTCGACTCGTTCCATCATCGCTCGAATATAAAAGCGTGCGGCCGGAAGGACGGGATTATCTCACTTCGACTTTGATCAGGTGCAGATTCTCATTCCATTGGCCCGATACACATTTCGTAGTAGTGCTCTGTAGGGTGACGAAAAAGACTTGGAAGTGGTTTAAAATTAACCGGTTTTAGTCAACTATTTCGTTTGCAGTGTAAGCCTTTAAAAAAGTGCTATAAAAACCTAAATTAACCGGTTTTACCGCGTAAAAAGGAAGTATCATTCTATCTTCCTCATCATGTATTTATATGCGACTAAAAACTAGCTGTACAACATGGCTGCGCTTAAAAGATGTGCGGCAAAAATCGTCCGAAATTGTTCGAAACCGGTTTATTCAACAAAACTTATTTAACCAACTTTTGTTACCAAAAACCGGTTGATCGAACTTAAAGTCAGAATAAAACGGAAAATTTATCCGTTAATTTTTATCCGTTTGAGCACCGTGAGCCGTGCGAGAGGGAAAGGTCGCGGCTAGTGTGTGGGATTCGCCAGGTCGGGGTGGCACTAGCACCCCACGTGTGACGTGTGAGATGCTATTGCCACGCCGCGGTTAGGGATACACACTAAAACTCCTGTCCGATCCCGAGCGTCCTTTGTACGGACTGTGCCGAGCCCGGACGGACGGCGGCTGGTCGTCTTGGACGATCCTCCGACGCCGCCACCGGCTCTGACGGGATGGGAGCGTGGCGGACTGCTCCCTATCCCGCTCCGCCGCATGTTCGCGGACATGAAGGTCTCGCAGACGGAGGCGGCTGCGTCCCACGCTCTCGACCATGGCCTTCACCACGGTCGGGAGGGACAAATCCGCCCCGATGGCCGCGACGAGATCGCGGCGCTGCTCATCCCACTTAGGTTGTAACCGGTTTGACTATTTTTAACCGTTTCCAAGCCTTGGTGACTAATTATTGTGCGAGAATCATAAAATAATTAAATGTACTTAATTCTTAAATCAGTAGTCTAGTATAAAGAGCACGCTGATATAAAATAATGCGGTTGATAAAAGAGTATCCTCTTTTACTCCTTAATAATAACTTTGCCGTTCTGTGCTCAGCTATTAGTATATATAAAACAACAGGCATATAATTATTATGGAACTATCTGGAAGAAGCCGATTAATCTATACGCGTCTATTTTCCATACCAATTCAATATAGTAGGTACAGTTTTGCATATATGGGACCAATAATAATTGTACATTAAATAACGGAAGGAAGTAAGTCCAATATCCAAAGAATTCTCCAACAACAGAACCTTTGTGTTAATTTCCTTATAATTCTAAAAGAATGATTTATTGATGACCTCTATGTCCTTCATTTGGCCGTTTCCAAATGTCAAATATAAGACTTTCATTATTATTTTATAATGATACCGTTCGCGAGGTCTTTCCGTGATGATTTATTTTGTTTTATACAATTATTCACAGTTAAAATAGATGCGACGCCCATTTTATACGACAGAAAATTATAATTTAAATTAATAATATTAATCGATGGGAGTTGGACAGATTATGTTTTATAATAATAATTTTCGAAAATAAAAATTACAAATTCCATACTCAAACGAACAAAATAGGCAGACCGAGCCCCTAGCTCTCACATGGCCGGTTCCTACATCTTAATATTGTTACGTGCGAGCGGGGGTACGCACTTATGGATTGGAAGAAAACACCAGTTTTTAATTTAAAAGCTTTTATTGACTTACACAGCCGCACGCAGTACCTCTCTGCAGGGTTGCCCCTATACGCACGTCCAACGATGCACAGTCTCGACGATAAGTTAACACACCCTCAATACCGTCGCCGATATTGCGTAGACCACCTCCGATACTATCGCGTGTAGCTCGCTTCTGGTTCCTCTCTCGAACTACGCTACACACCTCCTTCACGTATCTATCCACCAAACTGGTCACTAAATTCACCACTTGATTCGTCTCTGTCCTCTATTAATCTTCTCTAACAACTCTTTAGTATCGCACTTGTTGCTTCACCGTCTTGGACTTAACTTAAAACTGCCCAGTAGGCGCGCCTTACGCTGTTTATATACCTGGAAGAATTTTCTAGAACCCGTCTATCTATCTCTGTCTTTTCTTTCCCGAACCTTCTGTTCGGGAACTTTCGTTTATACGTCTGTCCCTTTCTAACATCTATCTATCTCTTTCTCTCTTTTGTCGTCTATCTCTTTCTAACATCTATCTGTCCTTGTCTTTCTGTTCTAGATTTTTCTAGATTGTTCCAAAAGTTCTAAAACTAACTAGATGGTTTCACCATCGTTCGCCACAATATTCATTCATTGGCCCTACGATAAATTATACGATACGATACGATAATTTCACTATTACACGTCGATAGATTGTAATTTACCGAAAAATAATGCGTTAAATTTTAAGCAGTATGTTTACATCACAATATTTTGATAGTTTAAAATCTCGCGAGATAGTTTATAATCTAACGGTATTTACAATTTTAGGCTGACATATACATAAGTTTACGCACACAAGTTTTACAAAAATGCTTCACTTCATTTGACGCTTTTGTTCACGTGGACTCCATCAATACTTTTATTCGTTCGTTTCAGGTTCCATATTGATTAAGAGGTCCGTGTACAGCGAAGAATTAACACGAAAAGGTGGCACAAGTCTGCTGTTTTCGCCTTTTACCTATAGAACTATCTGAGAGAAGCATTCGCGGCTTTTGTGTGAGTCTTGGTTCGTCTAGTTTTTTGAAACATTACCCCAGCGATATAAAAAAGTCACTAGAACGTATAATTCTGTTATTACCGGGATTAATTCCATGGTTAATCTTGTAAAAACTTTCCGTAATTTATTATATCCGTTGCAATGATCCATAAAATAAGGGTAACTTAAGGGTAACTTGCTTAAGTTCAGGATGTATGATGTGTGTAAGCCGATTATATAGGTATTTATATAATCGAAACAACCCCAAATCCGAAAAACTCAACGGATATTGATCGAACCAAATTTTTTAAATGACTTGAACTTAAAAATATCGTTTAAATAATTTATTCAATTGAATTCAAAACAGATTAAAATTATTACTAATGAAACCTTTGAAGGAACTTAACTAAAATAAAAATTAAATATAAATTAAACTACACTAATAACATGTTGGTTGAGATCTAGCAGGGAATGGGGATTGTTCACTTTTTTTCAATCTGGCTATTTGAAAAACCATTTCGAGGAATAGTGTCCCTAATCATTTCTGTCTAGTTAAAATTCCAAAAAACGTACGATCTTCTTGTATTTTGTAAGAAATGCGTTTGACCTTTATTTGACCTTACTAAATCCAATCAGGTGGGCCGTCTGCCTGTTTGCCTGCTTCAGGTGTACAAAAAATTCTAGCTGTACATTATTTGATTTAAGTTATGTAACATGGATATTCCCTAAAGTCCACTTGAAATTTTTTTACGATAACTATAGAAAATAATAATGGTTGAACACGAAAAATTATAAGCCTAGCGACAAAATACACTAAAATGATCACGATACGTAATGAGTAATGACAGTGACATTTAAATAAGTAGCACAGATTACTATGATTATATATAGATAAAACTTGCTTTTATTATTTTTGTTTTCTAGGCAAAGAAATCAATGTAAACTTGTGCCTTATGACGTCATCGGAGAAATAATTTTAAAATCGAATTATAAAAAAACTAACGCTTAAAATACAAAAATATTCAAATTAGTATCTTAAAATACCCTATTTTACGTAATAAAAATATAAAATCAGAGGGAAATTTTTTGTGAACAATCCCCATTATTATATCAAACAGCTACAGAGGAAAAATTTTGTGCCCGCGCCAGCACGTTCAGTGAACCTGTTCAATAATAATATTAATACAAGTCACAGTCTCCTTCGAAATTCCCCAAAAAAACTGATCCCATAGCAACTATGTAAAAATACATAAATATCAGATTTAATGGTTTGCATGTCTTAGCCACAGACCTATTAAAAAAAACCCGATCGAGGAATATTGGCTCGCGGCGTCACATTTATTTTAGGGTTCCAGCTGCCAAGTACAAAATCTTAATGAACAAATTTGAGAATATTATACATTTTTTGTTTTAACCATCTTATATGAGGAAAAGTTGAAAAAGTGTCCACCGGTAAATAGCATGATATTTTTCGAAGACACCGAAATAACGCTAGCGTAGCAAATGGAAACGATTTTTTAATTTAAATTTTGCAGCAGTTATAAACAGACCAAAGTGTACCGAGTTGAAAATTTAATATTATTCATGACTTTCTTTAAAATTTCATATTTTAAAAATATTATTTTCTATTTACTATTTATAAATAATTGGGCGCTTAAAAATCATATAAAATTATATTCTAATGTTTGTCTATGTTATAAGATGGACTGAGAGCGTAAAGCGGTCACCTTTAAAGAATCGTTTAGTGAAGTTGACACGTGTACAGTACAGTGGTACAGTGGTAGTTGTAACATATAAGATAAAGTTCCATTTTATTTTGACCGTTGTCATGATTGTCGTAGGAGTCTGCGAAAACGACCTCTTTAGGCTCTCTGATCTCTTATAATTAGATACCTCTATGCGGCGAGACTTAATTCGTGAGACGCACTCTAGTCTGAATGTACGGAACTGTACTACATTAAAAATTAAACTATCTTAACAACTAACACTTCCTTCCAACGAAAGATAAAGTTGACCGAAATGAATCACTGTTGAAAAAACAAGGTTTTCCTTATTTAGTCATGTTGGTAGCATTCGTTTTCGTTAGATAACAATATCGTAGCTGATGTTACCATAAATGGAGGGTAGCTATTTAATAGCTTAATATATTGGAAATCTATTAACATACAAAACTGTTGCTTTTGCAATGGATGAATTATACTCTACAACATTTCTTAGAATATAATATTGGTACATCACATACAAGATTTGTGCAACCAATTAGTGCATTGATTTTTTGGTGACGCCGTTGCAATTCTCCAACAAATATCTACGTCGTCATGCCAAAGCAAAGGAAGTTTCGCAGCTACTATTAGTAATTAACTCCTGTAATATGACAACATTCTAAAAATGCCGTGTCTGTAAATTGAAGCTATTTAAAACAAAAACAACTGGAATACCCTATATACGCGATGGAGAACACTATACAATTTTTTTTAGATATCTTGTTTGATTGATAGCAAATTTTATGTAATAAATAGTGAGATATTTTTAATGCCGCGAATTCCGCGGCAAGTTTTTCCCGAGAGCGGTTTGTAGGTAGTTGTTCGGGTCCGCAAAATTAGCTTATTCCAACGCAGTTTTCACTAAAACGATTGCTTACATTCTCTTTTAAATACTGCGGTACTTTCTGCGTACCGCGTCCTAGTTATAACTAGGGATAATACGTAAATATTTATAACTAAGATTATAATCTTAGTTATAAATATTCACGTGGTAGAGCCATGTTTGAATCATTATCTTGATTGTAGCTCTTAGAGCCAGCTCGATTAGTGTGACACTCTCACAAAATATCAGCATGAAACGTTTAACCATCGTGCGAGTGTTCCGATAGCTCCCTTCCTACCCTAAAATCCCAATTCGCCTATTTTATCTCCATTAGTCAATAATATGTAAATACAGCTAAATTTACTAAAAAAATTACAAATAATAAATAGAGGACCAAAATCATTGATAGTTGGGAACGTTCGCAGAACGCTGGCCGCGTTACTACGTTGTATGGCAACGATTATGCGTTGCACATTAAGTTTTAATTTATTTTTAAGTTATTATTGTATTTACAAATATTTTAATAATGTTAATACCTAATAAAATTTAATACAAAAGAGTAATTCGCGTATATAAATAAGTCTGTATTTAAATATTAGTTGAACCACTTAAATATATGTAAACTATTACTAAAGGCGCCTCGTAAATAAACTTAACAAGTGGTCATCCCCATAAATGGATAAAGAATTTTTATGGTCCCGCCTCTAACTTTTCGGGAGCTATTTTATTGGCACAAATTTGCTTAGAAATTGGTAAATATGTGTTCGTAGGCCAAAGGTGTCAGCTCTCAAGGTTATTACGGAAATATATTAATACTTCGTTAAAATTAAACGATTGTGACCATCACATATTAGGGTACCGTAGTCAACTCATATATAAAGAAATACAAAAACACATACTAGTATTGTACATCTGCAAAGTAACTAAGCTAAACAAACAACCTAAGTATATATTAAAAGTATAATGACTTTATAAACTAATACAATAAAAGAAAACTTATTAATATTGTATTCTACCCATAGTCCCTCAAGACTATAAGTAGAATATTGAGCCTAGATCACCGTCTTCCATCTGTAAGGTGCCCAAAAGGCTGGCTACGTTTCCTCGCTGGATGGTCATACTGATCCGTTGCCCGAGGTAGGCACCAGCCCTCTGATCACACGAAGAGTCAACGAGTCGTTTTGATAAATTTTGGTAGAGCTAAATATATACATGAACCGCTAGGGCCGATCTCAAATTCCTAGAAACAGAGTAAATAATGGAAAATCTGTTTATGAATTTATGCCAGGAACTAAATCCGATACCCGTGCGCAGCTAAGCCAGTAAAAGCTTAGACCACTTGACCACAGAGGTCGTAATAATAAGTATTTTTGTTTTGGAATTCCGTAGCCATTTTGACAGAAACGATAACCGTCATGCCTGTCTGTCATGTTTGTATATCAGTTATTTGTCTCTAAAATTATTTATGGATAAAATTGAGTACAGCCTCTTTATATAGGTACACAATGTACTCTTTGGTATAGCCCATAGAGTACATTAATATAATAGGAGACTGTAGCCCAGGCACGATTCTGGAGCGGCCATCTTGGACGAAGCAGTTTAATTCTTTTCGGAGAAATCGAAATGTGTAGGCCAAAGTGACCGCTGGGACATAATATTATCTGTACGTCGACAAATCGCATCACATTGGCCACGGCCAAAGCGCAAAGGGATCCCTTTCGCCGAATGTTCAAGATCAGTGCAGAGAACTATATTGAGGTATAATCGATTGTTACCCGCTAAAAACATGAAAAATAATAATAACAGCCCATAAACGTCGCACTGCTAGGCTCAGACCTCCCATTATAGGGGGAACGGACAGTATACCCGCAACGCTTGTCCAAGGCGGCTTGGCAGGTTTGACACCATCGATTATCTTCATGTGTAGGTTTTATCGCGATGCTTTCCTTCATCGTTAGCAGTGATAATTGTGACAGTATGCGCATAATATCAGAAAACTGCCTAAGTGATGCATGCTTTCCGACTAGGATTCGTAACCGTGCCCTTTTTGAGCGTTGGACGTGCGCGCTAACCACTAAGCCACAGATCTACACAACTAATAATTCCCCCCGATATACCTGTGCAGAAGATAAATTTAATAAACAACGACATTGTAGGCATCGTGTAAGCGGGACAGAGTTAAGAATGCATAGCAAGCAGCACTTTGCCTTTTAAGGCCTGCGAATTAAATTCAAAATACATTATTTACATGTCGAGAGCAGATCTGCATTATCTGCGCGAACTATAATTTATTTATTACTTACTATACCAGGGCTCTAACCGCTAACAATATAAAATAAATAGAAGCTTGAAACACAAAAATTAGTGCATATCGATGTACACACTACATGTAAGTTGCAAGCGTGGATAGCATCCTTTCTGTGAACATTAATAATAATTGTTGAAGAAATATATTATGTGGTAGTACTCAAATGAATAAAAAAGATTATATTATTTTAGGTTGGTCACACTGTTTTCTACTACTTATTAAAAAAATTCTGTTCTAAATGTTTGTCGAAATAAACTTGATTCTAATATTGATATTTTTCAATTCAAAGGCCTATAACTTTAGCATAATCGTTTAGGTGATTTGGTACATCCCTACTTGTAAGAGGGATCTTTCAACAAGACTGGAAAAATGAGTTTGATATACAAAAATATGTTTTTAATATTCAATCCAGTGAACTATGGCGCTATCTATTCATATATGTTTTGGGAGCTATTCAACTGATTTTACAAGCCGATTGTCATTCCTAATAAATCTTCCTTTAAAAATGTATGACTAAGATAAACATTATTACAGCCTTTTAGTAAATTTATACATAAATTCTTGTCATGTTCATAATAATGTATGGCGGATTCGTGTCACATACTAACGAAGCTTTATTCAATATGTTATATCAGATTCACAAATAAAGGCCTAAGGACACAAATGAATGGCGAAAACAATCGGCAAAGCATGTGTCGGACCACAAACATTGAATTGTTCCGGAGATATGATAAATGTCCACACTGTTTTCGTTATTTTCACCTTTGTTGCTTTTACGGACCCCTCAAAGTGCTTGTACAACACGCACTACTAGAACAATCCACAGCCAGGTGGTAGGATATTTGCCCGTATGGATAGCTACCTGGTCTAGAGTATACCTCCATAAGAACCTTAAGTTGTGTTCCAACATTAGTGACCAGTTTCCAGCTTCCTTTTAGAGACATTAGTGTTACAAATGTCAATAGACGATTGTAACCGCATTCCATCAGGTGGGCCGTCTGCTTGTCGCCTGAACTCACGCAATAAAAAATGACCAATATTATAAATGCGAAAGTTTAGTTGAATGTTTGTTGCTCAATGACGCCGGAATGGTCGAACGGCTCTGGATTTAATTTGGCACAGAGATGGATTATGAATCGGAATAGTATATAGGCTGCATTTTATCGCAGAAAATGTACGGTGCCCGAGGGATCGCGATAACGCGAGCGAAGTCGATGGCAAAAGTTAGTAATATTATAAATGCTAATTTGAGTTTTGACTGTATACCTTAACTATGGAACAGATCGTTACGAAATTATACATGTATGTTGTCAGGGGTATAGAAAAGAACAGGGGTATAGAAAGAAACAGAACACAACATCAACACAACAACAAGGCCGGGCGGCCTGTCGTAAGTAGCGACAAAACAATCGACAGCCAGGTCGTAGGGCATTTGCCCGACTGGATGGCTACCACCCCTGGTCTAAAGTATATCGCCATAACAACCTTGAGTTGTGTTCCGGCATTAGTGACCAGGTTCCAGTCTCCCTTAAGAGAGCAGCAGCGCATTTGTAGCCTCTTTCGTGTTAAAAATGTCCATAGGCGATGGTAACCGCTTTTCATCAAGTGGGCTGTCTGCCTGTCTGCTGAACTCCTGCAATAAAAAATAAAATAAAAAATCCAGAAAAAGTACTGTTCCCAGGGGTTAAACGAATATAGCCAAAAAAAGATGGCGCTGCGAACACGTTTTATCGGCGCTACCGTTGCCACTCTCTAACACATATATCTATCTATGCCTGTACATTAAAACCATTAAAAAACAACTGGAATAAATAGACTACAGAAACGAAGGAGAACGCGATGCGATTTATTTCAGATTTCTTATCCGTTTATTTGGGATTTTTGCTGATCGACAGCTAATTCTTAGACTTCAACTCTGCGTTATGCTTTAATCCTGGGAATCTCGCGGGAATTTATATGGCATAATTTAAAATCGGTAGGAAATTTAGTGTAAGTATAGTATTGTGTTTTTAACCGACTTCGAAAAAGGAGGAGGTTCTCAATTCGTCTGGATCTTTTTTTTTTTTTTGCTTTTTTTATGTATGTGGCGCGCGGGTGTTAGCACTGTTACAAGTGCTCTGTACAAATAATTGACTTATAAATAATTTAGCGGGACTATAATAACTTTCTCGTAATAATCAAGTAATATAAAGGATAATAGTGAGAAGTGAATAATAATCATATAAAATAAATAAGATAAATCAGTGTAATTGGTGTAAAATAAGTTATAAACTATTTTCAACGACCTACCTTCTATCTCGGTACATTATTATTTAAATCGTGCGACGAACTTATACTGCGTGCCTATTATTAAAGAGTCGTAATAACACACTATTATTTTTTTGGAAATACACGTTATATTCGTCTGTACAAAATGGCCAAATGTGGAGCGTGTGGAAAATTCCTGTCATCAACAGACTGTATACGCTGCAGCAAATGTACAGCGGCCTTCCACCGTGCGTGTGTCGTTATTCCTGAAGCAGCCACGGTCAAGAGCTCCTGGCTTTGCCCAGGATGCAAATGTAAAGTTCCACGGGAGGATGCAGGGTATCCAGCCTGGAAACTAAGTTTAGTGAAAGTGGTCCCGTGGGAGTGAACGTCTTGGAAGATACTATTGCCGACCTTAAGCTACAGCTAAATGAGCGTGAGCAGGAGTTCCTATGCAACGATTTGGAGATAACTGGCATACCGGAAGAAAAAAACGAAAGCCTGATGCGCATAATTAAGACAATATCGGTCAAGTTGGGAGTAGAAATCGAAGAGAGAGATGTGGTGCAAGTAGAACGAGTTGGATCGACACGCCGTAACCGGGTGGAGGCAAGTGACGGAACCCTAGGTTTAAATAGTGCCAACCTCGTGACGCCACGACCCAGAAGCATTGCTGTGCGTTTCTCTCGTCGCGCAACTCGTGATGAATGGCTGCGCGCGTCCCGCGTGCGCCGCCTGCTCACCACCACGGACGTCGAGGTCGGCGGCCCACCAGGCCGTGTTTACATCAATGAGCGTCTCACACGGACCAATCAACACCTTTTCTATTGTACCCGGCAAGCAGGTATGCGTATGAAGTGGAGATATATTTGGACTAAAGATGGAAAGATTCTAGCTCGTAAAGAAGATAGCCAACCGGTATTCCTTGTCCGATGTCAAAGAGATCTTAGCAAAATTTTTGGTGGAAATGTAGTTTGATACGTAAACTGCATTCTAATTGTCGTTTTTTTAAATATTTTCAACTTTTCTTGCTATTTATTGTGTTTTATGTTGTTCTCATTTTTTTTACTGTAATTTTTTCTGTAAGTGTTTTATTTGATAATGTTTTTACATGCCTTATTATACATACTTATTTTACATTAAAATGTCTAGCGGTGGTACTCAAATATTTAAATATCGCTTTGTGTTTTGAAGAATGTTTTGTACTCACCAAATTTCCTATAATATACGTACGAGTATCTATTCATAATGTAAGTATATATGAATTTTATTACAGTTTACTTTCGTATAAAATAAAGTTTATACAAGTATTATATAACTTTATTTACTTATTTTCCCCAATATTACTCGTCATTTTATATTATATCACTATAATTATATTTAAATACATTTATCTATTTAATTGCCTGCTATCTGAATTTTATAATATTTATATTACTTACACAATTCTTCTGTTAAATATACTGTATAGGGGACATTTTATCATAATTAATTTAATTAAACCATATAATTATTTTCATATAACATGTAAATTATTCAACAGGGATTACACTTATGTCACATTTTGAATGGAACATAAGCGTAATTTTACTGAGTTACATAAACCTTGTAAATCTATAATTAGCACATCCTTTATAAGTCATGATTGTTGAAAAATTCCTTAAAGTTAGCTTACATAATGTTGGTTCCTTAGGAACATACCATGATGATTTCATCTCTTTATTTAATCAGTACAAAATTGATATAATGGCCGTCAACGAGACATGGTTGCGACCGGGGGAGGAGGGGCGCGCGCCCGTCGTACCCGGCTACCGGTTGCGTCACAAGCCGCGGTCCGCAGCCGTGCGCTCGGGCCGTGGAGGTGGTGTAGGTTTTTATCTTAAACCAGATATTAACGCGCGGATATGGCGCTACCCTATTAGCCCTGAATATGAATTAGTTGAACAAATGTGGCTAAAACTTAAAGTTAACGGTAAACAAATTGCGATCGGTACCGCGTATCGTCCACCGTGGCAAGACTTGGATGTTTTTTTGGACGCTGTAACTGATGCAATAAGCACTCTAAGCGACTGTGATAACTACATATTATTAGGAGATTTTAATGTAAACTTGTTACATCTAAATGAGTGCAAGGCGCAAAAAATTAATAATTTTATGAATTGCCTTAGTTTAAATCAATTAGTAACTACAGCCACCCATCACACAAACACTAGTGCAACTTTGATTGATCTCGTTTGTACCAATCTTCCAGCCAGAAATATACACGTTCAGGCATTTAGATCGATAAACAGCCATTCAGTAATTCACTGTGAATTTAAAATAAAATGCGATAAATTTCAGCCATTTATTGTAAGTTTTAGACCAATAAAAAACATAAATCGCAATAATTTTAATAACGATATTTTTAATTTAAATTGGAAAGGCTTCTCTTCAATTGAATCTATTGATGAAACGGTTGATATCTTTAATCATAACATTTTATCTGTATTTGATGTTCATGCGCCACCTAAAAAATGTTTTATTAGAGACCGAACATATCCATGGATTACCGATACAGTAAAGTTAATGATGAAAATGAGGGATAAAGCATTAGATAGTTACCGGAAATTAAAATTGGATTCCAAAAAAGAATACTATAAGCAATTAAAATCTTTAGTTCAGACAACCTTGCATTTCGAAAAAGTAGCATACTTTCGACATAATATTAACTGTAAAATTAAAGAACCTAAGCTATTGTGGAATAATATGAAAAGAACCTTATTACCACCAAAACAAGAATTAGATCTACCATCACATTTTAATGATCCTACTCTTATTAATGACTGTTTTCTTAATGTTCCCGGTAATGCTACAACTAGCATCTCACACATGACTTACTACGTATTTCACAGATATAGTGAAGCGTCATTCAAAATCGTCCCTGTAGATAAAGATACTATTTCTCGTATCATACTAAATCTTAAATCAAATGCTATTGGTTATGACGGTATATCCTTGGAAATGCTAGTTATGACTTTACCTCATACATTGCAATACATCACCGATATAATAAATAAGTCAATTATATCCTCAAAATTTCCTGACTTATGGAAAATTGCTACTGTTAGGCCGATACCTAAAAAGTCCAATCCGGTTGATGTTAAAGATCTTCGACCTATTAGTATTCTTCCCTGTCTTTCTAAAATTTTAGAAAAGGTAATCTGCAACCAATTAACTGTTTATTTGGAAAAACATAGCTTATTACCTGCATTACAGTCGGGATTCAGGCAGAAACGTAGCACTTCAACTGCACTTCTAGATGTTACTGATAATATTATCTCAGCCCAAGATAAAGGCATGTGTACCTTGTTAGTGCTGTTGGATTTTTCTCGTGCTTTCGATGCAATTAACACAAACCTTCTGTTGTGCAAACTTGCTTATTATGGTTTTGACCAAAGAACAATTCTTTGGTTTCATAGTTATCTGACAAATCGACAACAGTTCGTAGAATTAAAGACAAGAAATGGGAATTGTGTATCATCACCACTCACTGTGTTAAATAGAGGTGTCCCACAGGGATCTATTTTGGGGCCTATTCTGTTTATCCTTTATAGTGCGGATATTACCAATTCAATACATAATTGCAAGTATCATATTTATGCTGACGACGTCCAGATTTATATCTCATTTAAACCACATGAATGTCAGCAAGCTATTAACGATCTAAATGAGGACCTACAACGGTTAGCTAAATGGTCTAATAATAATTGTTTATTATTAAATCCTAATAAAACTAAATATTTAGTCTTTGGTACAAAAAATCAATTAAAGAAATTGCCTTCAGCTTTAAATGTTACATTGATGGATAAACCTATAGATAGAGTAGACGACGCGCGTAATCTTGGACTACAGTTAGACGCACACCTGAGATTTGAAAAACACATAGCTGAGTCTGTAAAAAATTGCTTTTATCGCCTCAGGGTCCTGTACAAAATAAGGTCATATCTGGCAGTGGATTTACGTGTACAGCTGACTGAATCACTAGTCTTGTCCAAGTTGAATTACGCTGATACAGTTTACGGACCTCGGCTTTTAAACAAAACTGATCGATTAATCCAGCGCGTTCAAAATGCTTGTGCACGTTTTTGTTTTTCAGTACCTCCAAGGAGCCACGTATCACCGTTTCTAAATAAGCATCATGTACTGAAAATGAAACTTAGGCGCAAACTGCATTTGGCTTGCCTTCTATTTGGTGTCCTTAAGTACAAAGAGCCTCAGTACTTGTATAATAAGCTCAGCTGGGTAGCCAGAGGAGGGGTAGTCAAAGGTAGACAATGCTCCCGTCAACTAGCGTTCCAATTACATAAATTGACATGCTTTAGAGGTAGCTTTCGTTATGCTGCATCTAAGATATGGAACAATATACCACCACCATTAAGGCAATTAAATCACTCGACTTTTACTTTTCGTAAGAACTTGAAGAATTACCTCTTAGATGAGCAACGGAAGCTAGAAAATGTCAATATTAATCTTTCTTATATAATATAATATTTTCTTCTGCCTCTAACAATACTATTTCTGTTTATAAATATGTAATATATATCATGTGTATCATATATAATGAATATTTATTTTATCGGTATCCCCCAAATATTTGTTTAAATTCTATGAGTTCATATTTATTTATTATTATTCACACTATATGTATATATATACATATAAATAACAGTACAACATCCGTTCGTCCTAGGGTGCAGTTGAAAACCAGCGTCAGGCATCCGCAGTTGCCTGGCACATGCTGAACTGCACCTATTTGGTACCACCGCGAGACTTTCTAAATCTTATTACCGTACCGTGTAATTCATTCCATCTCTGTCTCGTTGTGTGTTTACTAAATAAACGTCTTTTCTTTCTTTCTTTCTGTATGTTCGCCGATTACTCCGTGATTTATGATCCGATTTACGTGATTATTTTTTTTCGACGCGGAATAGCTTCTAATTGGTCTCCTAAAAATTTTACATAGTTTGGCCCAGTAGTTTTCATTTTACGATCATTTTTTTGTTCCCGGTTCTTGGGACCTATATTTTTTAAGAAGCGCGGCACCATTCGTAGGTCCACCCATACATAGCTAGACACTAAAAAGTAACAAATAAAAAATTAAAACTTCGTTTAAAAAAACCGACTTCAAAAACTAAAACATCTTGAAGTCGGTGCAAAGCAAAACATAAAAATTACTATATTTTGAAAATTACTAAGCACCGACTTTAAGATGTTTTAGATAATATATATTAATAATAATAGCTTTAGAAATAAGTTATTTTATACATTTTAGTTTTTTGGTTTTTGAAGTCGATTTTTTTAAACGAAGTTTTTATTTTTTATTTACATTTTTGTATGTTGTCTGTTTGTTCGGGATTGACATAAAAACTACTGGGCCGATTATAATGCAGTTTGCGCTGATCGATAGTAAATTGTCCGGATAATAAAACTACGTTTTAATGGTTTGAAGTGCGGTAATTTATTCGATTTTGTTGGCTCAACTTTACAATAATGGACACTGAATTTTACGAAAATCAAGTTTAGGGGTATACATACGCCTTATATATAGACACTAGACCTCTTATTTAGGCTAGGAAACAAGTTTTTAGGGTCCACCAACAAGTTTTGAATGAATAATGGGAATTACAAAAATACGTTTGATAAACAAGGTTATAATAAAACTACGTTTTAACGGTTTTAAGCGCGGTAATTTATTTGATATTTGAAGTTGGCGGTAGGCTGAATAAAAACTTTGACAATACACGTTTGACAAATGTCATCTTTGTCTTCCGTGACCACGGCCACTGAAAAGCGGCCGAAACGTCGGATAAACCTAAATCAAATAAATTACCGCGCTTAAAACCGTTAAAACGTAGTTTTATTATGTGTACAAGTCGCGAAAACTTAAGAAAATATTATAAATAAGGTTATGTCACTTTTGTTGAAAAAAACTTTGATTTGTCTTTAGGAATACACTTACACATGATATATAAACACTAAACCGTTTTTTAGTTTAGTAAACAAGTTTTGAATTAGTTATTATAATTTTAAAGTACATAATAATAAATCACAGTATACTGTCACTTTTTTCACTTTACGACGACAAGTAAATGTTACCAAATCAGTATGTCAATAATATCGATTTTTTTATTCGAATATCATTCGATATTCCAATAATATCCATTTTGAAATACGAAAATTATTTGCTTATATATTACGAGTTTGAATGAGTAGTATTTGTAATCGATTTATTTTTATTACAAACATCGATGCATTAGGCGGCACTATGAATATTTTGCCGCGTTTTTATTTTTTAATAATGAGCGACTACGAACTGGTGCAAGGACAGTGTTTCACACGACCAGTAACTTAAACGGTGAGTTGGTTGGGTTGGGTTAGTGTTTAGACCAAAGCCAGAACCAACTGTTCTCCATTTATTTATTGATAACTATTTAAATGGTGGTTACAACTCGGTTGTGACATTTGTTGACCGCTGTCATGGTACACTTGCTTTGCTCGCTAGGCTTGTGGGCTTTAGTCCGCGTTTTAAGACTGTATTTAATGTTTTTTACATTGACCACTAACTTTTCTTCTGCATTTCTCATCTTTAGACACAATAAATAAGTACACCATTTTGAAAAAAAATAGTAAAGTTATGTTTACAAAAAAAAGCATATCTCAAAAACTACATGTCTCCTAGACATGGGGGTTGCAGGAGGGAGAAGTACTCTTTCCCCCTTCCCCCTCCCCCCTCCACTACTTAAAATTCAGTGTCCATTATTGTAAAGTTGAACCATCTTGTTTATTCCGACGTAGTTTTATTATGTAATACAAGCCGCGAAAACTTAAGAAAATATACAATTTTCTGGACTTAAAATCCGTGATATTTTATATCCCGAGAATCCTACAGATATTTTTTTGGGAGAGGTTTAAAGTGGCCGACAAGATCGAAAAAAAAAATCCGCGGCGAAATTTTCACTGATCGATAAAATCTTTAGTAAAACAGTTGTTATTATGTAGCCTTTAGCAACATTACTTATTCCTAGTGTGACGGGAATTTCTGGGATTCATGTATTTTCATACTCAAAAATACACTGTCTTGTTGACCTATAACAAACCTATAAACATAACCTTTGATTTTATATTTACTAAAGTAACTGTAATTTTTATTACCTGTCCAATATGGAAAAAGTCGCGGGCAAAATGCTAGTACATCAGAAAACTATGTTTTAACGGTTTTATGCGCGGTATTTTATTTGATTTTTATTATTCCGACGTTTCGGTCACTTCACGAGCTGTGATCACGGAAGACTAAAATAAATACCATAAAGGAATACATCGTCATGGCAACCACAATTATAGTGTAATTTTACTGCGTTGCTCTCAGGTTTGTCCCACCTTCGCTAGATGGCTTTACGGGTATTTTAAATTAAAAATTAATTTTGTCATTTCTAAAATTTAAATTAACGTGAGCAATGCTGACGTGAGAGAAACATGAGAAGGCTGTCTAGGATATTGTTTTATTATAGCTATTTATTCAAAAAAGACAAAGCAGCGGACAGAGGCTACTAAAATACAAACACTTACGCAAACTTTAATCGGTATTTGTCTAAACTAAATTTCAATAATATATACAGAAAAAATCTGCCTCAATGTCATTTGTTTTGCGAAATCGAAAAATCTTTCTAATAAATACTCGACTTATAGGATTATTATAGAAACAATGCCAAACGTATTAACAAAGAATTTGAGGTCTTATTTGCATATAGATTTAGGATTTAAATCAGAATAATCCCACGAGATAAAGCTGCGATACCTCATATCTTATATCTTAAAAATTACTTAACGGATATTGTTTAAATAAATTCTCGTTGGAAGTACTTCTGAAACTACACCCTAATTTTTTTCATTTCGAAATGTTCTCATCGTCTATTAGCAAAAGTAAAATACTTATTCATTAAAGAAATCGTCGTGATTTTTTAAGTTGACTATCGACACCTTACACTACTACATAGTCATAATAGAAGTCCATAAACGGCCCACTGCTGGACTCGAGTCTCCCAATTTATAAGGGAAGGATAGTATAACCACCACGCATGTCTAAGGCGGATTGAAGCCTGTGATTGTTTCTAGTTTCTATTTAATATAATTTTTACAGACGGACAGAGCAGAGCACTTGTGGAATGGAGGTCGGCCATCTTAGGAAGGAAGCTACCACAGACAAAATACATGTTATAGATCTGTCAAGTTTATGGATTTGTTGCGTTCCCTTTAACATTTTGTAAGGCGAATTGGCAGGTATAATATATCGGTTCTCTCGATAAGTCTTGGTAAGTGTAACAACGTGCAAAGGTAAACCAAACAATTGCTGGCACTCCAACCATTCATTGACATCCAGATAATTAAAAAAACCTTAATATTATGATTGTATGGCTACAAAACAAAATAAAAATATTTAGATGCACTAATGTTTTGAATAATAGTATGGTGGCAATCATTGTAGTTGGGTGCCAAAAATAGTGTATCTCTCCCTCATCTTTCACCTTTTCTCAGTAATTTGGGGTCGGCACAATATGTCTTATAAAGATAATAGAGGAGTATGAAAGGACCATACTCCTCTATTCTGACATACGTCCTCTGTCACACTACAAATCAACATATCATCCTTCACCCAGTTCATCCAACAATAGTATATTACCCATATATAGCGCAATACAGACTACACCTCTCTGTCTTTCGTACATATAGAATCACACAAGAAAAGTTACTGTGCCATACATAGACCAGACGGACGGACAAAGCAAAAACATAAAATTCCCTTTTTACGAAAATTACTATCTAACCCTAGAAGATTAAAAAACTATTTGTGACTAATTCCCCAAATATTATATTCTACCACGATTTTTTAAACGTGACTACATAGTAATATAGCGTCCGGGTTCCAAAGGTGTTTGTAAGCATTTTTTTTTTGGTAAAATAAAACACAACACAAATAAAAATATTTTTATGTATGTATGTACAATCACCGTGAAAAATCGTCCGCAACGTATAATTGGATTGACTGAATACGTTAAAATTGACCTTTAACTCTTTGGAATGTACTGACGTGTTCAAAAATAATTTCAAAGTAATTAATTATTTACAATATGACGGTTTCCAAAAACGTGACTTCACTTTACATCTTTAGACGAAAGTACAGGGGTGGTATTTGTTGGGTGGTATTTGTTGGCTGGAATAATGTTGAGACTAAGTACAATTTAGGACTTTCTTATTTCTATTTTCTACTATTTATTTTATCTCTGTTTTTGTCCTGAGAAAAATTTTCCTTTAATTTTCTCAAAAAAAAGGTGTTATGAAGTTCCTTCAAAGCTAGCAGCGCGTTAGTAACACCTCCGGTGTTGCAAATATTCATAGGTAACGAGCGGTAAGGACTTTCAATCAGATGAACCGTTATATACTGTGTGGTAAACTCCATTAATGAAAAAAGTTGTCTCGTCGTCGTCAGTCACGAAGTAATCGAGTGTAATAGTGGATTGCATTTTAAAAGATATCTCACCCTCTCCTTATAATAGAGTTGCAGAATCTCTGCTAACCTTGATATTTAGTCTTTCTTGGATCGGTTCTAACTGCATCTCGTAGATGAACAACGCACTTAACAAGTTGTTTCATTTGCAAAATAAGTATTTTTCATTTGTATACATTTTTGCCAACTTTTATACAGTTAGCTCTAGCACGAAAGAAGTATTTTTCTTCCTTGGCTTTTAAAATGAAAAAACTACCATACACGATAATACAGGTAAAAAATAATTGCTTTAGAATTTCTCAGGATAATCAGCTGTGATGCACAGACAGACACAGGATTACAGATATTTTACTTTCTGAGTCATAAAAATAACATATTATTAAATAAGAGACAAAAATATGTAACAATAACAATATGTATTGTACATAAGATGAAACATACATATCGAAGAAATTTAAAACGAAATGAACAAGTTTTCGTCAAGAATGTACTTACCTTTTTTGGCCAATGTAAATTTTAATAGGCAATACAAACTAAGCGGTGTTTAAATCGCATCTTTGAATGTATTTTAATGTTTATTGAATATTCCACTTAAATTAGAGTAGGATTTAATTCTTTTAGTATACCATTGTCATTTGGTAAAACAACATTTTCGTTATGTCTGTCATTTTAGGTCACAGTAATTTTTATTGTAATTTACTGTGTCTTGATTAATTTGGACAAACAGATAGGTATGGAAACAGATGGTCACACAATGGTGTAGTGATACCGACGAACAACTAAACATTCTGGATGTGAAATAGAACTTCAAAAGTACTTTCAACAACTAAAGAGTTTATATTGAATAACGCGCATAGAATATAGGCATTGGGTAAGCTTTCGGTACCGAGTATACCGACCATACCGATTCCTCACCACTGCTGCCGACGACAAATCAACAACTCATAAGATGGTGATAAATACATTTTCAAACGCATAAAATTTGTGTTCCCTTCAAATACATTAGAAGTTTGTCAACACTACGGAACTCTGTGTATAGACTGACCTGAATTTGTATTGTATGTATGTATTGTATTTACAATAATATGTTATCACAACGCCTAGCCGGCTCCCTGATGACCTTTTGCCTCGTGCCTACATCGATCAACAGGATCAGTGTGGCGATCCAGCGAGGCGACGTAACCAGTCTCCTGGGCGCCTCACTAGTGACCGGTTCTTATATCTTATTATTCATTCTCCATCTGTTGAATTACTTACCTGAATCGTGCCAAATTTTATCGGTAATGAAACAAATGAACGGTCAGTAAGATAAGGAACGGGCCATCATAGAAGACGGTGACTTAGTCACCGCCTTATTGTTATAAATATTATCCATTGATTAGGTTTAGTTGTTGAATTTTCTTTATTACTTATATTAGTTTAATAATATTGTAAATAAGATATTTTCCATTCATCAGAAAAAAACGACATCAATTTATTTATATTACTTCCGATAAATTAATAGTTTACATTGTTTTAAATGTGTTATGGGTAATTATCTATTGTATTGTCACAATAAACGTAATTACTTGAAGTAATTATAATTACATGTTGCATTGTTAAGATAAGTAGGTTTGGTCGCAACTTTACTCGCAATGACTATGTAGGGGACAAGCCGGGGACTACAGCTTTGGTGGCCAATTCAGAGGGCGGCAAATTGAAACTTCGCAGGCAAATATACGTAAGACTCATTTCCAACGCAACTTTAACCACTGAGACGTTCAATACTTTAATCACATAAATTACTTTTCGCGGGGCGCGTCGGTATAGGTTAAGACAGACGCACGCGTGTCCCTCAGTGGGCGTGATGCTGGGGGGCGATGATGATTAAAGTAAACATATAGGCGAGCGGGGGCGGCATTTTTCAGTCTGCCCCCCCCCCCCCCCTTATAAAAAAATAAAGACCCGGGGCTGCGCTTGCGCTCGCTTAGCCACCTATACTTTCATTTTTCTTACAAGATAATTATAATTGTGTTGTGTCTTAAGATTCATTAAATGATTAATATAAAACATTTCTACTATAATATCTAACTTTAGACATGTCGTTTAAGTTTTCCAAGACATTTTAACATATCTAAATACTGTAATTCATTGCAAAAATTCTGTTTCAAAATGATCTTCCAAGGAAAAACAATGTATGCATATACTGTGGGAGGATCGCGCGGTGCAAGGAGTCTATCTAAGCTGAGCAACGGGACGGCGATAAAGGGCCCAATTTTCCTATGTTGCGAACATATTCAAAATAGGATTTCATTGCGATAGTGTAGAAAATTTTTATTCTACTAAATCCACAACATCTTGGTATTACCATTAACAATGGCGTCAGCCGAAATGAATATTGAAAACATTAGCAAATATTCGCGAAATAATCGCAAATATTTGCTAATAAATATTTATAAAAATAGAGTGGTGTGCTACGTGTACGTCCTTAACAGAATACCGAAATCGGGCAAAACTACGGTTGAGACGAGTTTATGGCGATTTTGACGACATAATAATAGCAGAATTGGCCCCAGTTATTGCTGGAGATACGTATTAGAATAAAAAGCAATCTATTTTTATTGCTGGACTATAGCAGGCAGAATAGGCACCTAATAAGAAGAGAATACAGGCGCCTATAGACATATGCAATACAAAAAACAATGCCGGCTTTATTTATAATGCAGGCTGTCCAACGTACGCGGGCGCAGGGTCTTAGGGGGCTCCGAGCGTGGTCAGTGCTCTCAAAGATCCTGCGCCCATGTCATGGTCGACGCTGGACGCGATAGCAAAACAAGGCGCGCCACAAGCGGCTCGTTTATACAATAACGATTGTTTCAACGTGAAATCAGACTTAATGAGCTTTTTTAAAAAGGTTTTTAAATACAAGCTTTTGAGATCCTGGATATCATGTAGCAACAGAGTGCTAGCCAAGACAAGTAAAACGAGCCCAAATACGACGAATCTATCTTGTTTAGTGCAGGAGTTCCTATGGCCAACTTCCGACTCCATGATCACATCAGCTCCATGGTACCTTATTATTGCATTGTCACGCGATATACATATGCGTGCAAAATTTCAGCTCAATCGGAAACCGAGAAGATGATCAAATTTATCTTGCAAGATTCCACCCGAACTTACATACAGACATCCATTGCAAGTTAAATAAAAGCTTGTAAAATAGATAATTAAAGATTATATTGACGTAGTGTCACATTATTCCTTTAACCCCTTCCTAAAACATACTTTTTACTCGTATACCCTCAGAGCAAGAACTCTATTAGATAGATAGTAAGGAAAAAAGAATGCTTTATTACCATATTTTTGTCTCAATTATCAAAATAGGCCAAATTGGGAGCTAATGAAATAAAATATTGTATACTTTCTCTATTCCACACATCAAATTGTGTAAAAGTGAGAATGAATCTACAGTATCTATTCTGTAGCTATTTTAGCACGGTTTATATGAGAGTTCTTGTTCTGAACGTGTACCTATTGCTTTCTGACATTATTATTTTAAAATTGCGCCACTTGTACTCGAATTTCCTTCCACTGGTGCAAATACAAGTATTCCATTTTGAACATGAACGTGAAGTTATTCGTAAGGTAAACCACGACACAAAAATCACTGAATTAATGTCACACACAATTACCTATAAGCGTGTATAAACTCTAAAAACTTTCTTAGAAATTAAGTTGTAAAAAGGTACCTATAGAACTCGAGTCTGTAGACTTATTAAAAAAACCGCTCAATGTAAGTACCCGGCTTAACAGTCTAGCGACATTGCGAAAGCATATCAAGATAATCTTAATCTTAAGTAATCTTCTAATCATGTGCGGTCGGCACATGTTCCTTCCATGCTTCTCATTCTGGCATATACCTATATACACTGTAGTTATGTAGAATTTCAGTTTTCAGAATTACTCTTTTTTTAGACTATAATTAATTCATCCATGGTAAAGATTTGAATAAATAAATACAATATTACGTTCCATTTATACTTTATTTTATAATATTCATGTTCATTAAAATAACAATTTAACAACTAGTTAAAATAACTTAAAATATAATTATAAAAAAACAATTCGATTCATACATACTTACTTACATAAAAAGGCACAATTAAGTTTTGTATAATACACATCACTTGACTTATCCCAAAACGTAAACAAAGATCGTAACGATGTTTCTTCAGTTATTTTTTACTTTTTTGAAGAAATGGGGTTATATTCGTTTCCCAAATCGTAATATCATATTATTCTCTTAGCTTACTTTTGAAAATTTGAGGTAATAGAGCTTTTTCAAAGAAAATTGGTTTGAATAAGATCCGTTGAGTAGTTTTTCAGATACGGGATATATTTAATTTAATACTTTTTAGGGTCTCGTAGCTAAATTAAGAAAACCGCTTTATTTACGGGGGAGTAGGCGGGGACAGAAGTTACCTCTACGTAAGCCTTCACTGTATATGGGCAGAACGTCTGCTGTGTTAAAAAAAACAATTATTATTAAAGTAAATAAGCGAGGAGATATTTGTTTCCAAAGCCGACATACGACACTAATTAATTTATTAGCAATTAGTAATTAGCAAGTTTTTGACATAAAAGTATATTGCGCAGCCATGCTACCACTGCACTGTCCACGTTATGTCGCGGACTATTTACACAAACAAAATCAATAACACCGAGACATTTTTGAGATGATACAAAATTTCGTGGCTACGATGTCAATATTCTATAGTTTACGTCATGTTTGCTTTAATAATGTGCTGTTATCTTGAAATTGAAACTTTAGAAGTATTTTTAACATTCAAATATAATTGTGTCGAAACGAACAACTTGGTATCTTTTACAAATACATTGTAGATTGATAGAACAAAATTTATTCATTTGGATACAATTATTTTTGAACAATAAACTCTTCTCTAAAATTTCAATTTTTAATATAACACATTAGTGAAGCAAATAGGCTATGTTATTAATTATTATTATAATGTGTTTGTATTATGTGTTTTTTGTCATTAGTATGTTAATTTAATACTGAACACATCGCCATTTTAATTTAAATTGTTTACGTTTTAGGAGCATCCTATTGATACAGTGTACATCTATTGCAGAAAAATAAAAATAGGCATTGCTCGATAATCGATTTAAAATCATGATTACGTATGTATTTAATTACATTTAACACTCTAAAATAGTTTATATTAAAGAATTTTTCATTTTACTAATAAATTGAAAATTAAAATTGAACTTAATATGGTTAAGAATATTTAAGTATGGCCAAAAACTTACATCTTTTATGACCCACTATTTTTAATCACGAAGGATTTAAGGAATTTCTTTATAACCCCGCGACGTGGATTGAACTACCCTATTCCTCTCTATTGTTTTACATGCAGGCGACATTCCGGGAATTCTAGTTACTGTTCTATACAGCTTTAAAATGTGGGTATTTTTATTCAGATATTATACGTATAAATAGGGTCGCCTGGGAGTGAGGGCCGGTTGTTTCGGTTGCGATGGAGCAAGTAAATTCGAATCAATAATCGTATTGCGACTAATATGCGTTTAACGGTTTTGATTTGGTTTGTCGGTCGGTAGCGATTTGGAGTTGCCGTATCACGGAGTTGTATAAATTTCTGTGAATAAAATTTGTGTTTTAACGTCTCGCAATACGTAACAATAATTTACAAAGTTTATATTTATTTTTCTGCAATCAAACAATTTTAAAATATAATTATAAGATCATTTATTAAACATATAGTATACATTGGATATGTGGAATGAACCTAATATTATTGCTAAAATATTTTTAAATACAAGTTATTATTTATTTAAAGGCAACAGTGATAGCATGGAAGAATATTGATAATCGTCTAGTAAATTAAATGTAGTTTCCTTGAAAACGCCACAAGATTTTGTGCGCTTTCAAGCAACTTTTTGTTAATTAAAATATGTTTTTCATTAGTATAAAAATTATGTTTATAATTTAACACTAGTGTAACTAAGTTAGCTTGAAGATATACAAGTGGTGTGTTTGTCTGCTGACTTTTAAAATCAAAATCAAGCAATAAAAAAAATTAAGTCTTAATAAATTTATTTTCAATTTATATAAATAAATAAAGTTTTTTTTTTAAATTGTATGGTGTTTTAGCGCCGGATCTTGGATTTGAATAATTGTAGACCTTACTACACCATTATATTTTCAAAAATTTAAAATTATATACAATTTTCTATTAAAAAGAAATAAAATATATGTCCCAAACCGCTGTCAATTGGGAACGTCCCAAGACGCTGGCCGCATTCAACGCCGATGCGTTGCCCCAAGTACAGGCCAGCCTTTGGTCACGTGAGATCTCTATCAGAGATGACATATCTCGATAAAACCGGGTTCGGGACCCCATAACCCTAGCTAATCTCGACACCGAACGCCACAAATATGTATCCATTGCTAATAGATGCATATTAAATTATGCATACGTTAAAATAGGTTTTAAATAATAAAATATTGGTTGAACGTCTTGCGTTCTATCGCTACATGGAAACGCAAAAGAAGACTTGTGGTACCTGTAAATCAAAGATTTCCGGCCTTTTTCTGAGCTACATTTTCACCAGACGATTGACATTCCTTATATTCTTCTCATTACTCTGGTAATTCATTGAACATAGATAAAGTCACAGGCGGTGTATATAGTTATAGTCTTGAAATTAATTAATTGTAGGTATTTAACACTGGGGTCAATTCATAAAAAAACTCTAAACTGCTACATAACTATGCCTAAGCTTAAATAACCGGTTTTCAATTTTCTATCTCAGTCTGTCTGAAAGTTTGTTTCGAAAAAGCTCCAAAATGACTTAATAAATTTCAATGAAAATTTTTGGGTTTAACAGCCATTCTCGAGCCATTTTGAGAATAAGTTTATATAATTTTTCACCGTCCATAATAAAATGACACTGACAGATGCCATTGAAATGTTAAATTTATGCCACTAAATCTCTTAATTTAGTTTTTAGCAGCCTTACTTTTTTATTAACCGCATTTCTATAATTACTTTTACTTTCAACATTCTTCTGAACATTCGTTTTACTTCTACTCCTGACTCTTTCATGAAATAACTCATAAAAGTCAGGTAATGGCGTATCAACTAATTGCATATCAGTTTGTGATTTTGGTATGTGTTTTGATAACGTTGGTGAGTGTTGTGGTAATGTTGGTGAATGTTGTGGTGACGTTGGTGTGTGTTGTGGTAATGTTGGTGAGTGTTGTGGTGATTGGTTTAAATGATAACTAGCTGCCATGTTTTGTATGAAGTGATTAAACATTGCAGTTTCGGAAAACCATTCGAGGAAGTACTGGTTTTGCTTCGATGGAGCGTTCTTGACGAAAGACTCTTTCTGTAAATAGAAACACGAAAACCATGTTAAGGGGCTACCCAAATATAGTTGACTATGTCACTCGCGTGTTACCACATTTTTAAAGGTATAGATTGATATAATTTAAGAACCTCGACTGAAACAAAATATTTATTTTGTGAAACATTCGTAATTTCATTTCAAAGATTTGTGTATATTTACGGAAATTCTGTCAATAAAAAAATACTACCGAAATAGCAAAATACCATTTATGTAGCTCCATAATTGCATACATAATTTTTAATATGGTTTATAAAATATAAATAAATATGGCAGACCATATATAAAACTGTTCTCATTCATCAAATCATCAAAATTTGAGCGCCACTGAAGTGATTAAAGCTTTAGCCTAATTTACTGTAAGGCAGAAACATTTTTCGATTCTGCCATCGGGTCCTTTACCTGCTTTTGACAAAAAAAAACGGTTCAAGAAAATCATACACATCAAAATACTCACATCAAAAACGACATTTCCTTTCCCCAGATCACCTTCCTTAAGCTCTCCGACCGCGAAATATTTCCAAAAGTCACCTAAAATATCGACGAAAAATCTCAAAAACGACTCAGAAATCATCACGTTTCGAGTCTTCGTGTCCTCTAACTTGTCTTTGTGTTTGCTGGACTCCATTTGTAATGACGTTTTTAGCGTTTTGTAGCTCGATGTTGGTAATATTGTCGACTCATCGCCTTGGTAAAGGATGACTTTTGATGGGTGTGTTAAATCTATTAACATACCCTGAAATAATAAAAAATATCTTAAAATTCTTGACGCGGCAGAGCAATCATAATCTTGATTACAGATGCTCTTAGGGTCGGTTCAATGTAATACCAATACCACGCTCTCCTAGAATAACAGCCGCAAGTTAATCGTGTTGCTAATGGTGTGTGGGAGTTCCGATGGCCTAATTCCTCCGCCCTCTATTCTATCCCTATCCCATCGCCTCTATCACATTCTTCCCGTCTGAACCTTCTATCTCATACTGCAGTCATACTGTTGGCTTCACCTTTGGTGTAGCAAACGTCTACAGGCGACCGTCTTAGAGTAATAATACCAAGTACAGAATTACTTTCAGAATTGAAGCACAATAGTAATTATTGTGCTTCACCGCCGTGTAATTATTTAGGCACACACACACACAAAGACACAAATAATGTTGCAAGTAAATAGAGTTTTTCGAAAAAGGGAATTGGAACTATGGGAGCTCATCACACTAAGACTTTGTCTTGCGTACTGAAGGGACCGATACGTCGACAAGCGAACTGAGACTCTTAGGTCCTACTCAAAGTACCAGTAAAGTGAAGCATCACTTTACTGGCACCTACTCGGGTTCCAAGCATATTAATTCTCTGGCGATGATAATCACTTTGCATTAGGTGGTCCGGCTCCATTTTTGCCAGCTTCGAAAAAAATATTATTATAATAATCCGTATTTCCACTAGCAGTTCATCCCAATAGTCCAGTAAGTTTTCTTCTCATTCCCTACAATGTAGTCCTACAGAGACCGGGGCTTGTGCTTGGGTGCACTTTTATATGGTGTAGATAGGATTAATTGCCGGTCAGTGTCACGCCACATTTATATTTTTGTCAAGGGGGCCTCTACGTGTTGGCATTCCCCTGGTCCCCACGCAGGCCCTTCAAAAGTCCGGGCCAGTTTTATGGCCCGTGGTCTGCAGAGATATACATGTATAAAAATCAGCAGAAAACCCATACACGCACACACTTACATCGTATATGCCCAAGCTAAGCAAATTACGCGTGTGTTATGGGTATAATATACAACAGACCACTCTGGGGCCAATATCAGACACCCCGACCATAGTAAAGAACAATAAAGTTCGTTTGCGAAATTTACAATGAATGTCTTTACTTTTCACGGGTGAGTTAAGTCTATTAACATATCCTATAATAAAGGAAACAGTCCTAATATTTCGAGATGTGTTTATGTCTTTCCTTTTAGAGTTACGTCGACCTTTTTTTCAATAATGGGTCTAAATGGTTACTGAAAGCCAGTGCCGATATGAATGATAAATTTAATTTCTAAAAAAATAAAACTACGTTCTTAAAACCTAGGTACCATTAACAAAGGCCGGCTTTATCGCTTAAAACGGTCTCTTTCAAGTAACCTCCAGGAACATTTATGTTTTAGAATGATTCTCAAGCAAATTCACGTACCTCATGGAACCCAGGTCTTTGGGGTTGCTCCTCACTCTTACAGGTCAAAGCTCCCCCCAATATAGGCAAAGGAGCTTCTAGCACATCACGCTGTATTGCACATGGTATTGAGGATATAAGAGGCTGTTGCCACACCATCGGATATAAGGACGATTGGAGAGCTTCCAAACATGAAGAGACTAGACTGAAATATAAATATGAGTAAATTGTTGAGTTTTTATAGGAACTTGCAGGGTTCAAGTTTTTGATTGCAGATTTTTTGTTATAACTCAAAAAATGCTTTTTTACTTTTTAATTTAAAATATTATAATATGATCAATAAGAGCCCTTGCATTTGATATATCTTTGACTGATTAAAATTTAAATTGTATACTACATACACCTTATTCGATATACAAAAAATATTTTGGTTTACATGTGTGCCAAATTCTATATCTTCATATTTACTAAAACTTGAAATAACGATTGTGCACACAGGCAGACACCGGAGTAAGACAAGGGTCCTTTTGCCTTTAGGTAACGGAATCTAAAAATGAAGAGTGCATGAATATATTTGATTTATTCATGCACTCGCACACATATACCCGCAACTTTGTCCACGCTTAACTAGAAATCCCGCGGGATTCCCTAGACACAAAGCATCGCAGCAATTTATTACATTAAATTTGTTAACGATCTGTAAAAAAAACACATTAGAATTCGATTTTTTTAAATCTAGCCATTTTAAATATATAGATTAAAAATAGCGCAGAGTCTAATTGCTGTTGCATCGTGTTCTTCATCTTTTATATAGCTATTTAAGCAGTTTTAATGTATTTTAATAGCTTTAATGTACAGACACGGCATATTTAGAATGTTATAATATAGATTATTACTTCCACTATTTTCGTGCTTTATTGTAAAAGATTTGAAGCTGTTTTGAATTTGGGTTTCTAACTTAATGAAAGTTACCTCAATTTATCACCAACTATAATGACCTTCCTTTCAAGCAGTAACGAGCCGAATACTTTAACCACTAAACCGGCGCCGAGTAAATCTAATAAAATTGACAGATTGTCTTCATCCACCCGTGGCTCTATGGGACGCTTTATTACTTTTGTTCTGTAAAAAACACACAAACAATTTTACACTTTATATTTCTTCAGTTTAGGGAAGTCCATTGAAAGAGGCATCACTCCTCTATGTCATACGAGTGTAAGTTGTGGTTTGAAATCCCTGACCCAGTTCTTCCGGATGCCTCCAAGATGGGGTTCTTCAAAAAGGAGCAAACAAATATTTAAAAGTTAGACGCGGTACGCAACACATCAGTCCTGTTAGTGTACAGATATTTACGGACATTATTCTTTAATGTTCATGTATCACAGATAGCTAATTTCAACAACTTACCTATGAAACTCAACATCTAAAACAACTTTCTTCAGCAAATTATTGTTATTATTTTCAAGGTCATAATAATCAGGGACATGATCTCTTTCCTCACCAACTAAATCATAGTCATTTTCGTCGTAAAACCTCGCCATTCTCATATCCGGCATCGTCCTGGATTTAGACATATTCAAATTTGGAATTTCCATCTTCGAATCTAGAATATCCGTCTCGGGATTAGGAATTGCCATTCGTAGATCTGATGTATATTCGTCTGAGGTGTAATTTGGTGATTTTGATGTACGAGTTATAGTAATTGATTCACCAGGTTTTGGAAAATCAGTTTCGAACAATTGTTGTAGCACTTGCTGTATTTCTATTTCTGAACTGCCATGATGAGATTCTATTTCTTGAAGAATCTGTAAAAAGAAAAAAAATATATTTTGGGGCTCTATAGCCATTTTGGCAAAAAAAGAAACATTCCTTGCAATCAAGAAAAACTAAAGATTAGGGATGGCCTAAAGGTTGTAATTTTTTATTGTATGTGATATCGTTATTGTAGTCAAATGTTAAATTAAGTCGATATGTTATAAGTGTTCAGTGTGCTTAACTACTATCAACATTAATTGGACTGAACTAGATCCATTGAGTAGATTTACAGACAGGTATTTTAGATTAAGTACTTTGTGTCGTTCTATAGCAAAATGACAAAAACAGTCCACGATTTTCATCTATGCACATCTCGTTGTGCATTAGCTGCCAAGCAGTCAGTCACCCTATTTATAAATATACATATTATAAAGTTTTTCCGAGAATTCAGAGTACAATATAATAGAATCACCTATCTAATTTGCTAACCTTGCCTTATTATAAAAACAAATTTATCTCTTTCATATCACCTTATAGTAAAATCCAGGTGCTCTGTACTTTCCGATGAGGCAATAGCACAATGGTAGACATGTCGTCGCACCCTCTGGCAACACTCGACGACAGTAACTAAAAATAAACAGTTTCAAATTTTTTAATTCCTATACCAATACTATTGAAGTTTCCGTAGCATTTCTAACATATTTTTATTTCACACATTGTTTAATTATCATACATTACACAGAATATAGAATAAAAAGGCAGAGCGAGCAGCTATGCAAATGCAGGTCTTGTTATTGAGGTATTCTGTATAATATTTTAACGGGCGTAAGTGTAATTCTTGCGGGACGCCTGATATTATTAATATTGGAATAGATGAATAATTCATCTATCCCAATATTAATAATATCAAGGATAATTATTATCCTTTGAAGGCGAAAATCCTATTTTTAACCGACTTCGAAAAAAGGAGGAGGTTCTCAATTCGTCGGGATCTTTTTTTTTTATGTATGTTCGCCGATTACTCCGTCATTTATGATCCGATTTACGTGATTCTTTTTTTGTTCGACGCGGAATAGCTTCCAATTGGTCCCCTAAAAATTTTACATAGTTTGGCCCAGTAGTTTTCATTTTATGGACATTTTTCATGGAAATAATTTTCACTCCGTTCCATATGTTCGCCGATTACTCCGTCATTTATGATCCGATTTACGTGATTATTTTTTTGTTCGACGCAGAATAGCTGCCATGTAGTCCCCTAAAAATTTGACATAGTTTGGCCCAGTAGTTTTCATTTTATGAACATTTTTCATGAAAATAATTTTCACTCCGTTCCATATGTACACCGATTACTCTGAGATTTATGATTCGATTTACGTGATTCTTTTTTTGTTCGACGCGAAATAGCTGCCATGTGGTCCCCTAAAAATTTGACATAGTTTGGCCCAGTAGTTTTCATTTTACGAACATTTTTTTGTTCCCGGTTCTTGGGACCTATATTTTTTAAGAAGCGCGGCACCATTCGTAGGTCCACCCATACATAGCTAGACACTAAAAAGTAACAAATAAAATTTAAAAACTTCGTTTAAAAAAACCGACTTCAAAAACTAAAAAACTAAAATGTATAAAATAACTTATTTCTATAGCTATTATTATTAATATATATTATCTAAAACATCTTGAAGTCGGTGCAAAGCAAAACATAAAAATTACTATATTTTGAAAATTACTAAGCACCGACTTTAAGATGTTTTAGATAATATATATTAATAATAATAGCTTTAGAAATAAGTTATTTTATACATTTTAGTTTTTTAGTTTTTGAAGTCGGTTTTTTTAAACGAAGTTTTTAAATTTTAAACAGTAAATTATGATCGCACCCATCCAAGTAGGCTGAAGATTGATATGAAGATAAAATATTTATTAAGAATATTTCAATGTTAAACTTATCAAAGGCTTTATGATGTTGATTAAATCAACATACACATACATTGCGTATTAAGACCCATACAATTTTTTTACTTAAACATTTGTTCTACTGGAGAACATATTTTTAAGGTGATGTATTACAAGTTAAAAGATTGTTATTATTTAAAAAATATTTATTTTTCTAAAATTAAGCTATATATATACTAATTTTTAAAATTTACGTTCACTTTACACTTAGTAAATTTTATTCTCTGTATTAGGTAGGCTGCTTCGTTAGGAGTCATTACTGGTATAAGGAAAACAAGCAAGAAACAAACTCCCCAGTAACTCTTTTCTTGATCTCATCTCATGTTTTATTCATACATTCTTACCCATAAGAGCGGTCGCCTCTTTCGTCTGTTAACACCAGGGAATAACACTGAGCTCCATTGGCGTCTGCACACCACTCGCCTCTATTGCTTGAGTTATCACTCAACGTCTCGGGGAATATGAGATTCTCTATATGAGGCGGCACTTGAACCTGAAATTTGTCCGGGAAAATTTTAATTGTTAACTTTTTCAATTTTTGGTAACGTACTCGTGATTTTAAGAGACAGTATCAGACGCTTAAACCATCAACCCATAAACGCCCAAGTGCTGGACTCGAATCGCCCGATTATTAAAGGGAATCGAAAAGTATACCAGCCATAATAACCCCCGGGCGAATTTTCGGATTTCTAAATCGTTTAGCTCGATGTGTAAGTTTTATCTCGATGTTTTTCTTCACTGTCAGCATGTGGTAATTATCATAACATGCACACCGGGTGAGAAATACGGCTTAAGTAATTATTATTCCCCACACAATTTAGTTACTATTTTAAATTAGGATCACATACACATAAATTAATTAGAATCTAGCCTATTCTAAGAAGCTTTTACGTATACTCGATATAACTTTTCAAATGTCAGATTAATATTTTTGCCTGAACATTGTATTCTTATACGTCTTTAAGAATGAAACCGATTTAGATTTAATTTTTCAATCATCAGATAAAAATTATCTAACTTCTCAATTACAATCGGAATCAATAAAAAGTGAACAAATTTATCTGTTTTATTTCTGCAAACTGCTGTATTTTCGTGCTATGAATTTTGATCTGGTGATTGTAAAATAGATCCTTAGACTTTTAAAGTATCAAAATCAACAAACATACCTGACTAGGAAAAACACTTTTAACGTAGGCCTGTCCGCTCATATAATTCAAACCAACTAACAAACAAATACTAAACAATCCATTGTCCCTAGCCTCAAACGGAAGTTCAATATCAACACAACCCGTTTTCCCGTCAATACTCAACTTGTCTATGTTATCTGTACTGTCAAAGTTACTCATAGACAATATATTCCCTTTCGAGTCTGTCAAATTCACTTTCGAGTCCAGAGACTCTCGTCGGTCCATCTTGTCTTTGTTAAGATTGTTTTGGGAAGTTCTAAAACTTTTCCACGAACGGAATGTAGAGTATGGGTTGTCTATGAAATCTGATTTGTATGAACAAATTGAAGTTTGATGCCTGAATCTTGCAGTTTTTATATTGTTAGGCTCTAAATATGCCACTCTGGATGACATACGACGAACGTAATTCTTACGTTTCTCTGTTAAACTTCGTGTTAATTTTACCGATTCTGAAATTTAAAAAAATAAAGAAATAATGTTTTCCGTAATTTCTAGAATTGTGTAGACATTTCGCTAGAGATGTAACGAATATGTTCTTGTTAAATCAGTCAGTCTACCTGTTTATGTCATTATGTTTCTCAGAAACTGTTGGCTATAGACGGATGCAATTTGACTCTTTTTGTTTAACACTTTATTTTATTTTGGGGATCTTGATCAAAAATGAGTCTTAGTTATTTTTTTCAATTTGATGTTTTCACCGATTTGATACAATAATATGATTTGAATAGTAAAATATTGGTTAAGTCTATTTTCTATGTCAACACAAGAGAAGACTTTTAGCGGCCTCTAGAAAAAAAGGATTTAGGGGCTTTTTCATTGTTACAATTTTATTGGGCGATTATCATACCTAGTATTTTTGTTCCATTGTATTAATATTACTTGTATTAGTAGTAGGCATGAAGGTATGTAATAGGTAACAACTAGTTAAATTATTTATCTCTCATGGAAGATCTAGGCTCAGAATTCCTTTATAGTCATAAGGGATTATATGTTTACAGGTATTACCTGCTTACCTAAAATTAAATATATGCAAAAAAATGCAATCTTTTAAGCGATAATGTTAAAGCATTCCTTCTTAAACAACCATATTACTCAGTTGACGATTGTTTTTGTGCTTAAATAATACTATGATCATATAAAAATGACTTCCTATAGACATATTTGTAAAATTAATAATGTTTATTATAATTAGATTTTTTATATAATTGTAATTATGACTCCGTATTTCAGATACAAATGTTTTTTGTTAATGAGTTAATATAAATAAATAGGTAGAATACTCGTACAATACAATTAGTATTAGTTAAATAGGTTAAATTTCTACTTAATCTTAGTATAAATAAACTTTCATAATACGAATACGAAGTTGATAAGCATATACTAAAATAAATAGTTAAAAAGTCGTTATTCATAATCGCATTTTGAATACGATTAACATTACACTTTTTTAGACCAAATTTTTAACCAGTGTCTTATAATGTATAACTATACATTATAAGACACTGGTTAAAAATACGTACCTTCACTGGTACTGCCATCTGATTGATCAGTAGGGAAGCTACCGGGTTTGTTCTCGTCCATATTGCACACAGCAGTTACAGTCTCGTATATCTCGTTCATTAGACGGTTCAACTGAAAACAGAAAAAGGTCAGAATTATATCTACAAGAATAAATCAGTTTTTAAGAAACATGCAACCTCTTCAACAAAACACAAGTAACTAAAAAAATAAATATTTCCTACAAAAAATTAATAGACCTTTGTTGTTTATATAATTTTGAACAAGATGCCAAGAAAATCGTAAACTCGATTTGCTTGGCACTACTTCATACCACGTACTAATACGTATAGGAAATATTTTCAGGCTTCAGTTGCAAATGGCAGACATTAGTTATTTTAATGGTCATATACAAAGACAGACGGACGAACTAAAATGACGAAAACATGAGAGTTCCACTTTCTGTACAGCAAATCATAGCCATAGAAATTCCCACCTTAAAAATAAAAAACCGACCGTACCTTCGATGGTCATTTTGAATCCGTAATAAAACAACAATTATAAACAAAAACACAACACTATTGCCTAACAACAACAACAACAAAAATAAGACTGTTAATATTATTTAAACTCAAATAGAAATGTTTAAATTTAGAATAGTCAAATAATTGAACACAGATTATTCAAAACCAGAACTTTCACGTTACTTTTCGCTATATTCACAATAACAGTTACAAAACTTTATTGACAGTAATAATGAAATAATATAAGGTAATAAAATAATTGTTGTCAATAATATTGTTATAACAAAGCGATACGTCAGTCAACGGAATGTTTAATGCAAGGAATGTTGAAATACATCTTATTTATTCTAATTATGATAACGTTGGATTGATGGGACGGTTTCATGTAGTATATATATCCTTTTAATTTTAATGTCTAACGCGCTCTGTTGTGATATTGTTACAGTTACCACGTGTTGACGGTGATGAAAAACACCATCACCGCCTAGCAGGGCTAGCGGTTAGGCTATATAATGTGCACCCGTAGCCCTGGCTTAAGGCGAAGGATGGAACACCGAGGGGTTTTAGTGGGTATCCCTAACCATAGAGTGGCAATAGCATCTTTAGTTTTGTCTAGAAGTGCTAGTGCTACCCCGATCTGGCGAATCCCACACACAGGCCGAGATTTTTCCTCCAAGCCTCTGCGCTTGTCGCGGTTTACGGTTCTCAATTTTTCTCTGGCAAAAGAAAATGATGAAACTTGAAACTTCTGATCCGTGCAGGAACGGAGAAAGAATACAATTTCCTGCGGCCTGTCGTAAAAGGCGACAAAACAACCCACAGCCAGGTGGTAGAATATTTGCCCGACTGGATGGCTACCACTCGTGGTCTAGAGTATGCCGCCGTAACAACCTTTAGTTGTGTTCTGGCATTAGTGGACAGGTTCCAGTATCCCTTAAGAGAGCAGCAGCGCATTTGTAGCACCTTTGGTGTTGCAAATGTCCATAGACGATGGTAACCGCTTTCTTTCAAGTGGGCTTTCTGCCTGTCCGCTGAACTCATGCGATAAAAAAAACCTGCATAACGAGGTTATCTGTGTCAAACCCCTAAATCTACATTGGAGAAGCGTGGCAGGTATAATATCCGTTCTCCTAAAAAAGGGTAGGGCTCCAGTCCTTCTTATAGTGTACGTTTATGAGCATTTTCTATTATTTTAAATTAAAAATTCGCCAGTTAAACTCAGGTACATTGTATATACACAACACCATCAACACCACACAAAAATTGCGACCCCCTTCCTCAACTTCAAAAGTATGAAGTGGAAAATTCTACATAACTTTGATGTTTTTAAAACTTCAAAATACTTTCGAAAATAAGTTTAAATAATGATATTATGTAGTACTTTAGTCGTGTAGTTTCTGAGGGTATTTTTGTTTATATTTATTGTTCCATGGCCGTCACCTAATACCCACCTCACTTGTGGAGGAACATAACAGAGGTCATGGAATATTATTCTGTTCTACAAACATGCCAAAAATATTTGTGTCGCAAAACGACGACGAGGCAAAAAATTAAACGCATTTTGTATGTCAGAACTTGGAATATTAATATTCTAAGCATTTCTTCATTTTGCATTACTAATTTCATAATAAAACAAACAAATGAGGCTAGGTCATTACGAATATTAAATAATGACGCTACTGATAACGATTGATAGTTTAGTTGGTTACTATAACAGTATCAATTATCGATTATTAATATTCGAATATTTTGTATTTGTATCAAAAGAAATGTCTTGCTTATGGATTCCAAAATTAAATCTTAATTTATATCTATTCAATATCATACACTATAAGTCGTGCGCAAAAGGTTTCCTAATGATAACCCCTCCCGCTTCCTACAACCGCCACCCGCGGTCGTCTATTTCTAAGTACTACTTAGACAAGCCCCGGTCCCAGTCGTAGGAAGCGGGAGGGGTGATCATCGGCAAACCTTCTGCGCATGACTTATATTTTATTTGTGAGCCGCCTACGCTTCGTAGAACCTAGACTACGAAGAAGACAAGACAACTCTTGTACCAGTTTAATACACGTCAAAATCGCATATTCTTTAGAAAATACTTTATGGAAATGTCATTGAATTCTATTACATTTTTTAGTAAAAATATGTATGTCGATTACGGTCGAATTTAAAAAATTCCTATTGCTGTCACGGCATGCCTTCTAGAATTTAAAGACTTCATTTCAGCATCCCACTTATATTTATTGGGTTAGCTATTCGTCAAATCCGTTTGTCCGTTAGTCCATTTGTCTGTGATTGTATGTCACAGCCATTTTTCTTTGAAGGTACTACGCTATATGGATGAAATTTGAAAGGCGAGGTAAGACATTACACTATACAATAGTATAATTGTTAAATAAATAAAAAAAAAAGTTGGGATGGTTATCGTACCACTAAAATACCACACCAACATCACCAATAATGAATGTAAGTATACAAAAGTATTGTTTTTATATCCTTTATATATTAATCGTTGTAATTTATCGATAAAAGTTTAAAGCAACACTAAATGAGGGCTAATTAGTAAAAGATAAAATGGAGCAAGATGAGACATACCGACGCCAAGACGCGACGCTTTTTTATATATAATAATACAACATATACTTATGATATGCAGTATTTTTTTATTGCTATGAACTCATTTTTTACATATCTACTATTAGTATTTTGATAGTCTCTGGGGTCAACAAATAAGTTCTTTGGACGGAAAATGCAAGGCTTTTCCACAGCATCATGATGTGGGTTTTTGTAGGTAATAAAAGCGCACCTGTGACTAAAACATTTAGAGGAAGAAGACTACGGTGTTATGGACATGTAAAGAGGAGAAATGGAAATCATGTGACAAAAAGAATATAAATCTGGAAGAATGATAGATTTAAGCTAGACGATAAAAGAGATTGATGAATTGTGTGAACGATGATAATTATGTTGTTTCGTGGTGTCACAAAGGACTTATGCTAGAATAGAGGAGTATGGAAAGGTAAAAATGCTAGGCAATAGAATCTCTTTTATTTTGTTTGTATTTACTTATAGTATTATGAATAATTGATTTGACGTTGTTTTAATAAAGACACCTTGAAAAGAGCACGATTTTTTAAATAGCTTATCCCCAATAATTCATCAAGTTTTCATTAAAGACATTATGCCGACCCCTTAATTATTGGGAGACGGTAATAAAAAAAGAGAGCAAAATGCCTTGGAGACTGATAGCAAGTTGGTAACACTTCTGGTGTTGTAATTGTATATGTCCAACGGTAATTACTTTACATGAGTACCTACATCACTCTGTTTGATGTATTCCAGCAATAAAAACGCATGTTTTGGAATTTTTGCCACTGTGTGTTTGCGTATCACACAATAATGGCTGATGCCAATTTTTTATATCTTCTATAAATTCTTTTATCATATCATACCATAAATCAAAATTTGTAGAAAATTGATATTGATTGGTAAAAGTTGGCAAGGCAAATTAATAGATGGTAAGATATTATTTCGACAACTTTTCCCCAAACATCTTACAACTATCAATTCCTTTAACTGTAATTTGTTATCACTTTTAGCAGTTTCAGGAAACGTTGTAATACATTATATTGGACCAAAAGAATGAAAAAGTCAGTATCACCAAATTTATTAAGCCAGAAGCGACGCTATGTCAACATCACTGTCGTTATTAGATACATCCTGTGATTATTGCAAAGGAATTGTTTCTCCAAAAGTTCCGTAAATAAAATATTTTATCCAAAATTATTATAAAAGCCTCCAATCGGAGACCGTGAGCTTTAGTTAGTGGCGGTTTCTAGCAATGTCACGTGACCCATACCTTTTGGAGGTAACCATTTCTTTTCATCCTCGGTATCACAGGGGACATATGATACCGAGAATGAAAAGGAAAGTAAATGTTAAACCAGCAGAAGTTTTACCTACATATTCGCCGACCTATAAGTGTGGACTTTTGGATACAGAGATAATAACACAAACAATACAACAATGTAACGGACATGTAGGAGTCCTAGCGATAAAATTACTTATCGAAATGAATGGTACTTTGAAACGCGCCATATTATTTGTCAGATCAATCTCAAAATAACACAAAGCGGAAAATTTTAAGAGAGATTTTTCTTATCAATAGTAAAATAAATACTCATCAGCTATATTAATCCATTGAAATCTTACAATTTAAGGACCGAATATTGCATTTTTTAGAGGACGCAATTTTATTTATGGGACATGTGTGGTCAATAGAAGCTTAACCTCAAGTTTGTGGGGTCGCCACCCTTGTCCCCCGGCAGCCATCTTTGAAAAAGTGGTGAACACTTTTTCGCGATATCTCGGAAAATATGCGTCTTACAAAAAATTTGTTAAGTCATAATTTGTAGCAAATTGTTTTGCCTATAAATATGTTTATATAACTTTTTGCCCTAAATTAAAAATTAAAGAAGTTATAAGCAAAAAAGTGAGAATTTTTTATTCATTCCTAACTCCTTTCTTTACCATAGAACTTACCAAATTTAACTTATCGAATGTTAAGCAGGTAGAAAAGGTCCCCCGTTTTCCCCGCCACCGTGTACATAGAGTAGAAAGTAGACATATTATTTTCAAAAATAGTTGTCCAGTGGAACTTAGTTAAAATAATAGCTTGAATTTAAACATTAGTTTAATGTAGATGTCAGTGTCTATTTAACACCAACTTAAAGAGTGACGTATTTTTGTGCAGTTTTAGTTTCAAATTCAAAGCGACCATGAGTGTGACTTGGAAGAGTTCCGAAAACATGACGAATGATTTTGTCAATGGGGCTATGCAACCCAAAAAATTACAATACTAACAACTACATATCACACTTGTCGATAATTTAGCGACGGCACAGCATATATATGATTTCTTGATCGTCCTCTATTGTCACCGAAGCTGAAATCCTCTATCACCTCAAATCTTCATGTCATTCTTCACAATCAACCATGAAAATATGTTTGAGGTTGTAAATTATGTGGGTATATTTCTCTTTTTTACCGAACCAAAAACCTAACAGGTGCAACTTTTAACGTCTATTTATGTCCGCTGCGGCCTTAACACCACATTTTACACCCGAAAGAATTATTCCTATCTAAAGAATTATGTCGGCACAGGGTAGTCTGATCAAATTTAAAAAAACCTGTAATTATTGACGTTTTGACCTATTCAGAGTTCAGAGTAATTTCATTTTCAGAGTAAGTACAATATAGCAGTCACTGTAACCCAAATCTGTTAGCCAATATTATACCCATTACCTAGTATTCATAAAAACATTGTTATTATTACCCCATAATCGCCTCTATAACGGTGCCAGTCTCCATGAATCACAATTTCCTCCGATGACGCAACGCTAGTGCGGCATCTATCGACCGTAGAGCCCTTTCTATTGGGTATTTCCCAAAAGGTCAAGCGGGTAGTTCGTTTGAAGAGACATTTTGGGACTTAATGGTTGGATCGTAGAGCGTTTGGTAATAAATAACCTGAAGACAGTGGATTATATATTTTAATTTCAGAAATAAAGCTTTTCGTGTAGTTTGAGCTAACACTTTCAATTGTTGATTGCTTTAGTTTAAAATAATAAAATTAATATTGATAGAAAAACAAAAGATTGCGGCGATATCTAGTTCTGTAGAACTAAGGAGCTTTTTACAGTAAATTTTCACTCGACCATTGTTATTTTTAGAGTTCTTCTTTCATGAATCAAACTGAGCCCTACATATATAGTTTTTCAACTAAATAAACTCCCAAAATTTTCAGCTATGGGGATGGATTAGCTACATATTTGAGGTTTTGGGGTCGAAGCCTTTGAACCATGGGGACTTGAAGTGCACAAGTTTTATCGAGACAGCGAAACGTCTAATAAATATCACGTGTTTGAGGCTGGTCTATACGAGCAACACATTAACGTTAAGACGAAGTCAGTCTTTCGAATTCGGATACGTTTCATATCAACAGCATCACGAAATTAGATTTTTTAATTTAACCTAATCTGTATTTACATTATACTCTTTATTTAAAGGCTTTACTATATTATTGAAAGTTATCTAGTTAAAGACATGGAAGAGATTGTCGTGTTGTCTCATCGTTCTCTCAGACATGTAACAAATCAAAATACAAACATATTTTCTGTTAGTATAATTTGTTTTTTTTTTTAAACGCGATACGTTTAAAGCATGCAAACAATATGTTTTAATACAAACATTCGATTGAAATCAACTTGCGTAACCAAGAACACAATGAATGAATCACATATTTTAACATTGATTAACATTAATTAACGATACACTGAAACAAGTATGGGTTTCGTTGGATTAGGAGATGTGATATTAATTTTTAGGACACATTGGTATTCTTATACATTCAAAAACATATCATTTACTGTCATAATAATGAATGAGCGAGCAAAATGAAGAATAAAAAGAATTCGAGAGTGCCAATTCAAAAGCGACAGATAGTTAAACTTTGAGACCAACAATTTACTACTTAGATTTAGAGCGCAACTATTAATTAGATATTGATAGCAACACTTAATCAGAATTTGAAAATGATAATTAATTCTACTTCGAGAGCGACAGTTACCTACTTAGATTTTGAGAGCAACAGTTAATTAAAATTTCAAAATGACAGCTAATTAGACTTTAAAAGCGATAATTAATTATAACTTGAGACCGACAGTTACTTAGATTTTGAGAGCAATCGTTAATTAGAATTTGGGAATGACAATTACTTAGATTTTGTAAGCGTTCGATAATCAGACATAAAAATAAATAGTTACTTAGACTTTCTAAAGGTTAAAAAGACTGCGAAATTGATATAAATTTGAGAGCGATATTTAATTACACCAAACCGAATTCAACGTTAGGGTGATGATAAAATTATAAAATAACATAACCTTGTTAAAAATCTTGTTCATAACGTCATAAAAATCTTTGCAAACCGCGTAATTCACAAAGATAAGCAATTTTGCTAATGATAACTCTGATAGTTCACTCAAGGAAGTACATTGTTTTAGTTAAATGATAAAATAATAATTCAAACGTTATATCATCATCCATCATATAATTATGGCAAAACTCATCATTTTCGGTTTTTAGGGTTCCGTAGTCCAATGATATAGAACAAAATCCTTAGACAATAGTCATGTCTGTGTCTGTTTATTTGTGTGTCTATATGTTGCAGTGGTTTGTTTATAAAAAAAAACTTTTATTAGTCAAATTGCGTAGGAAGATTAAGTTAACTATACTGTTGTTGGCACCCCGCCCAATGATTGGTAGGTGCCCTGTCAATTTAATTAAGATAATTATGATGTTAAAAAAAAATTACGCCTGTTTTTCTAAATCTTACTACTTTATTATTTTCCTACTATTATTTACTACTATTATTTTCCTTACAAACGGTGGAAATTTGACATTCCATTTAAAAAACGGCAATTTTCTCCCAATGATCAGGTAAAAGGATAGACAATAAGATTCTCAAACTAATGGCTTTCACTATTCTAAAATTAGTGGCTTCATGTGGATTAAATTCGTCAGAAATGTTAATTGTACATGCCACAACACTCCTGTATTGAAGCCGCATAAATACTAACAATTATTTGTGGACCCACGTAATAATATGTAAATGAGGGATGAATAATTATTATTTATTGGTTTTGATTTTAACTAACTTTTTTTAAGTCTATAGATAGTGTGATATTCGGTTCCGTCATAAAATGTTCCCTTACCTCAGAACTACATATTATACTGGGGCAAATTCAGAAAACATTTTTGAGCAGTTTTTGAAATAGGTATAAGTTGTTTTCAATTCAATTTTATTTTATAGCCTTTAGCCAAAAAGTAATTAAATTATTAAAGTAACGCAGGCACCCTTCTGGGCACCTTATCTGCGGCGACTTATATCCAATATTCTTCTTACAGTTTTAAGGTATAGTCTTAATAAGTATTTATCTTGAGTAATTTATTTAAACGACTCATTGACTCTTCAGGTGATCAGAAGGCTGGTGCTTACCTCGGTCAACGGATCAGTATGGCGATCCAGCGAGGAAACCTAGCCAGCCTTCTGGGCACCCTACCCATAGAAGACGGTGATCTGGGCTCAGTATTCTACTTATAATCTTGAGGGACTATGGGTAGAATACAATACAAATAAGTTAAGTTTTCTTGCATTGTATTCGATTATATGTAATTTTATAATTGTTCTGTGAATACAAAAAAGTTCATTTTGTATTGTTGTATAATAAAGTGTTATAATTAATATTGGCTATATTGTATTATAGTTTTCATTTAGTTTATGTTACTTTATGAAATAGTCTAAAAATAAAATTATAAATATTCATGCATATTATTTACTGCTATTATACATATTACTTGTACATAGCGGTCTTACTCATAGTATTACATTATATCTAATTGTGAAAGTATGCGAATTTGTTACTGTTAATTTCGAAAATTAAACAAATAAATGAACAAAAACATTTGTTAGAAGAAAGAGCGTATTCTATAACTTACAATGCATATATAGAACTAGAAGACAGGTAGCTTTTGAAAATTCATCAAAAGTATTATTTTCATGACCTGGCCTTACTTATAATCGTATCGTAATGTTAAAGAAACTGCTCAGCACTGATTAATGAAAAGCTTACCCATAATCTCCTCTTTAGTTGAATATTTTGGGTACAACCTACGTTTATAATTCATTTTTCGTTTATCTGTGCTCCTCTTGGGTAAACAACAGATAATACACGTTTATAAGTGAAAAAAAAGATATTAATTGATTAAGGACTGATTCTGATTCTCTTGCTTAAGAGATGCCTAATCCTTTCTGAACCAGATTATTATAAGTAAGGCCGTATATGGTGACGGATTTAGGGGCCATCCATGAATTACATCCGCGTTATTGGGTGGAGGGGGAGGTTTCTCACGAATGTGACGGGCTGCGATGAGGGCGGGGGAGGGCTCAAGAAAACATGAATTTAATTCCTGTGACGTAACGTGTGACTTTGGAATGATACAGGCCAAACATACATATAATCAAAAACTCATCATGACTAGGTCATTCTTCTGTCGGTTTGTAATGGTTTTTATTGCGAATCTGGCAAACAGGCCGGTCGCCTTTAGATTTTTACAACTCTAGGGGTACAAGCTACGCGTTGACAACCTATACTATGGGATAGGAGGAGAGGAGAGATTTGAGACATTCATTCCGCCTACAACAATGATCAGGAGTGAACTTCCCGCCGCGGTTTTCGCTTTGCGCTATGACATGCAGCTTTTTAAGAGCGTTATAAAATTTGTTAGAGGTGGGCAAGGCGTTAGCGACACCCCTGGTGTTGCAAACGTAAACGTACTTAGTCAACGGTAATCACTTTCCATTAGGTGGGCCATCTGCCAGTTTTCCTGCAATAAATAAAGGAAGGATGGTGTGGAGAAGATGGGATAGGAGGGGAAAAAGTGAACCATTCAGAACTCTCACTCATCATATGAAACACGATTAGCTCAAGGCAAACCTGTTTCACGTCGATATTTTGTAAGAGAGAGAGAGAGAGAGAGAGAGAGAAAGAGAGAGAAAGAGAGAGAAAGAGAGAGAGAGACTTAGCACGATCGAGACGGCGCTAAGAGCTGTTATCATTAATGATTCCAGCATTGCTCTATCAGGTAAGAAATATTTATTATTTAAAACACACTTTACTAAACATCCATTAAAGATTACTCTGGTTTAAAAAATGCTTTACATAATAGACATCGAAGAGAGAGAGAAGACCCGTGGTGCCATCTAGTCTTGTAAGAGTTAGAGTTACGTTTTTACTAGACAAATTGTCATTCCTAGTTGTGTCACGTCCATGCAACGTATAACCTTGAGAAATCCAAAGAGGCCTACAAACTTACTCTACGTCTTTATGGTTACATACCTATTTGTAAGAAGTATACAACATCCCATAACAAAAACCATGAATCACTGTCAAATTGACTATAATTTTCCACAACACTGCATAACTGAGTCTTTAAAACCTACACACAATACACTGTCTGTTCCATTTCACAGATAAGCATTTCACTTCACTAATTTTTCGTTAAAAGAGTGCACCTAAGGAACCTATTTAATTAAACTGTACTTTTAAATCACGTATTATAAACAATACTTATTCAGATAAAAACGTTTAATAATAACGTTAGTAATAACATAACCTAGTTATTACGTTAATAAATCATGTAACAAAGCTGTTATTATTTTAAAATTGGATATTTTTCAACAACACTAACATATTATAAAAAAGAATGGAAGGATATTCGTTTTGTTATTCCAAATTTAAAAACGGAAGCTATTATGACGTTATTTTCATTTATCATTGTTATTATTTATTTCAAAATGAGAACGCTATTAGGTTATTCCTTTTATAAAGAGAAAAAGCAGTTATATTTTAGAACGTAAAATTAACACTATTATTCCTTCAATAATTCACAGTTAAATTACTTTTTTTATTAGAACTTAATTCAAATATTTTAATTGCAAAAAATAGCAGTACGTTTGTTGATTGCTGGCGCGTCACTAATGTACCGAGGTTCTCTGGAACCGCGGCGCTAATATAAAGGTCGGTTTACATAGCGTTTGTTGAAATTTTTCAACTAGATAAAAAAATGACTACCGCCTACAGAAATACTGAAACATTAACATTGTTTCAGTGAAATATTACAATTAATTACATCCGGGACCCATAACACATAATAAACCTAGAAGAAAGCTAGGCATGACAATCGCCCAGTCTAAAAATTAACACTGAAAACGCTTCCAAACCTTCCATTTATGAGAGGCGCCACTTGTCATTTTTCTCTTGCCTTTTGCTAAGCAAAATAGAAAAATGTCACTAGGCTTTCACAAAATGAAATTATTTTTGGTCTACCTTTTTTACTCTAATAACGATCAAGCTTCCAATATAGTGTTAACTAATTGTGTTAAATGACGTAGTACCTAAACAGCAACATATTGTATATGTACGACTTTTATTTATATTTATTTTATTTCGTACCCATGTACGAAATAAAATAGATATAAATTATTAAAGGCTAATAAGAGATTGAAACAAAAGAAAACCCTCCATTTTACCATATGATGGTGGAGAAGCGAATTAAAAAAAATGAAAAATAGCTTCCAATATAATAATATTCTTTTTGTCAATGATTCGTCCGTCATTGTTCCATAAGCTAAATAAAGAGGCATGTAAACTAGTCTTTACATTGAATCGTGCTTCTTTCCGTTGGCACGTGAGTCATTTCAGAGATAATGGGCTAACGTTGCGAACTGTAGTTTCAGTTTGTTTGTTTGTTTGCAATGTCGAGCGGACAAGTGTTTTGTATAATCGGAAAAGTAATCAGCATAACTGTACTACACGTTATATTTGTACAATCTTACTCTATGACGATTAATGGTCCGTTCCTATATGTTAGTGTTCATTCACTTGCCTTACCATCGATTGAATTTTGATACTACTTGTGTGGAGCTTATATCAAATTTTATAGTTTATAGTTATAATTTTATAGTATGGCAAATGAACTCTCGGTATAGTATAGGCACCGGGAATATATTATATTTAAGTGGGAATGTATTATTTATAACAATTTTTCAACATGTTAAATGTTGGAATGTTAAATTACAAGATGGATGGGTACAAATGTAAAGGTAGACCAAAAAGAAGACGGATGGATTGTGTGAAGAATGATATGATGATTTGTGGTGTAACAGAAGATGAATGTCAGAATAGAGGAATGTGAACGGAAAAGAAATATTGCGCCGAACCCAATTAATTGGGATATGGTGAAAGAAAAAAGAGAACAATTTTTCAAAAATATTGAGTAGCCAACTTCAGAAATAATTGCGGTGGGCGGGATACTCATTTTTGCTGAAATTCCAATGTTTTTACTCAAAGTTCCACTAGAAAACATTTTTAACGTATATGACCTAAGTTAAAAATTAAGTCAACTTCCTACTCCATATCCATTGCTTCGCGTGTTATTTTGCTGTTTAAAGGCGAAGAAGCAGCGAAACCTCCCCATTAACAACTGTAGCTAAAATTCTTAATTTCTTTATATAATCGAATATGTGATAATGCAGCTATAAAATGCCGGCGAGATAGCGTGTAAAAAATTTAAGATTATGGGCGGCAACCATACATGTAACTACGAGTCGAATTTTTACCGATGTTGTCGAGATATTTGTCTTTAAAATAGTAAAAATTCTATCCATCTTCTCCTTCAAGCTTTTACAGTTAAAAAGTATAATAAATCAACTTTAAGCACTGGCGCAGCTGCCGCATACAGGAGGGCCTGAAGCGTCGCAAACACGCATCTAGTTTTTTTTTATTCGCCGGGCTCCTCTGTCAAGGACCAAGACGAGATTCTTATTTTCTATTTTTCTGTTAACTTTTTATTCCTTATTCCTCTTAAGAATTTGCATTTTTTACTTTCATGTGAGTAGACAAATACTTTTTCACACTTGGGATGCATTGGTTCAGGTAGGATTGGATTTGGAGTAAGGTAGGGAGATGATTTTGGGTGTATAGGTGGTTATGGAAGAGTGGATGGGTGAGACAGTTGTGTGTATTTGGTGGATGTCGTACTTTATTCGTTTACATTATTTTATATTATAGGTAGTTATGCTTCTATATTTTTGTTTCGGTACCTTATATAATACAAGGACCTTATAATCTATCCCAGTCGGGGATCTCTATCTATATATTTATTGTCTATCTATTTATAATACGCATCTACTGGGAATGTGTACATATTTGTGGTGTTCGATATCCAGATGGGGTCCCGAAGCCTATCGGTTTTATCGAGATCTATCGTTTGATAGAAGTCTCACGTGGCCAAAAGGCTGGGCTGTACATGGGGCAACGCATCGGCGTGGCCATCCAGCACAAGGATGCGCTCAGCGTTTTGGACACGTTCCTACCCAGCGATTTGGGACCTATAATTTTTATTTAATTTTGAGGAAATTGCATATAATTTAACCTATCTTAATAAATAATTTTTAGCTATAATTAATAAAAATTACACTTTTGAAAATCAAAATAACTAAATAATATCAGCCGACATACATCCCACTCGTGTCTCTCAATTTTTTTTAGATTTTTACGAACGGTATACCTCCGGACTTATCCAGGCCAGATTAGCGGGTTATTATATAACAGCTCAAACGTTTATTGATGAACTATTTTTTTTAATGACTGGCCTCAACCGATTGACTTAAATCAATTAATGGAATCCTTGACTGTAGGTCATTGATGATAATATAAATAAGATTAGCAATATAAAAACGGCTAAGTGCCTGATATCGCACACACAATGAAAGGTTCCGTAGAGATGAGCAACGTCCAGTGTCTTAGTCACTTGGGTAAAGAACCCCTAAAAACATCACCAATAACTTTTGTTCAAATAAATTTTGCATTTTGAATTTTTGCAGCTCTACCATCTTGGTTCTCCAAATTTTGCTATTGCACATCGTTCAAATTATAAGGGGGTTTAAGGATTTTGAAGGCAAATGGATACGAAACCCAAAAACAAAAAATCCGGCGCTAGAGTAAAAATACTGAATGCACTTTTTCTATACCACGGTACAATAATGACTAGATATCTCTTTCTAACTCAAACAAACACATGCCCATCCCTTTCACCCAGTGAACTATTTAAAAGAATAATTGACTATTCAATGAAATATATACTTCAGTATTCCATTTAGATTTGTACAATACAATCAAACTTTTCATTGTATTTTATCCTTTTTTAGGCTTCGTTTAAAGCACATAGTTGTATGTTCAGCGTACTACAAACCGTCAAAAGATTTTTTACTTTATTGCACTCATATTAAGACTTATTTTAGAATGTTTTTGTGTATTACAATACAATGAGTAACGCCTAATAAGCATGAGAGAAAAAATTAAAAAACTTCGTTTAAAAAAACCGACTTCAAAAACTAAAAAACTAAAATGTATAAAATAACTTATTTCTAAAGCTATTATTATTAATATATATTATGTAAAACATCTTAAAGTCGGTGATTAGTAATTTTCAAAATATATTAATTTTTATGTTTTACTTTGCACCGACTTCAAGATGTTTTAGATAATATATATTAATAATAATAGCTTTAGAAATAAGTTAATTTATACATTTTAGTTTTTTAGTTTTTGAAGTCGGTTTTTTTAAACGAAGTTTTTAAATTTTATTTGTTACTTTTTAGTGTCTAGCTATGTATGGGTGGACCTACGAATGGTGCCGCGCTTCTTAAAAAATATAGGTCCCAAGAACCGGGCACAAAAAAATTTTCGTAAAATGAAAACTACTAGGCCAAACTATGTCAAATTTTTAGGGGACCACATGGCAGCTATTCCGCGTCGAACAAAAAAAGAATCACGTAAATCGAATCATAAATCTCAGAGTAGTCGGTGTACATATGGAACGGAGTGAAGATTATTTCCATGAAAAATGTTCATAAAATGAAAACTACTGGGCCAAACTATGTAAAATTTTTAGGGGACCAATTGGAAGCTATTCCGCGTCGAACAAAAAAAGAATCACGTAAATCGGATCATAAATCACGGAGTTATCGGCGAACATACATAAAAAAAAGCAAAAAAAAAAAAAAGCCGACGAATTGAGAACCTCCTCCTTTTTCGAAGTCGGTTAAAAATACTAGTAACGAAAATCGCCCAGTAAAACCATGGAAGAATAGTATTCGTTTTCCATGGTAAAACGATAACACAGAAACAGTCCTACCCCATATTACCATATTACTAGATGGGGCCACAGGTTATTCAGTTATTCATCTCCAGCCTATTGAGATAATATCTATAATGCAAAAAGATCTAAACATACTGTGTCAGTACATTTAAACTATTTCAAAAATCTGCAATACACTATATAAACGATAGAGAAAACGATGCATTTTTTTAGATTTCTTGTTGTTTGTTAGGGATTCACGTAAAAACGACTGGGCCGATTGCGATGCGGTTTTCGGTGAACGACAGCTAATTCTGAGACTTACAATGTGCGCTATTTTTTTCTAGGATTGATTTAAATTAGCCAAATAAAAGCAAATCGAATTCCAGTGTGGTTTGTTCACTGATTGTTAGCAAATTTTATGTACTAAAATGTTTGAGATTTTTTATCCCGGGAATCCTGCGGTAATTTTCCCGTAGCAGCATATGGTTGTTCGTGAGCATAAAAATTAGGTTTGCCCGGCACAATTTTCACTAAAATGTTAGCTTACATTCTTTTTAAATGCTATGGTGCTTTGTGTCCCGCAGGAATTCCAATGAAGCGTGGACGAAGTCCCGAGTATATTATTATTCTAGTTATAAATAAATATTTTTATTCTGAAACTATTTGCGTAGGATCATGAAGAATCAATACTAGCGACATCATATAACTAAGTGGATGGAACCAGACATCATGTACAATGAAGTCTAGGTATTTTCTTTATCTAAATGTTTACTGAATACGGAAATTACAGCGACATCTATTAGTAAACGAAAGCAAATAATTTACTGTTTTTAATTACTAGAAATGAACTCTACTCACCGCTAGGTGGCATTAAAAAGATAATTGCGTTTGGATAACAAAAAATTGTTTATCTTACAAAACTTCACAGTATCCTTAATTTGATGTGTGTAACGAGTTATAACGTCATCGTTATAATGAGTCAAGGAACTAATTATTATTTATTGTTTAATTAAGAGCAGCTGTAATTATTTTTTACCATATTTTTTAAAATAAGATACTTAAATCCACTGAATACTTGATTTCGTAAATTTTGATTTCGTAGCTATTACAGCAAAAAAATTGAACAAAAAATACATGATCGCCATGTCTCCCCGTCAATCTATATATCTAACAGAAAGTTTTTTTTTGCCAATCGAAGTTTAAGATTTCGTTAGAAATTGTTACTTACGAGTGTAGGTTTCGGAACACCTGTAGCTTTTTCGAGTTAAAAAAACTGCTCAAGTTTTTTTTTCAAAAGATCTGCGCATCGGAAAGCTTTTTCATCGAAACTTTCCAAAACTCCAGGTCATTCTTATAAGGTAAAATAGAAAATTTAATCATATAAATTTATATTTGTACTCACATTCTCTCTATCCACGTCAAGCTGACTGCTATCCTTCTTCGGAAGACAAAACCCAATACTCTGCGACACCTCACATCTATTCCTATACCGCTTATTATCCGTCGAAAACCGCTTTTCGGAAACCCGCTTAGCAAATTTCCCGTCATCGCACAAATTTTCGGAAGACTTCGAACTTTTCAACTTATTTACGAGTATAGGTTTCGGAATCAGCGACGGCTTTTCCGAGTTCGGAACCTTTTCAGTAGAATTTTGCGTCGAGAAGCTTTTTTCTAACACTTTTTCGACGGATTTGAAACTTTCCGAATATGTAGTCTCTATTGATTCGATCGGGTTCTTTTGGGTCGTTAATGGAAAACCGCTTTCGAAGTTCTGGCGAAGTTTCTCGAAGTCTGTCAATGGTTTCGCTGTTGGTTCTGGTGTGATCGGACGCTTCGGCTCGAAGGGTATATCGTAGATCTTCTGATCCTGTAATATAAATATGGGTCTTCATTAATTTTATTAATTACATGACCTCGTTAATGATCATCCAAAGGCCATGGGAAAACTAACATATAGAGACCCACCCTGTCGACACAATTGTATCTAAATGTGGTGTGGTATATGCAGTTTTCTTACATGCACCAACAACCAAGGACAAGTCAGGATCAGTGTAGGGCTAAGTAGAGAAACTATTGTGAAATACAAAGACAGACGGACGAAAACATAGGGTTTCTGTTTTTGTCGACTACGGAAACACTAAAAATTTGTTAAATGTTTAAAAATTCAGCTTCCGCATGTTTGTGTTTGCAAAACTCTAAAAGTAGTCTACGCTTTGGCCTAAATTGTTACATAATATTGTATTTAAATAGAAGAGTCTCATTACATATATAAGTATATAGTACTTTATTTATATATATTTTTTTTAAGTACACCACACCAAAAATCTTATATTGAAATTTAGTTTAAAATGTCATTAGACACCGAGTTGCCTGGAAGAGATCTCTATAAGCGATAAGGCCGTCCATTGTTCTAATGCAAATGTATCCATATCAATTGTCTAGATTTAAGTTTATAGTGAACAATAAAGAGTTTTCATTCATTCATACATAATTTTTAATAACTGAAATTCCTACAGACACGGGCGACTTCGACTTTAATTAATAACAATAAATAATTTAAAAACGAATGAGTGAAAATGGTAATGTCTGTAGAATAAGTAAAGATAGTAATAGATTATGACATATGACAGCTACATATATGTAAGATATCCTTGAAAAAAAAAACTGATTTGAAGGCTTTAAAATAATTCAATAAGAGTTAAATAAAATTATGTAACAAAACTTTTTCCGTAAATTTATGTTCGCAGGAGCACTAAGAAATAGGGCTATAACAAAGCTAATATATTAATTATAATAATCAGAGCTAAAGCTGTGTGGAAAACTCTAGTTCTCTATAACATAGCGTTAATAAACCTTGGTGTCTCGCAAAGCGTGGGATAGAAAAGACACACAGTCGTCAATACTAACACATTACAATAATCATTCAACGGTACAAGCAACTTTCTCAAACACTTTTTGTTTGACAATTGCATGTTTCGGAGCAAATTTTTAACGGTTCTTGTTCCAATATTAGTGAAAGTATTTTCTAAATAATATGAGATGCTGAGACGCCTTAGGGATGTTAAATGTTGCGTAAAAATCGATGCATATCATACTATCGATTTTAAATTAGTTATGGAAGAGGCTTTAATCTGCAGACAAACACATTTTCTTCTTCCTAAAGTTTAACAAGTTACGTGGTATGATTTTCAAATTATTTCATTATTTATCACCTTATCCATTCTGGTACATACATCTAACTAAACTAGATTTATATAGGTATCTTGACCTTTTAATTTAGGTATTTAGGTGGCATGTCACGTAAGTTAGTTGTTTCCACTTCAGCTTAGTTTACATTTATTCTTCTCTTTAGTCACGCTGCAGCAAAAACAAATAAAGGTATCTATCAAAATCCGGGGTTATTTATCTTTCTTATGAATAAAAATCAATGTTTGTATGTTTGCTCCCTATGCGTTACTAAGCCAACGATCAGATTGTAATGAAATTTTGGCAGGCTGTTCTGAGTATGCTCGCGAGGGTTTCTGATCCAAAATCTATTTGTATTGATAAAATTCTTCTGTTCGTGTGTATGACACTGAACTCTTCCTAAAGGATTGGACTGATTCTGATGATTTTTTTGTGTGTTCAAGTGTGTTGTGGTTGTTCGGGTGCGTTAAAATTAGCTTATTCCGGCAGAGTTTAAACTACAACGATAGCTTACGTTCCTTTTCAAATCCTGCGGTATTTTGTGCCCAAGGCATCATGCGGGAATTTGAAGTCAAGCGTAGATGAAGTCGTGGACATATCCTAGTTTGGTAATATGAATAACTAAAGGTTGAGAGGAACAATACTAAAGGCTGCGTCTCCTATCATCTATATATATTAGGGAGGGTTTCGACGAACTGTTAAGGAAGGTGATATCGTCCTCCTTCTACCACAGTTTCGCTTGCCATCAGCTAGGTGTTTACTCCCAATTTCTTGAGTATATATGATCTTGTACACAAAGAGTTAATTTATCTTGCGTACCTACTTTAGGAATTTGGAATAAGCTCTCAGCCGAGGCTTTTCCAAAGCGCTACGATATGGGTGTTTCAAAAACGGTGTCACAACATTGCCAATTCATGCTCTAAATCTGCTATGAGACCGGCAGCACATTGTTAGCACCTCTGATGTTGCGAATGTCCATAGGCGACGGTAACCACTTTCGAACAGGTGGGCCGTCAGACTGTTTGTACTTCAGCAATAATAAACAAAAGGTATCACACCACATCAGGAAGACTTCGTCCTCTCACTTAAAAACCTTCAAAGATATAAGTAAAAACAATACTATAATAGAAAAAATGTCCGCCTCAATAGGTTAATAGGTCCGACCTACATAGATGATTATCGTTGAATTCAAGCTGAAACAATGCATCTATATACACAACATTACCTACTTGCATACGACAGTTACGCGTATTGTTCTAATGTAGACACGTAAAGGCGATCTTGGATACACAGCGACATGTTTGTTCACATAACAAATAGCTAAGGAGATCGTCAACCCCATCAATCGCTATCCACTGCTGGAACTGGGTTACACTGGTATCGCGAGACGTAGGACGCTGACTGCAAGATTGGTTCACAAACTCGACATCCCCGCTCTAGGCTCGTAGTCTTTCTTATGGAAAATCCAATATGAGGATTTCTGTAAGAGATCCAAGGAACATAGTTCGTAAAATTAGCAAGTTACAGTGGCAATGAGCCAGTCCAGTCTGTCGCAAGACTGCACATAATAAACCTAGTACAGAATGTCCTCCAATCCGTTGGACAGTCGACAACTGCGGCTGGATGAAGAAAGCTGAGATATATGGCATACACTTTATAAGGCCTCGGGCCAGCAGTGGACATTGACTGGATGAAGACGAGATCAATTCAGTAACTCATTTGTTATGGTTTCGTAGCTAATTTGTTGACGAAACCTTTCAGATCATATCCGTGCTTCCGTGCTTCTATATGGATAGATGGCTGTCTTTGTATGTCTTAGCCATTTTCTTTAGAAACTACCTATAGGGATGTTTGACAGAAAGTTATCTATAATGTATAACATTCGAATAATTCCGTGTCTGTATATTAAAGGTAGTTAAAAAAACGACTGGAATATACTACATAAACGATGGAGAACACGATGCCTTTTTTAAAGATTTCTTGTCTGTTTGCTTGCGATTTGCGTAAAAACTACTAAGCCGATTTCGATTGATAGCTAATTCTTAGACTTCAATTTTGCGCTACTTTTTATCTTCCGCCATCTATATGGTACATTTCACGGTATATGGACTAGAAATACTTAGCTCATTTATTTGTTATGTATTTCAATGTTTTCATTCAATTTTTTTTACAATTATAAATGTTTCTTTTTAGATATGTTCCAATATACCTTTCAACTCTAATCGATAAAAACTACAATAATCGAAACACGTTGAAACATAATATATAACGAAAACAAAAGAACGGAAGCCGTAACCCAAATTGTAAGAGCGCCAACTGGCGTTGCATCACGCAAAGATTGTGAGTTTAAAACATTGATGTGGTTTTCAGAGATCCGTAGCTATTTTGACCAAATCCTTATATACCCTTATATAGCCAATACGGAACCCACATATCAAAAACTGATTGCGGTGGTACTATGCACACGTGTATGATGTTTGTTATTTAATATATAATAATAGGCAAAGGAGTCGAATCCATACAGCCTTTCAGATGTATTGATTATTGATATTAACTAATTTTAATTTCGTTCTTTTACAGAGCAGACTTATAACCGATTATAAGTGGAAACTAAAGTAACTTAAAAAAATAAAATTATATACTAAAAAATAAACCAATTTATAAATTTATGGTGTGAATGTCACGTAATAAGACTAATTTATTTAATTATATATTTTTTTAACAATTATAAAATTACATACTATTGAATACAATGTAAGAAAACTTAACTTATTTGTATTGTATTCTACCCATAGTCCCTCAAGACTATAAGGTAAGGTGCCCAGAAGGCTGGCTACGTTTCTCGCTGGATCGCCATACTGATCCGTTGGCCGAGGTAGGCACCAGCCTTCTGATCACCTGAAGAGTCAATGAGTCGTTTCGATACATTTTGGTAGAGGCTCATGGCCTCAGGACCCCACGGTCCAAGCGTCTCGACAGCTAACGGCACAAATATATAACTTTCACTGAGGGTTGCATATTTATAAATTATATATAATATATAAGTAGCAAATCGCCGATCAGATGGGAACGTTCCTAAAACGCTGACCGCATTTCCTCGTTAAATGGCAGCGCTAATGCGCTGCCCTCAATATAAGCCAGCCCTTTGATCACGTGAGACTTCTATAAAACGTGTTGATAGGTTTTTACACTGAAAGCCACAAATATGTATCCATTGCCAATGGATGCATATTTGCGGCGTTTCAGGTTCGCCTATCGTTCGGCTGCCATGACCGTGACTGGAAGATGGGAAGGAGCCAAAATATCGACGCACTTGGCGTCCCACACTAACGGTTGACCCATCTTCCAAGGCAGCAAAGTTTTTATGATCTGTGCAGCAAAGACATCCCGTCCGGTCTCTTGTCATTGTTGCAGCACAGTCCATTCGGCTCATGAATGGCCGGTACCCCGGCGGTGAAAAAAGCACGGCGGATGATATCATTTATAGCAGCATGGCAAGCTACCCTCCCGGCACTTTAAATACATGACATGCCGTGGTGACCCAAACTACCGACTTTATCCCCACGCCGTCAGCGATGACGGTGATCCTCAAAGTAATATCGTCTAGAAGTGTGCCTAATTTTGACGAAGGCCAGGCATGAAGCCACAAATTTGACTGCCACCTCGAGATTGCTAAGAGACGGGCACGCTCAGCCTGATTGCTACTACATGGCAAAAGGATTTCATATGTCGATTGACTTAGCGGGCCGTCCCAAAGCTTTTGCTACTTGGGCTCTATAGGGACTTTGAGCATGCCAGAGACACACGTTACTGGCTTCAGCTAAATATGGGCCCTGAAAGTCACTTACTTAGTGACGGATTACGGAAAAGCAGGCAACTACATCGGAAATTTTGCATATTCCCAAGCCTCCCATCCTAATAGGCAGAGAAGCTTGAGTCCATGTGCGGTAATCGAACGGTATGTTTAAAATGGAAGTTAATGCGTTTCTAATAGAAGAGTCCAAAGCGTTTAAATATTTTATGCCTCCAGAGAGAAGTACAACATGCATACAATTTTGAACAAAAAGACAATGCCGAATTATATATAAAATACGCACTGTGTATGTTCATCATTTTAGAGTTACTTTTATAGAGAAATTTTGAACTTTTTATCGACAAATGGGGTAATAGCTTCCTCAAAGACAGGTGATCCAAAGAGGCTCAAATTACTAGATTTTGGGAAAAAAAAATTTATTTGAGCCAGCGGAGCAAACCGGTTCACCGAATTGAAGGCATTTTTAACGTCCACCTTCAGGACCGCCTCACAAGAACTGGTTGAAATGAAGGTTTTAAGTGAGTGTACCGCCGCCTCGCGATATTAAGTAAATCAAATTGTCTTTAAATTGTACTTAATTTTTACATTGTTTTTTTTTACTTTTACTCGTTATTTTGTTGTTATAATTTGTACTTTCTTTTAACTCTATTAGGTCTTTATTGTATTGTGTATTTGTGCATGTAATCTGTTTTCACGTTTTAGCGAAACAATAAAAGCAGATGTCTCTGCTTTCAAAATCGTTAACGTAATCCCCCGCTTTCAAGTTTTGAACTATGAATTAACAAATTATGATCAACACCGTCGAGATACAAACATACTTTCAACGAAAATTGCTTTGAACAAGACCCGTTGAGCTATTTTAGGGTAATTTAAATTAAATAATTTTTATGGTTCCGTAGCCGAATGCCGATAGACGTATAAAATTTTTAGACTCAGTCAATTAATGGAAAAACTTAACGACTTTTGATTGATTTAATCTCAAAAAATACGTTTTATGTAATAAATCATAAATAGCGAGGTAATGAATTGTAGAGTCATCTAGTCGTCCAAGATTTAGGGACTTTACAGAATATACCTAAACAAAATGCACTTTAAAACCGGTGTAACACGTAAACATGGTGTATTTCACTTTCTACGGAAAAGGCAGCCGGTTTGAACTATTCAAACTATGATGAATACGGAAAGGATCAATATAATGGATAATTTATGCTTAACCGTGGCGGGCGCGAGCCGTGCGATCGTGTCGATGTGTAGACAGGCGTCCAGCGCGAGAGAGCACCGGCAGAAAAGCGTGCGCCGAACCGCGTAGGGTATGAATTATTCCCTAAATCCAATCTAATTTATTTCTTCGAAACATGGTTATAAGGTTGGTATTCTTAAGTTATGGCGTACACAATACGCATATTTTTCTCAAACGAGCACACAGACTTTATTAAACTAAACAATATTAAATAAGTATGTATACGGCGTGCGCAGAAGGTTTGCCGATGGTCGCCCCTCCCGCTTCCTACGACTGAGACCGGGAGTTGTCCAAATAGTACTAAGAACTAGACGACCACGGGTCGCGAATGTGGGAGGCGGGAGGGGTTGTAATCGGCAAACCTGCGCACGACTTATACTAATTTAAACGAGTATTTAAAAAAAACATATCTGGTAAACGTCAAGTAATTTAGAATTGAGAAATTCGTTTACCGAGTAAGATTCTATTTAATTTACATAGATAGTAGGTATATAAATTCTTTATAAAATATTCTTGAAATTTTGAACGCGTGTCTCGCCCGAGCCGCGTACGTGATACGGCTCGCGCCCGCACGTTTCAACGTGAATCCAAATCATCTAGTGTTAGGAGGTTTAAACGTTAATTATAAATATTCGTATGATAATAATTAAAAATAAGGTGATTGCAAAGTGTTTCAACATCCATTCTTTTATATGTAAATTGTTTTAATTAGAATTGAATTCAGTATCCAATATATGCACATCCTGAACTGACCTAACTCAATATGTAACACATTGTTACATCATGGTTCATTGAACCCATGGGTCATTGAACCACAAGTACTTCATATGCGGTTTTGCGGTTACTGAAAGATATAGTATACTGTCTTATTTCCCCTTAATATTAAATACTGGAGATCAATATTACTACTATAGGATGAGTAAAGCGAAACTACGAAGATGTATGTCAAAATAAAATAGTATGCAAGGAAAATCCTAATATTGGGTAAAAAATTATAAAAGGAAAAAGGCAATTTAATGAAAATACTCGCCTACCTCGGATTACAGATCTACCCCCCTAGACAAGTTGCATTTGCGCTAAACGAATAGAATGGATGGGAATGACTTATCGTTACAAAACGTAACGATGTCATTCACATATATACATTTTCTTTCTTTCTTTAGAGTGGCAGTGGGGTAATCCAGCGAGGTATAGTAGTCAGCCTTCCGAGCACCTTACCCATAGAAGACGGAAACTTCAGCTCATTTTTCTGCTTATACATAGTCTTAAGGGATTATAGGTACAATAAAATATAACTAAGTTAAGTTTTCTTTATTGTATTACTATAAATATTTTAGCTTAATAAGAATTAAATATTTAAAAAATATGAAAGTTACTTGTTTCTGGACTTTGTTATTAAGAAGGTCAGACCGTGGAGTCCTGAGGTCAATTGCGTATACAAAAAGCAGTCAAATCGCCTAGTAGACTCTGTAGATGATTCGGCTGTTGCTTACCTAGGACTCCGAATCCGTATGGCGACCCAGCGAGGTGATGTAGCCAGCGTTCTAGGCAACTTACCCATACAAGACGATTACCTAGGCTTAGCATTCTACTTATAGTCTCAAGAATTATATAGATAGAATACAATATAAATAATTTATTGTAATTAATTAGGATAGCATAGGATTAACCTGTCAAACCGCCTTGGCGGGTATACTGTCCGTGCCCCTATAGTGGAAGGTCCAAGCTCAACAGTGGAACTTATTTTTTTTATAGCTAGAGTACAACAGACAGGCGGACGTTCCACTTGATGGAAAGTGGTTACCGTCGCCTATGGACGTTTACAACACCAGAGATGTCGCCAATCAGACTTTTTCCATTAATATCACTAACTAGAGTTTATCAAACCTTGGATAATAGCTTTATTTTACTTACATAAAAACTTAGTTCGGTTTTTTACATATAATATAATTACACACAATAATAACAAACAAAACTAAGTCCACATAGTCTAGACCACTGCCCAGCAAAATATTGAGAAGAGTCGAAACCAACTCGATTTGAAGGAATACAACGAAGTAATAATACGCGTTGTTTACGACAACGTAGGTATTTGTTAGTGAATTGAAAAACGTGATTGCAGCACCATCTATTTCACTAATCCTTCTATTCAAAGGAAACGACATCATTTATCGGGATAAACATTATCCTAAGGTACGCCCCGGGACATAAGCTCTATTTTTTTTATTGCCGAGTTCAGCAGACAGGCAGACGGCCCACTTGATGAAAAGCGGTTACCATCGCCTATGGACATTTGCAACACCCAAGGTGATACAAATGCGCTGCTTAAGGGAGACTGGAACCTGGTCACTAATGCCGGAACACAACTCAAGGTTGTTATGGCGGCATACTCTCTAGACCAGGGGTGGTAGCAGCCATCCAGTCGAGCAAATGCCCTACCACCTGGCTGTGGGTTGTTTTGTCGCCTCTTACGATAGGCCGCCCGGCCGCAGGAAATTGTATTCTTTCTCCGTTCCTGCACGGATAAAAATCTATGTAGTTTCATTTAAAACCGATCAATAGTTTTTACGTAAGGCTCTAACAGACAGACAAAAATTCTAAATTCTTCAAAAATTAAATTGTATTTTCGGAATCTGCTGGTCCGAATTAGCCCCCTCATATTTTTCACATTTTTAAACGCATTTTACAAACTCGATCCATTTATAAATTTATTATAGTATAAATTACAATTGTTTACTCATAAGTTTCAAGGTAAATATTAACAGTTATGGTATCGCTCCGATATTTCCTTGTATGTCATAGTTCAAATAAAGTTGTGTTAAAGTCTAATATGGACTGTATACTTATAACAATATATTTCAACGTAAAAAAATATCCTAAAATAATATTTTCTTAAGTTTTCGCGACTTGTATTCATAACTATATATACATAAATATTGTTACGATCGACAAAGAACAATTCACACCTGCAATTTATTGCCTTTCGGCGTTTGGACTTCTTTTGTTTACTTTGTGTTTAAAATTTGTAATTAGAAAAACATCCTATTGTGTACTGTAGTCGTCTATGGTAGTCGATAGCCTGGTGTGAATCTTTGAAATAATTGTTATGCGGTCAAGTATTGTGTCGGGACATATTTTATTGGTGCAGTATAAAACAATGCCCCTGCTGAGAGATGAGGCATTCAAGCGATAATCGCCAGCAAGGCAAGAAGTGTGTACATTCGATAAGCTATATAGTAACGGACTTTGCGCGTGTTAGTGAATCGTGTAGTTTGTACTGGTTGTGTCCAGTTATATTTGTACCTGTGTTATACGTGTTTGTATAGTTCTAATAAATTCCATAGTAATTCCAATGGCATTTTAATTCCAGTCCCGTAACTCGTAACAATATTATACTAAATATCCTAAAATATGACATAGCTCCTTCATCCACTCGTATCTTCAATTATAAACGAGCGCCCCAAAGTTATTCTATACATATGCGAGTCCGAATCTACACAGACGCTTGTTTAAAGTGGCACAATGACATTCATACAGCGAATAGGAAACTATGAATGTTGAGTAAGTGCATTATAAAAGTAATTATGTAATTTAAATTTAACAAAGATCGCATCTTTTAACTCTTAACCCGCTGACCTCGCTCTCAATTTTTGTATTTTATTTAAGTTAACATTAAAATATATCGCGAAGAAAGTGACGTATGTATTTTCAAAGACCATTTACAAATATTTATTACGAGACGATACAGTCGGCCATTGCCTTAGTTGAATTAATTTTGTTATATTTTTATTCTGTTATTGTTTATATAGAGTAGTTTCAATTTACAATAATTTTATGTATAACATTTTTCTCTAATATGATATGGTAATTGTAGATTATAAATGAAAATCTCTCAATTGTATTGGGGTATTCACTACAATTTATTTTCATGTTGGCAAAAGCGATAGCTTTTTACTGCGTCGGATTTATTTTATTACATGTAAAACTTTAAATGTTATATTTTATATAATATCTTATATAAAATACTAGCTGTCCCGACAGACGTCGTCCTGCCCGGAAAAGCTTGAATCGATATGCCGACAGTAGAGCCACCTACCGGGTCCAATTGTGAACCAACTCAGAAACCTTCTCTGGCTCATGCACAACAACTTTTCTAAAGATCATCACATGATCAAATGTATAGTTTAAGATTCTATAAAGGACATACAGACAAACAATTCATTTTATATATATAAGAGATTATCTAAAATTTCGAAACAATAATGTAAAAAGTTCTTGAACGTTTTTAATTAAAATAGTTTATCAATGACTTCAATCCGCTATCGGTTTTGCAAATTTGCCTAATTTTTTTTATACTGTAAAATTGTTGGGGGGTAGCGAGATATCCTTGCAATGTTTGTTCAGTGTATATGAATTATATTTAAGCCGTAAGGTTCTCTGATTATAAGTATAGTGACCAGTTGCTTAAATAAACCCTTCTTAATTGTTGCGAATACATATTACAGTAGTCTATAAGTTTTTTAATTGCTTTTTTAGTTCTTAATAAACTTAATAAATAGGGAGGCTAAAAAACATATAACGTTCAAAATAAGCTCTTTAAACGCAATAATGTAAAGCGAACGTGACCTGCAGGAGGAGCAACGCCCTACTATCAGTCGGTACACTTTTATCACCGATTATTCCTTGCATGAAGTGTAATCTGTTAAATTATTTGTGTTAATAGGTTTGTAATAATAATTCAGGTATTTGGGGCAGCCGTATTATACCGTGGTAAACGGGTAAAATATTCGCAAATACTCATATACAATCTGAGCAATAAAATTTATCTCTGATGTGGCTGAAATTAGAATTACTGCTGCCATGTTGAAATGTCACCAGAATTACGAACTGAGGCCCCGGTTCAACCAGAAGTACGTTTAAATGTAAAGCAAAGAATTGAAGATAGAGAGGAGATAAGTGCGCGCCCCCCCCCCCCCCCCTTTTTCGGCAATAGCGGCGAGTGAGATTGATCCATTGCCAGGGCGGCCGAAGGACTTTGGAAGAACTTCGGCACTGGCACGTCTTTTGGCGGAAGCGGAATAAGCTGGGTTGCTCACGCTTCTATTTGTTTGACACAAACACAAGTCAGTTTATACAATCGTTTATAGTTTGTTTAGATTTTTTAAAATACATTATAACATCTCAAATACGTTGACTAGAACTTCTTTTGAAAATGACAACGCACTGAACGCTTTAATATCAAGTATAAATTAACTCAACTCTTGCTGTCTAAAATAGGCTTCGAAACGGGTCAAAGTCAATAAAATTCTCAGCGAAAAAGGTCGAATTAACGTATAACAATACGTCGTCTTAAATTATCTTAAAATTGTGTAGAATCTGTAACTAATTTTTTACCCATAATATTTTTATTTTTCCCCGTAACATAGACCAGAAGTTGCAGCTTCAAAATGCCCTTATTACACATGGATCCAACCATTTGACACAAAACATTGTAAAATTCCTAAATTTTTGAAAATATTCCGATCCTTTAATTTATTCTTGTAATACTTTGTCTCAATGACTCAAAAAATATTAACTATGGAAAATATAAAACTTAACCTAAATACTGTTAGTTATATTGTTGTCTATATACATAATATAATCCACCAAGACTATAATTAGAATACTAAGTCTAGATCAATTGATATAAATCAAAATGTAGGTATAAATATTTAACTATTACTGTCCTCTAGCGAATATGTGCTACTTATCCAAGTCCGGCGCGAACGAATTCGCGGACACCGCTAGTCTTCAAATAACCTAAGGAATACTTTAGACGAACTTCCCCATTCTTAAACAGATGTTCATCAGTTATTTATAGAAATTGAGCACAGCTGTTCTGAGTTAACTATAGTCTTGATCTTTCAAACATGGAGTTATTATTAAATAAATAGGACGCTGTGCACCTATTTTTGATCTGATGTCAACAAAATCCCCCTCTTACTGAATACTAGTAAAAACGTGACTTTCAAAAGCTTTATTCTTTGTTCTCGCGCCTTTGGAAGTGTTATAGTAAAAAATTATTTTGACATTTTATTACTTATTCTAGAGAGTCGGATTACGACTTTAAGTGATGAAAAGATGAGCAACCTATTAACATTAAGCTCATAATCGTCGCTTACGATTATGAACGTCGACTAAAATTACAATTTTTATGAACTCTAACTAAAAGTGCGTGTTAAAAATCGCATAAATATCATCATCACATAGAGGTGACAGACGCCTCCTAATTATGTGGTTACATTACAAAAGAATAACATACCATTTAATGGAAAATACCATTATACCAATCAATACAATACCCGTTTCATAAAGTTGTCACAGGATATTATTCAAATCAATTTGTGTTGAAAGTATTTTTGAATGAATGAATTTTCAATTTTATAATTGAAAAGTTTGAAGAGAAGGCACGATTTTCATGACTTTAGAAGCAAACATCTCGCCACCTATTGACATAAAGGAATCACTCAAGAGGCGCAAATATGCAACCCTCAGTGAGAGTTATATGTTTGTGCCGTTTGCTGTCGAGAAGCTTGGATCGTGGGGTCCTGAGGCCAAAAGTCTTTACCAAAATTTATCGAAACGACTCATTGACTCTTCAGGTAATCAGAAGGCTGGTGCTTACCTCGGCCAACGGATCAGTATGGCGATCCAACGAGAAAACGTAGCCAGCCTTCTGGGCACCTTACCCATAGAAGACGGTGATCTGGGCTCAGTATTCTACTTATAGTCTTAAGGGACTATGGGTAGAATACAATACAAATAAGTTAAGTTTTCTTACATTGTATTCAATTGTTTGACATAAATAAAAAAATAACGTCACACTCAAAATGAAGACTATTTATTTATATTTTATTTATACTGGATTTTTTTTAAAGCTGTACTTGAATGGCGACTATTCCTAATCTTCTCTATTTTCGCGATTTTACTCCAGCGTTGTGTAGCGGCATAAAGATTCCATATTCTTACTAACCTTTATCCATATGCATACGTATGTATACCTATACCGGATCTCCGCTACCCATCCGACTGCGATAGGTGGCTTAAACTTGGGAGGTCTACGTCCAGCAGTGGACAAAGGTTGATTGACGACGATATATACCAAGTAGTTTCTGAGAAAAATGATTGTATTCATGTCGAATTCAAACCGTTCTATTTTTGCCAACAAACCTCGAAAACAGTAAGTAGACCTTCGTTACTTTTACAGAGCCGTACCGAGTGCGTGCGTTTACACGCACTTGGCAATTTTCTTCCATAAAACAAATATTCACATTGTAAATCAATATTCAGATGCCAGGTGAGCATACATGTAGAAGCAAAGAAATTGCTTCCTAATCAATTATTCGCAGCGTGCAGCGAAAGTATGCGATGCATTGTTACTATTTGATCGTGAACAGGAAAGTGATAGTACGCAAGCGTTTGCGGAAGGCTTGTTTTTCATTTGATAAAATCGATAGCACTCTGAAACTAAGGAATAATCAACTAGTCCTCTAAGCGGATAACCGCCGCTTGCGGTTTTAACCAAGAAAGTGTTGTAACCGTATACTTTTGGGATTACTTATGTTGGTCACCAATAAAGTGTTATCTATCTCTAACTTCAATAATATTATACTAGTAGGCCCAGCAGACGTTGTTTTGAAAAAAAAAAACTAGAACCTGATTACAACGCCACCTACTGAATCCAATTGTGAATATATAAGCCATCCAGGGAACCACCAAACACACACAAAATTTCATCAAAATCGGTCAAACCGTTTTTGACTTTTGGCCAAACTAACGAACAGCAACTGTTTTTCTTCCTGTAGGGTTATGGCTCCAATGTAATTATCATTGATTTTTTTACATATAAGAAAAATATAAAAATTTAGCATTAGTGTGTTTGTATCTGTAAAATTCGAAAGTAGTCGATGAATAGCGAAACGTGGTTCAACTAGTAAACGCATACAACGACTAAACCTAATATAATTAATATTGATATATTATACCGTTACAATCCCTTAACATTATTAGTAAATACTGAACCTAGGTCTTTGTCATCTATGGGCCCTTACCCATCCAAGAAAATTGTTATAAGTATAACTTTTAAATCAATATAGTTACATAAATGTCATAAATTTTAAGAAAAAGTAACATTAAAAATATAAAAGTTACGCTTGACCTCTAGCAATGTTCCGAGAAAAAACAACGACGTATGGCCATGCCGTAATAGCGGCCGGTGAGTATAAGAGCGGACTCGTGATAGTTCAACTGAATAAGCGTTGTGCCGGATCTCGATATATTTATTTATATTAATAAATGAACAAAAATATTTTCCGTCTGAATATAAATACGTATTCATTCATAACTACCATTAGAAAAATTTCAAATTAACAATAAACTATATACACATTTAGATTACTAATGGTTAAAATTTGAAGTAAACTCAAAGTTAAAACAATTTTCCACTAACGTCAAGGTAAAAGAATGGATTGTAATATATATAATTATAAACCCGGCATTAATATCCAAGCTGTGTTTTACATAGGATACGAATCGGCAAATAGCCCAACTCGCACACGGCCGCTCTTTTTTAAATGCTCACTTCTTACTGATTACAAAACAGGTGCTGTAGAGTTGCCTTGACGAATCCGGTTTTACATCCTGCCGTTAACGAAAGACAACTCGAGTTGAATGTATCCTTTGATGTTTTTATAGTTAGTCAGTTTTGTTTTCAAAGTTGCGAGCTAGAAGGACATTTGCCACCATGGCTAGCTACCACCCTTGGTCTAGGCTCTAGAGTCTAGAGTATTCCGCTAAAACAACCTTGTTGTGTTCCGGCATTAGTGGTGAGATTCCAGTCTCCCTCCCTTTAGAGAGCGGCAGCACACATGTCACAGGACACAAATGTCGCCTATGGACAGTTACAAATGTCCATAGGCGACGGGGCCGTCAGCCTGTCTGCTGAAGTCATGTAATAAAAAAAATAAAGACCTAACTCGGTAAGCTCCTAAATCTTAGAATAGTAGATGGCGACACATGTCTTTAATCTCTCACTTCTTGATATTTTATTATGTTATTATTTAACGTGCTGCCATTGGTCTTCTCGCTGAGAGGGACAGCAACCGGCGGCAAACACAAAAGTATTAAGAAATATACGGGCAACGACATCGCCTAAACACTTCATGCCGCCTGTCGCTAAGCTCGTCGCTGATCCAGAGTCCGTGGCCAGGCCGGCCGTCATGATTCTATAGTCAAATGACAAAGCAGAATCCATCAATGTGCGTAGTAGTAAGTCATGCAATTGACCGCTTCTGTCACACATATTTTACTTGCATAACACTACACTTGCTACGGTTTAAATACCGTAAGCTTCAAACTAGCTATTCACATTCGTTTGTCATGACTTAAAAACATATAATCCAAAGGAAATTAATTCTTAACATCATTTAAATAATAACTACTTTACCTAAGTACATGATACGTTACAGATAAACACTGTTGACATAGTTTCGACGATGTATGTATGTACCATTCAAAATGTGTTAATTATAAACTCAATGATCAAAATAATATCAACCACTTTGGTCAGTTTCGTTTAAGTATTAAAGGATTTCTCACTGAAAACCGGACATTACAAATATGAACAATATAAAACAGGCTGCCGTAAATAACGCAGACATGCATGGAGCTCATAGACAAATATATAGTGCGCGCAAAACTAAAATGCGTTCAAAGGGCCAGTTTGTTCCGTGAATTTCAAACGCGAATCTGAGACGCTTGATCATTCTTCACTAAGCTAACACGTCTTATATTTTTAATTTGATTTTAATATTTCTAGTCGTAATATTTTCGCTAAATCTACGTTAATCATCAAGCGCGGAACTAAATATGCAATTGTGCACTTGCCATACAGTACGCGCAATACTATATAATCCGTCTCTAGTATAGTTTACTTTGGGAATTTGCACAGATCCAGACGGGTGTTAATGTTTATTACACCTAAAAATGAAGTGCGAAAGAGATGCCATAGGAGTCTGGATAGCGACCGAGTAAGAGCGCACCACTCCTCTCAGCTCTGTACGTAACATCTCACAAATCTGGTGTGTTCTGCGCAAAGGGTTTTCAAGAATGCATATAAGTTTTGCCATACTATGCTATATTTGCGTCATGTACATGCATTAATTTATTACTGAACAATTAACAAGGACAAAACTTTCGGAGATGTATCTAGGAACATGTTCGTTCGTATATACGAATATGTTCGTATTTACTAAGCATTTTGTATTCCTCGAGTCTTTATTCTATGCAGTACTGTCCGCCCGGGAAGTGTCAACTGAATTTATCAAAGTAAATGGTACTTGTATATTATAATAGGACTTGATATGCAAAGGCATGTAAGTCATAATAATCAAAAGGTTAATTACTCGTAAGCAGCTTATCTGCGGAGATAAATGTGGTATGTATATTTAATGCATACGAATGTGACTGCAATAGAGTCGCCTACACATTAGTACAGCCACGTTTTATGGAGACCGGCCAGTGACGTGGGGAATAAATGTCTATTTAGGCCGCCTACGCCAAGTTCCGATAGATAGAATAAGCCCAAGAAATGCAGTCTTGACCTCGTGAAAAAACACATGCGTGCCTAGTCTTACAATGCGGATTGCTAAGGATCGCGAGAGATGGAGAACGATAAGCAGCAAAGCGAACGCTTTTAATACAACCGGAATTGATTAACAACACTAATGGTAATATGTCGAACCGTTATAAATTCCAGATGCATACGATACGTTCATTTTAGAGCCCGGAGTCCGCTGTCCTATGATTTCTTTTCGACTTTTATTTGCGGCATCAGAACCGTATCAAAAACATTGTATACTCGCTATAGCATATTATATACTCCCCGACCACGTTTTTGTGTTATGGGTAACCTCCAGTGCTTGCCTCTTGTTTAGAGAGCAGGCGTTACGATAATACGGGTTATATTTTACTTCATGTTAGTGCTATTTGCTCCCGGAAGATTCACTTCATTTTATATCGCAAAATATCCCATCTCCCGGCAATGAAAGTATTTATGTCCATTTTCGGTATTGAAACTACATTTAAACAAAATTACAGGAAAACTGATCCAGTATACCTAGAAGTTTTTCAGTGAAAGCTTAACAGATAGACATATCGAGTTACTATCGCATTTTTTATAGATGATGAATTTTATCTCTATAAACTTTAAAAATGATTGGTCTCCCATTGATACTTTCATCATCTATTTCAACCCTTTCTAGTTTTATTTATCTACCTCTCGTTTATTCGCAAAATACATAAATGACAGAAATGATAGAGATGACGGAACTGACGGAAACAATAGAAATGGCGACAATGACAAAATGGCAAAATTACCTCATATCGAGCGCATGCGCAACATTCATCGTCGAATAAGAATAAGCAAGTATGGAATAGTCCTCTTTTTAACTTGAGATTGAATACAAAGGTGTAAGAATTCGATTTTTTTATACCTGTATAAATTCACACCTAGCGAAATATACCAACAAAAAAAATTTTCAAGGATAAAATTTAGTAAATTTTACGAGGTATATGGTAAAAAAATAAGAAAATTTCATATTATAATATTTCTTTCAGAGTAGATTTTTTAAGCATTTAAGAAAACCGCTTTTATTTCTACTATCTACGATTTTATTAAATTTATGTTCACTTAAAACCTCCTTAACTCGGTCAATTTTTAGAATCTTTTTTATGTAATATTTTAAGTTCTAGAAATTTTTTTATAATTTTTTGTCTAACTTTTACCGTTTTCGAGTAATTGTAAGGACACTTTAATTAAAAAATTCAACCCTTGTCGAGTATTGTAGACACGAAAACCTTAACACATTGCTTTTGTATCACTAAAACTGCAGTACAATAAAAATGCATTTGCAAGGTGTTTTTTTTTGTTTTTTTTTTACTTGGCTATATGTTCTTTGTTTAAATAATAATAATAATAATAACAGCCCAATAATGTCTCACTGCTAGGTACGAATGTCCCCCATTTTAGGGGTATTGGAAAGTTTACCCGCCACGATTCTCCAAGACGGATTGATCGGTTTGACACAGGTGTTGTAGATGTGCAATGTTCATCCCGATGTTTTCCTTCACCGTCGCAAGTAATAATTGTAACAATAAGCACACTAGGTCAGAGAACTAACTTAGTTTTAAGTGATGCATGCTTTCCAGCCAGGACTCGCGTTATTTAGAACGCCAGTTCGTTTACCAGTAAGCTACTACGGCTTGCTGTTCAATAGTAGCAAATTGTTTAAAATGCACATATTCAGAAGTTGGCAACATTCGTAGCTGTCACTCAAATGACTATAGTTAATGACCCAACTGACAACTGACCTGCCAATGCGCCAATTTGTCACCTGTCGAGTCAGTCAGTCGAGTTCAATGTACTTTCACTGAACCAATCAGTCAATACTCCGTAGCCCAGATTTCTAATGCGATACACAGCATTGTTGAAATATAAGAATAGGTTAATCACTATCCGTTGCAATTAACAGTTTTAAGAGACTCCGGCGCATGGTTTCTTTTTCAGGCTTTACGTCTAAACTAGTCGATCGCTTATAAACCAACACTGAGAAGTTTTTTAATCAATTATTTACCATTTCTAGATAAAATCCGAGATGAGGATATTCGTAAGAGAACCGAAGTAACCGACATAGTTCGTAAAATAGCCAGATAGATAGATAGAAGAGCCGGCAGGTCTCCAGCCTAATGGACCGACGAACAGCGTAAGGTCTCAGGGAGGCGTTGAATTAGGACAGCGGAGGACTGAGATATGTGGCGCAAACTTAGGGAGATATACGTCCAGCAGTGTACTGCAATTGTCTGGCGACGACGTGTTTTCCAGCTATACCCGTGACGTAATTAGTGGGGACTTTGAGTTTATATTCGTATCCTTTGAACCTAGCAAGATATCGAAGTAAACATACAAACTATGATCACACCACTGCTTTAATCACGAGGATTCAATACAAAATTGCTGCTTCTATTCCTACAACTATATTTAAAACCTGTTGATATTGTGGCGACCGAGGGTGGAACTCCCCAGCAGCGTAAATCAGTTTTAGAACTTTTAGAAAGAACTAGAAATTTCTGGAAGAAAAAGACAAGGACGGATATATTTAGAAAGAGATAGACGATAAACGAAAGAAAGAGATAGATAGATGTTAGAAAGGGATAGACGATGACCGAAAGAAAGAGATAGATAGATGTTAGAAAGGGATAGATGTATAAACGAAAGTTCCCGGGAAGGAAGAGACAGAGATAGATAGAGGGGTTCTAGAAAATTCTTCCGGGTATATAAACAGCGTAAGGCGCGCCTACCGGGCAGTTTAGAGTTGAAAGTTTAAGAGTTAAAAGTTGAGTCAGTCCAAGACGGTGAAGCAACAAGTGCGATACTAAAGAGTTGTTAGAGTACAGAGACGAATCAAGTGGTGAATTTAGTGGCAAGTTTGGTGGATAGATACGTGAAAGAAGTGTGTAGCGTAGTTCGAGAGAGGAACCAGAGGCGAGCTACACGCGATAATATCGGAGGTGGTCTACGCAATATCGGCGACGGTATTGAGGGTGTGACAACTTATCGTCGGAATTGTGCATCGTTGGTCGTGTGTTTAAGGACAGCAACTCTACAGGGAGGTACTGTGCGCGGCTTTGTAAGTCAATAAAAGCTTTTAAATTAAAAACTGGTGTTTTCTTCCAATCCACAAGTGTGTACCCCCGCTCGTACGTAACAATATGTTTTAATGCCTATACAAGAGACACTTTCAGAAAGAGGGACAATCTATAAACGCTCATTTAAGATTAGACATCGTTATACATTTTAATTTTCACTTACTTTTGGCATTTACTTTGTAATCGAAAAATGAATTTTCATAATAATTTTGATCGTTTACATCAAAATCAATATTTTAAAACTATTAGATTCGGGCGATTTGAGACCACTATTTTGGAACTCTTTCATACCTTGTACAATGGACGTCAACGATAACATTAGCATTTTGTAAATTATAAAATACTTAGTAAATGCGACTTCGTGGACAATGTAAACGTGAGTCGTGACGTCACGATTCAGTTAGCGCGTATTGCTTTTAATTTTCCGGCATATTATTCACACATTTTATTCATAGCTAAAATGAAGAGAAACAATAAATAACTTCAAAAAGATTAGGTGTCTTTAGATTTGATTTGCAACCATCAACTTGAATAGTGTAACCTGCTAGGTGAGGGTGCTACATCCTAGACAATACTCCGATCAACATTAGACGAGATCATGGTCAAGTGTGAACACATACTACAATCAAAGAAACCCTAAACCTCTTCAACACTCATATTTCTCTGGGCTTTTCTCTGACTGCCGTCCTGGAGGCCTCTAATATCCATAGGGGGCATTATCGTTACTTTGAGAAAGACTGTCTTAGAGCGAACGAGTAATCGCTGGAGCGAATCGCCAACGGAAGGACATCTGAGCATAGACGATATGCTCCGATGCATGAGAACTGATTCAAATGTATTAACTACAATTTTAATTATAATCACGTCACGTTTCAAAATCTAATATTATTTAAGCTTCAAACACGAAATTTAAACTATTAATGAAAAACTTAAAATGTTTTAAGTCTATTTGTATGGACATAGTGTTTAAATTATTACAAAATAATTTGAATGGAAATAAGACTATTCTGCTGTTTTAATTTAATACTGTCTTGATGTAATATTGTTAAATATGTGATGTCACATTAAGGAGGGAGGAGTCTCTCGAATGTGACCAGCTGTGACAAGGTCGTCCTTGTCACAGCTGGTCACATTCGAGGGGGATCGAAAAATCATGAATTTCCTGTGAGATAATTTGAGGATGGACCCTTACTAATAGTTAAAATTCGACGGCGACATGTCTTCAAAATGTTCAAAGAACATTAATAAATTGGGTAGGCAATCACTTGGCAACCAGTGCATGGACATCCATAAATGCCGTAAAAGAACAATGCGGAGCGTCATGGCTGTAAGTGAGAGTGTTGCTGCGGTTTTACCGGAGCTACTCAGGAATTCATGCCTTTAAAACTCTCACCCCTAGAATTCAAGTCTTAGGCTTTATCATTTTGACTCAGTGCTGGTTGGCTAAGGTATGCATGGAAGCAGGGGCTTTTCATTGTCCCCATGGAATCGGGTACCAAGTTGTTGCCACTTTATCCAGTGTTTATTATTATTTTGGATTAAATACACTATAGAAATAACACCGATATATGGTAAGGAAAATGTCAGTTGGACCTATTTTTGTATAACGCAATACATACTTCATTCTCTGATTAATGTTATGGAGGTAAAATACTATGTATGAATCATCTATTTGAATACAATGGTTATTATAATTTTCTATTTTAAATATAAATTTTATGAGTCTACAATTAGGTAATAAGTATATGGACTGTAGTTCTGAATGAAGAGTTGAAGAGGACCATTTGACTTAATTTATCCATATATTGAGGGCTTAATAACAAATGGGCGTACAGACAAAAGTGCAGTTTTACACAAGGGACAAATCTATATATAAAATTGAATGTTTGTCTGTATGTCCTTTCTAGAATCGTAAACTATACATTTGATCATGTGATGATCTTTAGCAAAGTTTTTGTGCATGAGCCAAAGAAGGTTTTTGAGTTGGTTCTCAACTGGACCCGGTAGGTGGCGCTGCTGTCGACATATCAATTGAAGCTTTTCCGGGCAGGACAATGTCTGCTGGGACAGCTAGTTGTGAATAAAACAAAAATAGTTGATTGTATACGGCTGAAATCTGGATTACCCTTCTATTTAGGTGCACTTGCATACTGGTAAGAATTTCTAAATTGTAACATGCATAGATTTTAGTAAACAACAAAAAACGGCATTTTTGCATATATGCCCATTTGTTATGAAGCCCCCGATATGAAGAATAGATAGATATCACTTTATTGTACACCAATATGAATATGTATATACTGTGTATCTTAAAATCATAATATGCAGGTGAATTTTTCAAGTGTGCTATCAAGGCCAGCTCCTGAACTATGTGTATTAGAAATGTTTAATAATTGTAATTATGACTATGTATGTATATTTCAGACACAAATGTTTTTTGTTAATGAATTAATATAAATAATAATAATAAATAAATATCATGAAATAGCAAAATACACTGAAAGAAGTCTCAGGGCTGATTTTGACAAAAACTAAAATGGTATCAACAGATCTTTTTAAAATCAATTACCCTTGTAAGGTATCAGATTTGCAGATTAAAAAAAAAACACATACTGAACATTACATCAAATCATAGTGTAGCTTGTAAGGGTCAAATTCGGTGAAGGAATGTCAAACGGGAAACCATGGGAAAGTACAAATTAGGGGTTGCCACTGAACATAACTGTACAATTAGGAGAATTTATGTATACAGACATAGGTGACTACCTTAGTTTACATACACATTTTCGTAACATCCATTTCCCATAGAGGTTGGCAGACACTTTTTTCATATGCATTCATTAAACCCTTTTATGTAGCTCACCCAACTTGAATGTGAAATGAATAAAAAAGAAACTACAGTGGTCATGTTGAAATTCCATATGAATTAGGGCTGCCAGTTCAAAAAAAGATGGTTATTTGTTAATGGCATTAATTTCAACTCTTATAAATATGACACATTCAGTCACAGTCAATAAACTATAACTTATCCCAGCCCGAGACAATCATCTTAGATATTAATGTGATATAATAAAATATTTTTGATAATTTGCATTATACATACATACATGACTTCATGCCAGGTCCCTTGCGGGGTAGGCACGAACAACAGAGCGCCATTTAGGCTTATTCTTTTTTATACATCTTAGGTTATTTTTTTAATATTTGGAGTACAACAGACAGGTTGCCGCCCACCTGATGAGGAGTGTTTCCCATTATCTATAAACAGATGCAAACACCAATGTGCTACTGGCCTCAAAGGAATATTATCATATAAAAAAACAATAAACATTGAATAAACTCACCTCAGCCATTCTGCTAGAATGTAGATTTTCCAAACTCTTACTTAACTTCCCCGTAACACTATTTAATGCACCATATTTACTTCTCTTAACATTCGCATCATCCCCTATATATGGTTCATCATAAATATGTTCTTTTTCAACAAAAAACTCAGACCTTTCCATAGTACATTTACATTTCAAATGACATTTAAAATTGTCATCCCTTTCGTCATTATCAAGGCATTTTGAACATTTTTTCTCAGCCAAAAATGTACTGAAATTTGTCTGATTATTATTTTCTGAGCATGGACAGTTTTCCTTCAATTCTGTACTTAAACGGGTATATGGTAAGCTTACAGTTGAATTTGCAATAGTACAGTTTAATGAATTAAGACAACGTGATAATGGATCTATGTTTGGTAATAATGTTCTTTGAGTTATGTCTAATATCTCTGTACATAGATAATGTATTTCTTTTGGTTTTTTGTTTGTCACTGGTTCAGGAGTACTCGATTGACTTTTAACCTCTTTCAAAGCTTTTCGTTTCTCCAATACTTGTTCTAATTTCTCAAGCATTTTCTTTGGGTCTTTCTTTTTTTCTGTTACTTCTGGGATTGTAGGCACATTGAAGGTACGTGGAGGTTTTTTTGGAGGAGGACCAGGCGGTAAAGGCTGTTTTAATGCCTTTTTTAAAGTATCTGTTAATACTAAATGTGGGTTCTTACGTTCTAACTTCATTGTTTCACTGGAGCTTGACAGATCGTCCATTAATCGTAAATTTGGTTTGAGTTCGTTAATCAGAGATAGTTCGTTATTATTTTCAAAGTGTGACAATAATCTTTTAATACGATTAGACTTATCATCGTCTAAGTTTTCAGTTTCAGAACTTACCCCACTATCTGTCATGACTTCTGTATCCTTTTTCTTAGGTTTCAATACTTTTGCATATTGATCTAATATCTCTTGAGGTACTTGATCATCAGGTATAGAATCTATTGGGGCAGGTTCAACAATTTTCACTTCACCAACTATAACTGTATTTGGTGGTACAAATTTCTCCTTCTTCATATTTTCTTCTAAAAAATTACTTAGTATTTTCAAGCGATCTTCACTTAACTTTTTGTTTTGTTTCAGAGAAAAGCTATTGCTTTCTGACCTACCATAGCAGCTGCCATGTCTTTTTGGGCCATTGTACATTTTTTGACCTCTTTCACAACGAAAGGCGTGGCTTCTATGCAATTTCTTCCCAGGGTCACTGGTTTGTCTGCTTAAATTAGTTTTTGTGTCACTCAAAGCTCTTTTCACCTCACTGTGTAAATAACTACTGTTCGGTTGAACAGTCCAGTCATCGTTTGACGAATCAGAGTCAACATTTTTATCCTTATTCGATAATTTTCCATAATTATTTGATATTTCCCTGTCGACTCTCACACAGTTTGTGTTCACTCCGTCCTGTTTGCACAGTTGTTTTTTGTCGTACAGAATAGGCGAACTCTCGTTGTTCAAGTTCTCGAATTTACTTTTAATTGCTTGTACTCTGTTTATTGGATGCGATATCATTATTATTTGAATGATTTTGAAGACATGTTTCTATTTCCGCCCACACTTTTTTTATTAACTTTCACCATACACTTTTTTGTTAAGCTCGTTTAACATTTATATTTTGTTTTTATACCAATGTCTTTGTAAAACAAACTCACGTTGTTTTGTTATTTTGAATCTCAAACTTTTTTTATTATACTTTGTAACGACTACGGACATCTAAACAAAACACTGGCACTAGTTTTTTAATCAGTCTTTGTTATACCTTAGTCGGATATATTTACGGTTAAATGAGTTTCTTACGAAACTAAACGTTACGTAGTTTAATTTACACGATTGTTAACTAAATTCGAAACGCTAAATCACTTGTCGAAAAGTTTACATAAACAGTTGTTAATGCGCTTCAGGCCATGGTATTGGTATGGGTTGCCAGCTGCTAAAAACCAAATTCCGGGCCAGAATAGTATATTGTTATTATCAAGTATTTAGTTCGTCGAGTCTGGTAGCACATAGTTAACATCTCTGGTGTTGCAGTTAAATGTGCATAGATGCCGGTAACCAATTACTATTAGAGCCGTTAGTGACTATACTGTTATCTAGCAGTAAAAAACATTTAAATTGTACGAAAAATATGTGCATTATAAAATTTGGTACTATGACTGGGTAGAAGTGACGAAAATAGAATAGAAAACGCTTTATTGTTTATCAAATAAACAATTACAGAGTCAATAATATAACGCCAAAACAAAAGGCGGCCTTATTGTTTAAAGCGATTTCTTCCAGGCAACCTGACAGTATACTTTTAACAACTTATGTCTAGGTAAAAATACATCATTCTCATGATAAATATAAACAAGAATGCCTTTATTTCTAGCGCTAAGCTTCATTACGTTTATTTGTTTAAAGCTTTAGATTCGCTCACATGAACTTTAAATCCATAATTATCATATTTTCCAAAGTAAAATTAGTTTAAATATCATATATCCGTTCTCTTAACAAAATAAATAAATAACAGATATATGTGGTTTAGTAATAAGAACGTGAAATAAAAATAAACAATATTAAAACAAAGCCACTTTTATGTAATATAATAAATACAACTAATAATAAAGTCCAAAAACTACACTCGAAAATTCAATTAAACCGAAGAAAATTTCACGTGACACGTATCAATATCTATTTAACTATGTAACTGCAACATAAGAACGACGCAATATAATTGAGGTTTTTTATTTTAATTAAGTAAAAATATTTAATTATGGCCTCATTCGAACAAAACACTTCTATTAGTAAAAATACGTAATGTTTCTTATTACTTTTTAGTAATTTTTTAACTTATTTTTGAAATCCAATTATGAGACTACAAGGGCCATTAAACAAACTGTAAAATCCTGTTGTTATAAAATATTTAACGTTATCGATTAACTTAAAGCTTCAAAGACCATCTATGTATTATGAACCATGCTTGCCATTTTAAAAATATGTTGTATCTGAGTCGAGGTAGGTAATATTCCAATTTAACTAAGAATGAAACCGGAAATTCGAACCTATTTTACTCGGTCGAGTTCACGTGAAATGTCCCCAATATTAGTTGATATTCCACTAATTTATTGCAAATTTTAGGAAGTGGCACTAACAGCTGATGTCCTGATACGTTCGAATAATTAATCAAAGCTTATTAGTAGTAAGTTGTGCTGGAAATTAAGACCTATTTGATTACCTAGATTCGCTATTATTTCGCCTATTTATATATATCTCACAATAATGTTCACAAAAAGATTAAATCAATTCAATTGCTTTTCCATATACTTACTAGTAAAACAATATGCAACAGGTGATACAATTATTTATGTTAAACTTTAAAACTATTTCTAATTCATACAATTAGATATTAATTTTATTAGTTCTATATCATAAGAATCAAATGTTAGGAAATATGAATATGACAAAAGTAACATTAACTGTTAAAAATAAAAACATATGCAATGTATCCGAACAAGGTAGGAGTCATTTGACCTTTTCTACTGCCATCTATTATTGGATAGTTAGATTCTAAAATTATATAAATGTTTAAATTATGATTTTTTTGTGGGAATTAGGGGAATAGTAATGTAATGAAAAATAGTAGTAGTTTTCCTCTTCTTTCACACTTTCTAAAGCGTATAAATTCTGTAAAAATAAAGATATTCGAAGGAAATTGATAATTTACCCAAAATGGGTATGGGTGCATCTAAGTCTTGGGGCGCGGTATAGTTATAGGCCACATTTATTTATTTATTATTTGAGATATAATGTGATTTTGGGACATTTAAAAAAATGCATGCCACAAATCACAATGGATGTTAATTATTGAAGTGTAGGTAAATAATGACATCTAGTGTTAGATAATCAAACTAAATGGTAAATCGAAAAAATGTTTAAATGAACGCTAGATGTCGCTAAGAGTTACAAAATTTCTAGAAATTAATTTTGAAATTCCTATTTTCGAAATATGATTAATAATAATTTGGAGTTGAGATTCTGTCCATGATGACCCGAGACTCATTATGACCTCTATGGAAATCTTTCAGAGCGTTTGAAAGAGGCTTGCGTGAGCAATATCTTATATATTTGGGCCAAAAACTAGTTTTATCATCGAATTTAATTCAAAAATCAATATTACTAACATTTTGAAAACCTGGAAAACATTTCTGTGAAGTTGTATAAATCCTTTTACATTTTTAACCGACTACCAAAGGGGGGAAGTTCGTGTTTTTTTTATTGTGGACCAATTTTTTTTGGCTGCTAGGCAGATATCCGGTACACGAGTATTAAGTAGTGGATGTGCGGAGTGGATAGGGGGTAATGTATACTTACCCTTCTTTCTGCAACCTCTATGGTCCAAAGTTCTTTAAATAAAAATTTTTGGTCAACATAGTCTCACCTATTTTTTCACTAATATTATTGTGATGGGTGGTGAAAAGTCGTGACCAGTGACTAGAACAGTGATTTAGGTTAGGTTAGCTTTAGACCAGAACTGAGTAACCATTTACTATTTATTTTATTAAACGTCTCGTGCGAAACATTTGTGTTATTTATTCGTTTAGCAGACGATTAGCAAAATGCTTTTTTAATGTCAGTGAATCTTATCGATTCACGATCACAACAATTTTTAAATACATTGCATAACAAATCTTCTTTTTTACACAATATCTCCGTCAATTGTCGAGCGATTGTCAATTTTGGCTGTTTCTTTTTTCGTATGTGTATATTCCGAGGTGGTCCTAGGTAAACAAGTCAGAATCTGATGAATGAACACCAGGTAACATTGAGAACAACCCTTGTTACGAGCGTCTACACCGAAAAGTGAGATAGCACTCGCGAACGCTACGTTCGTGCCTTTTGTTGTTCATTTACTTCCGATCAGCCCGAAAATGTCAAATGAAATTTAAGATAGAAGAAAAAAAGAAAGAAAACTTCTTTAAAACCATAATTATATAATCTACATAAACACTAAAATAAATCGAACATAGAATGGAAACTGCACTTACAATATTAAAAAATAACAAGCAATATAAACATCTACAACGAAAACGAACGAAAAAAGATATTTCAGAGTAAGCCTTCTTGTATACGCGTGTCTGTACTAAAATTTCTACAGGCGCTTAATATATTGTTCTAAAGCTATACAAGTATTTGCGCAACAAAAAAGCAAAACAAATATATTTTTTAACAAAAACAAAACCGACTCTAAACTAAAAAGCAAAATATAAACATTTAACCGACTTCTTTTTACAATATCTTGAAGTCGGTGCTAAGAAAACTTAAACAAACAAAATATAATTTATCTAGAAGTACATTTTTTTATTTTACAAACAAGATTTTGCAAAGAATTACACTATTTAATGATCTGTAAATGTCTTACACAATTTAAGCGACATCTAAAGGCACAATATAACTAAAATGTTGTCCAAAAATTTATCTTCTAAGAAAAAGCCAAGTATACATAATTTGTCTACATATTATTAAACAGACTTAAATAACATAAATCTATAAATAAAAAATTGACTCCAAATCGCTGTCGGCGGGGAGCGTGCTCAAAATGCTGGCCGCATGACTTAAATTAATTAACTATAAAAGTGTGAAACGGTATCATATTTCTACAAGGTGGTACTCCTTAGGTCATCGAGGTTAAAAATAAATATTTATCTATTTTATAATATAGGGTTTTTAAGGTTGATTTACACCGATACAGTAACTAACTTGGGGAGCGAATTGACTTCAAAATATTCAATCGGTAATATTGAGTCCGTCAGACTTGATAGAATTGTACTGACTTCAATTCTTTTTAACCGATGCCACTAGAAATGAACACTTGCTTCCTTCTAATTTGCTGTCAGTGGCTGGATTAATGTAAATCAGCTTTTACAGATAGTCTAGACCTCTAAGCCTCAGAAGATACGTTGGCGGTCTAAGCGTGTTCTACGATCTGTACAACGGTGAGTTTTCTGATGAGCTGTTTAGTTTAGTGCCTACTTCGACATTGTACCATCGCACCATTCACCGGCGATTGGGTGTTCACCCACACTTCCTTGATGTTTGGAAAACAACCACTGCACATGGCATCACATACGTAGGCAAGTTATGTAATGAACTCCCTCCGGCGATTTTCTGTCATGGTTTAAAAGTTAGAGGAACTTTTACCATGGACAATGAATACTATATATATTATATACATAATTATATAATCATGCCTGTTCACCATGGGTACCCCCATGGCATAGGCTATGGATCTCCACTTATGATGATACAAACAACTTTCGCTTCATTTACTTTCATGAACCTCTACATACATGCACGTTAATTTGAGTTGCTTTTTACCTGACCTTTCTTTAACACTACCTACTGATATTAGATCATGGTGTGTACATCTCCGTCTACCGGCAGCAACTCTAATATTCTTTTCTTTTTTTTTCTTTTTTATTGCAGGAGTTTAGCAGACAAGCAGATAGCCCACTTAATGGAAAGCGGTTACCATCGCCTACAAATGCACTGCTACTCTCTTAAGGGAGACTGGAACCTGGTCACTAATGTCGGAACACAACAGAAGGTTGTTATTGCGGCATATTCTAGATCTAGACCAGGGGTGGTCGCCATCCAGTAATACCATCTAGCTGTGGGTTGTTTTGTCGCCTCTTACGACAGGCCGCCCGGCCGCAGGAAATTGTATTCTTTCTCTTTTCCTGCACGGATAAAATTCACAATGCTGACATACACCTGTTTTATGATTCTACTTTTATCCATTCTCTCTATATGTCCAAACCACCTTAACATTCCTTTTTCAACTCTTGTTATTACGTCTTCCTTCAATCTACAAAATCTATTATATAAAGTGTAAATTAGAATTTCTAATTAGCTTCTTAAATGTCATGCAACTAAAAATAAATGTACAAAATCATTATAAAAAAATAATTTGAATAAATATTAAAGTTATCCATTATAATGGTGCGTTGTATTTTATTTTAATACAAAATATAAAATGCTGTAGGTATCATTATAATTGATATAAAACAATTAATTACTTGTAGTAAAAACAATCTGGTTGCAAAATAAACGTATTAGGATTAAAAAAAAGGTTTATGTATCTTGTAATTGTATAACATACTAGAATATCCCCTCGACTTTGTCCACGCTTGACTTAAAATTCCCTCGGGATTTTCGGGGCACAAAGGACCGCAGCAATTTAAAAAAGAATGTAAGGTACCGTTTTAGTAAAAACTGTGTTGGAATAAGCTAATTATTATGCACTCGGACAACTTCGGAGCGTTTCCGGGAAAATTCTGGGATAAAAAGTAACGGAGTAGTATAGGAATTTGTTGTGGACCACTGACAAACGCATCGAAGTAGGCCGAATAATTTTTACGTGAATCCCGAACTAACAAACAAGAAATCGAAAAAAATTACATCATGTTCTCCATCGCATACCTATATATTTTATTCCAGTTGTGTATAGATAAGGCATGTTTAGAACTTTATAATGTTATAAATATACATGCCCGCGACTTCGTTCATGCTCGACTTGAAATTCTCGGGGAGTCCCAGGACACAAAGTAATGCAGCATTTAAAAAAGAATATACCCAATCGTTTTAGTGAAAACTGTCTAACTGCTAATTTTTATGCACTCGGAAAACTAAAATCGCTTCCGGGAAAATAAAATTTGCTGTCAATCAGTGAAAACATCACATTGGAATTAGATTATTTTTACAACCTGACCATTTTGAATTATTCCCAGAAACAATCCCGCGGGATTTCCGGGATAAAAAGTAGCGTAGATTTAAAGTTTAAGAATTAACTGTCGCTCACCGAAACCCAAATCGAAACTGGCTCATTGCTTTTTACGTGAATTCCGAACAAACAGACAAGAAATCTTAGTCTTAAAGTCGTGGTAGCGTAATGGCTAGCGCACGCGTCCCAAGGTCAAAGGACGCAGGTTCGATCCTGGCCGGAACGCATGCACCACTTAGGCAGTTTTCTGATCGAATGTGCATATTGTTACAATTACCACGTGCTAATAACGGTGAAGAAAAACATCGTGATGCAACCTGCACATCGAGATAACCGATGTGTCAAACCTGCCAAGCCGCCTTGGACAAGCGTGGTGGGTATGGTGTCCATTCCCCTATAATGGGATGCCCGAGCCCAGCAGTGGGACATTTTTGGGCTGATATTAGACAAGAAATCTAAAATAAATGTATCGTGTTGTCCATCATTTATATAGTGTATTCCAGTTGTTTTTTTAAATAGATTCATATGTACAGACACGGCATGTCTAGAATTTTTTAATATTATAGATCTCTTATAGATGATAATTATCTGAGAATGATTTAAAATGGTAAGATTGTAAAAAAAAATCCAATGCAATTTTTTCAGGGATCGATAGCAATCTTTATGTAAATAAATGTGTTTCTACATTTATTATACATCTTGATGGAGAAATCGCGTAACAAACATACAAAAAGATTGTTGAATTCAGAAGCTCTTTTTTTGAAAGTCGGTTAAAAACAGTGGACTACCGTTATCTCTACGGAACCCTACACAGTGCGGGTACTGATTCGCACTTGACCAATTTTTATTTAAATATCTTCAAATTATTAAACTCGCAATATATTATACCTATCATAATGATTTTAAATAATATGGAAAAAAACTTGCTGCAGATAATTATTTTAAAGTGGATTTAATATAAATATATAATTCTATATAGGTATTTTATATATAATTGTTCTGACGTCTGTTCATGGCTTATTATAATAAGCGTTCCTAGGAGAGAAAAATCTTTTTTTTATTATTTAACTTACGGTAGCAAATGATGTTCGTGTTTTATTCATTTAAACTACTTATATATAATAAGACTTTTAACACTAAATTCTGTAAAATACTGTCTTAGTCCAAATAAATAAAAAACACATTAAATTTAATCATCCGTAGTATATCTATATTAACATATTTGTATTGTTTAACCATTATTTATAAAATAATGGCAATATGTGAAAACGGCTATTGAATACAATGCCTAATCATATAAATGTCCATTTTTAGTTGATAATTTTAAAAAAACAATATGAATTATGACCAATAAGACTACTCGACGATTTATAATCTGACTAATTAGAGTATAAACTCTCGGTTCTTACAATAATCGTTAACAAAAATATATGTTATGGCATCAATCACGTCAAACAAAAAAACTTGACAAGCAAACCTTGGAAAATAACAACAAAAAAATTCAAGTCAACCTTAACAGGCCTGTTCTATAGGAAATCAAAAACAACACAGGATATCCAAATAGTTAATATTATTTCAAATGGACCTCAAAACCAATAATAGTTTAAATACTTAAAGGCCGCGGCGTACGGATGCTGACAAGTGACGTGGGAAATACACGTGTGGGCTGGGGCGCCTGCTTACCAGCTTAAACCTCTGAACTCGATCGAAGACCTTCGCGTTGTTTTACGAACCATAGTCACAGATGGGCTGGACAGCGGACACGCTTGGGCTGCGGGTAGAATTCGCATCCCTTCGAAGCATTTTCTGTATAATGGGGAGTGTTCCGAGGAACTTTTGAAAATAAAAATGGATGTATTTATTTGTCATAACTCTACCACCGCTTTCAAAGCAATTAGGAGAAGAAGCGATCCATTAAACTCCCCAGAAACATAATTATCTTTACTACATTACTGTATGTCTTTCAAGACCACGGGCCATGAAAATGGCCCGGACTTTTGGAGGGCTTGCGTGGGGCCATGGGGAGGCCAACACGTAGAGGCCCCTTGACAAATTTAATGTAAATATGTGGCGTGACATTGACCGGCGATTATCCCTGTCTACACCATATAATAATGCACCCAAGGACAAGCCCCGGCCAGTGTAGAACTATTGTGGGAAATGAAGACAAAAAGTACCGGGCTATTGGGGTGAACTGTTAGTTGTACTAGCGGTCTGGGAATATGGGGACTATGGCGTCTGCCCGTCGCAATGTTCGGGGAACATGGAAAAATGGGCAGACGGTGACTCGCCACTCCCTGCATGGGCCCCAAAAAATGCCATAAAAGGCAGGGGCAACATGGGTATGAGTGGCTAAGGGGTGTAGAGATACTACATAATTATTATAATGTATGTCTTTGAAGACCATGGGCCATAAACAGGGGACATCCAAGGACAAGCCCGTCCCTCCCGGCCGTGGTGAAGGCCATGGTTGGGAGCGCCGACGCGTGGAACGCAGCCGCCTCCTTCTGCGAGACCGTCATGTCCGCGAAGGAGACGGCGGAGCGGGAGAGGGAGCAATCCACGACGCTCCCCTCCCGTCAGAGTCGGCGGCGGCGTCCCAGAGTCGTCCATGACGACCTCCAGCCGCCGTAGGCTACGGCCGTGCGAGCGACCGGCGGAGAAACCGGACCCGCCCGCACACAAAGGTCGGAGAGGAGGGACGCGCGCCGACCCGCGCGCCCTCTCTCACCTCGCGGTGAGGTAGAGAAGCCGGAGAGACCCAAATCTCCGGCTACCAAATGGAGAGGCCAGCCCGCAAGGGGCCGGCCACCGTCCGTCCAGGCTGGTGGTGAATGCGCGAGCGAGCCCACAGCCTGGACAAAGGACTCTCGTGATTGCTCAGGGGTTTTAGTGGGTATCCCTAACCGCGGCGTGGCAATAGTTCCCCACATCTCAACGTGGGGTGCTAGTGCCACCCCAACCCGGCGAATCCCACACACGGGCAGCGACATTTCCCTTTCGCGCGGCCTACGGTCCTCAACCCCTGTTAAAAAATAAAAAAAATAAAAATAAAAACGGCCAGCGTAGGACTATTGTGGGAAATGAGAACAAAAAGTCCCTGGCTATAGAAGTGAACTGCTAGTGGTACTAGGGGTCTGGGAATATGGGGACTATGGCGTCTGCCCATCGCAATGTTCGGGGAACATGGAAACATGGGAAAACGCTGCATCGCTACTCCCTGCATGCGCCCCAAAAAATGCCATAGAAGACAGGGGCAACATGAGTGTGAGTGGCTAAGGGGTGTAGAGAGGTGGGATGCTGGTTCACCGAAGCTACTTCTGACGTGATGCCATTTCTCACTTCCACCCCTGGAGCTTGAGTCTTAGCTCTAGCGATCTCCACTCCGTGCCCGCTGGTTAAGGCAAGCACGGAGATAGGGGCCTTGCCTTGGCCCCCGGAGTCAGGTCCGAGGTGTCACTACTCATCTGAGGCTTCGCCACAAAGCCCCCCTGCGGTCATAATTATTATTAATGTTAAGATTCTTGCCTTCATCTTATTTTTCCACCGCACCGCTCACTAACGGAAGAGCGTTAACCTCACTTTTTTAAACCATTGCGCTTATTTATACAACAGTTTTTTTATTGTATGTTCAGCAGACAGGCAGACGGCCCACCAAATCGAAAGCGGTTACCATCGCCTATGCACATTTGTAACACCAAAAGTGCAAAACCAATGTGCTGCTGCTCTCTAAAGGGAGTCCGGAACTTGCCCACTAATGCCACCGGAACACAACTCAAGGTTGTTACGGCGAAATACTTAGACGAAGGATGGCATTCAGTCGGGCAAAATGTCTCCAGTTGTTTTGTCGCCTCTTACAACAGGCCGTACGGCCGCAGGAAATTATATATTTTCTCTGTTCCCGCAGGTTTAAAAGTGCTTAAGAACGCTTCTCATGCTTCTCATCTTAAATTTTAGAATGAGCTCACAGCCATTTTTCCTGAGTACTACAAAATAGTTTTTCAAAATGGGTGACATTATATCTCTTCGTAGCTAGCAGCGCGTTGTAACATCTCTAGGCCAGCCCCAAATCTACTATTACAATATCGTCAAAATGGTCTACTACTAGCGTCATAATGGTTGTTTATGTACTTACTAGTACATAGTATTGTTGTCAATATCGTTAGAATGATCGACCACTAGCGTCATAATGGCTGCTCATGCTTCATACCCATTATGGTTAACTATTCTGACGATATTGTAATAGCAAAATTGGAGCTTTGTTGTTGCAAATATCCGTGGCGATCACTTTTCATCAAGGCCCCAATGGTGCTATTACAATATCGTCAGAATATTCGACCTCTGGCGTCATAATCGTTTTTTTTTTGTATGGAAACAGCCATTATGACACCAGTGATTGGATATTCTGACGATATTGTAATGGCAAATTTGGAGCCCAGATCATTTTTCATCGTTGCCTATTTGATGTACTCCAATGACAAGATAAAATACCTTTAAGGACTAAAACTACTAAATGAAAAATGTTTAAGAAAATTTTATTAGTTGAGAGATAGGTACCGGCTTGAAATGTGTGCAAATGTTAAGGCGTCCGGAAGTGCGAAAATTAGGCTGTGAAATTCCGTTATATCTATACAACACAACAGGTCAAAAGGCATTAAATTTATGGTGCTATTGTACTGGCGGTAGGTAAATTTTAAAGAAAAAATGTAAGAATAATTTTTAAATATTAAATATATCAACTCAGTACACCACTTTGTCTATGAATGCTAAGTTATAGACAGTCTTTGCCTAGACCACTATCAGTTTGACTGGTCATTATTACTATTATCTACTGTTCATCGCTGGACATTTTTTCAATTTGACCTCTATGTAAAAAAAATCCCTTTACCACTAGTATGAAAAAAAAGAAAATAGCGGTGTTCCATTCTCTAACTTTCTTTCTATGGTTACAATGATACATTATATCAAGTTTGTAAAAGCGGGTTAAAAGGGAGCTAAGTAAATATGCACCTAGAACAAGTTTAAAAACGTGTTAATTCTTGTTAAAGCTCCCAAAAATATAAGCTTATTCGATTCAGAACGACGTCTAGAAAAATGATTCTCGAGGATGTATTAGCACATAATGCAATTGTTATTAACAAATTAAGATGGAAAAAAACGGAATTTCCTTTTTTAATATTGATTTTTTTTTGAAAAAGATCCTTAAAGAGGAGGATATTTTCGATCAAAAAGTTTTGACTTCGGTAAATCTAAATCCATTTATAATTTTAATTCAACGCTGAAAACATATAAATGAAAAAATAGGTCTCCGCCCAGCCTTTATGACATAGGCGCACTGCCGCTAAAGACAGTGTACCACATAAAAAAATGTATAGTGACAAATATCAAAATTTGAATAAATTATAGTATCATCTAGACACTTGAATGATTGAATGATGGATGATGAATCCCCGTTGAAAAAAAAAGTAAATTTTGAAAAAAGTTAATTAACCAATTTTTCCAATTTCCGTTTTCATAAATAACGACACAAAATTTTAAATAATAAGCCTATAAATTTTTGGCTTCATGAAGCCCTTCTTATATATACTTAAAACTTAAAAAGATCATGTGATAAAAGTTGTTTAAAGTTTATTATTTGTTTATAAGAATTTTTTTAAGTTAAAAACAGGAAAATTCCAATAAATGTTGTTAAAAAAATCAATAAAAGTTACGTTATTGCTAATTTCGCATCTAAACAATGGCATTAAGTAACATTGTCAAAAATTAACATCATTTGTTAAGAAATTGTTATATTTAAACAAATCCTCGAGATACATTTTTCTAGACTTCATTCCGAATCGAATCGGCCATCGCTCATATTTTTAGGAGCTTTAACAAGAATTAACACGTTTTTGAACTTGTTGACTAGCCTAATATATCAAATTAAATCGATTTCTTTGAAAGACGCAGAACTAAGAGGACACAACGGTATAATAACATCGAATGATTCAGGTTTATATCCATATAAACATAAACCTGAATCGTTCGACTTTGGTTTCTTCGTCCAAATTGAATGACGTTTAAGAACTGTCTAATATAGGCTTAGGTAGCTTTGACTTGTGAATGTAGGCTTTTGCAGAATCACCATTCTAATTTTAAATATTGTTGCCAACCGGTCCTTTGCAACTGTTTTATTAAATCTCTTTGTACACCTTCCGATAAGAAGTCATAAATCCTATTTTCTATTGTTTGCATTTCATGCGCATTCTTAGGATACGTTAAGTTTACAAGTTAAGAATTCAAAGGTACAGCGGGCATGTTGCTAGGAGGCTATATCTGATTTATAAATATATAAGATCAGTCCGTAGGGAATGAGTTAGTTGTGTTTCAACTGCGATCAAGGCGTTACCTAGTGTAATTTTAGAGCTAGTATCTTGTAGCAACGGACTTTGCGCGATCTATGTTATAACGATATTCTGCTTTACGGTTTGGTTTTGTTATATTCAGTTGTATTTGTAAGAACTGTTAATTAATTACGTGTGTGTACTTCTGATAAATGGCGTTTTAATTCATATCCCACAAATTCGTAACAATATTCGTTATCTATATTATTTGTATTAACAGTTACCAGATAAATAAATTACCAAACATCGAACACCCAAAACAACTGAATCAATTTTGATCACGTTCAATGTTATGTAGATTTTAAAATTTGAATTGTAAATTTATTTCGTGACTTGTGAATGATTGTTTAGTACCAACTTTTAGGCAAAAAGCCTAATCAAACTAAGGTTTTCGTGATGTCATAACAAGACAATTGTGTCTAGTTTTCTCGTTCCAGTAAACTCCAGCAAATGGCTTTATTTCCGAGGGGTTTAATAGTAATCCTATTTCTATATATTTTAAGTTAATTGCATATAATTGAAAACAATGTAAGAAAACTTAACTTATTTGTATTGTATTCTACCCATACTCTCGCAAGACTATAAGTAGAATACTGAGCCCAGATCACCGTCTTCTATGGGTAAGGTGCCCAGAAGGCTGGCTACGTTTCCTCGCTGGATCGCCATACTGATCCGTTGGCCGAGGTAAGCACCAGCACTCGGATCACATGAAGAGTCAATGAGTCATTTCGATAAATTTTGGTAGAGGCTCATGGTCCACCACGGTCCAAGCGTCTCAACAGCAAACGGCACAAACATATAACTCTGACTGAAGGTTGCATATTTGCGCCGCTTTAGTGAATCAGCTGTTTCCGTTTTATTTCTATTAAGTATAATATTATAAACGAGATTGTTTGTAACGATGGTTGCACGGTTGTTAAGGGGTCATCCACAATTGACGTCACACGAATTTCATGTTTTTTTGACAACTCCTCCGTCATTATCACAGGTGATCACATCCGTGAGACTCCTCCCTCTCTAGTGTGACTTCACTTCACATTATTAAATTAAAACAGCAGTACCCTAAATTAGTTATTTCAATTTAAATATTTTTTTAAATAAATTGAACACTATAATCATATAAATAGAGTTGGAAATGGCTTTGAAATGTGACATCACAAAATTTGTGACCCACCTTATATATCACATATTTTACGCAAAATTTATTAAATAGATTATAATGAAATTTTCCAGTTACATAAATATATGCATAATTCATATATCAGAATATTAATTACATACATACATATGCTAGATACATATACAGTTTTTAGCTAGACGTGTTACTGGGATGTTTCTTGCCTCCTCTTCTCCTTAACACGTTGCGAAGCGGTGTACATAGAATAAGAACCTTATTTTACATTAAAAAAATGTTTTAAATTTACAATATACCCCTCCTCTATCCCATCCTAAATCTTGGCAACGCGCTGTGTTACATTTATTTGGTAGCATAGTTGTTCTTGTCATGTTTCCGTTTAAAATTAATAATTATTTTTTTTATGGACCCTCTTATTTCTAAACGATACAATCGACCATTTCCTTAAATGAATAATAATGTTATCTTTTTATTCTGTAGTTAGCTGTTTTGTATCCAGTAGTTGTCTATAATTCTCAATAATTTTGATACAATATTTATCCTTTATAATGTAGTGATTGTGTACAGATTATAATTCAAAATCTCTCAATTGTTTATAGACGGTATTCACTACATTTTGTTTTCATGTTTGCAGACCCGATAGATTTGTACTGTGTTCGGTTTGTTTTATTACATGTAAAAATTTAAGAATAATGTTTTAGATAATATCTTGTATAAAATATTATCTGTAATTTCCAAACAGTAATTTATTAAATTCTTTTCATTCATAACACTTTAATTAAAATAGTTTATCAATGACTTCAATCTGCTATCGGTTGTGCCAATACGCTAAGTTTCTTAAACTGTTAAATTGTTGGAGGGATGGCGAGGTGTTCTAAAAATGCTCGAAGACTGTTAAAATTAGTGGATTCAATCTCTTAAAACCGTAAGGTTTTCTGTTTATAAATATGCGACCAGTTGCTGTTCTTTTATTATCATAAACCCTTCTGAGTTGTTGCAAGTATTACATCTGGCTTTGCGCCTAGTGTTGCAAACGTCTATAGGCGACAGTAACCAGTTTCCATAAGATAGGCCGTCTGCCTGTTTGTCAAAATTGCAATCAAAAACATTAAGAAGAAGTAAACCTTAAATACGTATATTAATCCTAAATCATTAATATTTGTTAGGGACTTTCCACAAATTACGTAACACGAATTTCATGATTTTTAACCCTCTCCACCGTCCTTGTCACAGCTGGTCACACTCTTACGACTCAACCCTCTCTAGTGTAACAACACATATTGTGCAATTTTACATTAACAAATTCTTAAAATAAAACAGGAGTTCCGTAATAAGATTTTGAAACGTAACGACACGATATTTAGGAGACCTCCCATATCGTCTAAGAGCTGGCAACGTTTTCGAGAGAGAATTTCAAGAAGGCCAGTTTTTAGATATGCTATTCCTCACACTCGCCCGGACGTCATACGGGCGGTCTGGCTGGCGGTAGTGGTTGCGTTCATCAGTGCGCATCGTATCTGTACAGGGAAAATATCAATTTTTCAAAGCATTTTAAGAAGGTTTCTTTTTTGCTTATTATTTTAATTAGAATTTTTGACACATGAATCTATTATTGCCAGACATTTTTATTGTTGTTTAAACCGTGCCAGACGCCAATTCAGAATTGTTTTTTTTCTTCAAATTATTTTAGTATGGCTGAAATTTTTATATGACGTTATTTAACTAGCTACAAACCCAAAATTAATTTGCCAAACAGTAATTCAATTGTTAACCTTCAGCCAGACCGATCTAAAAGTGAAAAGTGATTAGGTAGGTATGTTGGAAGAGTACAGACACCACGCGCTAGTTGCGCAAGCGAGATAGACAATATCTTCTTTATGGAAAGCTTTACCGTGCTTTCACGCACTCACAGGATGCGACTACAAACCAGCTTTTTCCGGAAAGGAAAACTCCGACCTTTTAAACTGTTAGAGCAATCAGAACAGTATCAGTCAACCTGTCAAAATATTATAACAGATGATGAAGAATTGCTGGATGAGACATTTGAGATCTTAGAAAAATTAATATGTCGTATTTACGGAGCTCGTGATTCTTGCAACGTCAATGACGTCCGGTTCCATCAGTTTTCAAACACTTACGGTCTAAAAATTAGACGATAATTTTAAGAAAAAATTCCGTAATTTTGACCCATGAAGCCTACCACCATGTAAGGCTGAATTGTATCAACATTTACTACGAGTTCGTTACGTCACAAAGTTTTGGAGAAATTCTCATTTAAAACACCCAACATATCTATCATCTATTACAGATAATAACTTATTACAAAACCTATATCACTTCAAAAGACGATGATGACAATGACAAAAATGACAGCAGTGATGAAGATGATGATGATGATGATGATTATCAAGATGCCCCCGTTTCTTGTGATACAATTATGGATTAAAAAATCTACCCATGATTTTCATGTAACCATCTGAATTTTTGTTTATTTTCATACTTGAGGTTGATAATTATCTTCATTTTGTACAACAATAAATGATTATTTTGATACCGCATTAATCCACTAATTAATTCAATGGTTTTAAGTCCTTTCTCTGAAATGTATTTTATAAGGATTTCTAGACCAAGCAAAATTATACCACATCACTTTATACTTTTAGATCGGTCTGGCTGAAGGTTAACAATTGAATTACTGTTTGGCAAATTAATTTTGGATTTGTAGCTAGTTAAATAACGTCATATAAAAATTTCAGCCATACTAAAATAATTTGAAAAAAATAAATCAATTCTTAATTGGCATCTGGCACGGTTTAAACAACAATAAAAATGTCTGGCAATAATAGATTCATGTGTCAAAAATTCCAATTAAAATAATAAGCAAAAAAGAAACCTTCTTAAAATGCTTTGATAAATTGATATTTTGTCTGTACAGATACGATGCGCACTGATGAACGCAACCACTACCGCCAGCCAGACCGCCCGTATGACGTCCGGGAGAGTGAGAGGAATAGCATATCTCAAAACTGACCTTCTTGAAATTCTTGTTTTTCCGACGTTGCTCGCTCTCGTACCAATACCTTGTCACAGTACGATGTTACATGTCGTGGACGCCGAACCCCCCCCCCCCCCTCCCCCTTCACGTGTGTTGTAATTTATGGATGGTCACTTACACAGTATTATTATATCTGTAATCCTTTAATGGCCGGTTCCTATCTTATACTTCTTATACTAATATATAAAGCTGAACAGTATCGTATACCTTGGTTTCATTCTATTAAGCTAAATAGACGTCTTTTAGTTATAGCACATAGATTAAGATCCGGGCACATTCCGCTTAATAAGTTCAAATACCTTATGCGCAGAAGTATAACGCCAAATTGTGAAGTTTGCGACCTTGTCGAGGATGTGCCGCACTTATTAGCAGAATGTGTCAGGACTGAACAAATGAGGAGTAAGCTAATGAAGAGCGCTAAGTTATGCAGGTTTGACATAGGAATGTTTAATAGTATTCTAGCAGACATCAAATCGAGTACATCCAAACAAATGTTAATAGATATAAGCGATTTTTTTAAACTATAAGGTACAATGGGACTGACATATTTTTTGTAAATGAAAGTCCCTTCAAAATAAAGAGAAAAAAAAAGCTGAACAGTTTGTTTGTTTGTTTAAACGCGCTAATCTCAGGAACAACTGGTATGATTTGAAAAATTCTTTCAGTGTTGGATAGCCCATTTATCGAGGAAGGCTATAAGCTATATATCATCACGCTAAAACCAGTAGGAGCGGAGCAGCAATGAAAAATGCTTTAAAATCGTGGAATTTGTTTTCAAAGCCCTCCCAGCTTTGAAAACATATTCCACGCGGACGGCGTCGCGGGCACAGCTAGTATCTTATAATTTATTCACTTGTACTACGATCGTTTGTATATTTACATTACTTCAGCTCTTTTCAAATTTGAACCGATAGTAAGGCAAATGAAACGTCGGTTAGATATAAGAACCAGTCATAAGACAATAAATGGCATACTAAACCAAACTGTAACGATTAGTCGCAAAACATGCGTCATCGCCGGGTACACGACCCGAAAGCGGACAGACGTATGACGCTGATAGTTGTGTGAATATTTAGAATTTCCAAGAGAAGCGCGGGCATAACAGGTTGTTATTATATTATAATTATAAAGGAAGCTTTCACGCACTTGTCCTTCTTGCCAATGGCCTGTTTTTAAAATCGGATTTCTCAAAGCAGTTGATTGCTGTTATTGGGGATTATCCACACTTCCTCGACACTAGGAAGTTGTCCACTGTACGTGGCGCTTGCACCTTCTTGTTATACGTCTGCATGTTGTGAAATGAACTCTCTGTGGCGGTATTTCCAGATACCGCCAAAAAGGGCTCTGAAGCTCTCTGTTTTTTTTCTTTCAACTTCTCCCATTTATTCGGGGTCGGCACAATATGTCTTTTCCATTCACACTCCTCTATTCTAACATACTTTCTCTGTCACACCATAAATCATCATATCATCCTTCATAAAATCCATCCATCTCTTTTTTTGGTCTACTTTTACATTTGTATCCATCAATCTTACAGTTTAATATTCTTTTTGTCACTTAAATTTCATAGCTCTTCATGAAATAGAAGTCTGAATGCCTTCATTTATATAATATACTAGCTGTCCCGGCAGACGTTGTCCTGCCCTGAAGAAATAAAATTTAGAACCCGATTGCAGCGCCATCTACAGGGTCCATTAAGATGTAAGCTATCCCATCTTTCAAGTTGGATCAAACTGCACACGGTGTACAAATTTGATTAAAATCGGTTAAGTAGTTTAGGAGTCCATCGCGGACAAACAACGTGACACGTAATTTATGTATATATATATATATATTAAGATAAGATAAAATATGCATCGACTCTTTTATTGTTGTAGTTGTTGGCGATGGTAGCCAACCATACCATCACGTGGAACGTTTGCCAGTTTAACTAAAAGCAATTTTTTTTAAATATTATATTAAGACCACATAGGTGGTGGTGCGGCATAGGCCGCAGATTTTCCTTCTTCTAAACGATTTTATATGGCAACCAGCATATTCTTACGTCATCTAACTATATAGTAGGCTAATAAATCTTACGTTATACTCTGTATTTTGATCTTATTGCCCCAAAATCTTGCTTATAAGGCAATTTGCTAGCTAACACAGTATTGTGGTTTATTAAAATAGGAACATGAGTACATACATAAGTGCGTAATCATTAAGTGAGGACTTTACCACATCTCTCAGGAAAAATCTACAAATATCAATGAAATGCGTGGACGAACTATAAGGAGTTCTGTAGAGATAACAAACTTCCATAGTTTAGGGATTATTTGTCTAGAAAAAAGTTTTTAATACATTTTTTTATCCTGCATCTCTCACATTCATATTATTTGCCCAAGTAATAATCTCTCGTTAATGTCACCTATACACCCTACTCTCTAGGTTGAAAACTCGATTTCGTAGGCTGTCTAATGCATAATAATGATTCTCAATTCCACTCAACATGAACCAAATTATATATATATATATATATATATATATATATATATATATATATATATATATATGTATAAACCATCCGGTAAATGAACATTATATGCTAATCAGTATGTATCTACTAGCATATATCATCTGTATGTGCACAGAGCAGAGTCCGAGAGGATAGAGAGACAGAAGCGTTGACGATTTCTTAGCTTTCTGGTTATGTGTTTGTCTAGTATGTAAGGTCTATTTTGTGTGTTTTGAATATTTTTATACTATTTATTATTTTTCGAAAATCAAGAGGTTGTCTTAAAGTGATCGCTTCAAACGATAGAACCGCTTTTTGTATTATTGTTATTTTGTATAATGTTCTTGGTTCCTAAGATTCTAATTTTAATTTATGGTGATTAATGAAGTGTTGGAATTCATTCATCTCAAATATCAAAAATACTGCATAAAATCAAATCCGCAAAGCTTAACCCAAGACCTTCTACTCATATTTCGAAGCTGAATTTTCAAGAATAAATATGGAATTACAAGCTATTCTCGTGCCCATATCAGAATAACGTAAGAGAAGATAGAGGTAATAGAGGTTGCAATTGACGGTACATCTGGGAAATCATCATTCAGTATTAATCAGTCAATCATATCAAAAATTATACAAAGGTTATTGTTCAATAATCCTAATCAGAATTTTTCATGCAATAATGGATAGTATAATCCCGTCTATTGACTTAATTTTTTATCCGTGCAGGAACGGAGAAAGAATACAATTTACTGCGGCCGGAAGGCCTGTCGTAAGAGGCGACAAAAATAAGGTGTTTGCCCTCCTGGATGGCTACCACCTCTGATCTAAAGTATGCCGCCACAACAACCTCGTGTTGTGTTCCGGTGTTAGTGGTCAGGTTCCAGTCCCTATTTTGTGAGTGCCAGTACATTGGTACACAGCTTTTTGTGTTACAAATATCCATATGCGATGGTAACCCCTTTTCATCAGGTGGGCAGTCTGTCTGTCTGCTGTAATTATGCAATAAAAAAAAAGTCATTAAAGAACATGTCATGACTTTAACATCTGACTTATGATAACATATACGATGATGTACAGTGGAAAGAAAATCAACCCTTAGTTAGATGTGTAGCAACCACCCGTAATCCACCACCATATGGACTAATTACTCTTTCTGACAAACACTTATATCTATAGATGCTGTAGTTTCTGAAAAAATGACCGTGAAATACAAAAATAGACTTTCTGACGAATGGGACACGAGAAGTTTGTTATGCCAAAATAATTACGGAATATTAAAAATGAATAGGTGAATAAAGTAATAAATTAAAGAAATCGGAATATTATGTATTCATTTTTAAATATTCCATATTTTTTGTCTGTTCTGCAAACACGCGAATAGGTAACCGCCATAATAAACCCCTACATGGCGTCATTCTTTAGCATAAACAACATCATTTGAAGTTTGTTATAGACCTCAATTCATTTATTAGCGACTTTTCGAATTTTTTATTAAAACCTTTAATGTTTTTTTGCCAAAAAGCTGGCGAGCAGGTACACGGCCCACCTGATGGAAAATGTTCACAGCCGGTTATCGAAGCTTACAACATCAGGGACCCAATTCTGCCATTATTATACTACTCGTATATCTTGTCAAAATCGCCAGACACTATCATCTCGATCATAGGTTAGTATTTTGTTAATTCTAATGGCGTGCCCGTATCACGCCACTCTATAATATTTTTGGAACGAAGTTCCTTATCGCGAGTTGCGAAAGGGGGCTAGAAGGAAAAAATTAAGACCAAAAGTTGTAACGACACTTTTTGCTATAGTTGTAAGCCGTGCGGCGTGCGCGTGTTTCTCTGTCTGTCTCTATCTCTCATAGAAAGCAAGCCAGTTATTTTCGTTTCATCTTTCTATTTCGCATTGAACAGTGTGGTGTCGCGACGATTATTTTATTACAATTCCTTCACTAATTAATCAAAAGGAACTTCGTTCCATCCGGGTGTCCCTTGACACCTCTCAAGTTTTTTTCTAAGGCGGGGGAAATGCTTTTCGCACACTACTAGGTCCTTTGCTAGGGATTAGACCAAAGCGATGAGAGGTGAGCCACGAGTAGCTACCAGACACAATCGCCGGCTTGTGTGGAGACTCGACTAATCAATACTCCACTAAAACCACCCTCCTCCCATGTGCCCCGCGCTTATGGTAGGCAAAGCGTGAGAGTTAGAACGTAGTTACGCCCACGGTGATCCTAGCGCATCAGTGCTTGATAGTGCCGCGGGAATCAAGGCAAACGCACTTCGTCAACAGGGGGATGACTCCTCCGCTCCCTAGATGCTGGAGAGATCCCTATACTCTATTGTGTAACAAGTGTGGACAACGCGCAAAATAAATGTTAAAATTTTTAGTTGCTTTTCAATATTTATTTCGGCTAAAGCTATTTCTGTCAAAGGTAATACCAATTTTTTTTCTAATATTATTCTGCCGTGACGATATCGAGGCGATATTGTGGATTTAGTAGAATACGAATTTTTAACACTATCGCCATTGGAATCGTACTTTGAATATCTTCATAACGCCAAGATTATTGCGGAATTGAGCCCCAAGGGCGCTGGAAACATGTTGCCGGCCTCGAAATATTTTACAGCTCCCTTTTTAAATGACGCATGTATGACGTTTCGTAGCGCGAAGGTAAACCCCCGTATTAGTATTATATTATTATTATATACAATTGTCTCTTGTATATTTCCACACTCGTCAACGTCGTGTGCTTAATTCGAAGGCGGATAGTGACGGTAAACTTCGGTTACGCCCATATTGCAAATTTCTACAATAAACACAGATGAAGACGCTGGCGGCCACTAATAGCAAATAGCACACAAACAACTCTATTTGAAAATCTCAATTACGATATTCATAAACACATGACTGTTTTTTTCTGTCATTTGTTACGAAAAATATTACTTCTTAATTATAAGTATCACTTGTTTTGAAAAGCGACAGTCAGACAGAGGTTAAAATGTTAATTCTTATAACGTAGGTAGGTAGTCATTAGCTGTAAACAATAGCGTGGATATGTAACTATAAGTAAAAAATTACTTTAAGTGTTTGTCAATTCACGTAAACTTACGGGTCCGATAGCAAATGTAAGGAAAAAAAAAGAAAGAAAAAGTTAATTTGAAGGAATAGCAATTGCTTACATGTATCTTAAAAAATAAAAGTATATTTTGAGAATCTGTACGCTGCATTTTCAGCATACAAGGTTTGCACTCAGCTTGTTACTGTGCCGGCATACCCGACACAACGCTGATTTTCAGTGCAAACCTTCCTTTTGGCGTGATACTAAAACGACCCTAATATTGGTATTACATAAATAAACAATATAAATATTTTGATAACTTTATGATATAAAAATTACAAGTTATGCTTGTCTATATTGTAACATACTTGTATGTATATTGCGCATAACAATGTCTACTGCTTTTATGATCCCGCAGCTGTAAAAACGGAACTCATATTTTTGTTCAGAACTTCATTTTCTTCAGCCAGTCCCTGTCCACTGCTGAACGTAGGCCTGCCCAGCTTTGCGCCACACATTCCGGTATCCCGTCTTCCTCATCCAACCCCTGCCGGCGACCTTGTGCAGGCCGTCAGTCCATCGGGCTGGAGGGCAGTTTGTTCAGAACTTACTGTGTTATGTATGTGGGTAAGATTTTACATGCTATTTTTTTTATTCTCCTTCTCCTGACGCACACGCTTATCAGGATATTTTTATTCTTTTTATATTTTTATGTCCTTTTGTTTCTTTTCTTTCTCTTTTTTACTGACAAATTTATTTCTGAGACATATATTTTATTACAATTTTGGGTCTAAACATTCTGCTATGTATTTACTATTTTTTATATAGTGATACTTTTATACTACTACATATCTTGTGCACTACTTTTATTGTACTTCTTTATTTCCTCATTTATCTATTTATTTGTCCCTTACTTATCCACCATATTTTGATTCAGTGGTAATTGTGGTAACATCTCTAGTGCATTTTTGTACATTCTACTTATTGACACTATTCTTATTTTGTCTATTATATACTATTTTTCCCTATGCTTGTTATATATAAAGTCAATTATATATTCAATACATATTTTTTATCTACTTTGTGTTTATTTATTACTGTTTTAACTACTTTAATACAATATGCCATAAAATCCACGTAGTGCCGCTTACTCATTAGGTCTGGCGTGCTGCTATATTTCACCACTATCTTTAGCAAATTTGACATGTTAGACAACGATATATAGAGATCTCTTTATCCCATTAGTCCATTATTCCAGTGCATTAGGTGCGCCACGTAGGGGAGACCGAGGAGAGTTGTGTCAATTTTTACTTTAACTAATATATCTTAGTCCAGAAGCATTCTACATTTATGAGATCTGTAAGTAAATGTAGCTTAAGTCATAGGCTTTAAGAAAGAACCATCAAAATTAATAGCAATGTTAAGATTTCTGAGAAAATATTCAAAAACAAAAACTTAAATAAAAAAATAAATATAATAAATAGATATATAAATAAATAGCGCATCTCGAAATCAACAAATGCGAGTTTTTATCACATTATTAACGGTCATAGGTTCCAAGAAATGAACTATGTCACAACTCTCCTCTGTTACAACTCTTCTTAATTAATAATCAAATAACAGAACCGGAACACAACTTCAAGGTAGGGCTCGGTTGTCTATGTATTACTAGGCTATGCCAGCAAATTCGTCTACCCTCGACTTGAAATTTCCGCGTGATTTCCGGGACATAAAATACCGCAGCATTTGAAAAAGAATGTAAGTTATCGTTTTAGTGAAAACTGTATCGGAATAAGCTAATTTTTACGCACCCGCTCGGCTATAAACCACTCCCAAGATAATTCCCGCAGGATTCCCGGGTTAAAAAACTCACAAAAGTAAAAGTCACGTTGGAATTCGATTTTTTAAAAATTTTACATCATTCCCAGAAAAAAATCCCTCGGGATTTCCACGATTAAGAGTAGTGCAGAGCTTAAGTCTAAAAATTCGCTGTAGAACAGTGAAAACCACATCGAGATCGGTCCAGTAGTTTTGTTTATGTGAAGAAACAGACAAACAGATAATTTGTTTATCAGACATACATCGTGTTGTCCATCGTTTATATAGTGTATTCCAGTTTTTTTTTATAGATTTTTTATAGCGTTCTACAGACACGGCATATTAATTATTTTATAGTATAGATGTTAGGACTTAATTCACCTTTTAAATACCATATTTCCAGTTTTTAACTTTGACGTCAATAAATAATTATTATTGAATAACAGACTACTCCTGAGCGCAGGTTAATTTCCATACAAAAGTGACAGTTAACTGGGAGGCCTCTTTAGGGTTCCTTAGACTTTTTGGCAAAAACAGAACCCTTATAAAATTGTCAAATCCCTCCTAACTTTTAATAAAAAAATTTAATTGATGGCTGCAATGCCGTTTCTGCATTGATTTTGCCAATGTCGTGTGAATAGAAAAGCCAGGTGAAAACTTTTAATTAATGAGACAATGAGTCTTAATGTCATTGTCATTTTTCTTAAAAATTGTATCTACACGTATGAAATTTGACCGTGAAATTATGAAAAACAAATTTAAGGCTGGCCTCCATACATGTCACTAAGTACTAGAAAAAAAAAATCTAATCCTATAGGGTGTCGTTGATAAGATCTTAATAAAAAACATAACAATGTTACTGAACAACTTGTACTGAAGTCAATAGGTGGCGACAAAGTCGTGAAAATTGTGTACCTCAATATGTGGTTTTAAAACTATGAAATGGAAAATTTAGAAAAAAACAGTGTAATAGAACTTTAAAATACTTTTAATTAAAATTAGTTTGAAAAATGTCCGTTGAGTATTTTTTTAGTTATTGGTATTTTCCATTAATTGTAATTCGATAGATAAATTTCGATTTCGTAGATTCAAATAAACCGGTTTATGTTGTATGTCTTGTGAACATTTTGTTCTTAAGGGTGAAGAAAAGCATTGATATGAAACATTATAGTCTAAAATCAATTTATACTCGTAGTAAACGAGTCCGAGGAGACACTTGTATGTATGCTAAGTAGGAATGATATTGAAAGCATAGAACTCAATTTTTTTTTAGTATTGAACTAACAAAATTTGTAATGTGTATTTTGTGTATTTTACAGGACTCTGGATTCCAATCTTAACTTATTCTTTGATAAAGTCTATGCCACTTTATCTAAACTAGAACAAAAAAAAATATTTTTTTTGCGGTAATTTAAATATAAATATACAGGTTAAAAATAGATCTAGAGTTCGATTTGAAGAAATTTAAAAATATTTTTTTGTTGAGTTCCACTTCCATGAGTTGGCTCATGGATGTGGAATTCTATCGATTGGATAAATGCATAGACAATGATTAGTAGTATAGCGCAAGTTACCGATACTACACATAAGTTTTGTTTATCTGTCCACAACATTGCTCAGCTTTTGATAATTTCAAATTTGCGAAATTTCCAGAATACTTTTTTCGATTCATCAAAGATTTCTGCTAGGAAAATGATACCAAATTTATCAACTCTATAAGCAGTTTCAGTTTTTCAGAAGTGTTTTCTATTTCATCGGGAAATAATTCAAATTCAAGTTCAATGCTTTTCACGATTTCTTAACCTTATTTTTTTCACTTGCTTTCCTACGATTAAAATAAAACCCATGTCTACAAGTAAACCTATTTTTTTTTACTAAAGGTTTAAAAATTAGCAGCAACCATAAAAGATAAAAAGAATAAAAACTAAAATGACAAAAATTATTCCAAATATATTCAAGCGTATTAAACAAAATGTTTAAACGAATTTGACGTGTTTCTGAATTTTAGAATATTTATGTAAATTTAATTCTAATATTTAAGTTATTTTGTATATCACTATGTGGTAGAATGTAGTGTGCATCTACATTTGTATATATAATACCTGTATAAACTACATTCTTGCAAATAAAGACATTGTTTGATTGTAATTGACTTTCAGAACCCTTCACTGTACGTGGACTATCAAGCACGTTTATAATCTTTTAAAAAAAGTTCAAACAAGAATCAAGAACAAAAATTATTCATTAGTACAACTAATCTACTTTTTATTATTTGACATTCTATTACGTCTTTGGTTTTTTCTTCACTCTATATTTGTCCTTGCTTGTTTGTATACATACATAAAAGTATCGTTGTGTTAACACAACGATACTTTTATGTATGTTTTTAACCGACTTTGAAAAAAGGAGGAGGTTCTCAATTCGTCGGGATCTTTTTTTTTATGTATGTTCGCCGATTACTCCGTCATTTATGATCCGATTTACGTGATTCTTTTTTTGTTCGACGCGGAATAGCTTCCAATTGGTCCCCTAAAAATTTTACATAGTTTGGCCCAGTAGTTTTCATTTTATGGACATTTTTCATGGAAATAATTTTCACTCCGTTCCATATGTTCGCCGATTACTCCGTCATTTATGATCCGATTTACGTGATTCTTTTTTTGTTCGACGCAGAATAGCTGCCATGTAGTCCCCTAAAAATTTGACATAGTTTGGCCTAGTAGTTTTCATTTTATGAACATTTTTCATGAAAATAATTTTCACTCCGTTCCATATGTACACCGATTACTCTGAGATTTATGATTCGATTTACGTGATTCTTTTTTTGTTCCACGCGGAATAGCTGCCATGTGGTCCCCTAAAAATTTGACATAGTTTGGCCTAGTAGTTTTCATTTTACGAACATTTTTTTGTTCCCGGTTCTTGGGACCTATATTTTTTAAGAAGCGCGGCACCATTCGTAGGTCCACCCATACATAGCTAGACACTAAAAAGTAACAAATAAAATTTAAAAACTTCGTTTAAAAAAACCGACTTCAAAAACTAAAAAACTAAAATGTATAAAATAACTTATTTCTAAAGCTATTATTATTAATATATATAATCTAAAACATCTTGAAGTCGGTGCAAAGCAAAACATAAAAATTACTATATTTTGAAAATTACTAAGCACCGACTTTAAGATGTTTTAGATTATATATATTAATAATAATAGCTTTAGAAATAAGTTATTTTATACATTTTAGTTTTTTAGTTTTTGAAGTCGGTTTTTTTAAACGAAGTTTTTAAATTTTTATATGTTATAATCATTGATGTAACAATAATAATAATAATTGTCGGTAGATAAAGGATTCACCCCGCTCTCTCTTGCAAAACAGAACTGGCTCAGGCCTCCGGTATTGAGTACCTCCGAGCGAATGGACGTATGGAAGAGCAAGGAGCTGCACGGAAGGTTTCATCGAGCACTATATGGGCCCGATATAGACCTTCCGGCGTCGGTGAACTGGCTACGTTTCGGTGACCTCTTTGGGGAAACCGAAGGGTTTGTCTGTGCAATTATGGACGAGGTTATCAAGACGAAGAACTACAGGAAGTACATCTTGAAAGACGGCACGCTCGACATATGCCGGGCGTGCCACCGGCCGGGCGAATCCATCAGGCATATTATCTCCTGTTGTTCTCGTCTTGCTAACTCCGAGTACTTGCACAGGCACAACCTAGTAGCCAGGATCATCCACCAGCAACTTGCTCTTCGATACGGTCTGATAGCGACTGAGGTACCGTATTATAAATATACCCCTGAGCCAGTTCTTGAAAAGGGTCATATCACGCTCTACTGGGATCGATCTATTATTACAGACAGGACTATTGTTGCCAATAAGCCTGACATTGTGATAATAGATCGATCTGCGAGACGTACGTTGCTCGTTGATATAAGTATTCCACATGACTGTAATCTCGTAAACGCTGAAACTGATAAATTAACAAAATACCTAGACCTCGCGCACGAGATTAAAGACATGTGGCATATGGAGCCAACGATCATCGTACCGATAGTGGTGTCCGTTAATGGTTTAGTAGCGAAGAGCCTCGACCGACATCTAGAGAGGCTCTCACTCGGTAAATGGGTGAAGGGCCAGATACAGAAGGCGGTTCTCCTGAGCACAGCACGCATTGTGAGGAAGTTCCTGTCTCTGGAGCCTTAACCACCAGTAGCTTGGACCCTAGGCCCCGCTGCCGATGGACATCATCTTTTTATATTTTTTTAATATATGTTTAATTTTTATCTTTATATGTATTAAAAAAACATAAAAAAGAATATGAATAAATATACATGTGAAATAATAATAATATTTTTAAGGGGTTATTTGTAAATTTATTTTTCAAATAGTTTTTTTAAGGAAAGCTTTTTAGGTGTGTCTAAAATAGATTCTAAATCCGATACATTTTCTCGATCAAGACGGTTTACGCTGACTAATGATGCACGCCTGAATAAAACTTGCGCAGATTTCTGAAAAAGAGAAGCAGTTATATAATATGTATATGTTATAATATTGTGGCGACCGAGGGTGGAACTGCCCTGCAGCGTAAATCAGTTTTAGAACTTTTAGAAAGAACTAGAAATTTCTGGAAGGGAAAGACATGGACGGATATATTCAGAAAAAGATAGACGATACATGAAAGAAAGAGATAGATAGATGTTAGACAGAGATAGACGACGAAAGAAGGAAAGAGATAGATAGATGTTAGAAAAGGATAGATGTATAAACGAAAGTTGCAGTTTAAAGTTAAGTTCAGTCCAAGACGGTGAAACGACAAGTGCGATACTAAAGGGTTATCAGAGAAGGTTAATAGAGTACAGAGACGGATTAAGTGGTGAATTTAGTGACAAGTTTGGTGGACAGATACGCGAAGGAGGTGTTTAGCGTAGTTCGAAGGAGGAACCAGAAGCGAGCTACCCGCGATAATATTGGAGGTGCTCCGCGCAATATCGGCGACGGCATTGAGGGTGTGTTAACTTATCGTCGGGACTGTACATCGTTGGTGGTGCGTATAGGGGCAACCCTGCAGAGAGGTACTGCGTGCGGCTGTGTAAGTCAATAAAAGCTTCTAAATTAAAAACTGGTGTTTTCTTCCAATCCATAAGTGCGTACCCCCGCTCGCACGTAACAATATAATACAGAAAATGTTGTAGAATTCTTATTTACGTTTTATTTAATAAAACTACGTTATAACAGGTTAAGCGCGGCATTTTATTTGATTTTTATTGACGTTTGACGACTAATCAATAATAAAAGAAAAAAGTGAACGCTTAATTATGCTCAAACCAACTATTGGAGTTTCTGTACTTTATTTATACTCTTTGGTAGATGGCATTTTGCTCTCTGTCGCGCTTGACCGCTGCGACAATAAGAGTTTTAATAAGATATTTTATAAAATTTAATCAAAAACACAATTAAATATATAAACTTACGCATGGAAAGTAATCCCCCGGCTTTTAGTTGTAGTTGCCATAGCGTCGGGTGTCACAGGACGGCACTATTATTATTTTCTCGCAATCACCGCTCCTCGTGAACGTTCAAACGAGACTGGAGCGAAATGTAACTAATTAGTTACATTTGGCGGTGCCACATTTTAACGCAGATAACTCATCTACTTCTTTTATTGCTACATCAATGGTTATAATATACTTTTGTATATTATAATAATAAGAAATTTAATGTATTATTTCATGACCTATACAGACAGCTTACGTACTCTCCACAGATTGGTCCTTCGAGCCGGATATGAACCAGCGACCTATTGAAAGTGCTAAAAAAGTTTGCTTTGCCGACCGTTCATAATAAAATTTGGCTAGATAAATTCCATACAAGTAATATTAAAATTCAACCAATGGTTAAGCAAGTTAATGTATAGTACGATATAGGGAGTGGTTATCAATTAATTAGTTAATTGTAGACGCAGGAACGGAGGATATCAAAAATAAGGTTTTTCATATAATTTAGTTTTATAATTATCGTTACGGTTGTACAATTTTAGAATAATGAATCGAACTGACATAAACACTTATTAATGAGACCTGTCAACGTTCATATGACGTTTACATGTGTTAAATCTGTAGATAATGTAGCTGGCGTTGTTATCAATGGCAACAATCGATTGAGTCAAAGGTGGTGGAGCCAGAACCAGAATATATCAGAATATAGCGATCTCTTCCAGACAACCCGGGCTGTGGATTGTGTGAAAGGAATCAAGAGTGTATGACGGTGGTGTGAAAATCAAATACATGTAATTAATAGTATACATAGATATTACACAATACATATAATTAAGAAAAACGAAAAAGACAATACACACATTGTAGATCTTTAACTGACGCCAAACAATGGAGTGAGCTCTTGTGGCATGTCACAATATCAAATTTAACGAAACAGCTCATATATAGTCATAATTACTTAGTCGCATTTACGCATTCGTGATTTTTCGGACTAGTGAACATGTGAACACGATCACAGGAATATGCTATTTAAAAAATTACGTAATTTTTGCGATCCGGAAATACTTAATAACGATTCGTCAATGTGTGCTTAGAGCTCTTAAAGGTGTCCAGCTACATGGAACCGGAGATTGTTTTATTTTCAACATACGTAAGCGTCTGGCATTTGATTACACTTCGTAAAAATTTTCCTTTTATATGTTACTAGCAGTCCCAGCAGACGTTGTCTTTCCTTGAAAAAATAAAAATCTAAAACCCGATTCTAGTGCCTTCTACCGGTTCCAATAGTGTATCTAAACCATCCGGGGACGCACTCAAACACACACAAATATATATCATGAAAATCGGTAAAGTCGTTGTCAAGTTATGCGCGTAGATATATTTCTACGATTCATTTTTTTAGATGTATATTAATAAAGATTCACATACTATTAATCAAAATAAGGTGGGACCTAAAGTATGGCGCCGTCTATTTTATACTAATGTAACTTAGTTGATAGCAGAACTCATACTTCCCTACCTCTCGGTTAAAAAAACAATTGCAATATTTTTTTATTATAAATTCAAATGAAACCTGTTTTAAGTTGGAACAAATCCAGCAAAATGAAAAAAAAAACATAATAGTCGGTTGAGTGGTTTCAGAATTCATTGCGGCCAAACACTTTGATGGGGATTTTTTTTATATATAGATCATTATAATAAAATTGTATATTATAACCTAATTTTAAACTAGGAAGTGGATTTTTTTAATAACACCCTAAAATCTTTTATTGTTCTCAATAAAAATATATTTTTTATATTCATTTCTATGGGTGTCTTTGCTTAAATTTGTAAGGTTCCTTACTCAAATAAAAAAAACAGTGGAGTTTTGGTCACCTCTACGGAATTCTTCAAACGTGGTCCAATATGCATTTGGCCTTTTTTATGCATCTAATCTTGGAATAACGTTTGGCAATAAACTTTTTAGTATTCTAATACTCGTAACAAAGTTCAGTAGAACGAATAATTAAGTAGTAAATTATATTTTTTATCATAATAAATTGATTCTCAAATGGTTGTAAATTACAGTATTACATTACAAAATGAGCACTGCGATTTTTTATCCTAATGAAATCGTCATGTGCGTTCGCTAGTATTTTTTTGACCGTCATTTTTCTTCAGAAGTACTGGGTTTATAGTAATAACATTTATCAAGAATGTGTACTCTAGATGTCACTGCACAGTGATGTCATGTCAAATAAAGGATAAATAAAAATTAGGTGTCGCTACCATACATGTTATTGGGGTTTAATTTTTTCATATTGTATATTTCTATAATAATTGTGCTTTTGACTTCATTTAACTCAAGATGTGGAAAATAATAAGCTTCCAACGTCAAATACAATTGCGTCTCCCTCTTCTAACTTATAAAAAAAAAAAAAAATGGTGTACCTTATATAATACTGTTACAACTCGGCCCCGACAAAAACAACATCTGCATATCTGAAACAAAGCACATTTTACCCGTCGGCATTTGAACTAATAACATTTAAATTCTTTTTCGGCCTATTGTATTGTAATCATTAGCCAGGTGTTGTGGATTTTAAAGTAAAAACTGATTCTAGGAAATTCGGTATACGTTGCCGGGCGGACATTGCATTGCATTTGTGCAGTACAAAACAATGGCCCGATTGAGGGAGGAGTGAGTCGAGCGAGAACCATGAGCAAAGCGAGACGTGTGTACACTACAATCGGGAATCTAATAAGTGACGGACTTTGCGTGTTTTATTGAATTACGACCTTTTGCATTACGTTTGGACTTATTGTGTTCGGTTATATTTGTAACTGTGCTATACGTGTTTGTATAGTTCTAATAAACTCTATAGTAATTGTAACGGAATTTTGATTCGAGTCTCGCGACTCGTAACAATACTTATATAACAACTAGTTGTCTCTAAGCATAACAAATTATTATTTTTAAAATCTCTACACGTATATGTACATACTAGAGACAAAATTCATCCCTCATGTATAGTAGCTACGTCTTGTTATTCCGTGAGTTTTTTTTTTTATAGCATCCCTGATAAACAGGCAGACGGGCAATTACAGCGCAATACACACCAATGCCGTCGACCCGCCGACACTACTCTATGGCCTCTATGAAAAGATTAATGCTAGTAGAGGAGCCCGAAATGCTAAATGTGGAGTTACTCGAGCGTCGCAGGGACCTGTGCCTGAGAAAAAAATGTTATATGATGTATGCCCTTACACTGGTGGGGGGAGTGTGTGGGAGGTGGGTTTTTTAAAAAGAGTGGCTCAGAAATATTCAAGCGCGTCAGATATTCAAATGGGATGTTAAGTAAACCCTAAGGGAACTCCTATTCAAAAGACTGACGATTTGGACGTGACAAAAAGCCATGGCCGATTTTCGAAAATGTAAAAAAAGTTACATTGAAGAAGTACTCGAGCGCGTCAGATTAATGTACAGGCGGTTTAGCTTGTTGTCCTTGTCGTTCTGACCCATAATCTGACAATTATGTGGAGGAATTTCCTGAATCCCAGCCCTGTATGAAGGGTAAATATATAGTTACGTATAGGGCTACATAATAGAGTGGTAGGTTTCTCCCGTTATGTAATTCTGCCACGCTTGAGAAAATCCCAAAATCCCCGCTTGGCCTCCCCTAATATGTCGGCAACATGTGACGTGTTGGCCGCATTTCGGCGGCTTGCGTATATAAGCGCTCACTTCCGGCAACACTGAAGCCGTACTGACGTGCTGAATTTTTTTTCAGCACGACACTACGACGGCCCCCGACCCACCGATCCTTGTCGGCTTTGGTGTGTAGAGCATTGCATTGCATTTAATGGAAATTGGTTACCGTCACTTATAGTCGTTTGCAATACCAGGAACGAAGCCAACGAACGCGTTGCAAGCCTTCAGGATGGGATAGGAGGTGTGGAATAAAAACATCAGACAGTAGGAATTGGATAAAGAAGATGGGATAGGGAGGATGGCGTAGTAGGAGGAGGAAGTTGACCATCGGATTTCTCACTCATCCTACTGAAAACGATTAGCTCACGGCTAGTACTTTTACGCCAGTATAATTCTACTATTACTAACTCGTCAAAATCGCCGGATACTATCGTCTCAATCGTACGGTTACCTGTTTTCGATATTCTGTTAATCCGAGTGGCGTGCCCGTGGCATGCCACTTTATTTTGGAAAATATATATAAAATGTATTTTGGTAGCTTTTTAATACCCATTCCGGCTAACGCCACTTCTGCTAATGTTAATATATTTTTTTTTCTACTATTATTCCGCCGTGACGATATTGAGAAGATATTTTGTGGATTTAGTAGAATACGAATTTTTACACTATTGTAACGGAATTGTATTTGAATATCTTCGCAACGCTAAGATATTGAATTAATAGAATTGGGCCCCAGGTATCACAACGAAGGTTTAACAAGAAGTCGTGGTGACGTAATGGCTAGCACACGCGTTCCAAACTCAAAGGGCGCGTGTCCGAATCCTGGCCGTAACGCATGCACCACTTAGGCAGTGTTCTGACCTAATGTGTATAACAACAATTACCGCGTGATAACAACGGTGAAGGTAAACATCGTGATGCAACCTACACATCGAGATAACCGATGTGTCAAACCTGCCAAACCGCCTTGAACAAGCGTGGCGGGTATACTGTCCATTCCCCCCTATAATGGGAGGCCCGAGCCCAGCAGTGGGACATTTAAGGGCTGTTATTATTTTTCACACCAATCGAATCGGCCCTAAGAGCTGTTATAATCAAGATAATGATTTAAACGCAGCTCTACTTACTACATTAATAAATATCACTACAGCCTTAATGCCGTATATGATCAAATATAAACCAAGTCATTTTTGAGAGCAATGCCTTTAACATAAATATACATAGACAGAAGAACGGACATAACGAATTTATTAAGGATTAATTTTTCCACTTCTGCTAAAAAACCCAGAAAGCATGCAATGCAGCGCAGACATCAGGGTTTGTGTTTCTTTTCTTTGCTCTTATTTATTCTTGTCATAAACAAGTGGTTCCGCGAACAAAATCTTCCATTGAAAATAGGTAGTCTTTAAGGTTAACCAATGTTACAGATTTTTAGTCTATTTTTATTACATTAAAGTAAAATAAAAACGACTAAGTTGGTATCAATACGTCCACTATTACTGACGTCACGTACGCCCAACTTCAATACTGTTCATTCAGTGAAAATATTTTTTAAGTTCTACTGCTTTAATTTTCTTCAGAATTTTCCACTTCACAGTTTTCACGACTTTGGCAGCTAACACCTCGCCATATACCGTCTTCATTATAAAAGTCATTAAAGAACATGGTTATTATTAGTTATATTTTTTGTAATATGTCTAACGATACGAACGACTTATGGTAAAAAATTGTTGTTACATGTATGACGGCCACCCCTAATCTATTTTTTTCACAATTTCACACATTACTTTGTAGCACTATATAAATTAGGTATTTCTGTAAAATTTTATAATTCCAGATCCTGTAGTTTCCAAAATAATTACTGATATATACGGATAGACGGATAGCTGATTATGGCGAATACATAAAGGTTCCATTTGTGTCAAAATGGATGTGGAATTCTACAAAACTGCTGGGTCATACAAGCCAACAGACAAACATAAGGTTTTATAAGCGTTTCGTTTTTGTCAGGCAAAAACAAGGCCCTTTACTAATTATCAAGGCATCCGGATTGTGGTCTGCAATATTGTAATCATCTGCATTTTTTTAATGAATTACTATTAATTAAATTATCGAATAGTGAGTAAAGACAATTGACATAAATAAGACCGAAATATGTACAATGTACAACTAGAAGCAAAAGTACATGTTGGGAATTACAAATATGACACTCGACGTGAAGTAAAATAAATGGTTTAGACTAGTAAACAAGTGCCTTTTGGACCAACTTAATTCAGCAGTCTCCGAAAATTATAAATGAGTTTTAAACTTTTAATTTTGTAACAACGAAAATTATTAATAAAAAAATGAAAAATAAACTTTTTCTAATTTTTCCAACGGGGTTCTATTCTAAAGCCTTTCAAGAATTGCTCCAAGAAAGGAAAAAAATCTTAAATTTATAGTTTAACAATTATCACACTTGCAATGTTCATGTTCAAGCAAAAAATAAATTATATATATAATATTTATTCATTAAAGGGCCGATGTGGGTGTGGCTTGCGTAAGCCAGAGTACCCGTTTTCGGCCGTATTTTCATCCCTCTGGGAAAATTATAAATATTGATCTTATAGTTTCGGGAGTCAAGAATTTTTTTAGGAAATTTCCTCCTCTTTTCGAATCTTTTTTCAAATTTGAAAAATCTTTATTACTTTTTGAGATATTTGCAAAAAACTAAACACCCCTTCTTTTTTTAACCGACTTCGAAAAAAGGAGGAGGTTCTCAATTCGTCGGAATCTTTTTTTTTTTTTTTTTTTTTTGTTCCTTTTTTTTTATGTATGTTCGCCGATTACTCCGCCATTTATGATCCGATTTACGTGATTCTTTTTTTGTTCGACGCGGAATAGCTTCCAATTGGTCCCCTAAAAATTTTACATAGTTTGGCCCAGTAGTTTTCATTTTATGGACATTTTTCATGGAAATAATTTTCACTCCGTTCCATATGTTCGCCGATTACTCCGTCATTTATGATCCGATTTACGTGATTCTTTTTTTGTTCGACGCAGAATAGCTGCCATGTGGTCCCCTAAAAATTTGACATAGTTTGGCCTAGTAGTTTTTATTTTATGAACATTTTTCATGAAAATAATTTTCACTCCGTTCCATATGTACACCAATTACTCTGAGATTTATGATTCGATTTACGTGATTCTTTTTTGTTCGACGCGGAATAGCTGCCATGTGGTCCCCTAAAAATTTGACATAGTTTGGCCCAGTAGTTTTCATTTTACGAAAATTTTTTTGTTCCGGGTTCTTAGGACCTATATTTTTTAAGAAGCGCGGCACCATTTGTAGGTCCACCCATACATAGCTAGACACTAAAAAGTAACAAATAAAATTTAAAAACTTCGTTTAAAAAAACCGACTTCAAAAACTAAAAAACTAAAATGTATAAAATAACTTATTTCTAAAGCTATTATTATTAATATATATTATCTAACACATCTTGAAGTCGGTGCAAAGCAAAACATAAAAATTGCTATATTTTGAAAATTACTAAGCACCGATTTTAAGATGTTTTAGATAATATATATTAATAATAATAGCTTTAGAAATAAGTTATTTTATACATTTTAGTTTTTTAGTTTTTGAAGTCGGTTTTTTTAAACGAAGTTTTTAAATTTTTTAGTTAATTGTTAATAACTTTTATAATTTTTGCAAGCGGAAATAAGTTTTTTTTTTAAAATCATCTAGATGCCATTCCGAATCGAATGACACCTCATTTATAATTTTCGGAGACTGCTGAAAAAAGTTGGTCCAAAAGGCACTTGTTTACTAGTTTAGTTTAGTGATTAGTCCCTCTTAAAAAAGTCTGTAATACTGTTCTTCTTATAACGTTCATACTACATTTCAAAAACCGACGTCAAAAACTAAAAAGTATAAAATAACTTATTTCTAAAGCTATTTTTAATTATAATGTCTTATTTTTAATATATATTATCTTAAACATCTTAAAGTCGGTGCTTAGTAATTTTCAAAATACAGTAATTTTTATGTTTTACTTTGCACCGACTTCAAGATGTTTTAGATAATATATATTAAAAATAAGACATCATAATTAAAAATAGCTTTAGAAATAAGTTATTTTATATTTTTTAATTTTTTGAAGTTATTTTTAAACGAAGATTTTTTATTTTATTTGTTACTTTTTAGTGTCTAGCTATGTGTGGGTAAACCAACGAAAGGTGCCACGCTCCTTAAAAAATATAGGTCCCAAGAAACGAGAACAAAAAATGATCGTAAAATGAAAACTACTGGGCCAAACTATGTTAAATTTTTAGGGGACCAAATGGCAACTATTCCGCATCAAACTAAACAAGAATCACGTAAATCGAATCATAAATCTCAGAGTAATCGGTGTACATATGGAACGGTATGGATTTTTTTTTCATAAAAATGTTTATAAAATGAAAACTACGGGGCCAAAGTATGTTAAATTTTTAGGGCACCAAATGGCAAGTATTCCGCGTCGAACTAAAAAAGAATCATGTAAATCGGATCATAAATCTCAAAGTAATCGGTGAATATACATTTAAAAAAAAATCCGACGAATTGAGAACCTCCTTCTTTTTTTGAATTCGGTTAAAAACGTTGAAGCAGAAACATAACTTTGCGGATGTCAAATTCTTCATTTTCCACCTATTTCAAAGCAGTGTTTGATAAGGCTAGGTTAGATTAGGTTAGGCCCTCCGTCCAGATTACCGAGATCACCGGATTATCGGGGGTTCGGATTAGCAAAGGCACAACTGTAGTAAGATTTAGAACCACGGGTTTTCTCTAAGCCAACGCTTATATTAACTGTCAATAACGGGGTACCAGTAAGATGAAGCAAAATCACGCCAATTCTTTTGTGTCCGACAGAAAATGCACAGTAATTTATCACGGTTCAACAATAAATAAAGTGAACGTAAAACGGACAAACTTTGCAATAGTTTTTAGTCGGGCACTGTGGCCCGCGACAACTGAACGCGCGACGCCGCCATCTTTAATTACGGCGAAATAAACTTTTCCCGCGTAAAGTGAAGTGTTAGTGTTTTTTTTTAATTTACCCAACGATATGTGAAAGTGGGTTTTTGATTATACATATATTTTCATTATTCTGTGATACAAAAGAGGATTTATATAAGGTAGGCTTTTATTTTATACAATTTCTATAATTTTCTAATGTTGTTGTAATTAAGTTTACGTACGTTTACGCGAAAAAAGTACCAGTCACAGCTAATGTTGTATTAGCTGTGACTGGTACTTTTTTCGCGTGGTTCTTGTACCTTATATAATTATTCATTCACATTTTCTGAAACCTATAAGATAATGAAATAAAACATGTACGAAAAATTAAGATAGTTTTAATGGAAATCTATCAATCAGTACGAAGCCTATTAAAAGAAACTTTTAGATGACCGACAGATAAATATTAATTAAAATAAAGTTATTTATAATGAGGCATAAGATAAATAGCAGTTTTTATTCAAGCCGTGACATTTTTTTAAATGCATAGACGTACTCTTTAAATAAATAAATTCTGTAATTATTTGAAAATTTTATTATTCGTAGACACACATCGTCTTAAATCAAAATTGAATAGGAGAAGAATCTGCTTTATATTTACTTCAAATTTCTATACATAACATAATTTTTGTTTTTTTTAATTTTATTTTTTACGATTTCTTGACTTTCAGCTCGTCCAGACTTCATTAAATTATGTACTGTACCTTATAAGAAATTCGAGAAATATCTTTTAAATACAAAACATATTTTATTTTTAAAATTTAACAATAGTTTATTTTAATCGCAAATCAATATTGCAATTGTTATTTGTCTATTAAACAGTTATTGGTTGCCTATTTAAAATTAACTTTTTGATTTTAATATTCTTTTAAACGGGTTCCATCGGTTTTTTAAATAAAATAATTTATAGATTGTATAATTCCGAAAATTTTCATTGAAATCAGTTGAGCTATTTTGGAGTCTATTCGAGACAATCTGTCAAACGTTTATGATTACGCTTTGTAAAAATAATTAAAGAAATTTATTTTGATCAAGATCCATTGAAGTATTTGATAGAGACAGTACTTTCCAACGAATGCTTTTCTTGGTATTGCATACATATATGTATGTTATAGGTATATTATATGTATGCAATCAAATGCAATTTAATATAAGCTACTCTATCGAGTGTTGTATGGTCAGCACATAAATAGGTAAACTAATACTTTTATATACTTTTTAAGCAGGTACTTAATATGAACTGATAATATTAAACGATATTAAAATAATAAATATTAGTATTAAATATAATTCTTAACACTGAATTATTCTCCGTGCAGGAACGGAAAAAGAATACAATTTCCTGCGGCCGGGCGGCCTGTCGTAAGAGGCGACAAAACAACCCACAGTTAGGTGGTAGGGCAAATGCCAGACTGGATGGCTACCACCCCTGGTCTAAAGTATGTCACCATAACAACCTTGAGTTGTGTACCGGCATTAGTGGCCAGGTTCCAGTCTTCCTTAAGAGAGCAGCAGCGCATTTGTAGCACCTTTGGTGTTGCAAATGTCCATAGGTGATGGTAACCGCTTTTCATCAAGTGGGCCGCCTGCCTATCTGCTGAACTCCTGCAATAAAAAATAAAAAAATCTACTCCAGAATTTCGCAATCAACCTCATCCTCACTTCTATGCGATTATTAATTAAGATTGTGTTATTTCTAATTCGTTCTGATATTATATTTAAAGCCTCATCTTTGCCCTGAAATATCTTTTCCTCTTCAAGAACATGTAGACAAAAACATCATTTCCACAGCTAATGTCATAGCATTCATGTTCATTGTTCTTTTGCGAAATAAGTTTTCACTATCTCCCATATATTTACTATACTTCGACTACGTTTCGACATCGGAACCATTTTTAATTAACAACTTTATTATCAACAAATAATAACACTGAACAATAAATAACAAGAATGAACCGCAAATAAAATCAATTTTATTAATTAATTATCAAACTAAAACGAAATAATTAGACCTCACAACAATTAGCAATATAAATAATTATTATTTGAATTTCACCATTGACTTTTGATTGTAAATATATTTTATTGTTTAAAGGTAATGAACTTATTTTTGCTGATTGTACAAGAAAATTTAAATTTCAAGTTCAGAATTCCTGTAAATATACAAATACTACTACAAAGGCAAAAACCCCTCGACGCTAATATACCTATAATCATATAGAATGTTATTTTTTTATCAGCCAATTCGACCCCTGACTAGGGTGACAGATTTTTCAAAAATGTAATGTTACCACTTATGATGATTAGTTTCATGAAAATTGGCCTTGGTGAATATTTCGTATAGTTTAGGAGTTGGCCCTGAAAGCCTACTTAAAAATCTGTCTCAATTACAGCACCTTTCACTACGTCACGCATTTTTAGCCATCCGACTACGAATCCCTGAAAGTAATGATTATATGTTATTCGTACAGGAACGAAGAAAGAATACAATTTCCTAGGGCTGGGCGGCCTGTCGCAAGAGGTGACTAAATTACCCACAGCCGGGTGGTAGGGTATTTGCCCGACGGCTACCACCCCTGATTTAAAGTATGTCGCCATAACAACCTTGTGTTGTGTTCTGGCATTAGTGACCTGGTTCCAATCTCACTTAAGAGAGCAGCAGCGCATTTGTAGCAATTTTGGTGTTGCAAATGTCCATAGGCGATGGTAACCGCTTTCCATCAAGTGGGCCGTCTGCCAGTCTGCTAAACTCCTGCCATAAAAAAAGAATATAATTTCCTGGGGCCGGGCGGCCTGTCGCAAGAGGCGACTAAACTACCCACAGCCGGGTGGTAGGGTATTTGTCCGTCTGGATGGCTACCACCCCTGGTCTAGAGTATGCTGCCATAGCAACCTTGAGTTGTGTTCTGCCATTAGTGGCCAGGTTTCAGTCTGTCACTCAATCAGTTTCAGTCATTCTTTCTTCACCGTTCCTGAACGGATAGTGGCATTACCATACGTAACACATTACGAGTTACGTTTTTGGGGTTCACTTCTTAAGAATCCATTTTTATGTAAAGCAACCGGTAGTAAAATTTTATAAGAAGTAATATAATACAAACGTTAACTAAAAACGAACCTATTTTAATGCAATGAAACAAGGTCTAAAACAATATCCGTCAGTGCATATTCAAAGTCAAACTTAAGGAGTAAACTCCAGTCGCGTGGCGGAGTTTACACACCCCTTTTTAACAGGATAATTATCATTCGTTACATGGTATTCATGTTCCATGGGCCTTACGACATCCAAAAACGCTTATTTACTTCCATTTTTTCCGACGTAGGTTTAAGACAGACTTAATGAGACTATAACGATTTCCGTTTATACCATTTCAATATGGAACCCTAAAAAAATATATTTTTGATTAAATACAATTAAAACTTAATGTAAGGTTTTCATTAGTATTTCTGTAATTAGATGTTTTTCATCGCCTAACATAATTTTTCACACGTTTTTCTTGATTTTTATTCTTGTTATTTGTATATCGTTGAAGCTATAATAATAATACTGCGAACTCTATGTACTACTGGAAACATTAAGGTTTTAATTTACCTTCATTATAACTAAATCTGATAATTACTTCGTTTAGAGATAAAGACTATAAAAAAAATATACATGGTAACGGTACGGTATAAAATTCGTGACAATAGTTACAATTATCATAGTAGGCAGTTATGAATTGCTGCTTAAGTTATTATATAATGAAATTTGCAAATAAACTTAAGTGGGGGAAGTAGGTATCTGGGTCAAGAAACCGTGGTAAGAGCAAAACTGCTTTATGCCATTTGATGTAATTTTATGCTAGCTGTACATATTTACATTTTATGATTTTTACATTACTGCTCTTATATTTTGTTGTTTAACGGATACCGGTAAGGTAATGTGCCTGTCAGTTCAACCACAGTGAAGGGTTGCGTAGAAGTGAGGAGTTTCTATTGTTTATAGGGTTAAGATAGACTTGTCAATCTTGACCCCCATCTGCCACGCACGCCGGGGACGCCGAGTTACTCGAGTCCCTCTTTTCCCGTTGCCCTGGCATAAGACGGGGTAGGAACACCGAGGAGTTTTAGAGGGTATCTCTAAATCAGGTGGCAAAAGTATTTCTCCGGATCTTAGCCACGTTGGAGTGGTACTAGTACGTACTAATACCACCCCAACGTGGACAGTTCTAAAACGGATTTGCACTCGTTACAAAAAAATAACACTATCTTTGCTGCAGTCATTGTTCCCAGACCCCAGGGTCTATATGACTGTTCGACAGGAAAGTATATATAGTTTATATGGCGGTACACAATGGTTATAGTAATACTGTGAAACAACTAAAAATTAAGGTTGACCGCTATAATGTAACTGAGAAGACAGAACTCGAGAAAACATAGCGATGTAGTTTAATAACTAAGTCAATAGGTGGGGGGAAACTATTAGGCTCCAAAGTTATAAAAATGTGGCTCGCACATGTAAATCAATTTACTTTGAATAAATAAAATATAAAAATTAATAATTTATTTATATTACTATAAACTTCCAAAGAAAAAAACTGAATATTAACTATACTTCCTAATTAACTATTAAGATTATACGTAAAATACTGAGCCTAGGTCACTATCTTCTAATGAAAGGTGTCCAGAAGGCTAGCTGCTTTAGATCCCTGGACGGACCAGTATGGAGAATACTGGTCCGTCAACCGACGTAGGCATCAGCCAGATGGGCGCTCGACGTATTCAGCGCGCGCTCACCTCTCCTCCCATGAGGCGCGCGTTATAGACCGTCCATCGAAAGTATGAAGGTGCTGGGGGACAAAACTAGTTCTCCAGCAGTAGATATTCAGACCTCATTGGACATATTCTTTGTTTTTATTTCAGTAGCCCAGCAGACAGGCTGACGGCTCAACTGTGATGGAAAGTGATTAAAGTCGTCTAAGGACATTACCAATACCAGAGGTGCTGCCAATGTGCTGCCCGCCATGAAGGAGAAACTGGAACCTGGCCAATGATGCCGAAACACAACTCAAATTTCTTATGGCGGCATACTTTATACCAGAGGTGGTAGCCATCCAGTCGGGCAAATGGCAACCCATCGCCAGGTGGTAGGGCACCTGGCTATGGGTTGTTTTGTCATCTCTTACGACAGGCCGCCCGGTCCCAGGAGTTAGTATTCTTTTTCCGTAGCTGCTCGGAGAAAATTTATATGATTTGATTCTTTATGTTTTTGTTTTCTTTATGTTACGTCAAAACTATCAAAGAAAATATACCACGTCCAAAATACAGTCCCATAGCCACAAGCTATACAGTGGATGAGGTTGTTGGATCACCATCTGCCAGGATCAGTGGACGGGCTAAGTCATATACCCGTGGTCCTGGCATTAAGAGCGAAGGACGGAATACCGAGGGCTTTATTGGGTATCCCTAACTGTGGTGTGGCAATAACACTTCTAGTGCTGGCTAGAGGTGTTAGCGCCACCCAGACCTGGCGAAACCCACACATCCGCCGTGACTTTTCCCCATCGCGTGGCTGATGGCCCTCAATCGGGTTTCCCCTCGTAAAAAAGGTAGGCATCAGCCAAATAATCCCCGGACGAGTCGGTTGGGCGTTTTGAGATGCTCTTTGTATGCCCATGACGGCTAGAATACTTGGTCTAAGCGATGGTTGCATACTTGCCACGCTTAACTGATATTTGTACAAAAGTAAAATTTACATTTATACCAGGCTTTTAAAATAATGGTAAATCATTCAGACGCCGACCATATCGAGCCCTTACCGCCATTTTATCGTAAGCGACATTTTTACCAAAATAGCTTTTTTTATCGCAAACGACATTTTATTCTATACAGGATAAGGGCACATTGAGATTTCCCGCCAAAATAACTTCAATCAGAAGTTATAGCAAATGCTAAGTTTATCGTTAGCACAACCGTTTTTCATATTTTAGAGTAACCGACACAATAATGATTTATTGTAAGTGTAATAATTATCTATGAATTCTAGCGTAAGTAACCCTACTTGTTATCGTAACCGACAGAGTACATTATAATTACGTCGTTTACTATAAACTAAGTCCCAAAAAACGTGTTGCGACAAGTTCATTCCAGTGAAAAGTGTGATGCAGTACCTATCTCTTTGCCCTATAACTTAAATTTTTAGTCTTAAAAAATAATTACCTGAGGAATGACGTCATAGTATACAGCTGAATCCACTTTAATATCAGATCATAGTCCCAAGCAAGATGATTCGACTTTAGTTACAAAGAAAATGTCTTGTTGATTACAGTGATTTTAATAGTGAGAATTCCTACACCCTAATGGATTTAGACTACAACTATAGTAAAATATCAGATGAAAACAAATTTGTTTATGATAAAATTACTTCTGTTAATCAAACTCTTTCTACTTTTCGATGTACTCAAAATGAAACCCAACCACAACCAAGTACCAGTTCATAGTCTGGCCAACCAGAAGTTAACATACCCACGACGTCTCTTGAATTTTCTTATATTGATTCTGAGAATTCATGGGTACCATCGTCGTCAAGTGATACACCTTAACAAGTCGAAGAAGAAACTAGTGTTGGAAAAAGAGGGTACAGAAGAAAAAACCCTTTACCGAAAAGACTTTTGAAGAAAAAAAATCGCCAAGCTGCTGTTGGGAAATCTGTACAACCTAATCCATGTTTGAATAAAAGATGCGGCAATTCATGTACTGATAAATTTAGTGAGGCTGATTTTTTAAAACTATTGGGGAATAGGATCTGATAAAAGACAAAAAGACTTTCTACTTTCATGTACAAGGGCAAAACCAATTGGTAGAAAGCGAGCAACCAGTGACATTTGCAAAATATCATACAATTATTTTATAAGCTTTAAAGGTCAAACTATTAAAATTTGTCAACAATTTTTACTTAAGACTCTTAATATATCCCAAATGACTTTAAAGTAAACGTTTGAAAATGCAAATACTACACTGAATACTCAAAAAGACAAAAAGAAATTTCTTCCTTACAACAAATCCAGTTCATAAAAACTGTGCCATTTAAAATCTTTCATTTAGATGTTGCCTACTGTGCCATCTTATTATTGTCGTAACAGTGTGGGCTCCTGAGTGGCCAACTATGATTACAAATTCAAGATCAAATCCAACAGGCTATTTTGTAAATGTTTTAAATTACACTGATTTTATGCATTGGGAGTCTTTCTCCCAAGCTTTATTACCGGCGAAGTTCAAAATAGCTTTTAATTCTTTAAGAATGGTGTATTTTCAAAAGGGTAATCCAGTAATTACACTCCAATACGGTTTCTTTGAAGATAGCAACAAACAAGAGTTGAATATGGACCTGATTATCAGATCGAGAGCAAATAAAGCAACTATCGCTAATGGACCAGCACAATTATACCATGAGGAACTAACAATTTCCGCAGCAAAATATAAAGATCTGTTTGATCTGTGTACTAATAATATTATTCTAAACAGATACCATAAAGAATATTTAAACATGAAGAATGACGGAGCAGTTGCTGATGTTTTGCCCGAAACGGATGCAGATGACAGTGACAAAGAGAATTAGTTTGGAGTCGCATGCACATCATAATTTTAGTTCGAATTATTGAACTCTTGTCACTACATTCTCTTTAAATCCACAATACTCGCCTATCACACTATTTCTTATCCTATCAATCAAATTAACCTTACATATACGTCACAAAGATCTCATTTCAACTTCGTTTATTCTACTTTCATGCTTCTTCTGCCATAACAAACTTTGACTGCCAGAAATTAGCGTTGGTAACACACCTTAATGGACAGCCAGGCGTGCCTTTATCTTCAGCCAGATATCTTCTCATAAAAGAGGTTCATAAAAGAGTTAAGCGTTCCATTCACTCCTGATATTACTTTCCCTTCAATATCACTCTTGTGCTTTCCATCTCTTGTAAACATACACCCTAGGTATACAAACATTATAGCTTACTATTATATTTACTATATGTATGATATTGTCATTGTCATCTCTTTTAAACTGTGTAAGAAATATAATTATAGTTTATATATTCTTAATTTCTTTTTTATTTACCAAAATATTAATTTTGCCCATCTACATTTATTTATTTATCCAAAGTTAATGGTACTAATTGTCGTTTACGTTAAAACTTCTAACTGATATTTTTTATCGCAAGGGTCAACTCAAACGCCCGAAAGCTTAAAACGTTGTTAGATTGAGACAGCAAAAATGTTGTAAGCGCCCAAAAAGCCTTAAAATCAAATATTTTTTCATAAATTTGAACTGTTACCCGTAAGACTTTAAAAATCGTCACTATATTTTAAAATTCAATTTAATAGCACTTTTATCTGTAAAATTATTTAAAAAAAACCTTCTCCTGTAAAATTTGTTTTTTGACGCTTACGATAAAATGGCGGTAAGGGCTCGATATTTAGTATTCAGTGCATGAGTTGATATTCCTCAAACAATATATTAGAATCATTCCAGCTAATTGTTGCACGTACTTTTTTATTTATAGCCAAATACGATATTTATAGTCTATAAATTAGGCGCCAATTTATGTATTGTTTTGTGTGTTTTTAAGATACAGTTATAAATAGTATGTAATTAATAAATCTTTTGTTTGAATTGGGTTAAAGAAATAATAAGTATAGTTAATAGATTTATTTTCATGTAAATAAAACTAACGTAAAGAAATGCCTGTATTTTACATAATATTCTTTATATTTTATTTTCCGGTTGGGAGTAAAAGACAATATAGATTTACTAAATTCTTGATAAATATGTATATGAATTATATATAGCAATTACCTTTTATATGTATATGTCTTGTATAACCCTATTAATAATACAAATGTGAAAGTGACTATCTGTGTCCATCTGTATGTTCCGTTTTCACGGAAAAACTACAAGGACCGATTTGGCTGGAACTCAGTAGATACGTATCTTCGATGCCGATTATGAACATAGGATACCGTTTCCGGAATAAAAATATATTTGTCTATTTGTTTGTAATGCTTTTACGGAAAAACTATTTGACCAATTTGGCTGAAATTTGGTATATACATAATTTTATTACCAAGGGATACTTTTCATCCCGCATAATGGGATAGATTTTGGAATCAATTTATGTAACGGTTATCCCAGAAATTAAGATGGGTTTTTGTGATTTTCCATTTTGGTTATTTTGATCCTTTTGGTAACTTTGGTCAATTTGGCCATTTTGGTAATTTTGGTCATTTGGTGAAGGAAGGCCTGGACAGTCCCCTCTTTACTTAGGCTTGGTGGGATTAACAATTGTAAAATTCTCATTATTAATTCTTTTATAGTTATTAATAAATGAGTTTATATATTGTATAGTTTATTTTAAAAAAAACAAAACCGACTTCACCCTAAAAACCCAAAAATAAATATTTTACTGACTTCTTTTTACAACATCTTTAACAAGTCGGTACCAGGTGAAACATAAAAGAACAACAACATATTTACAAAATATAGTAATTTTTATGTTTAACTTGACAACGACTTCAAGATGTTGTAGAAATAAGTCGGGCAAAATAATTTGAAATCGTTTCACAATTGACGGAGAATCGCGTAACATGCCTACAAAAAAAATAAGCGCCTGTAGAAAGTGTAATACTGGCACGCGTATACAAGCTTATTTCGAAAAATGTAGACTCTCAGCGTTTTTTAATAAGGGTTACTCCCAATTTCTCTAGGATTCACTCATCAGATCCTGACTTAGTGACCATGGGACTAACTAGAAAGTATATACTTGCGAGTAAAGAAAAGAAAATCAGTTTACAATTAACGGCGATATCGTGTCGTATCGACCTTTCGTCGGTTTCTCTAATTCCTTGGAATCCACTCATCAGATCCAGACATGGTGAAAGAAAGAAAAAGAAAATCTTGAGTTTTATATTTATTTAATTTGTTGCCATTTTTCGTCACCGGTTTTTCTAGATTTGCATAATATAATGAACGGTTTCATTAAATCAGTTTTTAGATTGTAATTATTAAGACTAGTTCACGAGTAATTAATTTTCACGTGAGAAAATACATATTTAATTTGTTTTGATATAATTTTCCATATTTTGAGAGTTATAAAGAAAATGAACGTATTTTGTGTTGTGATGAATTTCATTACTTAGATCCAGTATGCTAATAAGAATATATAATTATTGTTCATAAAAAAGTGTCCTTGTGAGTGTGTGAGTCGGATTCGCTTTTAGAGGATTCCTAAAAAAAATACAATACATTACAAGATATTTTTTGAGTGTTTTTTTAATCGGCATACAAACACATCTTTTGTATATCCCCAAGCTAAACAAGTTACGCTTTAGTTATGGGTAATATGCAATGGACCACTCTGGGCCTATGCGTCCAGCGAGTTCGGCCAGCTAAAACTTGACCGCTCAACTGCAGAGGCCGCCTTTACAGAAATGACGTTTGACATTCCTTTACCGAAATAGACCCTTACAAGCTACTACACTATGTATCGGTGTAATCATACAGCATGTGTTTATTTTTCACAGTCAGCCGATTCGATTCCTGACTTGAGTACATAATTGATTTTTCAAAAATGTTATGGTTTTTTTCACTATCCCTAATAGTTTCAGATTTCGCCATGGAGTTCCAATTGAAAAATTTAACTCTATAGTAGTACCTTCATAATTCATTCGAAAATTCCACTATCGACTACCAATATACATACAGACACACTTCACGTGAAACTTGTTCTTTAGATACACATTTAGCAATACGTCCCCGTATTTTTAATAAATGCAGACACACGTAACGTTTATACATAAATTTCAACATCCTATATTTATATTTTAAACTTGACATATACATACTTACGAGTATATGCTTATAGTAAACTGGAGTTTGATCGCTTGAGGGGATACTAGAGAAATCTGCTTCATATACCACGCCTTACACGTCTAATATAAAAAAGTTGTAAGTCAAAATTTAAGAATTAGGAGTTTTTCTAATAAAATGGTGTGTAAACACTTTAAGCAGCGTGCTCACCAGTGTAACCGTAACCGTCAAAAATCATACATAATGTAGACGTGGCTCGCGAAGTCGAGGCGAACGGGTGTTTCCGGTTTCTACCCACTTTTTCTACCCAAAAATATTTTTACCGCTTTCAACCCAAAATCTATTCCGTTTTCAACCTACAAAAATAAATATAATATTTTTTTCCGTCTTCTACCCAAAAAGCTTTCCGTTTTGAACCCATTACTAATTTTCATTGTTTTGAAGTACGGTCAGAAACATTATTGCTTTTAAATATTTATTCATTGTAACATAAACAGCTCTCAATATTAAAATGTTTAAATCTACTCAATATTAGTTCACGAACGACTTCTTAGCTGCAAGTGTGTATGACGTCACTGGATAATAATAACCCAACACGCAAATGAAAAAACAAGTTTTTTTCAAAATTGTTTCACCTGAAACTAAAACCAGAGCCTGTTACTTTCACGCGGCGCGCTCAAGACGTGGCGACAACGACCACCTACTTACTTTTGTTACTGTAACCGTTGCAGTTGTGAGCTACTGCAACCAAAAATCATAGTGTGTACTTCACGTGCCTCGCGAGCGCAACGCGAATGGTTACCAGCGAGATACCGACTGTTGGATTTTGCCGCAAATCAAAGGCCGTGGTAGCCAGCGCCGTCAAAGTTACTGGAAAAAATTCGCGACAAAGCCATACACACTAGAACCTCGTTATTAAATCTATCTCGTTTTAATTAAAGCTTGTTAATAATAATGAGTTTGCGGCCAAAGGAGACTCATTAGGCGTCACGGACGAAGATCATTTCATGCACTAGAGCACTTTGGTTCGCTACTGAGTACACAGTCTTATACAATAACTTCGCTAACAATGTATCCACATAAAAGAGAGCGTGCGTTTTTAATATCTTGCTATCAACTCACTTTCAAAATTTTATTATATGAATAATTTTAATTACTGTTTAAACAATGATCACTGGACAGAATTGTAACGTCACAACGCAGTACATACACAGAAATCAAGGAGGCTCTGACGTTTATAGTGATATTTCATTGTGTATTGTCATTGAGTATCTCTATCCTTTTTATAGTGATAAAAAACCGACTTCAAAAACTAAAACACTAAAAAATTAAAAAGTATAAAATAACTTATTTCTTAAGCTATTATTATTAATATATATTATCTAAAACATCTTAAAGTCGGTGCTTAGTAATTTTCAAAATATACCTAGTAATTTTTATGTTTTACTTTGCACCGACTTCAAGATGTTTTAGATAATATATATTAATAATAATAGCTTTAGAAATAAGTTATTTTATACTTTTTAGTGTTTTAGTTTTTGAAATCGGTTTTTTTAAACGAAGTTTTTTTTATTTGTTACTTTTTAGTGTCTAGCTATGTATGGGTAGACCTACGAAAGGTGCCGCGCTCCTTAAAAAATATAGGTCCATGGGAACAAATTTTTTTTCGTAAAATGAAAACTACTGGGCCAAACTATGTTAAATTTTTAGGGGATGAAATAGCAACTATTCTGCATCAAACTAAACAAGAATCACGTAAATCGGATCATAAATCTCAGCGTAATCGGTGTACATACGGAAGGCCACGGAAATTTTTTCATAAGAAATGTTCATAAAATGAAAACTACTGGACCAAACTATGTTAAATTTTCAGGGAACTAAATGACAACTATTCTGCGTCGAACAAAAAAGAATCACGTAAATCGGATCATAAATCTCGGAGTAATCGGTGTACATACATTAAAAAAAACATACCGATCAAATTGAGAACCTCCTTCTTTTTGAAGTCGGTTAAAAAGGGATGCGGAAACACGTTACAATGAATTCTAATATCTTTAAATACAAAAGAATATTATTGCATTAGTATAACATCTGATCATGTTACTTCCTGTCCTGTTAAAGGCACCTGCACATTCTTCAACATTTTACTCAAAATCCTTCGCAGTGCAGGCTGTCTGCTTTTGGAACTCTTTACCCGTAGATGACAGAAAAGCTAAATCACTTGCCATATTTTAAAAATATGTCAAAAACAATTAATTACCTTAGTTTATAATAAAATATTCTTTTTTCTATTCTTCTTTATTATTATCTGCGAGTATATTCTCTGAAGTTTTACTTCTACTGCGTGTGAACTGGACGCACACAATTTTTTTATTATATAATTTCGAACTTAATGCAATGATATAAGATCGAATATTAATCGCTGTAAGTTACGGTGTTTTGAAATTAGTAGGTTTAGATTCTTTAATAACGTAATTTAAATAAAGTAAATAATATCAACAATCTACACTAATATTATAAAAAAAGATTAAGTATACTTGTACGTTTATAACGAATAAACTCAAAAACTACTGGACTGATTTCAAAAATTCTTTCACCTTTAGAATGCTACATTATCCCGGATTTATATAGGCTATATTTAGTACTAGAAAAATAAGGGAACCCTACTAAAACTTCAATAATGTAAACCAAGGCTTACGCCTAGAATAGCGTTTGAGTAGGTCTGGGGGATAGTATAGATTCACAATTAGACCCGGTAGGTGGCGCTGGAATCAGGTTCTAGATTTTTATTAGTTCAGGGCATGACAACGTTTTCCGGAACCGCTAGGTTCGTAGACGTTGTATTGCATAATTTAAATCTATACCTTCGATTTCACAATAAATACCGTTATTTCAGTAAGATTGCTAAGTATTTATACGCCAACTAATTAAAAATAATCACATATAGAATTTCAATCTCTCAGTCTGTCAGTTTATTTGTTTGTGTAAAAATTAAAACAGCTATTTTAATTTTTCATTTTTCAGAATAATTTTAGTTAATTTAGGTTATATTTAAATTACTTATTTGTCTTTTTAGATTAGATTGTAATATTAATGTGGTATTTTTAAATACAACATTTATGACAAAAAAGTATTTTTAATTGTTAAGGATTTGGACTTATAATCATTTTAATTGGAAACATTTTTACATTAAATTTACTTAATTATTTTAAATTAAATTATAAACAATAAGAAATTAAATCCAATGGAATAACATAATGAAGCTTAATTATTACATTAATTACTTATTATAACTATAATTAACTTACGTTGTGGTAGATAGAGTGACTATCTCTCTCACCTCGCGGTGAGGTAGAGAAGCCGGAGAGACCTAGATCTCCGGCTACCAAATGGAGAGGCCAGCCCGCAAGGGGCCGGCCACCGTCCGTCCGGGCTGGTGGTGAATGCGTGAGCGAGCCCACAGCCTGGACAAAGGACACTCGTGATCGCACAGGGGTTTTAGTGGGTATCCCTAACCGCAGCGTGGCAATAGTTCCCCACATCTCAACGTGGGGTGCTAGTGCCACCCCGATCTGGCGAATCCCACACACGGGCCGCGACCTTTCCCTCTCGCGCGGCCTACGGTCCCCAAACGGATTTCCCCTGTATTAAAAAAAAAGATAGAGTGACTATATCAAGGGCGTTTCATTCGAATAACGTGGGTTTTTATTTATTATTATTATAATTATTAGGTACTTAAGGGGAGACCTATATATAAGCTTTTGGGCAAAAATTGAAGCCTTATGAGATCATCATGTTGGTGTTCGTCTATCTGTCCGTACGTACGTCTTTGTATGGCACAGTCATCTTTTTCAGAATTATTTTAATCTAGATAATAATAGCGACAACCCATAAGCCACCCACTGCTGGGCTTGGGTCTCCTATTTATAGGGGAATGGACAGTAGGTATACCCGCCACGTTTGTCCAAGGTGGACAGACGGGTTTGACATATCGTGTAACTCAAAGTGCAAGTTGCATCACGATGGTTTTCTTCGTCATTACCACGTGATAATGGGGTATTTGACAATAAATTCTAAAGCAATACCTATCTATATCTATAATATTATAAAATTTAATGCTTGCCGTGTCTGTATATTGAAACTATTAAAAAAGACCAACTGAAATAGACTAGATGGAGAACACGATCCAATTTCTTATCTATTTGTCATTTTGTCTGTTTGTTCGGGATTCACGTAAAAACTACTGGATCGATTTAGATACCGTTTTCACTTTTCGACAGCTACATGTTAGTCTTAAACTCTGCGCTGCATTTTGTTGTGAGAATCCCTCGGAATTTTTTCTAGGAGCGGTTTGAAGTTGTTCAGATGCATAAAATTAGCTTATTCCATCAAATCATCAAATCGTTAACTATAGCTTCAACATTCTTTTAAATGCTGCAGTACTTTGTATCAAGGGAATCCCGTGGGAATATCAAATTAAGCCTGGTTGAAGTCGCGGGTGTTAGAATCTTATTTATTATTATAAAGTAACCATATGACGGAAGTAGTCAATAACCGGGTAGAGTATTCATTAATGTAGTAATCGGAAGTCGTATAACCGGATGTCAACGAAGAAGCATTTATTATCAAGCCAACGGATATCGAAAATGGAGTAACTGGAAGTTGGAGGTTATACGGATGGCGGAAGTTGGTATTATGACGGAATTGAAGTGGCGCCAAAGTATTACAGGATGGTCTCGCTGCAAACTCACTACGAGGATCTTATAAATACTCCGTGTTCGGGCAGAGGGGGTTGAGTCTACACCTAATATTCAAACAGTCTACAAACGATATTCAACGAGGGTCTACAACTAGTCTACAACCAGTCTACGTTCATCGGTTGAACAGAGCGAAAGCTCTGTTGGCCAAGAGGCCCATAGTATGTTGTGGTCGATAATTACTTTCCTTCACCGTTGTTAGCACGTGGTAATTGTAACAATATGCACATTAGGTCAGAAAACACCCTAAGTGGTGCATGCGTTTCGGCCAGGATCGAACCCGCGACCTTTGAGTTTAGGACGCGTGCGCTAGCCATTACGCTACCACGAGTTGTTACATACCAACAAAGAAATACGCACCTGGTTTATTACTTTTCCCGCATTTGAACTTTGTGTTTAATATTTGCAATTAGACAATAGCCTATTGTTATTGTTTTTGTTTATAGCCGTTCGCATGAATAATTAACCAGGTGTGCATATTACGGGTCCTTTGTTGTATTGTATAGTTAGTATAAAACAATGCCTGAACATGATGAGCTGCAGTGTACTACTTACTACTTATTACCTGTATCAAAAATACGCGGTTTATTTTATTTTATTGCAGGATTTCAGCAGACAGGCAGACGGCCCACATGATGGAAAGCGGTTACGATCGCCTATGGACATTTGCAATACCAAAGATACTACAAATGCGCTGCTGTTCTCTTAAGGGAAACTGGAACCTGGTCACTAATGCCGGAACACAACTGAAGGTTGTTATGGCGGCATACTCTAGACCAGGGGTGGTGGTAGCCATCCAGTCGAGCAAACGCCCTACCACCTGGCTGTGGGTTGTTTTGTCGCCTCTTACGACGGTTTATTACTTTTCCCGCATTTGAACTTTGTGTTTAATATTTGCAATTAGACAATAGCCTATTGTTATTGTTTTTGTTTATAGCCGTTCGCATGAATAATTAACCAGGTGTGCATATTACGGGTCCTTTGTTGTATTGTATAGTTAGTATAAAACAATGCCTGAACGGAGGGGTAAGGCTGTCAAGCGACGATTACGATACAAGCAAGACGTGTACATTGATAAGCGATATAGTGACGGACTTTGCGCGTGTTATTGAATGGTGCAGTTTGTACTAATAGTATCTAGTTATGTTTGTACTTATGTTATACGTGTTTGTATAGTTTTAATAAATTCTATAGTAATTCCAACGGCATTTTAATTCGAGTCCTGCGTAACTCGTAACAATATTAATGTCTACTTACATACAAACTTATAAGATTTATATAGAAGTGTAATAAACATGATGAGCTGCAGTGTACTACTTACTACTTATTACCTGTATCAAAAATACGCAGTTTATTTTATTTTATTGCAGGATTTCAGCAGATAGGCAGACGGCCCACATGATGGAAAGCGGTTACGATCGCCTATGGACATTTGCAATACCAAAGATACTACAAATGCGCTGCTGTTCTCTTAAGGGAAACTGGAACCTGGTCACTAATGCCGGAACACAACTGAAGGTTGTTATGGCGGCATACTCTAGACCAGGGGTGGTGGTAGCCATCCAGTCGAGCAAACGCCCTACCACCTGGCTGTGGGTTGTTTTGTCGCCTCTTACGACAGGCCGCCCGGCCGCAGGAAATTGTATTATTTTTCAGTCCCTGCACGGATGGAGTATTACGTCTCTATTTAAAACCACTTCAACGGTGGCTAAATCAAATTGTATTTAGTTACATAAATATTCAATGCTACATTCGTAACACAAACAAACGCTTACGTTCTTAACATCTATTGACCTTATTCGTTATTGCTTAATCAATATTTTTATGTTATTTTAGCAAAATGTCGTTTTTTTTAACAACGTCGTGAACTGCATTGACGTGTGTTTCACTAATATAAGAGTATAAAATCAGCCAAGTGCGTGGTATTAGATGCATAATGAAGGGTTCCCTAGAAAGTAATAAGGGCTTTGTTACTTGACAACGAAATAATGAAAAACGTAATGTATCATTAGATAGGTATTAAAAACTCATAGTACTTGTTTTATGTGGTTGCAATTTAACAGAAAGGACTAGTATGTAATATAGTGTTTAGCTACTTAGTTACTATGGTTAGTAGTTTAGTTAGTATATTCGTTTAGCGCACATAGACGTGTGTGGAATCTACCGTCATTTATTGAAAAATTACAATATTTTTTTTTGAGTTGATACGACTAGGTGATATACTCGCTTTCAAATAATGGTCAATTTCTGACCTTTCACCCCTAAAACCCCTAAAAAAATATTCAACGTAGTAAAGCTTAAAATGACATTAAGAGGTTCAGACAAGACCCATTGAGTAGTTTTTGAGATAAGTATCTTCAATTAAATGCTTTTTTAGTGTTTCATAGCTCAATGACGAAAACAGTAGAAATTTCTCAACTCTATGATACTTTATTGTGCGTGGCTCAAATTTTGAGATGTCGTGTAGTTTCGATTGTATTAATTTTTAGGGTACCATAACTAACTAACAAAAATAGTGCACGTTCTTGACCTTTACGGAACCCTCTGAGCGTAGTCTGTCACGCATTTATCTGATTGTTAATAACAATGAATGGAAGTACGGATTATACACGATTAACTACTTAAAAGAAGAGTGACTAATCTATTGTATCAATTAGAGATATTTTAATTACCAACAAGTTTTAATTGTATTCATTGTCACTTGTTGCTGGTAGACAGTATTATATTATGGCAGATCTTAAAGTCATTTTAATATACATCCCGGTTGCATTTGGAACTAATCTTCTCTTGCATCTTCTCCCATTCATTGGAGGTCGCTAGAAATTGTCTTTTCTTGGAATAAGTACTCTCCTATTCTGGCATACGTCTTTTGTCCCACAACAAATTTTGATGTCATCCTTCGCACAATGCATCCACCTCTTGTTTGGTCTACCTTTCTTTTCATATATCCATCAATATTGTTACATTTTGGGCCACCTGCATATTTGTAAACAAAGCACATTTATGACCTGTCAGCGGGTGGGGAGTCGAGGGATAAGCAAAAGCGGTGCAAGACGTGTGTACTACGTGTGTATTCGGTAATTTTTAGTGACTGACTTTGCGCGAGTGATAAGTGTTTGTATAGTTTTAATAAAATCTATAGTAATTCTAACGGCATTTTAATTCGAGTCCCGTAACTCGTAACAATATTTTGATTTGATATTCTTTTTGTCACATGACTTTCATCTTTCCCCGTTAATTTACATTACAAATATCTGTGTAGACCCGACGGATAGGCCGTGATAGCTTTGTGATTAGCGCACTCGCGTCCCAAATTTAAGGGGTTCGAATACCGACCGGAAAGCTTACACTACTTAGACGGTTATTTGAGCTATACTTGTTGTTACAATAATATATTTGACAGATTAATTAATTAAATAAATCACTTTTTATCACGATATATAACTTCAGGGCCGCCTTCATTGTATACGGGTGTACTGCCTTGTGACGTCATAATTCCAACGAGTCTTATTTATATAAGTTGTAAAATTTTGAATGTAAGTAGACATTAATATTGTTACGAGTTACGCAGGACTCGAATTAAAATGCCATTGGAATTACTATAGAATTTATTAAAACTATACAAACACGTATAACATAAGTTCAAACATAACTAGATACTATTAGTACAAACTGCACCATTCAATAACACGCGCAAAGTCCGTCACTATATCGCTTATCAATGTACACGTCTTGCTTGTATCGTAATCGTCGCTTGACAGCCTTACCCCTCCGTTCAGGCATTGTTTTATACTAACTATACAATACAACAAAGGACCCGTAATATGCACACCTGGTTAATTATTCATGCGAACGGCTATAAACAAAAACAATAACAATAGGCTATTGTCTAATTGCAAATATTAAACACAAAGTTCAAATGCGGGAAAAGTAATAAACCGTCGTAAGAGGCGACAAAACAACCCACAGCCAGGTGGTAGGGCGTTTGCTCGACTGGATGGCTACCACCACCCCTGGTCTAGAGTATGCCGCCATAACAACCTTCAGTTGTGTTCCGGCATTAGTGACCAGGTTCCAGTTTCCCTTAAGAGAACAGCAGCGCATTTGTAGTATCTTTGGTATTGCAAATGTCCATAGGCGATCGTAACCGCTTTCCATCATGTGGGCCGTCTGCCTGTCTGCTGAAATCCTGCAATAAAATAAAATAAACCGCGTATTTTTGATACAGGTAATAAGTAGTAAGTAGTACACTGCAGCTCATCATGTTTATTACACTTCTATATAAATCTTATATAGAAGTGTAATAAACATGATGAGCGGTAGTATTTTTAACTATATCTACTTCTTAATTACTTCTATATGTTTTTATGCGTGCAGGAACGGAGAAAGAAAACAATTTCCTGCGGCCGGGCGGCCTGTCGTAAGAGGGGACAGAACAACCCACAGGCAGGTGGTAGGGCACTTCTCCGACTGCATGGCTACCATCCCTGGTCTAAAGTATGTCGCCATAACAACCTTGAGTTGTGTTCCGGCATTAGTGACCAGTCCAGTCCAGTCTCCCTTAAGAGAGCAGCAACGCATTTGCAGCACCTTTGGTGTTGCAAATGTCCATAGGCGATGGTTATCGCTTTCCATCGCTTTACATCAACTACTGCAATATGTTTATTACACTTTCCACCAAAAATACTACGACTCGCCATGTGTTTTTGTAGTGACAACAAAAGTTATGATGTTATTTGTAAATTATTAAATTCGTTTTTATATAAAACCTAGCTGTCCCGGCAGATGTCGTCCTGCTCGGAAAAGCTTTAATCGATATGCCGACAGCATTAAAGTTTATAATTAACAAATAAAAAATAGGGTTTGATCGTAGAGGGTTGAAAATTTAGGGTTGTATGTATTTTTAATGCTGTATCATAAAAAATAGATAAAAAATTCTAAAAAAAAATTGGGGTGGTACTACCCTTATCATTTAGGGGGATAAAAAATAGATGTTGTCCGATTCTCAGACCTACCCAATTTGCACATAAAACTTCATGAGAATCAGTCAAACCGTTTCAGAGGAGTATGGCAACTAACATTGTGACACGATAATTTTATAGGTACTTATATAAGATTAACAACTGTTAAATATATGATGCACTTTACCAATTTCCAATCCTTCGTGACGCTTGATATTTCTAATGCTTAGTTGGAGAAGTCAACCAAGCTGTCAATTCTGCTTAATATTCAATTTGATAGAGTCGGCAATAATTTGGTGCCAAATCTGGAGCACGGTATAACAGTAAAAGTAACGCGAAATAAAAGTACGTAAATAACTTACGATATAATTACTGACAATTAAAGCTAAGTCCCTTACAGAATACAGGAGAAGAATGGAAGTGTATCTTATTTTTTGCAATTATTTATCATGTTGGCATAGATCTCTGCATAAAACACTCTCTGCGTTTACCGTTTATTCCATTATTTATATCTGTAGAGGGGCATTTTTGGTGTGCATAAATGAAAAAAGAGAATAAACTGAAAACCATATACTTTCGTCACAATACAAGTACATAGATGCGGCAGCACGCACAGACATTGCTCACAGTCATTCTTAATCGACTAAACGACGGAGCGCAGTGTTGCCAACTCTGAATTCTAGAGGATGGTAGAATTCTTCTTAAAATACGGTAGATTTCCAAAATTACGTTGTAATTTATATTTTAAATATGGTAGAATTACCTTGTTTATTAAGTAGCATGTTAAGGGTCAGAATAATTAAAAAAAGATATTTTTAATCAGAATCAGACAGTATAATTGTATCATTACCATTATTTTAAAAACTCAGATCACACAACACAACACAAGAAACTTTTACTTAATGTTTTGCATGAATGCAATATATACTAATATAGTCGATTAAGAAACAAATAAATTAGGTAAATTCAAAAGTTCTAAGTATTCAAGAAAATTCATATACATAAAGCACCACCGAATTCGTTCGCGTAATATTTCCAAGCTGGTACCTCGCTATTGGCGGAATTCCTGACGCATAAAACAGTGTTGTTGGTACAATAAAACGAAAAACCCTAAGGTACAGACAATAAATATTCAAATTTGTTAAAATTATTTTAGTTATAAACAATGTACAAGATTAAAAAAAATAAGATCTTCAATGGGTATTACGGTGTATTTTTCTACCGTAATAATAAACCTACGGTGGGTGGTAGATCTATGCTGATTACGGTGTTTTTACCGTAATTACGGTGCAGTTGGCAACACTGACGGGGCGGCCTGCGGTTCCTGCGATGACGCGGGATCGCAGAGGGGGTGGCCGTACCGCCCGCGCAAGGCGCCGGGACATCGTGAGGCTCCATTGGGATAGCGGTTTGACCGTTGTTATAGATATAAAGGCAACCGTGGATGCTAAAGTTTCTGACGCAATTCTTGATTGTCATTCCCACGTTTTGAAAACTTTTCAGTAGCCGTAACCACAGAAGACAAAGATTAGGCTCCCATAGAGTAAATAATAATAACCATGAAAATAATTTAAATGAACATTTCGGCGGTAGACTAGATAGATCAATAACTCTTTATTGTACACCAATACAAACATGAACTTAAGACTAAAATTATATCTAGTTATGTACAAAGGGCGTTCTTATCGCTAAAAAGCGATCTCTTCCAGACAACCCCAGTAAGTAATACTTTAACAATACTCATTGACACTTGGCATCTTTGTCTTCCGTGATCACGACTACTGAAAAGTGGCCGAAACGTCGAAATAATAAAAATCAAATAAATTACCACGCTTAAAGCCATTAACAAGGTTTTATTGAAAAGAAAAAGAAAAATGATGTAGATATACTATAGAAATAATCAGGTAGGTCCTAGGTATCAGCCATCACACCACTCTCCTCATTAATCTTGGGTACTTGATCAGACTAAAAAGTAAAATGGTGGGACGTAGTGTAACTTAAATAGATACAAACAGAGCGACAATGACTTTTGTCTATAAGGACTCCGTTTTGGCCAAAATGCCCACAGACCCAGAAAGAGTGTGTTTTGACTTTCAACTGCAATAGCTTCTTGTTTTCACCTTCCAATCATTTGGGTTCAGCAAAATACGTCGTTGGCTGCCATAGTCATCGTTTCTTGCATACGCTTTCTGTCATACCATATATTATCATTTATCCTTCACATAATCCACCCACATCTATTTAAGTCTACCTTTGCTCTTATATCCTTTAATATTTTTCCTACATTATGTTCATCCCCCCTCATTACAGACGTGCTCAGGCTCATACCACCTTAGTTTTCTTCCTCTCAATTTTCCAGTCACAAGTGCAATTTTCGAAGGTCTTCTTGTGTACTTTTTTCTCATCTTATTCATTCTTGTAACACCAGAACCATTCCACATTCTTATCTTGGCTGCGTCGAAATGTTCTTATTACATATTCTTATTATTCTTACTACAATATTATAAGCAAATGGCGATATTTTCAAGACCGAAAACCATTACCTCATTCAGTTCTCATTCGTGATTGAAACGACCTATTACATATTCTTCGTGGCATTACTCTCGGCGCTATATCGTTTCACGTAATGTTATTACTTAACACAGTATAATTAGTTCTATAAATATTTAGAATACGATGTTTAAGGCTCCGCATGATATGAACGTCTTTGTATGATATTGTTACAACTCTGGCCCCGACAAAACAAAAATCTACCTGCATATCTGAAACAATTTAAATTATTTTATGGTCGTCTTCTTTTGTGTACTTTGTGTTTAAAATTTGTGATTAGAAAACAGCCCTTGTTGTATTGTAATCTTTTATGGCAGTTATTAGCCAGGTGTGTCGGATTAAGTCGACTTAGATACGGGGACGTTGCAGTTGCGCAGTATAAAACGATGACCTGATGGAGGGGGGGTCAGTCGAGCGAGAACCACGAACGAAGCGGGACGTGTGTACTACAATCGGGAATCTTTTAGTGTCGGACTTTGCGCATTTTATTGAATTACGACCTTCTGCATTACGTTTGGACTTGTTGTGTTCGGTTATATTTGTACCTGTGTTATACGTGTTTGTATAGTTATAATAAACTGTATAGTCATTCAAACGGCATTTTAATTCGAGTCCCGCGACTCGTAACAATATAGCTGCACGCAAGTTTGCCGAAAAGTACCCCTCCCATTGCAATACGGGAGCAGACATTCCAATCTCCTGAGATACTATTTATCTAATATTTATCAACTATCTATCTTTCAAACCGTCGCAGCCTCATAGATTTTGTTCAAGCGTACCTACTTATAACGTCAAGTCGTTGTCGTCAGCCAATCGCAGTCCAATGCTGGACGTAGGCCTCCCCAAGTCGGCACCACTGATCCCTGTCCTCTGGCTTCCTCATCCAGCGCCTACCGACGACCTTACACAGGTCGTCGCTCCATCGGACTGGAAATGGCGTCCGACACTACGTTTACCGAGACGCGGTCTCCACTCCAGGACTCGTCTGCTCCACCGGCCATCGGTCCTGCGGCAGACGTGACGTCATAAGTAGGTACTAGTAAAAGCAGTCAAATAGTCATTAATTATTTTTTGTAAAGTCATTAAAGTTATTTTTATCATATATTTGTCGCATCCCGCAGTCTTCTAAATGTTCAGTGGTTTTAGAGATATGGGGTATTTGTGATTAAATACTTTTTCATGGTTCCGTAGCGAAATGACTTGGCAGACTTTTTATTGGCAGACTTTCTATTTTTATTGCTAGAGTACAAAAAACAGGTCAACGGACCACCTCTTAGAAAGTGGTTAGTCGCCTCTGGATATTTGCAACACCAGAGGTGTTACCAATCTTTCCATCAGATAGTCCGTTAGTCAAACTGTTGTGCTCCTAGCAATTAAAAAAAAACTTTTCCGAATTCGGCTGGTATAGTAACGATGTTTAGAATGCTTTTTAACCTTGACCTACTAGGCGTTAGCTTGTATTATATGTATTTTTAGAAAATAAATATATTCAATTCATAACGTCACAAATGTTATATGACCTTAAGAGAGAGATAAATGACTTTTATCTATAATATCCGAACGAGAGATTTTTATTTGCAAGCATGTTTGCAGGTTAATGATGGTAGAGCTATGTGAAATTCTACCTGCGTACTTATTTCATGTGTAAAACAGTTTTATTGTGTTCATGAAAGAGGGGCAGGATAGGTAGATAAATTACTGGCATCGAGACGAAAAAGCTACTCCTTAAAATGGATTACACGTGTAGGGCAATAACACATTGCGCTGTATGAAGTAGCCTTTTTTTAAATCTGTAATTATTCTGACCTTCATGACCTTCATAACAATGTTAATGATCTTCATAGAACTTAGTTTGGGTAAAACTTTTGTATTTTTAATTACCTCATTAATACATTAAAAATATATTTACCTCTTTTTCGAGAAGCCTAGTATTATAGTACTCTATGAAAATAGAAAGGGCAAGCTCTCTATATATATAATAAATTCAAATATTATTAAGGTAAGCATTACAGACCGTCTGTATTAAAAATCTATTCAATCAATTCCTGCCAAGGGTTGTTTGGAAGAGATCGTATTTTAGCGACAAGGCCGCCCGTTGTACAATAAAGAGTTATCTTTATACAAGCATTTCCATCCGAAATATAAAATCTAATAACTATGCCAGCATTTGAGTCCGTATGATAATAGCATTTTATAAGCTTTCTTTATATAAAATACACCTAGTTTTTTTTAAAGTTTATTTTTATTAAGTTCTTTCAAGATGATATAAATTATAGTTATCTTAAAAAATGAACTACTTATATCTTCAAAAACATTTCCTAATATGAGTATTAATTTGTTTGAACAATAATTCTAAGCGTTGATTGAGTTTTGTTAACTTTCGAGGGTAAATTCTCTAAACCGGTAGAGTTACAACACAAGGACATTGACCTGCTTCGACTAATATATAGGTATCGGAGTATAAATATTCATAATATATCATTAAGCTAAGTATAGTTTTAGGTAAGCTTAATCATATTAAACTAAGTATAGTTTTAGGTTAACTTGCTATAGCGCTCAGAGAGCTTATAAGCGGTGTTTATATCAAATTATCTGATGCCGCCACATCCTTCGGGACGGATTCGCTTTTTATATTTATATTTTCTGAATCCTGGAATATGTGGAATTGAGTTGAATACAGTTCTCTCCCACTCAAACATAATAAGAAATCCATGTTCGACAATAAATAAAGTACTAATCATTTTCTGCACATCTGTGATTAAGTCGAAAAATTAAATTAAAATTTTGAAATAAACAATATTAATACCCTTCATTATTATTTCCATACGATGATATTACTCAACTTTTATATTTCAATATTTTTGTATTTGCTGTAACTGACCTAGAGACAGGCAGTCCAACTAATGTCGTCAATGGTGCCTATAAATCATAAACGCGACGCCAGCTATGTTAGGTATTTCTCTTATGGATACAATTATAAATGAGAATATCCGTAAGAGAACCAAAGTAACTGACATAGCCCCCAAAATTAACAAGTTGAAGTGGCTGTGGGCCGGTCACGTCTGCCGCAGGACCGATGGCCGATGGAGCAAACGAGTCCTGGAGTATTGACCGCGTCTCGGTAAACGTAGTGTCGGACGCTCTCCAGCCCCGATGGACCGAGGACCTGTACAAGGTCGCCGATAGGCGCTGGTTGAGGAAATCGGAAGACAGGGATGAGTGGCGTCGTCTTGGGGAGGCCACGTCCAGCAGTGGACTGCGAAAGGCTGACGACGAGTTTAGGGTTTAGTTATTTCGAATGAATTAATCGTGCGGCGGCGTAAGTGCAACGCCTTACACTTTTCATATTATTAATTATTGAAATTCATTCACAGAAATCAATTATGGTAAACAATCACGTATTTTGTGACCTTATTAATAATATTTCTCGTCTTCTAAATAAAATTTAGGACTGTTGATTTCCATTTTGTATTAGAAAAATATATTGTTTTTTGAGCCATATCAACTCACTATATTTCTTTGGTCTCCTTTCATATTTCTAGCCTTAGTAGTTCTTGAGTTAATTAGCTGTGACACATAGACAGACATACGCCGGAGTCTATAAATGAAGTTCCTTTTTACCTTCAAGTTTCGAAACATCAGTAAAAAGTTTCTCTGTATGTATGTCAGTGGCTATGCTAACTAATAAAACCGAATTGAATGAACAAAACAACATAATATAAACTTGCCATCGTAATTCGAGGTTTCTAAACATTCAAGTGTTATTTTGTAATTCTTGACTTTCACTCAAAAGTGCAAAATGCTTCTAATGACAACTTCGCGAGATTTCGCTATCATGTCATACATTGTTATTATAGTATGTACATTCTATATGACATTACTTTTACTTGTGCCCATTCTATATTTCATGTTCTTATTAAGCCCTTTGTTCAAAACTTTTTATTCTTGAACTTGAACATTTTTGAATACATTAAGTCAAAGTTATGTGTACTTCCTGTTCTATGTACACCGCTTGGCAACATGTTTACCCTGTTATAATAGAAGCGACAAGAAATACCAATAACTCAGGACTTTATACTTCCAGTCAACTTCTTATTATTTAAAACGTATTTTTTTTTAAATCAAGTATTTATTGCAGAGCCTACTTAGATTTTCAATTTCATAAACTTCGTAAAATTGAGAACAAGCTAATAAAACGATGTTTAATTTATGACTGATTAAGTTACAAAAATGTTTTTAAATAATAAGACATATTACCAGACAGACAGACATCTCACATAACCAAAAGACTGGTCTGTACCTTGAACAACCCATTAGCCTTGCGATTCAGCGAAGTAATGTGGCCAGTCTTTTGGGCACGTTTCCTACTGACAGCGGTCTGGCACTAGATTTTATAATTAATTTTAATTTGTTTATATAGTTTTATTTACTTTAATTATTTATCATTAGTGCATTTTTAAAGATTAATCAAATAAACATCTCACATAACCAAAAGACTGGTCTGTACCTTGAACAACCCATTAGCGTTGCGATTCAGCGAAGTAATGTGGCCAGTCTTTTGGGCACGTTTCCTACTGACAGCGGTCTGGCACTAGATTTTATAATTAATTTTAATTTGTTTATATAGTTTTATTTACTTTAATTATTTATCATTAGTGCATTTTTAAAGATTAATCAAATAAACAAAACAAATAGTATCTAACCCCTCATTCCCTATAATTAGGCAAAATAAGACTAGATCGAAAGTTTTAATTGCGATTTTTTATCAAAATAAGAATGGAGTAGTTGTGCCCACTGTTACGAGTGCTATGCGGGCAGAGTGTTACGTCTTACTTTTTTACTGTGTTGTTATTCCCTGATATTTTAGGTTTATGATCCTAGTGATCTTACTATAATTTGCTTGACATAAACCGGATACTAGTAATATCAATTCAAGTCTAAGATTGGATAGTAAGCTATAAAATCTAGCAATTGGCATACCATGGAATAAATTACGTAACTAGGACAATTGCCTAGGTAAAAATGTAGTTTTGAAAATGCCCTAAATCCTACATTCTGAGGGCCTTCACAAGTCTTTTTCCTTTAAGTTTTAATATAGAAAAGCAGCTCTAGATTTTCAACTAAAATTTAAGTGATATTATTTTAAAACTTATAAATTAATTGGTTTTTTTTGAACGTAATGTTTTAACAAACATTACGTTGAAAAAATCAGTTATGATTTGGTGTAAAAATGTTGCAAATAAATATTGTAGTAATGATGAAACCTGCACATCAACGTCAAACTCCTTATGAAAGCGCGAGCTAGACTAATCTCTTAAAAATGGGAAAGGACAAGCCCAGCTGTGGGATGTTTATGGGCTGAATTATAAGTTGTGAGTTGAATCAAAATACTAGGCCATCATATACTGTAAGAGGTAAAGCTCTAACTGCATGTGGGTCATGAGACGTTGTGAAATATTGTGCCGGGTTTACACTAGTGAAAGTGTCAAAGACCCCAATAGGTATGGCGTGATATAACCACGCGTGGACAACCTGTTTGTTTGCAAAATTATCAAACACATTGATCTATTTATTGATTGGTTAAAATGTTGATATGACAGATGAATATATTGCTTGAGTTTTGACAGCAAATTGAAGAATTATGTTTGCTTTGTTGTTTTATCTTTAAGTAAATCTAGTAAATTCGTGACATTCCCAGCATTATGAAAGGTTTTGTAGAGATGACAGAATCGAATACTTTCGTCATTTATTTGCGGAAATATAAAAATGCATTTAATCGAATGTTCTTTTGGAATTTAGTGTGGTATGTGCCAAATACCCAACTATGAAATTAATTAATTCATTTTGTGCTATATTGTGAAATCCACTCTATGCATATCGATCATGACGAACTGTATAATCTCCCTATTTATACTATAACTAGCTTCTGCCCGCGACTTCATCCGCGTGGAATAGTTGAATAAAAAGTAAGGTAAAAAAGTCCCTTGATTTTGAAAAATTCTTCACTGGTGCTCCGCTCCTATTAGTCTTTGCGTGATGATATATAGCCTATAATAGCTTTCCTCGATAAATGGGCTATCTAACACTGAAAGATTTTTTCAAATCAGACCTGAAGTTCCTGAGATTAGCGCGATCAAGCAAACAAAAAAACTCTTTAGCTTTATATTGTTATGACCGAGTTACCAACAAAGTGAATGCACACCTGCAGTTTATTACCTTTCCCGCATTTGGACTTCTTTTATTTACTTTGTGTTTAAATTTTGTAATTAAGAAAAACATCCTATTGTTATTGTACTCGTTTATGGCGGCAGGTGTGCAAATTACGTTTTCTTGGAAAAGTCAGTCTACGCGGTCGATCGTTGTATTGTATACCTTAGTATAAAACAATGCCCGAACGGACGGGTGAGTCAGTCAAGCGCCGATTACGATACGATCAAGACGTGTACATTCGATAAGCTATATAGTGACGGACTTTGCGCGTGTTATTGACTCGTGCAGTTTGTACTGGTTGTGTCCAGTTATATTTGTACCTGTGTTATAAGTATTTGTATAGTTCTAATAAATTCTATAGTAATTCCAACGGCATTTCAATTCGAGTCCCGCACTTGTAACAATATATTAGTATTGAGAAGTTTATAAATAGTTCGAGTTTGTACAATGAATTTAAAAACGTGAAAAATCAGGGGGTATAATGCCACAAATGCTTTTCCGGCCAGGATTCGATCCAACATCTTTAGCCTTTGCGTTCCCATAGTCCTGTTATAGCAACTCTTCAACATTTTTGCTATACCTATATACAGATTTCTATACATACAATGCTTGTTTTATAAGTTCCATTCAATTGTATGGGAATAAATAGTTTACAATCGATTGTTATGTTGTTATTACCTTGTGTTTTTAATAAGTGTTATCTTATACCAAAGACTTGTGTTGTTTCACTTTGAAAGAGCTGGTTTTTGAATCGTTTTAATATTAGGTTGGGGAAAAAGTTTCTTCGCATTTTATATAAAAAATCAAAAGGTTTTTTTATAAAGTTTATTTACATTTGACTAAAGTATATAGGTGCCATTTTGTTGGATAACTTTTTGCCATCTTGTAGGTAGAGACGTGATCCCATTGCTATAAAAATTTTGGGGCTTCTGATCAAAAAACTGCGACAAGTGGTTTTGGCAGTCCTCTCGTGATGTTAACCTGACACTGCCTAAGGAATTCTGCAGAGATCTAAACAGGTGAAAATCTGAAGGTGGAAAGTCAGGACTATACGGCGGATGCATTAACACCTCCCAGCCAAACTCTCGTAATTTTTGCTGAGTGGCTAAAGATGTGTGAGGTATGTGAGGTAGCGTTATCATGGTGAAAAACCACACACCTTCTGTTGATTAATTCCGGCCGCTTTCTCTCAACTTTTTGCTTTAATCTCATCAGTTGTTCGCAGTACAGTTCAGAATCGATGGTCCTGCCCGGCGGTAACAGCTCATAATGAATAATGCCCTTCCAATCTCACCATACACACAGCATCACCTTGTTGCGAATTAACCCGGGTTTCACCACAGTCTGTGAAGCCTGATCGGCATTTGACTACGATCTTTTTCGCACGTACTTGTCGTACGTGATCCACTTTTCATCACCATTTATCAGCTTCTTCAAAAATGGTTCGGTTTCATTACGTCGTAATAAAGAATCACAAATGAGTACACTGTTCATTAGGTTTCTTTCAGTAAGCTCATGAGGCACCCACATATCGAGCTTTTTTGTGTATCCAGCTTTTTCAAATGCGCCAAAACCGTTTTGTGTTCAATTTCCAGTTCTACAGTTACATCGTAACTGCTAATATGCCGATTTTGCTCCACTTTTTCAAAATGGCATCAATTTTGTCCGTATCAGGGCGAAAAGAGCGACGTGCATCTTTGATATCAAAATTTCCGGATTGCCGAATTTGCGCTACTCTCACAGATACTGAATTAGGTCCATAAACATCACAAATTTTTTTCTCGGCTTGTATTGCATTTTTACCTTTTTTGTAGTAAAATTTTAAAATGTATCGAATTTCTTTATTAGATTCATTCATTTTAACAATAAGAAAAACAAATGAAAATCACACATTTTCCTAATATGAATTTGGAATTGTCCTCTTTAAAATTAAAACTTTGTAATGATACCAAAACCAGCCAGATACAAATGGTATAGCCAAAGAGATCTTATTACAAGTTCATACATACTATATGCGAAAATACTTTACCCCCAACCTATTATATATAATAATAACTACTGTGATACTCAGAGAGTTAAAGAGAGATCATTATGATAATGAACAAAAATTGGGTAAATTTTTGGTACCTACTCAATGAAGGGTTCCCGTAAAAGTGATTAAAGTCCACTGTTTTCGTCATTTGGCTAACAAACGATAAAATCAACCATTTAATAAAAAAATATCACATACCTCAAAGCCTTACTACTACTATTACTTATTTTCCTTGAAAGAACTTTTAAACCTCTACAATATCAATTTTTGCCAAAAATTGTCATTATTCCATCCCATAGTTAATTTAGGATTTCAGAAGTTAATATCTTTCCATCTATTCAATTAAATAAAAAAGTGTGCGTCCCGGGACGCCCTACAAAAGTCATAACTTGCGTGAGAGAAAGGGAAGCCAGACAGACTGGCGCCGTAACGCGTTACGTAACCAAGCTGTTTACACTCCCATAAGAAGTTATCATTTCAAAAACATCTTACAAGATCTGGACATTCTTAACAATTAAAACTAACGTGTCACACACCTATCTAACGACATCCATATATGCCCAGTTTGTATACCTTAGCTCCATACGTGTACTGTTAAATTTCTACTGATGATGAGGCAAGTGAACGAATAGTAAGATATAGGAACTGGCCAATTATCTCTGTAGTTTCAGAGGAAAATACGTAGAAAGACAGACGGACGTGCCAAAAAGATCTAATAGTTTTTGCCAAAATTGCTACGGAGTCCAAAAAATAAATCTTTATTACCATGCCATAAAATCCTTAAAAGTATTTGAACACAAGATTTTTTTATAAAAGAGACCTTTCGCATAATTGTTTGTTCCTGCTCTTCTTGTTTACGTAAATGTACGTCAAATAGACCACATACTAACAAACAGAGCAAACTAATGCTTGTGCAAATATTATTTAAAGGTTTCCCTTCGGCCATATGTACGGATTTCTTTGCCGAATGAATCACTTTAACATCATTCACGCATATCTACTTACAACAGAGAACAAAGAATTTCTCCGCTTCCCGCGCCGACCCAGTGATAGAGCCGCGATGGTTTGCTTAGCACTATAATTTAAATTAAATTCTCTTCTCTCTTCTGCCTGTAAAATAAGTGCTGTGTAATTTAAATGTCGTATAATAAAATAAAAGTTATCTTAAATAATCGCCATAATTTATTGTTCAAAGACATCCTCTCGATCCCCAACAATATCTAGTGTCTTTAGTGTCTCTAGGTAATTCTGGAAATGGGGATATTCCAAAAATTGCAGACAGATGAACTGTGATTGCAGAATATGTTCGTTTTTAGAACAAAGTTCTTGTACGCGGCTTAAACTAGAGTCAACTGGCAGATTACGATTAGCGTAAGGAAGAAGCGTTATACCCGCTCCAAGCGTCCAAACGTGAGAAACTTTCGTAGAATTTCAAACTTACATACAAACAAAAATCTAAAATAAGTAATATCAATAAGTGTAACACACAATATTTTGAAATTGGAAGGCCTTGTGACCGCCCTTATTGAGCCACATTCAGGCGCTTTCACCACGCAAATCCACACGCTGAAAATGGTCTAAATTTATAAGAAATTCTGTCCCCGACCGCACAATGTTTTTTTACCGGGTGATCTATTATTCTTCTTTCATGCTTTCCACAATCATTCCATTTTACGGAATAAAATATCTTCCGTTCGTCCAATCGAATACAACTATCGATAGTAAATGTGGAGAGGTTCTAAATTCCATGCTATTTTGTTCATTTGCTAGGCTATAAGAAAGGCACAAACATACAAACACTTTAGGTACATTTCTATATAACAAAAATTTGGACAAATAATATCACTCAAAACAAAGTTTACCATTTGTCTAATTGTTTAGCCAGCGTGTCGATGGTCTCACGATGATTTCCTTTGCTATTAAGAGATTAACATTCTCATTATCATTTAGCATTGAATTTTATTATCTTTTATGCATTTTACTATAATAATATAATATAGGAAGTATTTATCGGTTTCCACGAAACTGTTCATGGAAACGACCTAATGCATCTTGACTATTCACATATATCTTATACTAATATATAAAGCTGAAGAGTTTGTTTGTTTACTTGAACCCGGTAATCTCAGGAACTACTGGTCTGATTTGAAAAATTCTTTTAGTATTAGATAGGCCATTTATCGAGGAAGGCTATAGGTTATATATCGTCACGCTAAGAATAATAGGAGCGGAGTACCGATGAAGAATGTTTCAAAATTGGTTTTTTTTTTTACTTACTATATTTTTTTTACTATTCCACGCGGACGAAACGCGAGCAGAAGCTAGTAGTTAATAAAACAAATATAAATGACAAGCAGCCGATAGTGGCTTAACGTGCGTTTGTCCTTAAAAATTACAATATGAATACAACTCGACTTCAGAGTCTTGGACTTAGGCGCAAGCTTGCTAGACTGTCGTTCTTCTTTGGGATTCACATCGCGGAGTGCTTCTCAGAACTGCATGAGCTGATTCCGCCATCTATGTTTTACCACCGGACGACCAGAGGCACCGGTTTACGCCACCCTTACATGGTGGAAACATCATCAGTCAGGACTAAGCACTGCGCTTCACATTTTCTGGTGCGCACTGCCGAAGAATGTAATAATCTGCGGAGTGTGTTTTTCCTGACAAATACAATCTACGGGTCTTCAAGTCATGAGTGAATGGAAGCATTGGAAGTTAACGTCGTCTGCCCGCCTTCGCGTAGCGCACCCGACGATGACGCGTGTTATTCGCCTCGCTCCGCTATCACTGCACGCCACCGGGCACCATGACAGACTTATAGCGACGGAGTTTTTACTTTACACGTGTTCAGCTGTGAAACTTCAACCTTAGCAACTGACATTGTTATTTAAATGATTGTTTGTGCATTTAGTGTATTACTAGGCATTTGGTCATGTATTGTGTTTGTCAAAACAGGACGCCGCTTCTAATAAGCTTCATAAACAGTTTTCAAATGGCGTGTTGTTAAGTTAATGACATTTTTTTGCTGGGGTGTAAAATTTCTTGGAATGTACTTGCTAGGTTTTCCAATTACATAGCTGTGTTACTCTGATGTACAAACTATAATACTGGAAAGTTTCATCGAAATCCGTTTAGTAGTTTTTTCGTGCCAGCTAATATCTCGTATAAACATATAGGTATAAACCAGGTTTTATTTTTAAAAAAACTTTTAAATTAAATCACATACATACATACATGACTTCACGCCAGGTCCCTTGCGGGGTAGGCACGAACAACAGAGCGCCATTCAGGCTTATTCTTACACACCTCATTTGCTTCTTTGTTATTCATAGCTCTTGTCATGCACGCTCGTCTGTTCTTAAGGCTCCTGACATCACCTTCCGCTAATACACGATCAATTTGATCATGGAAGGTATGTCGTGGCCTTCCGCGACTTCTGCATCCATCCATTAAATCAAACCCATCAATTTAATACATTACACAATTTATATTTCCTTCTGTACATTACTGTTCCGACATTTATTTCTGTAGATGTACTAGTATGTGCCTTTTACCTATTTTGATAAAATACACACTTTTTTTAGATTTACTTATGTCAAGATCAAGTTTCATAATTTTTGTGTTCTTATTTATCTACACAAGTAAATCTCAGGATAAGCTTTTATATTACGTGTAATGTAATAAATTGATAGGTTTGATTTAACTTATAACTTTATTTTATTATTTTTAAAGCTCTAAATAAAAGCTTGTTTTTAGAAAAAAAATACTATTAATTTTTTTTTGTTATTCATATCTTGTTCAACAAACCCTTTAATATTTTATTATAATGTTTACCTCTTTATTTAATTTTTGATACCCATATCATGGAAATGCACAAAAAATAACTAATCCGGCATCTCGTCCACTATATTGGATTTAGAATGTGTACACAAAATTTCATTTCAATCAGGTGAGGATAACTTAAATAATAACTTGTGATTAGGATTACTCAAAGGAAATTGTTATTCTTTCTGTTAGGATCATAACATTGTATCATTCAAAATATTAACAACCTTGTCAATTCGCTTTTGACAAGTAAAGGTTTTTATTTTAATCATTTGCACAACATTATTATGCTATAACTTTATCACGCAGGTTTATTTATGTAAACCGGATTATAACTCACTATATTTCGAACATCTGGATTTAAGTACATTCTGTGCCTACGTGCTTGCTTCTTCTTTAAACACATATCTGTACTTTGTATATCTTATCTAGCCAGTAGTAATATTCAAGTTTAATCATTTCAAGCTAAAGCTTTAGCTGTTGTGGCAGCTCTAAAAGGCACATTTCACTGAACAGGCAGATTTCCAAATCGGCTACAATTTATTTTTTAAATAAAATTGCACTTTAACATGGTGTCGTTCAAATTTCCTAATTAAGTCTTAAAATACGTTCTAAATAACAGAATGTCAAAACTATTGCCACTCCCCAGTTAAGGATACCCACTAAAACCCCTGGGTGTTCCGTCCTACGCATGACGCCTACGGGTATATGACCTAGCCTCTCCGCTAGCCCTGGCAGGCTTGAGCCTCGCAATGCCACTTCTACTGCCGGGGGACTACTTTTGTCCCCCAATTCAACGTCTATCCGTGGGGACTGTGCGTGGGTCTGTTTGTAACTCGCTCTACGGGAAGAGAGATAGGCACGCCATGCCTTGTGAGTAAAAACCCTTATCCCGCAAGTTCCATACTGGACTGGCCCTCCGGCACCGACGCGTCCTCCTTTGGCGGGAGCGGAGCAGTAACATGCGCACACGCTCCCGCTCCGTCTCATCTTTTGCAAGCCTAACGTGCTCGCAGAAGGAGAAGACGGCGTCCCATCCAGTATGACTCCTGACCATGGTGCGAACCACGGCCGAAAGTGAACCAAAGTGTCGGTGACCGGAGTGTCGCTGACCACCGAACGCCGCAGATTGGCCGACGGGAGTCGCCGACACTCCTATATCAGGCGGCTTCCGTACCCCGTTACCGGAGGATTGTTGCCCTCCGCGCTCATATCAGGGTAAAGAGCTTTAGCTCGATACAAACTCTGTCAACACAGAGGCAAAGTCGATGACTATACTACTAAAGATGATATAACCCAATAAAAGTAGTATAGGTATATTTATTACAACCCACGATGGCGAGCGCATTTTACTCGTGGTTAAACTACATTGCCTTCATCGTTTGATCAGAAATTTGCCGGGTAAGTAGTAAGTCTACTTATAATTAGAAGTAAAAATGTATATCAGACCGATCAACAAAATTGAATAAATTTGGTTGAAAGTCAGAACTCGACGATATTTAATGACAACGTAATACAAGTAGTTTGCTAATCCGTCTACAAGACGGATTAGCAAAAAAATAAAAACTTCGTTTAAAAAACCGACTTCAAAAACTAAAAAACTAAAATGTATAAAATAACTTATTTCTAAAGCTATTATTATTAATATATATTATCTAAAACATCTTAAAGTCGGTGCTTAGTAATTTTCAAAATATAGTAATTTTTATGTTTTGCTTTGCACCGACTTCAAGATGTTTTAGATAATATATATTAATAATAATAGCTTTAGAAATAAGTTATTTTATACATTTTAGTTTTTTAGTTTTTGAAGTCGGTTTTTTTAAACGAAGTTTTTATTTTTTATTTGTTACTTTTTAGTGTCTAGCTATGTATGGGTGGCCCTACGAATGGTGCCGCGCTTCTTAAAAAATATAGGTCCAAAGAACCGGGAACAAAAAAATGATCGTAAAATGAAAACTACTGGGCCAAACTATGTGAAATTTTTAGGGGACCACATGGCAGCTATTCCGCGTCGAACAAAAAAAGAATCACGTAAATCTAATCATAAATCTCAGAGTAATCGGTGTACATATGGAACGGAGTGAAAATTATTTTCATGAAAAATGTTCATAAAATGAAAACTACTGGGCCAAACTATGTCAAATTTTTAGGGGACCACATGACAGCAATTCCGCGTCGAACAAAAAAAGAATCACGTAAATCGAATCATAAATCTCAGAATAATCGGTGTACATATGGAACGGAGTGAAAATTATTTTCATGAAAAATGTTCATAAAATGAAAACTACTGGGCCAAACTATATAAAATTTTTAGGGGACCAATTGGAAGCTATTCCTCGTCGAACAAAAAAGAATCACGTAAATCTGATCATAAATGACTGAGTAATCGGCGAACATACATTTAAAAAAAAAGCAAAAAAAAAAAAAAGATCCCGACGAATTGAGAACCTCCTCCTTTTTTCGAAGTCGGTTAAAAAGAGCTCACCTCTACGTTTTGCTGGACAGTTGTCTAGATTATATGGACTTTTAGTTTCTTTATTATTTTGATATGTAAAAAACTGAATTAAGTTAGTGTAAGTAAAATAAAGCTTCTGCCTGGGGTTTGAAACGCAGCGTGACCGCGGGGCAAACTCTAGTAGAAAAAACAAATGCACGTTCTATTTCTTCCTCGAGTAAGTTCAAGTGCACTTGTCTCACTCCAAGAAACAAACGAATGGTCACGAGAGTTTAGTGGGCCTAATTTGCATTAGTTGAGTAAATAATACATTTTTTATTTAAAACGTGACAATATGGACACTTATCAACAAAGAACTGCTATGTAAGCTAAACTCATTTGTAACCACGTTTGTACACAATTTGCTACGTACAGAAGTAAACACGCCAGTTTTCTAAACTCATTTCTTAATTTAAGCAAATGTAAATTGAGGCTTGAATAATATAAAAGTAATATAGGAAAACCAATGGTCACAAAAAACAAGATCTGACTACATAAAGCAATAAAAGGAATGTATTTCGTGTTTGAAAGCCATTATAAATGCATTTAAAGGCACCTGTATTTTTTATAATATGTATAAAGGTCTGTTTGCTTCGGATCCTTTCCCATGATCATGCGCAACGTCTTGGGATCAATGTCCTTTATTTGAAAGAGTCAACAGTCAATTTGGTAAAATGACTGTTGACCCTTTCAAATATGCTCATGTTTTCATATATCCAGGTGGTGGCCACAACCCCTGGTCTAGAGTATGCCACCATAACAACCTTGAGTTGTGTTCCGACATTAATGGCCAGGTTCCAGTCTCCTTCTAGAGAACGGCAGGAAATTGGTAGCACCTTTGGAGTGACAAATGTTCATAGGCGATGGTAACCGCTTTCCATCAAGTGGGCCGTCTGCCTGTCTGCTGAACTCCTGCAATAAAAAAAAGGTGGGCCGTCTGTCTGTTTGCTGAATTCAAGCTATAAAAAAAATATCCATCTTCGTATATCACAGTTATTAACTATGACACTTAAAATTATTTTTTTAAATGTGGCGACCTATTATCTTAAAAACTTATGAAAATTGTGTCCCTTCTCCCTAACTCTTAAACTATGACGTGGAAATTTCTAAAAAATGAAGATAACAAATAATTCTTTAAAAGTAGTTTCAACAATTATTGGCTGAAATAATACCTGTTGAGTGTCATCGTTCAATAGAAAAATATATTTTTTATACATTTTATTATACAAATATGTTTTAAGTGTCAAACGTCTAAAATATAAATGTATGTTTAGGTATGAGTACCTTTATACTTAAACAAACAAACTTTAGTGTCTACAACCCTGCCTGTTGCTATTCCCCTGTCACTAGATGCATAGGTTTGCTTAAATAATAGTAGATTATTACACAAGGGATGAAAGCGACTAATGATAATAAATATTAAGTTCTAATTTATGGAAATTAAATAATAACTTAGATAAAACCAAAATATAATTATAAAATAAAGTTGCAAAATGGTTGATATTTTTAATTAGAGTTTAAGGCGTGGTTTAACAGTAGCTATATAAAGAGTTCGGACATGACTAGCATAGTTTTTAATTTATTTTGACAGCGGGGAAAATCGTTTCCCAGAGACGAAAAGTACTGTTTTCAACCCTGTGATTAAGTAACTTCAAGCGTACTTTCCGTGTATGAAAAATACAAAAGTCTTTAAGGGTTAAGTTCGCTTTTGTACATTGTCATTATTTTACAGTGTTACATATAACTATTTTAGGGGAGCGGACTATCAAATCAACTGAGATACTACTTATCATCTTTCAAACCGTCGTAGCCTCATAAGTTATGTTCGAGCGTACTTGTTTATGACGTCATAAGTAGGTACAAGTAAAAGGACTGAAATAGCGCATTCATTATTGCTCAAACAGTAAATGAAATTAGAATTTCTTTTAAGCTAGGTTCCCTGGAACAGATCGCCTTTAGTGATGTTGTTTTGCCAAGAAGTATTATAATCTTCTCTTCTTTCTTATATATAAAAATGAATGTTCATGTGATGATGTTTAGCAAAGTTGTTGTGTATGAGCCAGAGAAGGTTTCTGAGTTGGTTCACATTTGGACCCGGTAGGTGGCGCTGCAGTCGGTATATCGATTGAAGCTTTTCCGGGCAGGACGACGTCTGCCGGGACAGCTAGTAATAATTATAGTATAAAGTATTACCTATCTAAAATGATTTATATTATGATATTTTAAAAGTTAGATGATAACATGTTATTTCAACGTCTGTTTTTTTAGAAACGTAAAAATATTAGATTTTATTTTAACATGACTCCGCAACTCTATAGAGAAATAATAAAACAAGTAGAGTAGAAAACACTTTATTCAGCAAATAAACAATTATAAAAAATTGCGTGTGTACAAAGTACACATGTCAGAAGTGACACTTCTTTGGAAAACTAATTTTTAAGTCTTGCAATTATTAAATGACGAGTGGCTATAAAATGCCACATGTTATTTGTAAATATTAAAACTACCTAACCTTCAAACGAATTGCGTTTCATCCGTAAAAAATTTACCCTCATGCACCTAAAGAAGTTTCACTTCAAAAATACCTAAAATCGTGTGCGCTGCGAAAACTATTGACGATAGAATAAAATAATGTACTACGACTTTGCAGAACACATTATTATTTACTAAAAGTGTCGCAGTAGCATATGTCTAACTATTATAGTTATGCCACAATAAGTGTTCTTTTATTTTAAAATTTTAATAAAAATGCCGCTAGATCCATTGATATGTATCTTTATATAAATAAAAGATAACAGATATATTACTACGTTCGCCCTTTCTCACTCTCTCTCAATCGCCCTCTCTCCCTCTCCTTCGACAAAAACGCTGCACAGTGAGCTTACGTAAAATATACTAGAGTAGCAACGTCTTACAAATAATTCTTTAAAATGCGTAGCCACTTGCGAGTTCAAAAGACGTAGCTTTGAAACCGATACATTATGCCAAAGTAAACTATATCTGTCTCGTTTCTTCCATAGTCCAACCAATTACGATAAAATGAGACAAGGCATTGCTTTCGTGAAAACGGACAGAGTTGCCAGTAGTCAGAAATATCCCCAAATTGAACGTTTTTTTGGCTTCTTTTTTATAGACTATAAAACTTACAATATATTCTTAGTACATAATTATTATAAGAGTCTGTACGTCGAAAAATTATTTGAAAAAATATTTTTAGTAAACGGGTTTTGATTTGGTTTTCACGGCTTGCTTAATCTTACTTACTCTATCTTACTATGTGTACGTAATGTATTGTTACATTTTATTTAAACATGTGCAAAGGTTCAATTAACGTTCAGGGCCTAAAATCGTCTACTTTGGAGAATCGCTACGTATCTAGATATACTAGTAAGACATAGCGTAAGGTTCCACTTTATGTCGATACTTGTCAAGTTCGTCATATAAATCTGCGAAGATGACTTCCCTCTGATAGTAGAAAGCGCCACTTTTGACTTAGACAAACAAATAAGGACCATTCTAACTGCTACTGAACCTAACACTATTTTATGATAATTAATAAGCATATTAGAGTCGTTGCCGAAATTTTATTATTAAAGCACACAACTATTACTGGCGTACACTTCCATCATTCACTTTTTCATTAACTAAACTCCAAAAAAAATGTTAGAAATAAAATCGTTAAATTTTTTATTCGTTTTACTGGCAACACCGATGACAAAAACAAAAAAAATGCAATATATATTATTTTGTTTTCTAATGTTAATTTAAATAATGCGATCAAAATTAAGCAAACTTACTTGTGAAAGCTAACGCCACTTGCTTTATTATCATTTTCGGACCGTGATACACAACTTTTAACAGTACATTTTACCATTTTGAATACGTTTTTATGCCCGTCGCGGATACGTCACACTCGCGTAACGTTTAATTCACAACTGAAGCCAGATATGCCTGCAGGCATCTTCGAAGTGGCAACACGTCAGTGCCGTAAACTGCGAATCTAGTTATTATAAGATCATTGGCTGCACATCTTCGTGACGCTAAATTGCGTTTCATCCGTAAAAAATTTACCCTCATGCGTCTAAAGAAGTTTCACTTCAAAAATGAACGATTAGAATATTGTCATGTTAAACCACTCGCTAACCTTATCGCTAAAAGCATAAAAAAAGCAATCTCATCCAGACATCCTAACTTAAAGAATATTTGAAACCAATCTGGCGATGTAGATTGTGCAAGCATTAGATAGTAAATAACTTAAATAAAAACTTAAATTATTATATAAGTTCAATAGGCATAAATACAAAAACACTAAAAGTACTTTGTAATAACAAAAACTGTGGTATACAAAAACAGATTTATAGTGGGCTTTCCGTTTACGTTAAAATTCTTACGGAACCCTATTGGCTACAACAATATTAACATTTCCTTATTGTATTTTTTTCGATAATCGCAGTGTTAAAGTTAATTACTTTAGGAAGTCATATAAATAACTGATTACATTTTTTATTAAAATAATGTCAATTTCAATATTTTAATGTGTTGCTGTGGAGAGACGAGGAGGATATCTTATTTATTTAAAAAAATATTCGTCGAAAATCATTCAATTTTTCGTGAAATAATGTTATAAATTACCCTCTGCTTACAGTAAGCAGAGGGTAATTTGTAAAAAAAAATTAAAATCTCATCCATTCTAACGAACTTGATATGTCAGGGTATTTCTATCTTTTTATTGTATTTTTATATGTTTATTCTTTTTATTGCTTTATAACTCTTAAATCTATTACAGTTTATGCTTATTATCTATTACAAATTACTATCTATTGCTACATACACACATACATACTTAACTTCAAGCCAGGTCCCTTGCGGGGTAGGCACGAAAAACAGAGCGCCATTTAGGCTTATTCTTACACACCTCACTTGCTTCTTTGACATTCATAGCTCTTGTCAAGCACACTCGTCTGTTTTTAAGGCCCCTGACATCACCTTCTGCTAGTACACGATCAATTTGATCATGGAAGGTGTCTCGTGGCCTTCCGCGACTTCTGCATCCATCCACTTTTGCATTGTATATCTGTTTAGTCATTCTTCCATCATTCATTCTTTCCACATACCCGAACCACCGGAGCATTCCTTTCCTTACCTTCACCCCGACACTCTCTTTCAGACCAACTCTCTTTCTTACTTCGGTATTACAAACGCGGTCCGCGAGCGTCACTCCGCAGATTTTGCGCAGTGCTCGCATCTCGACCGCGTTTAATCTACTTTCATGCTCTCTCTTCCATACCCAACTCTCGCTTCCATACGTGAGCGTAGGTATCTATTGCTACTTTTCCTAATTTACTATAATTCATTTAGGGCCGCTTGCATAAGATTGCTTAAATTTATAACAAATCGTATTTAACACCGTTAAATACAATTAGCGTCTTGCACAACGCAAAACTTGCCGCTAAATATGTTTAAAGAGCTGTCAATACGTTTTGTGTAAAACGTATTTAGGCAGTTTAATATGATTAACTAATTTTATTTAAAAGCGATTGTTATGCAAGCGGCCGTTAGTCTTATTATCGTATACAATATAATAATATGTTCTATTCCTACTATTTACTGCCTTACATTTTCCTTCTTCCTTCGGATCTTATTTTTCTTATTCTATTGCTTGTTTTAATTTATTACATTTATTACTTCTTGATCTATTACTAGCTTTTTTTTCTATCGCGCTTACTATACGAATTTGGTTTCTTACATATTTAACAGTTAATGCAACTCTTGGTATACATATATATATATATATATATATATATATATATATATATATATATATATATATATATATATATTATTGGCGCGGGAGCGGGGATAAAGACAAGGAAAGGACTTACAGGATAAGGTACGCCGCACCAGGCACGCTACGAACGATGCGTCTTCGCAGCGGCAGGCACTTCTTCCTCGTGATCCTTTCTTCTTGTCTTGCGGTTCCTTCGACTTAGTGGACCAGCTGGAACGGTACAGCGTGCACCTTCCAACGTGCGGAGTGATGAAAGCGGGTGTATAAAGCGGTACAACACACAAGACGCGGCGAGGGTTGTGCGAGAGCAGCGGTGCGTTCGGCGATCGAACGTAGACTATGTCACATTGCATAGTGACAGATGCGGCGGAAGAAAAAAGAAACAAAAGAGGCGGCGACCAAATAGGTCGGCGTTAACATTGCCCCCGGCTTTAAAACTATCAGTTTTAAAAGAAAAGAACATAGGAACTAGTGGTGAAAGCGGGAGAGCGGTGAGAGCGGTAGAGAGTGGCGGACGGTAGAGCGCGGGGGCAGCAGAAATATTCATGGAGAAGCGAGCGGGTAAAGACCGACTACAGGTCGCTTGTAAACGCCCGTAGCCGTTTTGGCTGAAGCTACTCTGACAACAAGATGCACTGCCAGGGTAGCGAGTGACGATAATGCCCAAGGGCTAGCGAAGCGGGGGTGCGTTATCGATCACAATACCTACAACTGTGCCGACTGAGATGGAATTGGCAGGAGTATTCTACTTTCCTCCACTTTGTAAAAGATATAAATATACTTGCTTGCATCTTTTAGATAAAGATTGCGCTATTTGATCAAGAAGCGCGTCACAACGGCGTAAGTTAGGCTTCTCGTCAACGACTTCATATGCGGGTAAATACTTTAGCGGAGTTGACATTAAAAAATTCGCTAGAGTTAACGTGGTATGATCTAAAGGATCCTGACTCAATAGCGTAAGCGGACGAGAATTAATCACGTGCTCAGTTTGAATTAAGACTGTAAGAAATTCTTCGTAGGTTAGTAACTGCGTACCAATCACTCTATGCAAACGCGTTTTGAATGCCTTTATATATATTTCAAAATTTCCACCAAAGTGTGGGCTGCGCGGAGGATTGAACTTCCATGTTATGCAGTTGAGAGCGAGTTCATTTCCAAACGATGTTTTAAACTCCTCAGAATTTAACATATCTGTAGTAGCGTTTCTTGTCCCTGTGCCAATTGTAGCGTCATCAGAATACGTTATAGGAACATCTCCGCGGTGAGATAGGAAACGTTTAAATGCGGGTAAAATATATAAATAAGTGAATTAATACGAAATTTAAGTCAAATGCAGTATGCGTATATGGGTGTGTTTATTTAATTTTATATTGTCGATGATAACAGTTAAATAAGAATGTTGTAAAAGAAAATAAAATAAACCTCTGCGGAATTATTATCAGCGGCGTAAGTGAATTTGAAAGCGGTAACATTTTGATAAATCTTAGAATGTCCACGACTACGTAAAAGTACAGACTAAGACAAAATGCGGTAAACAATTCTGCGGGTTACGTTACCTGCGACATGGTATAAATGATGTGCGAATAATGCGGTTGTAATTTACATACGCGTATTTACAAAAAAAATATAAATATATAAGACGAGTGCAACCAATATAGGATAACTATGGAGTTGGTTAAACGAACAAGATATTTATTATTTACAGCGGGAATATAATATATGTATTTTTATTTTGTGACAGCGTGTGCATTCTATATTTAATTGCGAAATGAGAAATACTTTTGTTTAGGGGAAGAGAAGCAACGGTTAGTAGTTTGAAAAGAATGATCTAAACAAGCGGAATGACAAGCAAAAGGTGAGTTTACAGAATAGCGGTCTGTCAAATCTCGCTTTAAGTTTTTTATAAACATGTCTTCACATTTGCGGGAGGTTAGAGTAAAGGCAGGTTTACACGAAACTATCTCAGGTTGCCAAAATTTTTGAAAAAAATGTTTGATTTGCGGTTCTAGTTCTACGGTAGAACATAAAGTCACAGTAGCGGTATTGCAATGACTAGCGGTTTGAGTATCACCGATTACGATATAACCAAATATGGTTTCAAAAGCAGTCGGTGTTCCTGATGGACCTTTAACGCGTTGGGATAGTAAAATTTCCGAAAATAGCGGAGCACCGATTAGAATGTCAACATCTCCTGGTTTGTCAAAACTCGCGTCAGCGAGCGGAATATTATTCAAATGCGGTAATGAGAAAGTATTTATTTGTACTGAAGGTAATTTATCAGTAATGCGGTCGATAACATAAGCGGTTAGCGGTAAAGAAATATTTTCATCAAAGCGTGAGAATAAAACTAATGAAGTTTCACCCTTAATTGGACTGGGCGCTGAACCTATGCCCTGAACAACGATGTTGGGTGTTTTATTACAATTTAGATTTAACTTATTGCATAAGGACGCGGTAATAAAGTTGTTTTGTGAACCTGGGTCACAAAGCGCGCGAGCGGAGTGTACACGACCGGTTATATCTTTGACGTATACTTGAATTGTGCCTAATAAACAAGTCGAGTTATTATTAGAGTGAGAGCGAAAATTGCACAAAGAAACATTTTGTAAAAATGCAGGCTGAGAAGTGCAGGCGGTAAAAGAATTAGTGGGCGGAGCAGCAACGCATGGTTGCAACGGTTGCGAACTGAAGTGGTTACGAGTACTAGGTACTTGCGTATCTTCCGCGGTGGCCGAGCCGCTCAGCAGCGACTGATTAGCAGTCGGCTGAACGGGTGCACTATTGTCGTGCACTGTTTGCTTACGGCACAAAAGCGTATGGTGTTTTAAACTGCAAATTCGACAATTATGCCCGGATTGACAATTAAAAATGTTATGCGAAACACTTAAACAATTGGAACAACCACTATTCTTCTTTATAAAATTGAATCTTTCTTCAATTGATAAATTGTAAAATGCGTTACATTTATATAGCTGCAAATGCTGTGTTTGCTTACACAAAGGACAGCACTTATAGCTCGCGGAAGCGGTGTACGTATACGTCGGTTTAGCGTTTACAGTCCGCGTAACTTGATCACTACGACGTGATGCAGACGGCGGTTGAGCGGTGCGTTCTAGGATTTTGGACTGATCACGTAAAAACGTAACCAAGTCTTCGTAGGTGGGCAGAGATGTCCCACGAATCGACATTTCAAAAGCGCGTGCGGTTTCGGAATCTAATTTCTTTAAAGCCAAATGAAGTAAAATAAAGTCAGATAAATTTTCAAGATGAAGTGATTTTAAGCTAGAAATAGCGGTGCAAAACTTTTCTAAAAATAAGTCTAAATTTTTTGACGAAGCGGTATTGAATGATTTAAATTCAATTAATTGATCGAAATACACCGAAGCTAAATTGCGTTTATCATTATATTTAGTAACGAGCGTGTTCCAAATAAGTTGATAATTTTCACCATTCGGTGTAATTCCCGAACAAACAGAAAGCGCTTTTCCTGACAACTTTCCTATGAGATACTGAATGCGTTCATGATCTGTGAGATCAGGGTTCTCATGAATCGTGCGTTTAAATGACTCATAGAAGATGGGCCACTTCATAGGGTTGCCACAAAATCCTGTTAACTCCAGTTCAGGCAAACGTATTGACCTTCTGGAAGTTCGCGGTAATGATTCCGATGTTAAAATGTTGCGGGTTTTATCAGTCATTAATTGCTGGGCTACATGTTTACTGCGGCAATATAAATCTTCGAATGATGCGAAACTTTGATAATTCACGGTAGCGGTGGGATCTAACATCAATTGCGTCTCATTTATTGCGTCAATAATAGCGTTAAATTCTGAGCGTAAACCATCTAAAGAAGCGATATTGTAAAGGAACATTTCTTGCGAGTATTCATCTTTAAAGGCATCCAAAGAATAATTGTAAATAGTTTGCATACGAGCGAAAATGGCATCGCGTTTACCCAATAATTGTTTTAATTTAATCTCATTGCGGTCAACAGCGCTAACTTCACCACAGTCACTCTTTGACATTCAGGGCGTTCCATTAGGGACTCACAACGACCACGTTCACGACCGCGATTTTTCCCGTTCCACTTGCTTGCGGACGTTATGATCATAAAAGCTAGTGGAACGGGTTATGGAGCGTTGATGTCATTAATGTCATACGCAAATGTCATTGGTTGATATGAAAATCGCGCCGTTTTCAATGTGTAGGTTTGACTAATTTATGTTAAAAGAAATACAGCTAATTATACAAAATGTCATTACAATACAATACAAAATGTCCTTACTACTTCATCGCGGTAATAATTCAGAAGAAAGCAAATTCTTCTAGCTCAGATGAAGAGTGGATGTTAAGTTTATAAAACGTAATACTAAAAAACGTGATCTCAGGCCACGTATTGCACAATATAAAAATATAGTCGATCGTTATTCAGATGAAGAATTTAAAAGCCTTTCAAGAAATACATTGAATTATCTATTATCTATCTATCTATAATTCTGAATTCTGAGTTATAACTCTTTCGGATAGTTCTGCAGCAAAAGCTATTTGTCTACAAACAATGAATTTCTCATTAATTATATTCAATTCAACGATAATGAAAACTGATTATAAATAAATTATGTAAATAATTGCTAATAACAAATAAAGGAAAATGATAGATGGCTGTTCAAAATACATTAAAATAATTTTACGAAATTAATAAAGATATTTTTCCATTCGCCATCTTTGTTTCAAAATTCGCGCCTTTGTCAACGTATTGACAATAGAAAATTAATGCTCTGTGGTCAACGCCCACTTCGACCCACGTTTTGACATGGGTTGTTGCGGGCGTTGTGTGATCGAAAATGATGACGTCATTAGTGACGTTTCGCCACGACCGCAACGCTCGCGGTCGCCTTGTGGAACGGCTAACTGAGCATTTTGGACGTTGTGCGTTACTAGTGGAACGCCCTAAGAATGATAAAATTTATTTTTGAAAGATTCGAAATTCGAATACTCTGCCAATAATATTGCGTAATAAATATTTGCGTGGAAGAGGTACGATTGTATAGCTTCGAAAACTATCAATCGAATTGAAATTTGAAAATAGAATTCCAATCAAATGCGACGCGCAAGAAATAAAAACAAATGCGGTTCACGCAAGATATAAGATGGACAAAAATTGGAAAACAAATGAATATCTTTGAATAAAATTTTAGGATATCACATGAAAAAATGCGATTATAAGTATGAAAGAACTGAGGAATGAATGCGGGAAAGAAAGAGAGTATGCGGCTATAAGGCCGGAACAATGAGCGTGCGGCTCGAAGGCCAAAAAACTATATTGGCGCGGGAGCGGGGATAAAGACAAGGAAAGGACTTACAGGATAAGGTACGCCGCACCAGGCACGCTACGAATGATGCGTCTTCGCAGCGGCAGGCACTTCTTCCTCGTGATCCTTTCTTCTTGTCTTGCGGTTCCTTCGACTTAGTGGACCAGCTGGAACGGTACAGCGTGCACCTTCCAACGTGCGGAGTGATGAAAGCGGGTGTATAAAGCGGTACAACACACAAGACGCGGCGAGGGTTGTGCGAGAGCAGCGGTGCGTTCGGCGATCGAACGTAGACTATGTCACATTGCATAGTGACAGATGCGGCGGAAGAAAAAAGAAACAAAAGAGGCGGCGACCAAATAGGTCGGCGTTAACATATATATTCAAGTCGTTATTTATTTATCTTTATTTCTACCTATCACTACTTTTATCATTTTTTGCCATCAAATAATGCATGTTTTCATATCTTCGGAGGAATTTTGTTCTGCACTTAAACTCGTTTCTCAAACGGGCGTGCAGCGGGCAAGAAAATATTATATGAGGTACCGTCTCGGGACGGTCTTCTATATATATGCGAATATGCACGAAGGGTTCTCCTTCGACCTTAAACGGTTCAGGTATCGGGAAAAGCCTTCATAGCATTAAACACTATCTGTCTTATTCATATCGAATTAAAGTATGTTTAAGGTTCTTAAAGAAGCCTTATCAATAGCCAAACTAAATCTAGCTCAATATGAATAAACCCTTCACTTAACCCTTTTAAAATGCGAACTAAGACACGCACTTGGCCGATTACTTAAATCCTTTGCAAACACTGTATCTAATTAAGCTTCTTTTGTTGCAGGTAATCGCAAACCCATCCAACCCGACCACTTGGTCGGACTAGTTTTAAACCAGTATGATATGTAAGGAAGTGGGTTTGTAAGTCGGTGTGTCACAGTTACGCAACGGATGTTGTAAACATAAAATTTATATTGGTATTGGTATGAAAGATCAAAAAGTATTACAGGAATGACAATGCAGATATTATGAAGAAAGATCAGGTAAAAAGTACCTCAAAGCACCTCGATGGTCCTCACCTATTAAGTCGTCACCTGTCACGTCGTCACCTAGTGAGGATAGATGGTTGAGAGGACTAAGCCTTAGTCGGCCGAGCTTACTGGAACGGAGAGACTCCGGGTTCAATTCCTGGCATTGTAATTTTGTAAATGAACTTTCCGTCATTTACTGTGAGTTGGGTGTCTGGGATTGGCCCCAGAGTGGTCCGTTACCCATAACACAAGCGTAAATTGCTCAGTTTGTGTGTTTGTCTCCTATGCTGTCTTCTCTATTCCGTCCTAAACGCTGGCAACGCGTTGACATCTCTCCCGGTGTTGCAAACGACTATAGGGGATATTTTATCCGTGCAGGAATGGAGAAGGAATACAATTCCTGCGGCCGTAAGAGGTGACAAAACAATCCACAGCCAGGTGGTAGGGTATTTGCCCGTCTGGATAGCTATCACCCCTGGTCTAAAGTATGCCGCCATTGCAACCTTGAGTTGTGTTCCAGCATCAATGGCCAGGTTCCAGTGTCCCTTTAGAGAGCGGCAGACCATTGGTAGCACCTTCAGTGTTACAACAATAGGCGATGGGAACCGTTTTCCTACAGGTGGGCCGTCTGCCTGTCTGCAAAACTTATACAATAAAAATAATAATAAAAACTCGTTGTGGCACTCGGGGACTGCCGCGGTAAAGCTATTGCATAGTATTTTTTATTAACTTTTGCAATTATAATTATTTTATTTATGCAGTATTTTTTATATTAATTCAAGTTTTTTCTTTGATATTAATTAAAGTTACACTTTTTGAGCGTAGTGACCAATAAGAAAACAAATCACCTATGTATACATATATACCTACATGTATACTTACGGGGCGCACATGCGGTGAGTGTGCCATTATAAAGAAATGATAGATACCTATACACCTATATACTTTCTCACAAACAACTGCTTACGTATTCGTCCGATTTCGGAGCAGCTCGTCTCGATCTGTGCGAGCTTCGTACAGTCGTACCATATACATACACGTTAAGCGAACGCTCGGCCGAGCTACATAGTAGGCGGAGGGGGGGGGGGTTGTTAGGTTTTATTTTCGTTACGGAATTTCTTGATTCGGTCGCTGCGCTCAAAGCCTGCGATAAAAGCTATGCAATAGCTTAAAAATACCCTGCTAACGTATCCTCTCTACCCCATCCTAAACGTTGGCAACGCATTGACATCGCTTCTGGTGTTGTAAACATCTATAGGTGACGGTTACCACTTTCCATTAGGGTTGCCGTCTGACTTATTGCCGGTTTGCATAAAAAAAATATATACTCGTCCCGCTGGACGACGGAAGGTGTGGCGATACCGGTCAGCAGATTGGGATGGACTGCGTGAATTCTATGCATCCTACCCATGGAGGCAGCTATGTTTCTCGTCAGAAGATCCTGACGCATGCGCAGACTCAATCGCCGATGTGGTGCTGCAGGGAATGGAATGTTTCATTCCAAACTCAATGGTACCCATCGGTGGTACGAGCAAACCATGGTTCGATAAGTCTTGCGCTGAGGCTGTAAAGCTAAAGCAACAGGCTTATCGAGCGTGGACTGCAGCGCGAGCTCGTCAGGATCCAAGTTCCTCTGACCTGAAAAAGAGATACAATGCCGCTTCCAGGTCCCTCAAAAAACAGCTCGCGAGAGCAAAATTCAATCACATCGGCAGAATTGGTGAGCGCCTCTCTAGTTACCCTTCTGGGACTAGAGCTTTTTGGGCCCTCGCCAAAGCTGTCGAGGGAAACTTCTGTCGGGCGTCTCTTCCAACTCTGCGTACACTGGACGACCGTCTGGCACACGCCGCCAAAGATAAAGCCGATCTTCTGGGCGAAATCTTTGCGGCCAATTCGACCCTTGACGACGGGGGAGAAACTCCACCTACAATCCCAGAGTGTGACTCTAGGATGCCGGAGGTGCGCTTTACTCAAAAAGCAGTCCGATGTGCTCTCCGCTCCCTCGACGTCAAGAAGTCTTCTGGGCCTGATGGCATTCCTGCCATTGTGCTGCAGACGTGTTCAGCTGAGCTGTCCCCAGTCCTTGCCCGACTTTTCACTCTTTCTTACCGCAAGGGTTGTGTCCCCGCTTCGTGGAAGATTGCCCATGTGCACCCTGTCCCCAAAAAAGGGGACCGTACGGACCCGTCGAATTATAGGCCTATAGCAATAACCTCTTTGCTCTCAAAGGTGATGGAGCGTATTATCAACGCGCAGCTTCTGGGTTACCTCGAAGATTCCCAGCTGCTAAATGATCGGCAATACGGCTTCCGCCACGGTCGCTCAGCTGGGGATCTCTTGGTTTACCTAACCCACCGTTGGGCTGAAGCCATTGAGAGCAAAGGGGAAGCACTGGCAGTTAGCCTAGATATTGCTAAGGCCTTCGACCGGGTCTGGCACAGGGCTCTTCTATCGAAGCTGCCATCGTATGGGATACCTGAGGGACTTTGCACCTGGCTATCCAGCTTTCTTGATGGGCGCAGCATTCAAGTCGTTGTCGACGGTTGCTGTTCAAGTATCAAGCCCATCAACGCTGGTGTGCCCCAGGGTTGTGTGCTATCGCCAACGTTGTTCATCTTGCATATCAATGATATGTTGTCTATTTGCAACATTCATTGCTATGCGGATGACAGCACTGGCGATGCGCAGTACTCTGGTCGTGCAAACGTCCCTCGATCATTTGTGGAGGAAAGTCGGGTTAGACTTGTGTCTGAAGTTGAGCATTCCTTAGAGAGAGTCTCAGAATGGGGCAGACAGAACCTTGTCCATTTCAACCCCAAGAAGACACAGGTCTGCGTATTCTCTGCCAAAAAAACTCCATTCGAGCAAGCGCTACAGTTCCAAGGAACTCCCCTTACTACCTCCAAGAGTATAGGGATCCTTGGTGTTGACATCGCGAACGATGTACAGTTCAGGGGCCATCTTGAAGGCAAGGCAAAACTTGCCTCTAAGAAGTTGGGAGTGCTAAACCGGTCCAAGCAGTACTTCTCACCGCGGCAACGCCTTGTGCTTTATAAAGCCCAGGTGAGGCCGCATATGGACTACTGCTCACACCTGTGGGCTGGAGCACCTGCCTACCAACTCAATCCCCTGGACTCTATTCAACGTCGAGCCGTTCGCGTTGTTGATGATCCCATACTCACAGACGGCTTAGATACGCTTAGCCTTAGGAGAGACTTTGCTTCTCTCTGCGTATTCTACCGACTGTATAATGGGGAGTGTTCCGAAGAACTGTTTAGAATGGTGCCTTCGTCCTCTTTCTACCATCGCACCGCTCGCCATCGGTTGGGAGTTCACCCCCACTTCCTTGAGCCACTTCGCTCATGTGCGCAACGGTTCTGTAGAACGTTTCTCTTGCGTACCGTAGGAATCTGGAATGAGCTCCCGGCCGAGGTTTTCCCACAGCGCTACGATATGGAGTTTTTCAAAAAGGGTGTCATAAAATTTCTTCGAGGCCGGCAGCGCGTTGGTGACATCTCTGATGTTGCAAACGTCCATAGGCGACGGTAACCGCTTTCCACCAGGTGGGCCGTCAGCCTGTTTGCTGTACTCCAGCTATAAAAAAAAAAAAAAAAAACTCGTATATGAAAACTGCGGTCGGGGCCCTTCTCAGGAACGTAGATCCTTACGTTAAAACGAAAAACATCCATGTTAGTATTGAAAAATTATATATGAAATCTATAATAATATAAAATTCTAAAACTGCAGTGTCTGTACATTGAAGCTAAAACAACTGGAATAGACTAATATTTTCTTAAGTTTTCGCGACTAATATACCTAACGCAACTTTGTCTTCCGTGTTCTCGACTATTGAAAAGTGACCGAAACGCCGGAATAAGAAAAATTAAAGAGATTATCGCGCTTAAAACCGTTAAATTCATTATGGAATAGACTACATAAACGATGGAAAATACGATGCATATTTTTTTTACATTCCTTGTCTGTTTATTTGGGATTCACGTAAAAACTACTGGAGCGATTTCGATGCGATTTTGACAAATAATGTTTAAACTTAAAATCTGCGTTACATTCTATTAAATTTTTCTAGGATTTATTTAAAAAAGCCAGAATATAAAAACAGAATTCCAATGGAATTTTTTCACTGATCGATAGCAAATAGTAATAAAATTTTGCCAATTCATGATTATTATATTATACTAACCGGTAATCAAATAACGACCTCTATAATAACTTTAAAAAATATGATAAGTATTGCAGTTGTACCAAGGTTCTGGCCGCGGGGTCTAGGTCGAGATAGCCTCACCTTGCCACTCATTGTTTCGATGTTTAGTCGACTACGTTTTAGATACAAGAATTTTAAAATTTATCATTTCTGTAGCCGCTATCTACTTGGTGGGTCTTTTTTAAATAAAAACTGATGCTTTTCAGTTCACTGTTGTCGGCATAAGGTTGCGAAATCATATCTTAACATAGTAGGTATACCCGTAAAATTGCTTTACACGTCTGACTGCCTCTATATCTGCTAACTACTCGTAAGCCACGAAACATTTTCTGAGCGATTTTCAGTATAAATAAGATATTTTTCAGGGAAGGCTAATTACATATATAAATAAGTTTTTCTGTAAATGAAATCGAATACCTATTACCTATTACCTATTCGGAAATATGTTTCCTAAATAAAGAATTTATTATTATTACTTATACAAAAAATTGGTATGAACATTATTGGTTGAGTAGTTTTTGAGATGTGCGTTATTTTCGAATAATGCTTTCTTCTTATCTTATGATGAAAACAGTGGTAGTTTCTTATCTCTATGGAACCGTTTACTTTGAGCGGACTGCCAAGCATTTACCCAATTTGTTATTTTTTATATTACTTTTACATAATACACGTTCAAATTTTGCTAATTAATACAATTATTTCTAGCAATTAAGATAATCTGTTTAGTTTTCAGAGCTGAACATACTTTCCTTCGCTTCCTAACAATTAGCTTCCTTACGAATAATATCTGAAAGAATTATCATAAAAGTCAGAATCTTGTAAGTGATATTTTGCAGTGCAGTTATAATTTTATTTTCTAAAAAAGCAAATACATTTTAGTCTAAGGATTTCCGATCGACGTTTTTCATTATAAAAACATATCGCCATGATTTTTAACAGTTCAGCTCGCGGTACTCTCCCATCCCATGTCAGACTATTTTTGGAAGAGGAGCTAAAAAAACTAAGAACACAAAAGAAAAACGATTTTCAATGTCTATATGATGAATGGTGCCACAGACTAAGAAGTCTGTGTAATAATTAAATGCCAAATAATGAATGAAATTTTCAAGTTGGCCTTCAGGGCCAAATCCTAGAATTACTAGTACACTAGCCTAGGGCTTAGTGTACTCGGAATATAATAAACTATGATTTCGTAAATTAATATAAGATGTGTTTATTTGTTCTAAATCAGTCCGTTGGGTTTCTTGACAAGGGTAATTGGTTTTCAAAAATCTAATGATACCACTTTAGTTTTGGTCGAAATCGGCCTCAAGATTCCTTTGAGTATTTTTCGCTATATATATATATATTATACATATATATAATCTGGGCTTTTTTTGTCACTTCTTTTTTGGGGCACACTTATTCTCGAAAGTTATGTCTATAATTTTTTGTTTGTAACTCCACTCCAAAAACCTATTAAAAAAATAAATTTTTTGTAGTCTATCAAAATTTAATTTTTTTCATTTTTCAGTTTTAATAGCTTTTTTTCAATATTTTCGAAATTTACTTTAAGGGCACTGCGGCCCCCACGTACCCCCACAAAACAGCCCTGTATATAATGGTAATAGCCTTTTTAAGAACCACTGACCTGAACTATTATCACTATAAAAAAGAAAATATTGCAAAAAGTTATAACGAACGGTTTCGAGTGTCGTCGACCTACTTTTAACATACCCAAGTATCTGACCATTCATCTCATAGAAAGTAATAACAAAGAAATTTGTACACGCCTGTACATTGCCTAATGGAGAATATATACTGAGCAGTATTAGGCCAGTCCTAGACAATACTACATGCTGCATGTACGTCACATTTTACGAATGAATACTTTCTCTAGTATCGTTTTTTTAAATAGTCAATACATTTTCTGCCAATAAATAATTATTTTTAATTTTATTTAAATTTATTTATTTAATTTTACATACACAACAAATGTGAAATATAAATAATAATATGAATTTTCATTTTAATTGTATTTAATAACTTTTAATTGTAAATTTTTGTGTTGTGAATTTATATGGGTGTATTGCCTGAAATAAAGACATTATTATTTTTATTTATTGTATGTCTTTCAAGATCACGGGCCATAAAAACATGGCCCGGTATTTTGGAGGGCTTGCGTGGGGCCATTCGAAGGCCAACACCAAAAGAGCCCTTGACGAATTTAATGTAAATGTGGCGTGACACTGACCGACGATTATCCCTGTCACAAGCCCCGGCCAGTGTAGGACTATTGTGGAAAATGAGAACAAAAAGTACCGGGATATAGGGGTGAACTGCTAGTGGTACTAGGGGTTTGGAAATATGGGGACTATGTCGTCTGCCCGTCGCAATGTTGAATATGTGAAAATGTGCAGACGGTGACTCGCCACTCCCTGCATGGGCCCCAAAAAATGCCATAGAAGACAGGGGCAACATGGGTGTGAGTGGCTAAGGGGTGTAGTTAGGTGGGCTGCAGGTTCACCGAAGCTACTTCTGACGTGATGCCATTTATCACTTCCATCCCTGGAGCTTGAGTCTTAGCTCTAGCGATCTCCACGCCGTGCCGGCTGGCGAAGGCAAACACGGAGGCGGGGGCCTTGCCTTGCCCCCCGGAGTCAGGTACGAGATGTCGCTACTCACCTAAGGCTTTGCCACAAAGCCCCCCTGCGGGTTTATTATTATTATAAACATGAAATTTTAAAGAGACATTAAAATTCCATAAGACTTTTTTTTTTTTTAAAAAATACATATAAAACGTCAACAAGGACTTAGAAGAATATAGGGGTTAGGAGTTTTTCAAAGCTATTTTTTGGGCAATTGTCAGTCCGTAGTATTACAAGGCTATTGATAGGCAAATCTATTAGGATACTTTTTATTAACAGACTTCAAAAACGGGGAGGTTCTCTATTTGTGTGTAGGTTTTTTTGTATGTTCGTTACTCGATTAGATTGAAAGGTTATACTCCCGAATTTGTTCCATTGTCACCAAGTAAGGATCTGATGAGTGGATTCCAAGGAATTAGAGAAACCTACAAAAATTGATAACAAACTTCTTCGTAACACGATATACCCGTCAATTGTAAACCGATTTATATTTTTTTTTTTCTTTACTCTTAAGTCTAAATAATTACTAAACTTTGTAAATTTGTTGTTGTTGACAGATGTATCGCCGTATGCCACTAGCCTTATTGTCGAAATCAGTGTTGGATAATTCCATAGTTCATCAATCTTCATTGCGGAATTAATTTTCAAATTATTAATTCCCGTAGTGAATAGCTTCAATGGTCTCAAGCTATAAAAACGGAAATCTTATAAAATTAGCATATCCGTCTATGAGCTATGCACGACGCAATTATTTTCCTTGAAAACTACTAAGCCTTAGCTGTGTAGATAAATAAAATATGCAATCTGGAAATCGCGATGCATATTATTCTGACTGTGCGTGATCCAACACGCACGTGGCCAATGCTACTCATTAAAAAAAAATTAAAACGTCAAGGTAGTAGAGATTAGTTAACTTTTATTGTAATGACATTTATTCTTTTTATATCAGTTGTTGGCTTTGTGCTGTTCTAAAATATATGATGAATTTTCATGTATTGTGTGAAGATATCTCATTAGATAGATCTTTGATAAATAAATAAGAAAATGCATTCTTAATGAAAATTATTTTGAAGAATATCTGTTGAGTACTTTTTGGGATATAAGCTAATAATGCTTTAGAATTTTGTAGACAAATAAGAAAAGTATTTGTCACCTCTATACAACCCTTAAATATACGTGGCCTGCTACGAACCTGCTAAGATCGCTTTAAAAGATTATTGTGTTATTGTATTTTACTATCAATAGACTAAATTATGTTTTTTATCATTTTAAAACTCAAATAAAAAATGTTGTAACTTTATTTTTCTTATTGCAAAGCTGGTAAACGGGCGGACCGTCTGACTAATGGCAAGTGGTAACCGCTGCCTTTAAACATTTGCAACACCAAGGGCGAGGCCAATGCGTTGCTAGCCTTTATTATTATTATTTTTATGTCAAAACTGGTGTGTCCGACACCAAGGAACCACTACACTTTTTGTCACTTCACTGAAGGGAGAGGATAAAAAGTATCAAACAGGAGGAATGGTATAAGGCAATGGAATAGGGGAGAGGGAAATGGCAATCAGCGCAATGACTAATCCTTGTTTTCTCGTTCTTCTAATTAATTTTTTAAATAAATATTTTCATTCTTTAAATAGATATTTTGTGTAACTTTCTTATAATATTGCATAATTTATTTTCTTGTAATTATTTGAGCCAAAATGTTTATTATATAAATTATTTTTAGAGGAAACTTGATCGATATATGTATTAATTTCTTTATTTAATATTTAAAATTATCAATTATTATATGTTGCCCAAATAAATATTATGATAATTATTTTCAACCATCACATTTCGCACTACCTGTCATCAATGAACCGTTATGTATAGACATCACCATGATTAAGAAAGTCTTCATATAGATTCTACAATGTATTCATGGCACAAAAACTGAGGGTCATATGAAGTTATTGAACTTTTTAGTACAGTCTTAACCATGGAAAAATTATACCCGGAATGATGATCATCCAATAAATAAAGTTGGGTAAGTGCGTGGTACTCGTGTCACAATTAAGGGTTTCGTAGAGCTGACAAACTTGAACTGTTACAATATTTGGCTACGGAACCAAAAATCGCATTTAACTAAAAATACCACACATCTCAAAAAGTCCTCAACGGATATTTTCCAAAAAAAAATGTTAGTAGAAAGTGTAATGATTGGAATCTTCTAATTATACAGACATGTCCATCTAAGTTCTTTTTATTGTGTACCATTAAAAATAAACATGTGTGGGAGTCACGCGACGAAAGGATCGCGTCAGGAACTCCTGCATCCGCGGCAGCCTTCACGTCCGTGACATAGCAGACAAACTGCAGGAGAGTCGCTTACGCTGGTACGGCCACGTTTTACGGAAACCGGCTAGTTACGTGGGGAACAAATATCTAGCCATGCCGCCCCCGCCAGGTCCCGATCGAAGGAGTGGGCCCAAGAAATGCTGGCTTGACGTTGTGTGGGGTGACATGCGTGCCAATGGTCTCAATACAAGGGATGCCAAAGATAGCGCGAAGTCGAGAAGAAAAGTAGGAAAGCAGACCCTTGGCGTCGTAGTGATCGGTTCGTTGATGATGATTAAAAAGGCTAGACAATGATGCATTGCGAACACAGATCATAGAGCTTACAATGTTACTAGTTCACTATTGAATATAAAGTTGCCATTTCTAAAACTAAATAACTCACACTCGTCGTCAACTTTGTGTTCTATATATATATTTTTTTTAATATGGGTAGTTTTTATATTTTACAAAAAATACCCTTCTGAATATACGTGTACTTAATCTTTGACAAGGTACTTTTCTATATTCTTAATATTCAAAAGGTTTATTAGATTTTCAAATTTAGGTTTATACAAAGCTTTTGTAAAAATGTCTGGGAGCTGTTTTGAAAACATATTTTAGTATAATCTGCCCTTCTTGAATTAAATCTATATAATTCTAAACATGCCATGTGTGCATATTGAAGCTATTTTAAAGAAAACAACTGGAATTCAACTCGACAAAAAATAAAGAGAAAGGTAAAGTGTCTGATTTTGTGAGTTTTTGACCAGCGAACTAGGCACGGGTAACTAGTACACTATATAAACTGGAGGGGAAAACGCTACTACTAGGCCGGTTTCGATGCGGTTTTCGCTGATCGACAGCTAATTCTATCACATAAATACTGCGCTACTCTTTATCCTCAGAATCCCGCAGGATTTTTTCTGAGAATTATTTCAAATGGCCAGATTTAAAAAAATCGTATTTTTTACTGGTCAATAGCAAAAATGTGTAATATATTTTATCTCAAGAATCTCGCGGGAATTTTTTCGGGAGCGGTTCGTAGTTGTACAGGTGCGTAAAAAAATAACTTATTCCGACACGGTTTTCACGAAAACGATAGCTTGCATTGTTTTTTAAATGCTGCGGTGTTTTATGTCCTGGGAATCCCGCAGGAAGTTCAAGTCAAGCGTAAACGAAGTCCCGGGTATATCCTATTTTCTTATATAGCAATGTTTAATTCATTGTATTTCCCTCATTTCTAAAACTAAAAACTTACAGAAGGTACGTTTCAGGTTGCACCTTCCTATAATTAAACTACTTTTAACGGTTATAAGTGCGGCATTTTATTAGATTTGGCTACATTTCAGTGGCTGTGATGATATGTACTAGTTGCCAAAACTTAAGAAAATATTGTTCTACCTTACAGTTATTTTTAAATTTCTTCATAGATTAAAAGTTAGAGAGTGAACACAATTTTCGCGACTTTATACTCGGAATTAATTTTTACTTAGAACCCTAAAAAGTGGCTTTCAAAACCTCTTACATTCTATATATCTGATAACGGGTTTCTATATCTTACTTTCCATTCATTTCCATTGTATGGAGTTCATGTCAAACTTTAACCATAAGCCAAATGAAAAAATGAGAAAGATATAGGAAGTAGCGTACAGATAAACGTGGCGGGTACAAAATCCATTCCCACCTAATAATGGACAGGCCTAAGCACAACAATGAGACGTTTGCAGGCTTATATATATATATATATCTCTCTAAAATGTAGACAATAGACACCGCATGAATTTTTCATTATGAAATAATTTAAAAATCGTCATTGGAGTTTTTTTATTAAAATTCTTAAAACGTGATTATGTTACTAATGATGACTTAATTCCATCATAAATTGCAAAAATGTTTAAATAATGTCATTTATATTCTGTACCTGTTTAAAAAACTTATCAAATGTAATAGTTTGAAACTTTGCGTTTTATGTTTAAAGTAGCTGCTATGAAGGGTTTGAGGCTAGGTGGACCATCTCATGTGAAAAATATATCCGTCCAAAGGCATAGGCACTTGGTGACGTTACAGTATCTCTCTTTTCTTTTACCTTCTCCCAATCACTTGGGGTCGGCACAATACATAGTTTCCTTCCATATACTTCTACTCTAGCATACGTCCGCTGTCACAGCACAAATTGTTACGGCTAGCAACAGTTGCAATTCAGCAAAAATTTTAACGTGTGGATATTCGCGGCACTGTCGTTAGTCGAGTCGTACATACAAACTAAATTAAAGACAGTTATATAATTTAATTATTTATTTTATTTAATCTCCATCTGCCCGACACGCCTAATTGGAGTCAGAAGAGAATCAAACATATCATCACAGCAAACCTCAGTGGCATAACATAACAGAAGCGACCTCTAATCATAATCAACATAAGAACACAAATCATCGGTGTCATCCTTCACACAATCTATTTATCTCTTTTTTGGTCTACATTTACATTTGCATCCATCAATCTTCAAGCTAACATTCTTTTTGACACATGACTTTCTTCCCTCCTCATTACACTTTATTAGTCTTTAAATAAAATTCATATAGATAGATAATTCTTTATTGTACACCAAAGCATGAACAAACAGAAGTAGAAAAAGATAAAATATGGTATAACGAGCAGCGTTATTGCTAAGAAGCGATCTCTTCCAGGCAACCCTTGGCAGGAATTAATAGATTTTCAATACTGACGGTGGTGCAGTTAATAAATAATGATCAATAAATAATAAATAAACAGCACATATAAGTACAATAACAATATATATATATATATATATATATATATATATATATATACACATACATACACTTATATAATAGTATGCACAATAGAAAAGTAATGTTTCTGAACCTGATTTTTGAAGTACGTTAAGAATGATTTAATCAAATTAATTTGCATAAACACATGGTTTCCAAGGATTTTGCGTGCAAATACCTTTTTTTTACCCGGGGAAATCCGATTGAAGACCATCAGCCGTGTGAGTGGAAATCGCGGGCGATGTATGGGATTCGCCTCGCCGGAGTGGCACTATGACTATAGGCCATGGTAAACGCTTTTCATCAAGTGGGCCGTCTACCTGTCTGCTGAACTCATACAAAGCAGAGTAAATAGTACCAACCTAACAACATTCTTCTAACAGTCTTGCAATATTCACATTACATAGGTACGTAAGCGGAGCGTAACGACTTGTTTACAATATTTTACTTAAAACGAGCATTCATTATGCGCTTTGTCAACAAATTGCAACAAAGCAAGACTATTACCATCGAATAATAATATTAGGAATGATAATCAGATATATAAAAATGTAATCACTCGCACTTCCGAAAATAATTTTGTGGCAGCGTCACAGGCAATGGGTATTCACATACTACTAATTTACCCGCTTTGCGCTCAACGACGGTGAAACTCACCTTATTCGCTAGTATCATTAGCATAGTCTCTTCGAAATTTGCATGTCTTCTTTCCAAAATTACTGATTAAACTACGATACTATATTTTAAAATTAAATAATATAATGTTAGCTAATTGTGCAATGTTGGTTTTTATATATCTGAACAAGCAACCTAATGCAATGTAATATTTAATCTTTTTCAAAGTTATGTTCTTTACTAGGCGAATTTCACTCCATTCTTATATTAATAAAATTGCTCGTTCCAAGTCAGTTAACATAAATATCTAAAGTACAACCAATTAAAGAACAAAATAGGGCCATCAAGCCCATTGTAAGTACCAAATGTAATTTTAATCACCTAATGACTTAAAAACCTTGAATGTCGACGTAATTATGTGTAAAATGTAATGATTACGTTATTATTTTAACATCATTGGTAACTTGATATAGTAAAACACTACTAATAGGTACATAAAATATGTAATAACAGCACGGTTGCGCCTTAGTCATGGCAGATTGGGGGGTTAACCACATCGAAAACCTTTTGTAGTGAAACTTCTATGTAGACGGGGGGGTATTAGGATCTTTTCTGTCAGGAAAAAGCGTTACTTTGGACTTTGGACGGTTTTTTTTGGTTCCGGATCCAATTCAGTTTTTTGTTTGATAAAATAAAATATGTTTAAATAAAAAATGCATTCATTAAAATGTACCTAACCTAACCAAATCATAATTTGCAGTAAACCTGCGAAAAATCGAAATGTGTGCTGGGACACAGTAGAAGTGAACATTAACAATCTGCCCGTAAAAGTTAAAATTTTGTTGCGATTCGTTTTTTCCACTTGTCCATTGAAGTTTCACTTCTACTATATGTCCCAGCACACATTTCGATTTTTTCTTTTGCCTTCAGTAATTCACGTCACCATTTCATCTGTTCATCACTAAAAACAATATTTTTGAAAAATTCGCCCTGTGTATCGTTTTTAACCGCCTTTGAAAAAAGGAGGAGGTTCTCAATTCGTCGGGTTTTTTTTTTTTGGTTTTTTTTATGTATGTTCGCCGATTACTCCGTGATTTATGATCCGATATACGTGATTCTTTTTTTGTTCGACGCGGAATAGCTGCCATGTGGTCCCCTAAAAATTTGACATAGTTTGGCCCAGTAGTTTTCATTTTACGAACATTTTTTTGTTCCCGGTTCTTGGAACCTATATTTTTTAAGAAGCGCGGCACCATTCGTAGGTCGGTCCACCCATACATAGCTAGACACTAAAAAGTAACAAATAAAAAATAAAAACTTCGTTTAAAAAAAACTGACTTCAAAAACTAAAATGTATAAAATAACTTTTCTAAAGCTTTTATTATTAATATATATTATCTAAAACATCTTGAAGTCGGTGCAAAGTAAAATATAAAAATTACTATATTTTGAAAATTACTAAACTGTGTGGTGGAAACTTTAAGATGTTTTAGATAATATATATTAATAATAATAGCTTTAGAAATAAGTTATTTTATACATTTTAGTTATTGAAGTCGGTTTTTTTAAACGAAGTTTTTATTTTTTTCTTATTCCCGTTTTCAATCCCTCAGTTAAATAGTAGGTAGATGGCGCCAAAGTTCATTATGCTCTCGCTGTTTGACGTTTTATTATTTGAAACACATTTGTAGAAACTCTAATGACCGTTAAGTCGTAACGATCGTCAGCCATTTGCAGTCCACTGCTGCACGTAGGCCTCTCCAAGACGGCGCCACTCATCTCTGTACTCCGATTTCCTCATCCAGCGCCTACCGGTGACCTTGCATAGGTCGTCGGTCCATCGGGCTGGAGGGCGTCTGACACTACGTTTGCCGAGACGCGGTCTCCACTCCAGGACTCGTTTGCTCCATCGGCCATCGGACCTGCGGCAGACGTGACCGGCCCACTGCCACTTCAACTTGCTAATTTTGCGAGCTATGTCGGTTACCTTGGTTCTCCTACGGATATCCTCATTTCTAATTTTATCCATAAGAGAAACACCCAATATAGCTAGCTCCATAGCCCGTTGGGTGACTTGGAACTTGTGGAACTTTAATTATGTGTACTAATCCAAAAAACAATAAGCAAATGCTTCGTATAGTTGTATGAGCCAAATGTCGAATATGAATTATTTTTAGTGAAAACTGATTACTAAGGATCAACACGACTAAACACTTAATAATACTGTAAAACATATTCGAGTATATACACTAAAAAGTAAAGAAAACACTGTAAAGTACAATCGGTCCAGTCGGACTAGACCGCTGTCACTGGGCAATATGCCTAGAAGGCTAGCAGCATTACCTCACTGGACACATGGACTAATCCTTGGAGCGAGGTAAGCTCCAACCTTCCGGTGGAAACTTAGTCGATAAATGTATTAATTTTGTATTTTCATATTGTAAGAAGGATAATTATTGTATGTTTCCCAAATCATTAAAATACTGAACTAACAGCTTATTGGCTTACTCATCTTCATTTTGCATAACTCAGTTCTGAAGACGTAGGTTCGTATCCTAGCCGGGAAACATACACCGCTTAGCTAGTTTTTGTAACTTTCTGTGTATATTCTAACCATTATTACCACATTCTCACGATAAAAGAAAATGTGATTAAACCCACACAATTAAATAACAAATGGGGAAGTATCTGCCCAGTAAAGGAACGTCCCTTTACTGGGCAGATACTTCCCCATTTTGTGCTGAGATTACTACAACATTAAACCAACAGTTTCAAATGTGTAATCATCGGAAAATCCGTTGCGTTTCATATATGGAACCATTTCCGTTGACCAATCAGCGTTAAGCGCCGTCCCTTGACCGAAATACCCGTGCGCAGTTTTCTCGCAATGCACACAATAAATATATGTTAGTATACATTTCAAAGTTCGAATTAACGATGGGCTATCGCGGTTTTGATCTAAGAATGCCCTTGTCATTCCTTGTTTAGCCTAGTGAGGTACTCATGAGGTACTCCGTAGTAGTCTTATGCAATTCGATCATTGAACTGGTTCACCTCTTAGTACTATTTAGACATTAGCAAATTTCGATCTTCTTTGTTAAAAATCGAATCACGGTTCCTAATAGTTCGTCACGCAATTCCGGAACCACTTCATCGGTACAGTAAAAACAATATTTTTCAAATACAACAACTGTTGGCCATGTTCTGCCCCTATGTAACGACTTCCCTCTTTTGGAGATATGAATATTGATACCTCATCGAAGAAAAATTTGTGATAAAATGTTTCAAGGACTGGTCTCAATTGAAACATTTCATGTAATAAACATAGGTTTATTGAAATTGGGATTTCTTTCAAAAAGTATTTTATATTTAAAAAGTGTTTAGAAGATACGTATTTAGTATCTGGTATCTGAAATACTTATTTTAAAAGTATCTTGTATTCAGATACTTTGTATAGGGTATCTTGTACATCTCTGCGATTTATCCATATAGGATGAGTACTTCAAGCGCTACCGTAATACACGCACATAATTATATACAAACATAGACTATAAAACTAGATGAGCCTTTCCTATTGACTATTCACTTTGCAGTACTCCAATAACAAACGTAAGCGCAGTCTTAAGCGTTAACAAACATAATATTTAGCATTATTGTTACGCAAACGATAATGCAACTCTTTAGATGTTACGTAACAAGTTTGTAATAGTTGTTATAAATTTTGACTATATTATGCGATTTCTGAAAGAGCACGCTCTTATTATTGGAAAGTGAAAGTTTTGGAATTAAGATTTCTTATTTGAATTAACTTGAAATAGCTGAATCACTCAAGCTTGGTTAAAATTTTACTGTGCAATTTATTTAGTACCACTGTACCATTCATAGAATACCAACATAACTTAATGAAATTAAATTATGTTAAAAAATAGTTTTATTATTTATTTAGGCATGTATAACGGACTACAACACAAAATGGGTACAAGTCTCAACGATTATAAAATTAGTTTATTGTAATTCCTTAACTTACAGGACATTTTCAACAAATTTGTGCTATTCAAATATGTTTTATAAATTACTAGAGATCCCAGCAGACGTTGCCCTTAAAAAAATAAAATCTGGCACCCGAGCCCGGTGACACCTGCGGGTTCCAAATAGGAATCTAAATAACCCGAGAACCCATAGGAGAATCCAGGACACACAAAAGATTTCATCAACATCGTTAAAGTCGTTCTCAGGGTGTGGGCGTGCATATATTTCTACTATTATTTTAATTTGTATAGAAAAAAAATGTGGTATACATTTTATCTAGTAGTAAGGCAAATGAACGGATAGAAAGATATAGAATATATAACTGCCAATCCTTTGAATATTTAATACTCTGCAGGTGCTGCATTGCCAGTTTAGATTTCATTATATTTCGAGCTATGTCGCCTGGAAGAGATTGCTCTAAGCGTGAAGGTCATCTGGTTTTTTGGTAAAATCAATGGACAGCCTTGTAATCGTGCATTTTTGTAATTATTTATTTGGTGAGCTATAAAGTGTCATCTTCTTTTTACACCTTTACACTTAAGTTTGATACAATTCTTGCCACATGACTGACTTGCATCTCTCCTCATTTCATAGCCATACCATGTTAGTCTTTTTGTTTTCATTTTTTTCGTTATAGAAACCGGTCTTAAAGCCGCGTAAATATGCAAGCCTCAGTGAGAGTTTCTAGTTCGTAATATTTGCTGTTGAGCTTGAACCTTGGGCTCCTGAAGCCATAACCTAAAGAGCTCACAAAACACGTAATCTACTTACTCTTCAGGTGATCATTTGGCTGCTGTCTGCTTCGGCTAGCGGATCATTATGACACTCGAATATAATAACCCGATCCCCGCCCGATCCCGGACCCGATCTTAGGGTCGGCCCGATCTGTGTGCTCTTAAGCTGTCACAAGACAATGAATCTTCCATAGCTCTGCCGCGTCTAAATGGTGATAATAATTCCTTGCCTTTGGTCCTGCCTACCTGGAAGAGATTGCTTTGAGCGATAAGGCCGCCTTTTGTTTTGCCGTTACATTGTTGTAATTTATTTATTCTGTAATCGTTTATTTGGTGAACAATAAAGTGTTTTCTATTCTATTCTATGCTATCTATCACATTAAACCATTAACCAATCAACCAACAAAGAACGGTATTCTTTGCGGTACTGCCAACATTAATCTTACTAATTAATTGACCCATTAAATTTATGTCGTGACCCCAAATTAGATATTATATTACCGACGGATATTAGTAATAATTGTAATACATTTCTCAGGCGTGGTTAAAGATGTATATGAATGTAAAAAAATATAAATCTATTTACCACCGCTTGGCATCATGTTGTGGCTTGAAGAGGAGATGCGGCACAATTTCACTATCTATCGCTTGCATTATCACATTGGAAATTCAGTAGCATTTACTGACGACAACCCCGTCTTATATAACTTAAAAATAAAATTAAGTATGTTCACAAAATAAAAACATTTTAATTGAAACGGATCTCATAAATAAAAAAACATTTTATTACAAGATTATTCTTTTCATTTTATATATAATATTAATAATGTCCGACGGCCCGAGGTCCATTTAAAAAAAATGATTTGAGATAACTTGAATTTATCACTTGGACCGGGCATTATGAATACTTCCCTACTTCTAGCCGGAAAATGATTTTTTTAATTATAGGTTAGAAGGCTAACCCAGGAGTTCCGACTCGGTTCGCTTGCCGCTTTAGCCTTCGTGGTTATTTTTTCTAACCACCCAATATTCACCTCATATCTCAAATAATAAATAAAAGAGCTTTATAACTATACCCTAATCTCATTTTATAAACAAACAAAAAAACTTGAAAGGTGTCAGGGGACACCCGGATGGAACGAAGTTACATACACAAACAAACGATTTTTTTTGATGAAGCGTATAGCAAAAATGTAGTCTATAGGTGATTCTGAGAAATTTTGCTCAAGAGACCATAGCTCTAAGTCGGATTTGGAGCCCCCCAAAATTTCAAAATAGAAATTTTTCCATATATACATAGAACAATTTAATTCAATTCATAAAATCGGATAGAATTATAGTAGATTTCTCAATCTGGGCTTGTTTGAAAGGTATTTTTATTTTTTATTTGACATATATATATATATCTTAATATATATTAAGATATATATATATATGTCAAATAAGATTTATATATATAAATCTCCTGTCACGATGTTTGTCCGCGATGGACTCCTAAACTACTCAACCGATTTTAATCAAATTTGCACACCGTGTGCAGTTTGATCCAACTTGAAAGATAGGATAGTTTTTATACCGTTGGAACCGGTAGGTGGCGCTGAGATCGGGTTCTAGAATCCTTAACAACGGGAAGCGATTTTGTTTTTGTGTGTTTGAGTGGGTCCCCGGATGGTTTAAATCCACAAATGGAACCGGTAGGTGGCGCTGGGATCGGGATCTATATATACATATATACTTTTTACTATTAACTTTTGACAGAACGAAGTCTGTCCGGGCAGCTAGTATATATATATATATATATATATATATATATATATATATAGAGAGAGAGAGAGAGAGAGAGAGAGAGAGAGAAACACGCGCACGCCCCACAGCTTATAACTATAGCAAAAAGTGTCGTTACAACTTTTGGTCTTAATTTTTTCCGTCTAGCCCCCTTTCGCAAAGCGCGATAAGGAACTTCGTTCCAAACTACAGGTCATCTGTGTTTTATTTATATTGCCCACTTGATATGGGCATTACGTATACAGACCGGTCATTATTCATAATGACCGGGTTTATGAAATTGCCTGTAGCATATACACAATTAAAATTAACATTTAAAGATCTTAGAGACATATAATTATAGCACTAAGAATATTAAGAGAAAAGTACAAGAACATAAATGAATTGGAATGTAAAAACCGAGGAAAAATTTACTATTTATTATTATTTATTTGAAATAGTGGAGGATATTTTCAAACTCAGGCGGAATTTTTGGAAGCTTGGCTCATGCATGTCAAGATTAGCGTTGTTTTTTTGATAATTTGATGTAACATTAACCAAATCAAAAACCACAGACAAATGCTTCTATTTTATTTATTAATATACTTTAATTAATGTATTATAAGTAGACCACAAATTGCATTCTCGAGAAAATGGTAATTTACAAGTGTGTTTACTTATTTAATAATGTTTACATTATTAAATAAGTATAATTACCATATCCTTGAATTAATACTGTTGATTGATAAATAAATAACATTATACTGTTTATTAATAACTGTTTTACATAGTCAATATGCGTTAACAAGCCTTTGTCATTCACGTGTTATAATAATATAGGAATGGCCAATACGATGATATTATATATTATATTAAATATAGATATTTTATATATGCCATGGAAAATCTACTAGAAACAATACTAATCGATAAGTGAACACACACTGTCTTTTGCCTTTTTTATAATACTGCAGATGGAGGAAGGCATTTCCGCACTATATCCGGGCCCTGTGGCCGGATGTTCCAGGTGTGTGGACTTGGACTCCTAGCGGTCGCTCCCCTACGCAGAAAATCACGAGAAACCAACCACCAAACTACTCGCCAAACCTAACCAACGCCCCTATTCCGCGATTTTATGAGACGCCTAAAAACTAAGGCTGTAGGCACTCAAGCGTAAAGCTAGAACTGCAGCGGCTAGTTGTTTCGAGGTACATTACAACCACCCCATGCGATGCAAAGCTACGTACGCGACGCCTATCTAGTGATTCCAGATCTTCGTCGGATGGTGGAGGCGTATAACAGTGTGTATATACATACGGTAGCTAAGTCTCGGACATAAAATTAAAGGTCTCATCAAAAGTCAAATTCAGTTGACGACAAGAAGAGTATTCTAAAACCAGCGTATCGGCGCAACACACCTATAAGATTCGCGTGAATTTGACCGAAGACGTGTGTGTTAGCCTAATATAGTTGTCTTTTAACGCCTTTACATACTGATCTTCAGAGTGCCTACGGGAAAGATAGCCTCATCACACATAGAAGATTTGTGCTGCGAAAGTCCCCCAATCTCCCCGGTTTCCCCATAGCAGTCTCAAAGGCGACATTATAAATATCTAAGCTAGGTAATTTAACGCTTGTTTTATGGATATAATACAACAAACAATTTGGGCCGATTCCCAACGCACACAGCATGAAGAAGAACACGCATGGGTACACAAAGGGAACCTACATATATTGTGGTACCCTGTAAAAAAGTGATAATTACGGACTTTGCAGGGTTTATCTTTTACTAGGCTATTGTCATTCGTAGTATATTTCTTATGAGCCTACACGGAATCTTCTGCGGGGGGAGCAACACACACTAGATTATTAATATTTACTTATATTTAATATAAGTGAGAAAGAGACATGCAATAAGATGGGGAGGCCTTCGTCCAACAATCGAAGGACCTTTAAATTAGGAGTGAAATAAAACAATATTATTAAATCTAAAGATTATTGGGAAATAAAGGCTTTTTTATTTAATTTAATCTAAACAAAAATTGATATAATTATTAAATGTCCTAATTCCTACTTTGTGTACTACATTTTCGATGCCCACCTCTCTCGCCATTTTCCTGCTGGCTGACGTAGAAGTGGACATAATGTAAACAATCCATAATAATGATAATTCCTTTATATCAGAAATACAAGTCATTTTCATTTACAATTAAAAACATATAAATTGGAAATTAAATTATTATTAAAAGCTAATTACTAGGATATTGCACCCGAGTCATTATAATTTGTTTCCTGTGGTTTTTTGATACTTACTTTATGTATCCAAACATGTGTATTTGCATAAGTAGAACATTTTCTTTGTTTCATATAACTAAATTATACATTTACATAAATGTTTGTTTTATACACATAAAGAAAAATATAGCAGATTATCTTCAAACTTTTTTAGCTTTTTGCAGCATACCACAAATGAAAATAATCAGTATAATGTATCTCAGTAGAATTTCAACACTGATAGGTCACTAGAAAGTTATTTTATAGCGAAGCTGGCAAACAAGCAGAGGGCCCGTACAGTTTGTACACTTGCTCTTGCTTGTAGTGGTGGTAGCTGGCAGTAGTAGATGGAGTGAGATTACACCTTGTTGCATTTAGGAATTTATTCTCGTACTAGATGAGCTTGGCTGCTGATCCCTGCGTTCAACTTAGTCGTAGTTGAAGTCATATGTTACGACTAACAGCAACTCGTAGCTACTTGATAGCAACCCAATCACAAAGTATTTGTGAGCGTTATTTGGAGTAATGTCATAATATTAAAATAGCCTAAACTGGGCCGCAGCGTCAGCAAAACGCTGTACGTCGGACCGTACAGGACCCACATAAATATTGGAAAGTCGTTACCGTTGCCTATGGATGTTTACAACTCTAGGTGCGAAGTCAATGTATTGCCAATCTTTAGGAAATGATAAAGTGTTGTTATGGCAGGATGAGACAGGAAGAACGATATATGGAATATATAGTCATAGGGTAGGGGGAAAGAGGAGTGGGCAACTGGTGCTCTGAGTATTTATTTCGGATACTTCGGAGAGCATTTAAATAAATCCTTTCCGATAAATCACTATTTATTTAAATAATATAAATTTAGAATTTACATTTACGGACAAACTGAGTATTAGAAATAAATACAGAATTGAAAATGAACAGAAATTCGAACAGAGATTGAGTCTTACAAACAGAGGTCCGATCCAGTCGGAAGGTGGATATGAACTGCCAGTTGGTTGAGCCCGTTGGTGAGATCTGCATAAAAAACAGAATAGAAACATGATCCTTGGTTCATGTTTCTTAATTTTTTTTCTCTTCAACGGTTGCTTATAACTGACGAATAACCATTTCACGCCTATATTCTATGAGAAAGTGGTATCACACCGATCGAACGGTTAAAAGTTAGACATGTTCATGGGTAGATTCTTGCTGCTTCTTTTCCTTTGAACAGTGACAACACATTGCAAAGCGGTGGATATATAACAGGAAGTAGGTATAGAAGTCGTGGTATGGTAATGGCTAGCGCACGCGTCCCAAACACGAAGGACGCGGGTTCGATCCTGGCCGGAACGCATGCACCACGTAGTCAGTTTTCTGATCTGTGCACATTGTTACAATTATTACGTGCTAACAACGGTGAAGGAAAACATCATGATGCAACCTGCACATTGAGATAACCGATGTGTCAAACCTGCCAAGCCGACTTGGACAAGCGTGGCGGGTATACTGTCCGTTCCCCTATAATGGGAGGCCCGAGCCCAGCAGTGGGACAATTCTGGGCTGATATTATATAGATATATATTTTGACTTACATGTATCACTTTCAAAAAGTGTTCTCCAATGGAACTTATTTTTAATAAAAACTTTTGAATTTGAATTTGAACAGGCCCTGAGAGCTGAAATCATGATAATGAGTCCAGTATCGCTCTACCACCTATAGTATAATATAAAATATAAAATTGTTTATTAACCAGTTGTTATTCTATCTTTCCAGATTAACCGCGTCCCGGATGTGAGCTACTCCCCACAGTAGATTAGTAACCTTCCAAGATGGGCCACAAGCCGTACCTTACCGTTGGGCAAACAGCCCGTAATAGGCTGCTGGGATTCGCCCCACGAATATCCGGAGACAGGAGAGTCCCGATCAACATGATGATATCACAGCCGGGGAAGATTAATCATGGTAAGTGTTAATTTATCATGGCTTTTTTAAGGAATGTAAAGTGGTTTGGGGTTATACTGAAAATTACGATTTACTACTAATCCACACAATATTTTTACTAAAATAACGTAAAATTATATGCCATCTTAGATACCTTTCTTGTTTAAGTTATTTCTGGTACATACTAGTGGTTGTATGTCTATAGAACCAACTTGTTTTAAGTAAGTGATTTCCATTTCTCATATTCTGAAAGAACGTTTGGAGTTGCCTGCTCACAGGGATCAAAACAGCACTTTTCGTCCTCGGGAAGTGAATTTCCCTGCTGTCAAAAATTTATAAAACTATACGAACCATAAATAATACATATGGCTCACATCACACCTACTTTTACAGCCACTGTTAAGTCGAGGCATAAATTAAAAAAATTATTAACAATTTTATAACATTATTTTATACTTATAAATTACTTTTCACTAAATTATTATTTAATTTACATGAATTTGAACTAAATATTTACTTTACAAAAAATACTGGCTGGTAGAATGCAACAAAAAAATAAATACACTTGACGTTTGATACGTGACGTATTGAATGAGTTCCTCAGATTTAGACAGATTTAACGCTTCATTTTTTTGGAGTAGTTGTTTGTTTAACTAATCAGTTTTTGTTTACTTTCCTCATATTCGATGTGTAAATTTATTTAGGTTTATGCCTTGCTGCTAGGCCTTTAAGCCAGATCTTAGTTTAGCTGTAGGTAATCAGCTAGTGCCATTCAACGGAGTTTTTGTGACAAGTCAAAAGGCCACATTTGACTATATAGTTCACATTTCTCACAAAACACATAATTACTACTCAAAAACTATCAATATCCTACAACAATTGTTCATTTTAGAGTAAATTTACACATTTTTAGAAAATAAAACTCCTCAGCACAACATCTCATCTCAGTTCCCGCCAAAAACAAGTGTAAAGAAGAGTGTTAGGCTACGTTCAGATGACAAGCGCTCAACGCGCGTTTTCACAACGCGCGTTTACAACTACATACATTTTATTCAAACCGTACACATGCGTAAGCATAAGCGCGCGTTGAACACTGCACTAGCGCTCGACTGTTGTCAGCGCGCGCCAACGCGCGCTTTGAGATCAATGGTTTTCTATGTTTCCGTTCAGTTGAGCGCGCGCTTTCGACGCGGATAGACGTATTTTTGGGTTCATCAAGTCCAGTCAGCCTGTGTGACAAAATTGGGTGAACCCAATATCTCCGTCTTCTGTCGCGTCGTTTCTGCCGTCGGTGTAAAATCACCGTTAAAACTGTTTCTACGTCCATCTTCGACAAATGTTAAACTCAAACTGAAACAGGGCGGCCGCGACAACGCGCGTTCAACGCTCGTTGAGCGTTTGTAATCTGAACGTAGCCTTAACCTCGGGTGAAAGGCCTGTTTGGGCACACGAACTATGAGCACCCTTGAGACTACCTCATGCCTAAATAGGTCACTCTCATCTCTCGTATAACAATCTACTATTTCAATGTAATGAAAGATTTCATAAAATCTAAATTTACTAAAAGGGTATATTTTTATAGTAGTATAAAGAAGATTTACGACGATATATATATTCTACTCTCATGACAGCATCCTCTAATCTACAATTATATCACACATTTATTATATCGTTACATAGCGCCATATATGTATATAATCTATATATTCTTTTTAAATTCATCCCTATAGACTCAGTAGATTGTGAGAAAAATAACCATGACAGACGAACAAACAGAAATAACGATTTCACAGGGGTTACGTTTTTACCAAAATGCTTCCTGGAACTGTAAAAAGTACATATATATATGTAGGAAAAAGGTAATATTAATATCATAATATAACGATATTGCCATCACATTACCTGGCATAGCTTAAGACGAGGGAATGTAGTCACTCCGAACTCCGTCGAGCAACATTGAGATTATGTAACTAAGATAAGTTATGAACTGAAAGCGAAACGTACAATATTTTATGGATTCATTACAATGGATTTCATTTATAACAACCTCGGTCGTAATTACTACTTCGTTATAACGACGTAACATTCAAATACTTTGAATTTAAAGTATACTTTTAGAAGAAAATATCGCCATAGCGACTTTGGATGTAACACAGATTTCGGGATAAAATAGATTAGAATAGAATAATAATTTATTGCTAGAAATGTGTGTGAACATACATATATATATATATATATATATATATATATATTATTTCATGAACTATTTGTAACAAGGTCCTAGAATTTTTATGTAGCTATTGCGAATGAGTCTACTCACAAGGACAAGAGTCAACAAACAAAGGTTCATTGTGCATTATAAAGCTTTCTTATCTTTTGGTCACATCCACAGATTGTCAGCAATTATATTAGTAAGCTTGTTAGAGGCGATATTCGACAGCCTCTGTGGTTGAACAGGCTGAGCCTTTGCCGGCCTACCTCACTGAATAATCTATTGTATATTACCCAAAACACAAGCTAAACTTGCTTGAATTCGAGATATAGAATGTGTGCTTGTGTGTCGATAATTATTATAAAATAAAATAAAAAATATGGTTTTCCTTCTACCTATGTATATCGCGACTTCCGGATATAGCGATGGAATTATAGTGGCCCCTTTATCATCGATTTTAAACGAAATCCACTGAATACTATAAATTAAACTATACTAAAGCTAATAAATAAAGCTAGCACAGTGCGGGCGGAGCTATAATATAGGAATCATTAACTTCTCGACTACAACAAGGCAATCGACAAGGCAATTTGATATTTCTAGCTATAGAACTTGAAAATACTTTTGACGAAAATTACTTTGAAAAATATATTTTAGATTAAATCTCATTTTTATTGTTCCGTAGCCCAGTAACGAGAAAAGAGGATGTTTGTTACCCCTAAGCACAAAGGGTGCATGGACTGTAAAGCACGAACCCAATTTATTCAAACTGTTGTTATATCAACCTAGAAAATTCTTAGAATTTCCTGTTCCTGTAAATGTCACAATAAAAACTATATATAAAACACTCCTCTTATTAAAATGCAACATTGTGTTTTTTTTTATATTTTTATTGCGGGAGTTCAACAGACAGGCAGACGGCCCACTTGATGGAAAGCGGTTACCATCGCCTATGGACATTTGTAACATCAAAGGTGCTACAAATGCGCTGCTGCTCTCTTAACGGAGACTGGAACCTGGCCACTAATGCCGGAACACAACACAAGGTTGTTTTGGCGGCATGCTCTAGACCAGAGGTGGTCGCCATCCAGTCGGGCAAATACCCTAGCACCTGGCTGTGGGTTGTTTTGTCGCCTCTTACGACAGGCCACCCGGCCGCAGGAAATTGTATTCTTTCTCCGTTCCTGCACGGATGAGAAAAAAATTGTGTAAAAAATTCAAGTCAATCCATCGAATACTTTTCGCGTTTTGCAGACACAAACATACGGAAACTACTTTTTTTAATATAAAAATGTTAACACTAGCATAACTCATAACTTATACCAGGCAGTGAATTACGAAAAACGGATGAAGACATTTCGCCACGTACAAAAATTGCACATTTAGCGCGACTGCTTGACCGCACCGCTGCGTGTACGCACCTAAATATACATCCAATGGACTGCCGACGAATAAACATTTAACCATTTTACATACATAGAGAGATAAACAATGTTGTGGCTGAACATAATAGGAGAAATGAAATCCCACCGCTCTCCGCTGGCTGGTTCACGTAGAACGGAAGGCACAGAGGCCTTACTCTCAAAGCCTTTCATCGTTTGTTTTCTTGCAGTCAGCCCGAAAGAGCCAATCAAATTTTAGATAGAAGATAGAGAGAACACTTTTTGTGTTCTCTCTATGGGACATACAATGGAAATGCACTTGTAATTTAAAAAAAATCAAGTATTAGAAGTTTTAAACGAAAACGAAGGCCGTATGACGTTTGAGAGTAAGGCTTTGGGATCGAAGTTAAGAAAGCTAATTTGGGATGATCCAAATTAGGTCGGTCGCCGCAAATAACAATGGAACGACAGAGGGCGCGTTCCTTTAGTATCTCAATCTCTCAAAATGCTTCGTCTGCCGTTCCACATGGTGACCACTGTCTTTATGTCGTGGAGAAAACGTGCCTATGTCAAAAGGTGGGTCGAAGCCGGCGTTGACCACAGAGAATTCTCTCTATCGATTGACATTGAAAATGGCGCGATTTGCAAATCAACCAATGACCTTTGGTATTTCGTCGTTAATAACATCAACGCTCCATAATTCGTTCCCCTAGAGTTTACGAGTGTAACGCATCCAAGCAAGTGGACGGAAAAAACCGCGGTCGCGAACGTGGTCGTTGTGAGTCTCTTTTAGAACGTAGCCAGAGTGGAGTATGAAGTGTGAACTTCAGCCCATAATTGCCAAGAAACCGCATAGGATAGAGAAAGGTGGCGTGTTCTCGTTTTGAAGGCCAAGACACGGCCTAGATCTTAAGCCAACGGAGATAGATTGACAGATATAGAAATTTCTAAGCTTTATTCATAGTTCCTCGGTAAAAAAATTTGAAAAGACATGTAAGTTAAAATTTAGTCTACTCCCTACTCTATGTACACCACTTCGTAACGTATTACCGCTGTTTTTATGAGAAAAACGACAAAAAAACTCCACACCAACTAGCTAAGATAAATAATTAAATATATGCAAAGTTAGGACATCATATTAAAAAAGGCTTGCAAAACGAAACGCGGAAAAGTACTGCATTAAATACTTACGCAAACTTAACGGAATGACGATTAAGTAATTTTGTTAATATGTCTCCGACAGTGTCGACAAGATAATTAAGATAAACTATATAAAGTAGTATATATATCTATATTTAAAGACAATTTTGTATCCTTAATCACCAGTACCAAGTAGTACCTTTGTTTACCAGATTACACCTCAACAAGTATAAGTTAGCGCTTGGCAAAAAACGAACTAATTGTAACAGTTTACCTAGTACCTAGTTTCTAATTGTAACAGTCCTACACCGTTGTTTCGTTACTTACGAAACCCAAAAAAGTTAAGGGAAAGGAGGGAAAGTATTTATCTACAATATAGGAATTCACACAGGTCAATGCATTTAATTCTTACCTAGGCGCTACTCGCAATCCGAAAATTCCGATCCATCCCGCGAAAAACCTATCCTATTTTCCACAACGAGTATCCTATATCTAACTACTCACGGTGTTAAAATTACAAATATACCGAATTTCAGCAAAATCAGTACCGTGGGTCTTCGGTGAAAGCGTAGCAACTCTGCTGCTATGCTATTACAAAACAATATATATATATATATATATTTCTATTTGAATGGACTCTAATTATTATTGGATACTATATGCATACATTGTATAAAGTTAATTGCGCTCATTAATTCTTCACTGCCTCACCTTACCTCACCATATTACCACCAGACAAGCAGACGTACAAGCTCTCTCTACTGATATATGATGGAAATACCAATCAAAGGCACAAAGCGCTTTGCTTCCACTTGTGTAGTGGGTGTGGCCGAATAGTTAAACTGCTTGCCGGCGTCTAGTTTTCCTGAAACTTGCAAATTTCCTACTCGTGCAGGAACGGAGAAAGAATAGAATTTCTTGCGGCCGGGCGGCCTGTCGTAAGGGGCGACAAAACAACCCAAGCCAGATGGTAGGGTATTTGCCCGACTGGATGGCTACCACCCCTGGTCTAAAGTATGTCGCCATAACAATCTTGAGTTGTGTTCCAGCATTAGTGACCAGTTTCTAATTTCACTTAAGAGAGCATCAGCGCATTTGTGGCACCTTTGGTGGTGCAAATGTTCATAAGCGACCGTAACCGTTTTCCATCAAGTGGGCCGTCTGCCTGTCTGCTGAACTCCTGCAATAAAAAAAAATACGTGTCTTCAAATCTCGCGTGAAGAGGTAGCTATCTTCTAGATAAGCGTGCTGCATCTTAAGACTGCATTTCCACTTAATATCAAGTGCAAAGTCGGTCAAAACCTATACAATAAAAAAAGTTAGAAAGTCACAGTCGCGTTTAGAAATGGTGGCACAGCAGTCAAGTAACTTTTAAAAAGTTAAATATTTAAACTCAGTACTCTGAACTTCTTAGGTTGATATACATTTTGTCTATTCTAGCGCCATTCTGGTCGGTTTTGAACTATTACTTCCTGCGAACCAGTGAATATTTTTTCAGTTTTACCTCCGTAGGTGAACACGACCATGTATGGAGATACAGCAGAGCAAAGTGCATCATTGATATTAAAATACACAACAAGTTCAATGGCAGTTTTATCGCAATTTCCAGGATGTTGCATTTTTATTTCACGACTTGATTTATCTTGTGCATTTCCTTTATTATATAATACATTATATAATGATAGAAAATATTACAAACACCGTTCTCGGGTGGCCTTGGCCTTTATGTTCATATCTTGCAACGTATGAAAACGAAACACACACGAAAATTAATACCCTTATACACAATAGTCATACGAGGTTTACTACCAGCTCGTTAAAAATTGTTTAAAAAAGTCTATTATTCATAAATGCCTACAGAGTGCGATTGTGTTTATAGTTATAGTGATGACGGGGGTAAATTAAAATTCCTAAAATGTGTATTAACGTCATTTCTTTTTCTGGAGACTATTACAAATTTCTTATCAGACTGAGCCACAGCGATGCCTGTTCGGGTATAGCTAGTTTTATTAGAGACTAGCATTTGTCCACGTTAGACAGGTAACAAAGATTACAGTTATTTCGCTAAATATAAAATCAAAGATTATTTTCAGCAGGTTAATGTATTTTTTAGTATGAAAACTTAAGTTTCCCAGAAATTCCTGTAAAAACTTGGGATAAACAATGTTACTAAAAACATAGACATACTAAACACAAAGACGCAGCTACAATTATTCTTTTATTGAAGAAATTATTAGAATCAATTTCTTTTCAGTCTGGCCTCTGTAAACCTCTACCAAAAAATTCCCGTAGGATTCTCGGGGTGTACCGCAGATTTTATGCCCGAAACTTTACTATTGACTAGCGAAAATTGCATCGAAATCGGCCCTGTACTATTTACGTGAATCCCGCACAAGCAGACTAACACAAAAAAAAATAGAAACACACAACTCACGCATTCATACTCAGTTACATTTAGGTATACGCAACACACATACACACGCACGCACGCACGAACACGCACGCACACACACACAAACCACATACTAACACACGCATGCGCTCACTTACACTCACACAAACACACGTCGCGCGCTCATAGCCGCGTACGACAATTGAGTTCGTTATTTTCTATGTTTAGTTTTAAGTTAATTATGTTTGCAATGTAATGTTATCCTGTGCTATAATACTGTAATATACTTCATTGTCTTGTGGTGGGAGTTGTCACTGCAGCAGTTTTTTACTTTTGCAGTGCAACGAACTGTTCTGTTATTATGTAAACATGTGTTCTTTCAAATAAAATATTTATTATTATTATAAATGTATGTCTTTGACGACCACGGGCCATAAAAATGGCCCGGACATTTGGCGGGCTTGCGCGGGGCCATGGAAAGGCCAACACGTAGAGGCCCTTTGACAAATTTAATGAAAATGTGGCGTGACACTGACCGGCGACTATCCCTGTCTACACTATATACTAATGCACCCAAGGACAAGCCCCGACCAGTGTAGGACTATTGTGGGAAATGAAGACAAAACTACCGGGCTATTGGGGTGAACTGCTAGTGGTACTAGGGGTCTGGGAATATGGGGACTATGGCGTCTGCTCGTCGCAATGTTCGGGGAACATGGAAAAATGAGCAGACGGTGACTCGCCACTCCCGGCATGGGCCCCAAAAAATGCCATAAAAGACAGGGGCAACATGGGTGTGAGTGGCTAAGGGGTGTAGAGAGGTGGGCTGCAGGTTCACTGAAGCTACTTCCGACGTTAGGCCATTTATCACTTCCACCCCTGGAGCTCAAATCTTAGCTCTAGCGATCTCCACTCCGTGCCGGCTGGTTAAGGCAAGCACGGAGGTGGGGGGCCTTGCCTTGGCCCCCGGAGTCAGGTACGAGGTGTCGCTACTCACCTAAGGCTTCGCCACAAAGCCCCCCTGCGGGATTATTATTATTATTTTACAATTTTATAATATTGTTACGAGTAGGACTCGAATTAAAATGCCGTTGGAATTACTATAGAATTTATTAGAACTATACAAACACGTATAATACAGGTACAAATATAACTGAACACAACCAGTACAAACAAATGCACGATTCAATAACACGCGCAAAGACCGTCACTATATAGATTATCGAATGTACACACGTCTTGCCTCGCTTTTGGTTATCGCTTGACTGCCCATCCCTCCCTTGGGGCATTGCTTTATTCTGTACAAATACTATGTCTGCTTTACCGCGTGGAATGAATTTCTAAGAATTACACCTGGCTAATGACTACCATAAAAGATTACAATACATAATGGGCTGATTTTCTTATTACAATTTTAAACACAAAGTAAACAAAAGAAGACCAAATGCCGAAAAGGAAATAAAATGTCTATAGGTTTGCAGGTGTGAATTTGTCTTTTGTCGATGTTCCGGTCGTAACAATATTATAAATAGATAGACAAATCTACATAAATGACCATTTTGTAATGTTTTTCATATCGCCATATTCACCACGGAAACATAAAAAATGCGTGCAATCAAACCAATCGATTGAAACGACTATTACAAAATATTGACACAAGCGTTTTCTTAACAACATAACAACAACAATATCTGACCTTTTATTGTATTGTGCTATTTAAGACATCCTAATGTTAATGATGACTATATGGCTCAATTACCAGCAATATTTAAATGCCGAGGTTAAATGAGCTTTTAGGGTTCTGTCAGAAAATAGGAACTGTAGAAATCGTTTTAATATTTAGTTTAGAAATTGAAAAAGCTTTGGTATTGTTACATACCGTCAAAGAAATGCGCACACCTGCCGGTCGTAAAAACACAGTCTATTGCCTTCTTTGATTTAGGAATCATTTTATTTACTTTGTGTTTAGAATTTGTAATTCAGAAAAACATGCTATTGCTATTGAACTTGTTTTATGACTGTCATTAGTGTCGAACTAATCCTTGTTTTTATTGCATTACGTCGAAGCTTGCCAGATTTGCGGATTTACTCTGTGAACGCGGCCCTTTGTCAGTATTTATACAGTTTAGTATAAAACAATGCCCAAACGGAGGGGTGGGGCAGTCAAGCGACGACTACAATACGAGTAAGACGTGTGTAGTACATTCGAAGAGCGATATAGTGACGGACTTTGCGCGTGTTATTGAATCGTACAGTGTACTGGTTGTATCCAGTATATTTGTACCTATTTCACACGTGTTTGTACAGTTCTAATAAACTCTATAGTAATTCCAACGGCATTTTTAATTCGCGTCCTGTGTAGCTCGTAACAGTATATTGGACGGCTTTGTGGTAGAGTTGTCTAAGACTTTAGCGACCTAACTCACTGGAATATAAAAGTCCCAATTTTGATTCCTGATATGGTAAATTAGCTCTCCGTTATTTACTACGTTCTAGGTGTCTGGTATCGGCCCCACAGTTAGCATTTGTAAATTGTATGTTATTCGTAAGGTACACCACAACACAATCATCATTTAACAAATGTCACACACAATAACAAAATTAACAAATAAGCATGTATAAATTCTAAAAATAAATTCTAAATTAAGTTGTAGAAAAGGGTACGGAACTCGAGTCCATACAGTTGTTATAAAAAAATCTATCAATACCGTTGTTTATCAATTATTTATTTGTTGGATTTTCACGCCTTTATAGAAATAAAGAAAACTACTTCAGGGCAAAACATAAGAAAGAAATTTCATGAAAGAAGCAAGAAAGACTGGGAATGACAATCGTCCCTTAAAAAACATAAATCAAAGCACAGTAGTTATTAAAAAACTCATTTAAAACTTGTAATTAACGTGTTATGAAGTTCTACTGATTTATTTTATAACTAGGATTTTCCCGCGACATCGTCCACGCGTGACAGATAACGTAGATAGATGACAGTTATTTAGTCAATGTTTAAAATCAAACGATATTTTCAGCAAAATAACGGATTTTTAGTATGAAAATATTTGAATTCCCAAGGCGAAAAACAAAAGGTCTTCATCCCGCGGTTTTCACCCCGTGTCCTTAACTACGTTTGCCGAAATGGATAGACGAACTAAGTATGGAACCCTCAAACCAAAAAGCGACTTATACTTAACCACTGTTTACTTCCATATAAAGTTTAACCGATTTGAAATACTATAAGGAAGTTCCGAATTTTTTGCATTTATTTGTTAAAATGAAAACAGGAAAAAATATCTGAGAATCTTACAAACAACAATATTGATAAGAGTCCTTCACTAATAATAATATTTTGGAAGTTTTGTTTGCTTATATTATAACTAATGGATCTATTATGGTGTATATGAAAGTTCCTAGTTTCGTCTAAGCTTCACTAAAATCATCCTCCACGTAATATAAAGGTGAACACACACTTATCCGAGCCGAACGCGTCGAACGAATCGACCAGAACACAATGCAGAAATAGTAGTCGCACGTTAGCTCTGACATTTGCAACTGATAGAATGCGAGCGCATTGATCGAGTCGACCGCATAAGCCGCGCCGAATCTGATGACGTCATCCGAATTCGTCTAGGATTTCTGGGGTTCTTCCAGATTCGGGCGATCGGACGATTCGGACAGAATTCTAAAATTCGTTTCGTTAGACACGTTCGGCTCGGATAAGTCTGCGTTCACCTTAAGTAAGTAACTAAGTCGTTTCTGAGAATGAGTAATGACTGTAATCTACTTAGATAAGCCGGTACATGCAGCTTATTTTGGCTGAAATCTGTACGGAATCGTAAAAATATGTATGAACTCGTAAAACATCAAAAACTGAGTCTTGTAACATTTGGGAACATCTCAAATTATTATTATTATTTCAACTTTTTTACAACCAGTTTGTTCCTTTTTTACACCAGTCACAAATAACCAAAATATATACCCATTTCATTATCATAAATATCATCTATAACCCAAGTACAATTAACCGATTAACTATAAACAAGTCTCGGTGGGTGATAAAATATATTACAAATGGTTTTTTTGTCTAAAAAATAGCCTTTTCATACTTTTTAATATTTGCAATAGCCTATTAATAACTTTTTTACATTCATACAATCTTTAGATATACAAGGTAAGGATATTGTTACACCATAATCAAGTAGCGATGTATTATGATGTACATACGATTATTCAACTATTACTATACAATTAAATTAAATTTTATAGTCATTGTATTATTATACAATTACTATTACTCTTTACCAATAAAATATATCTCATGAGTATGTATGTATAGTACCTTAAGAACATCAACAAAAACAGTTTATTGTACGTTGGTATATTGTATGTTGGTACATAAAAACAGTAACACATTTTCATATCTTAACATTAGAAGGCAGTAATACAATGGGCGGTCGGTCTTACTGCTTAAAGCAATGTCTTCCAGGCAACCTTTACAACACCTAAATTTATGCACCACCTACATCGCCAGACTAGCATAGAATCATACACATAATAAAACTGTAGAGGTCGAATTTCTGTACAATGAAAAAAAATGCTAAAAACCGAGTCAGGGGGATGTAAGAAGTAAAAAGAACTAATTTTTTTTTTTTTCAAATTTTATTGTTTCTCAGTTTGTCTGTTTGTACGCACTAATCGAAACGACTTGACCGATTTAAATGAAATTTTGTATGGTGGTAGCTTATATCCCTGGTCAACATATAGGATACTTTGATCCCGAAAAATTAAAGAGTTCCCATGGGATAGGTAAAAAAACTTTAATTACGCGGACGAAGTCGCGGGCATCAGCTAGTATCCTATAAGTTAGGTTGCCTGGAAGAGATCGCTCTAAGCTATAAAGCCGCCTATTGTTCTGCCTAAAAATACTGTAATTAATGTATTGTCTGTTATTCATCTAATAACAAAAACATTAGAACAACAATAGCAAATAGCTACGCTTTTTCACTAGGCAGTCGCTTGTATAATAAAATCAATAAGGATTTAGAAATTTATCCACTCACAAAATATAAAGTAAAGAACAAGGTCTATAAGTATTTACTCTCGGTTAACTATGATGCTACTGAAGTGCTCGTTAAGTAACATAATAAACTTAAAACTTTTATCTTACTTTCTTCCTTCTTATCTCCATCTCTACAGACACACACACGATCACACACACATCATTATATATATGTACATAAACATGACCAACATACACACTACTAGGTGATCTGAAATTTTAACACAGGCAATTGGCATGAGGAACCTCTGATTGACTCATATTACAGGTAAATTATACCTAATTTGAGAGTCAGAGTCAACTTAAGACCTTGTATAGTGTTTTTAGCCTTTAAAATGTGTTTTATTCATCATTAATTACTTTTCGTACTTTGTTTTTCTTAAGGCTTAATAAATATATTTTGTATTAAGTCAATTTTAAACGAATCTTTTTTGTCTTTCGATTTGAGTAAATAAAAGATGATGATCTATATAATTTTTCCGCTGGTAGTGGAACCAACGCCCATACACAGTTTTCCATTCAAAGAGTTACGTCAAGCAGTTATAAAGAAACCTTTTATGCTATTACATAGATGGCTCTATAGAATTAACTATTATTACGTCTTTTGTATGGGAATTTAGCTTTTTTTTTAATATCTACGTAAAACGGATTCCAGTTTTATGCAATGGGGCAAATAAGGAGTTTAAGGAGGGAACTTGAACTTGTGACTTTTTATTTTCTAATATTGGGTAAATACGTGCTAATCCCCGAATTATGAAGAGTTGCGTAGAAATGACAGACGTCCAATGCTTTCTTCAAGAATAAGATACTACCTCCCATATGAAGCAATAATTAACTAGTCTTGTTCAAACCAATTCTTCTTTGAAAGTATTTTTTAAGCTCTACTATGTTAATTTTTATCAAAATTTCTCACATTATCAATAGTTAGCAGAAAACAGGAAGGCACAACTTTTACGCCTTTGAAAGCTATCCTCCCATATACAAAAATCTATAAATATTACCCCCCCAAGACTGTGTACATTGAAAAAAAAAATAACCGGCAATTACACGTACGACGGGCACCTTCAATTTCGAATGTTTCGTAGTTTCGATACACTATTATAAGATAGCGATATAAAATCTATAAAGACCCAGTAGTTCCCGAGAAAAATCATTGAGACATAGAAAGACCGAACCCTAGACTTGTTCAGTATTTCCCCTACATAAAATTTGGCAGTTTACCTCGAAAGATACTATGGAGGGTCCATAGTCTCTTCTCAATTTCACATTTAAACAAAGTATTAAAAAAATTGTTACTGGAAAGTTTGTAACGCCGTTTTCTCTTTATACAAGGTGGTCAAATCTAATAAAGCCAAAGTTAATAATCTAATCAATAAGGTCAAAGCTAGTTCGGATCAGCAGATCCCGAAAATATTTATTTTGAAGTGATAACTTCTTATGGGAGGGTAAACCGCTTCGTTACGTTATGGTGCCAGTCTATCTGGCTTACCTTTCTCTCACGCATACGGCAACGGTAGGCAGGCTCCTCCTATCTCACTCCTAACCCACAACACTAGCCGTATTTCGGTAATTAGATTAAATAATGATACTAATAATGTACATACACAACATTCTAATGTACATATTCAAAATAAAATACATTTTATAATCAATAAGACTTTATTAATAAATAAACTTTCCTTACATTATCGTATTAATATACATAAAATTTAAGCAATAACTTAAGCTTTTCTCAAGTTAAACAATTTCAATATTAAATAGTTCAACTAGATTACTTTAAGTTATTACTTCTGTCGGGCGTCCCGAGACGCACACCGTCTGTTTTTTGTTATTTTTTCTGTCTATATGTCTGTCAGTCTGGTAGAGCATCACGTGAAAACTACTACACGAATTTAAATCAAACTCGACAAAGAGCTGACTTATATCCTGAATTAACACTTGGATACTTTTAATCCCGATAAATGATGTCGTTTCCATAAAATATAAATATGGATTATCTAAATAGATGGCGCTGCAATAGCGTTTATTCAATGTATTAACAAATACCAAACGCTGTCATAAACAATATATCATCCGTTGTATTATGTTAAATCAAGCTGGCTTCAACTAACCTAAATGTTTTGCTGAGCAGTTTCTAGACTACATGGGCTTAGATTCTTTGGTATCATATGTAAAAAACCGAATTAAGTTAGTTTGTAAGTAAAATAAAGCTACTGCTTAGGGTTTGACACGCTGCGTAGCCGCGGGGCAAATTCTATTATATAATATATTAAAATAAATATTTTTATTTAGGTATTTAAATTGTTAGAAAATTCAACAGCATATATAGTTAACTTAATCAGTAAAAAAATTTACAAGACAAGGTTATTATTCATAAATGGTTTAAATGCAAGTTAAATGTTCAAAAGCCATATTTGGTTTGTGGTCTGGATAGCCTCGAATTGAATACACGTACGAGCAAGTCGCGAGGTGACTCTAATTTTAACCGCAAACTATCAACAATCCCGTCGCCTTGATACGGAACTGTTTATTAGCGATAATCCTGGAAGCGTTAGTTTCTTTCTATTTCGTGGCACCTTCCGCGAAGACGGAACCCATGTTTTCTTCATGACCGCATGTGGACAGACATAACAACACATGACGATTTTCAGCTGCTACAGCTGGCAGACTAACAACTCACTTGATAGAAAGTGGTTAGCGCCTCATATGGAAATTTGCAACATCAGACGTGCTACCAACAAACTACCATCCTCAAAGGAATCGAGAATAACATATTTTTTTAAAAACCTCATATGCGATATGTAATTCATATAAGTTCATTAAAAAAAACTAAAATGTGAAAGAGAAACGTTATTTAGAATCTTTGTATATACGAGCGTAATAGCTCAAAGAAATGAGGATAAAAGCCGCCCAGCCAGCGGAGTATTAACAGGGGTTCCGTATATGCTCTTTAGCTATGAAATCGTAAACATGTGAATTCTCTTAATTCTACATCGTTGTCAATAAATAAATCACTCGGAAGCTCTAATTAAAAACAAACAGTAACAGCCCAATGCGGTCTGCATTGCTGCTGGGCTCGAACTTTCCAATTTTTAGGAGTATGGACAGAATACCCGTCACGCTTGTCCAATGCGACTTGTCGTATTTGAAACATATAAACGTTAAATCACGATGTTTTGCCCCTCACCTATTGGCATTTTTAAATATACAAACTTAGCAAGTAAGCCCAAGTGTCATATGCTTACCCGGCCAAGATTCGAACTCGTGTCAATTGAATGCGTTCCTTAGGTATACACTCTTTACATTGCACTGTTTTAGGGTCCCGGTACATAGGGTAGGCGGGATGGCTTAAAATATTTCGACTGTCTTTTCCTTATTACACGACCCTGACTTAGAGAAAGAGTCTCTAATTCTGCGTAGTGTAATCAACCGCAAAGCCATATTGGGTTTTTAATATGCAAATTAAATTTAACCTAGACTATCTCTATGACAAGGTCTATCTATGCAAATGTAATTATAACGAAACATAATATATAAGGTAATTTACAGTTAAGGTATCACCGGAAGTTGGCAATGAATTCAACAGGAAGTAACGCGTGACCCAAAAGATGATCTGTTCTTGAACAGACCGGTTACTAGCGAAATGTGACGAAACTGAATTTAATTAAAGGTAACAGAATAGAATGCATCAGAATGAAATTTAATACTGATTTTCTTTATACATTTGTTTGTCCTTCACAGCCCTGATAAGGCAATACAAATAGAAAAAAGAACTAGGATTAAGGTATAGTTTTGACTCCAGAAATTAGGATAGTTGAATTGAGTATCGGTCCTCAGTCCTAAACTCCTAACTGAAAGTGGCTATTTCTAAAAATTTGTTTGAATAAGCTCCGAAATATCTGAACAGATTTCATTGAAAAGCTTAGGGATTTGCAATTAAAAAAATTGCTAAAATGTATATATACATACATTTCAATGTGATGTATTTCATAGTTCTGAAAACATGAGTGTAATAAAGTTCAAAATCCCGCAAGACCGAAACGGCGACTACAGTTTGTGAAAAATAAATTAAAATATGTAAATTTGTTGCTTCTTGTACTAATAAATTGAAATGCTAATATTTGATTCTAAACTTCAACTCAGTTTTTGAGCAGAGGACAATTTATTATGTTTTCTTAGATTTTTATACCTAACTCACAATTCCAGTGAGATAATTAATTAGATATAAACTCAAAAATATATTTTTTGAATTGATACGAGACTTCGAAGTCTTTTTAAAATTTAAACATTAATCAATGTCATAAAAGGTTATGTCTCCATAATTATATTCAATATACTCTTTGGTTATGTCCATTAGCAACTAGCTACAACTAGTATTTATTTTTAGGGTTCTGTAGCAATTTTAAAAAATAAACCCTTATTGTCGGTCCGTCTATCTTTATAGTGTCGCGGTCATTTTTCTCAGAAATAATAAGTCTGTATAGACAGAAAGGTATATATTAAATTAAATGTAACTTAAGATTGAATATTGTCACGGGTCCCGTCTTCATTTTGACAAAAAAGGAACTCTTATGAAAGCGTCATGTCCGTCTGTTCGCCTGTTTGTAGATCTCAGAGGCATTTTTCTCCGAAAAATACTGGGTCTACACATGAATGAAATTTGACAGGAAGATTTTGTTTGTACAACTCAGTTATGTAGTCAAATCGCGACTCAAATCAATGTTTAAAGTGGCCGCCATACATATAACTAGAGGTTGAAATTTTTTTCAGTGTAGTCTTGTGCACAATAGTCAGATTTTGAAAATAAATAACGTCAATAGATGGCGATATATTAGCTCCGGAAATCATGAAAATTATGTCTTGCCTCTAATTTCTAAACTAGAAAATTCTGATAAAAACACAAATTATTTCTCTCTCTCTTATAAAGGAGATTTATTTATCCAGTTTTGATAGAAATCGGAGTAAAATAATTTCATCTCAATAATTTGGAGGTGATTTCATAATTTGTTTTTATAATTTAAAATCGTTTAAGATAAATTACGGAAAAATCACGTTACGTTGCATATCGTGACGATTTATTATATTTTTTTTGGTAAATTATAGATTAGTAATTACCAATGAACAGTCGTTTCGTTTGAACCGCACTTTCAACCTTTCGCGGCAACAGCGGGCTTTTCCTTAAACCTTTGGAAACGAATATCTCTCCATTTATTAATTAAAATACAAAAGCCATTAAGAGATATCGTTTTGGTTGCTCAAGATTTACTCAAAGATATTGCACACGATCTATGTATATTGAAAAAAAACCCCTTAATTATATGTATCGGGGCTGCTCCTAAGCACATGCTCTAGCATCCTAGACGATAAGAAACTTATAGTTAGTAGAAATGTGGACCAGTGGCGTGGACTTCGTACAACTCGATTCCTCATAGCCTACCTTAAAGAACTAAAAGTTAAACTAGCGACTACCGACCAAAAGGTCCAAAGCACCATGTATTCATTGGCATTTACGCGTTCTTTTCAAACACACTATTACTAGTGTTATAGACACTAGCGACCAAAAAGTCGAAAGCGCCATGAATTTATTGGCGCTTTTGTTTTTTTATATTCAATAATATATGCCCGATATTATTGCATGAAATAGGAACTCATAACCCGATCGGGTACCGGCTTTTGTTTCAAAATATGTGGTAAGATTACGAATTAAAAATCGTAATAAGAAATATAACGCGAGTTAGACGTTTTTCCAACAGCGGTGTAGTCGGCGCTTGCATCATATAATACGGCCGGCGTAACTTGGCAAATGTGAACATAGGCTCTGCGAACTTTAGAGCATGTACACTCGTGTGATGAGTGGGCATACGACTCGTCAGTGAATATAATTGGTCGCCCTTCATCCCTGTATTTTTTCATTGCTTTGTACTAGTTGGTCACTGTATTTTCTCCAGGAATTTACATGCGCTAAAGTTCGCAGAGCCTATGTTCACATTCGCCAAGTTACGCCGGCCGTATTATACATACCGTATGTTTTTTTTCCACTAGCTTAGCCGAACTTCCAACCCACGCTACTGATGTGACACATGTTACAATAAATTCCAACATTATTTTGCATTTAATAGAACAGGTGCTAAAATAAAATCTTATCATCTTACTTTAAAAATATCCTGATAGAAATTACTAATTTACATAAATTTGAGCTAAATATTTACTATCATCGATCCCAAAATATACTTCCTTCTAGGATGCTATAAAAATAGGTACTTGCTTGACACTTCACTGGCCTTTGATATATCGGGTCTTTACCGCCTCTATAATTTAAGCGACAATTGAACTAAAGCATATTTTTTGTTGCAAAACGTATTTTAATCAATCAATGTCTTTATTTGTAAAAATGTAGTTTATTCAGGTGTTGTATACAATTCTAGATACACTGTATATTCTAACACATAGTGGTGTACAAAATGAATTAAATTTAAAATTAAATGAACATAAATATTCTAATAAAAAAGTAGCATTTAATGTTAAGAGAAACAATAATAAATAGATAACTAAGATTTTCCATATAGACTATAACAGCAAGCACTTTTTTAAGAATTCATCTACAGTCAGGTATAGGAACACTCCTTGATCAGCCACTTTTTTAAGACTACAATGAATTTTCTTGGGGGTGCGTTTGTAATATTTATTTGTCTTTTTTTTATAATTATTAAACTATTTTGCTTTCAGACATTCAGTTTTTGATTCAGTACTGCCTAATCTAACTAAAACTGAAAGTATTAAAACAAAATAAAAGTTCAAAGTACCTTCAACAACAAAAATATACTTAAGTCTAAGTTTCGCTTACGATAAAGGCTCGATAGAAATGAGTTCATCAGATTTAGATTTAACGCAAATAATATAGTAGTCGTTTTTATTAACATTCCTCATATTCGAAATGAAAAGCAGAGTGTTAACCTCGGGTGAAAGATCTATATAGACACCCCGACTGTAAGCACCCTCGATACGCTCGTGCGCCAAACCATCGCAGGCCAAATAGGTCACTTTCCAACCTCGAGTAACAATCTGCTATTGTGTGTGTAACTGTTTAAACAATAATGATTACTCTATTTCACTCCTTTTACTTGTACGGACTTAGTAAGTCATAAATATATACGCTCATTTAAAATCAATGAAACTACGAGTTTTTGTAAAAAAATAAAATGTGCCTCAGTTTTTTTTACTCTCTGCTCCCGAATTAAAATTGCTGTAACAAACATAATTGATATTTATTGAATTAGTTTTAATTATTTATCGTTATAAAATAAAAATTGACTCTAAATCGCTGTCGGCGGGGATCGTGCCCAAAATGCTGGCCGCATTTCCGCGTAGGATGGCAACGCTGATCCGTTGCCCTAGATACAAGCCAGCCTTTTGGTCACGCAGAGACCTCAATAAGACGTGTTGAGAGGCCTCGATAGAGGTGATGAGCTCCAGGCCCCCACGGCCCCAGGGTCTCGACCCCGAAAGCCACAAATACGTACCCACTACCAATGGATACATATTTGCGACATTTCAGGGCCTCCTGGTGTGCAGCAGCAGCCCCGGCTGTCACGGCTGTGTCTGGCAGATGGGACGCCGCCAAAGTATCGACACAAGTTTTAATTGATTTAAACCACCAAATACTTTTTTTTTATAGGGTCTCCTTGGACAACGGGTTGCCTGGAAGAGATCGCTATAAGCGTTAAGGCCGCCCACTGTTTTAATGGAAATGTAGTATTTATATTAAATGTCTAGTTTTGTTTAAGTTATGATAAAAGATAAAGAGTTTTCATTCATTCATTCATAATTCATAGTATATAGGCAGATGGGCAGAGGGACAGCGGTGCAGAGGATATATCCAAATAGCCGCTTCTCCAGACCGCGATCAAGCGTTTCCGCTACATCGTTACCTCCGAACACTGCCTTATTACAAAGAAACAGTCTTTCGCAATTTATTTACTTAACAACCAGTCATGATTACATCGAAAGACCGTGGGGTTTTTCTAAAGCCTCATGATTCATTAAATAACATAAAATAACACATTATGTTATTGTTTAACATATAATGACGAACAAAATTATATGTATATCTGCCAACGTTAATAAACCTTCGAGGTAGACATCCGTTTTATGCTGCTGTGCACCGACATTTAACCGGCGGTTAAAATAAAATAATCACTGTTTATGCATACATTTTTACCGATTAATTTATTTTAACCATCGGTTAAATGTCGGTGCACACCAACCTAGTAAGAAAAACAAGATAGAACAGATTACAAACTGTAAATAGACGCAGTTGAGGATTCATCAGTAGACTGAGTAGACTTTAGGAACTGCAAAGGAAATGGGGACTGTAGGACCAAAGAAATGTAATTTGTTGAATATGGCTTAAAAAAAATGTTACATGCAATTTGCAAGACACGAAATCTTAAAAATAAGGTCACAAATACAATAGGTTATCTATGCAAAACCATAATAAATTTGTGTGAATAAATTTCAACCATCATTAATATGAAAACACACCATACCATTAATTTATTCCAAATAACTAAACCCATTACAACTATAAAAAAATTTGGACATAATAATAAAAATATTAAAATTACTCTCATCTTTTTACAATCTCATCCCAAGAATGCATAAAAACATATCCAACTCCCTTGGGGCTAAAACTTTCTTACAGGCACTAAAAGATCAAAAAATGAAAACAAATTAAAATGTAATGCTTTACTCCCTAGTTCGCAAATATAACTAATTTCGGGATAAATATGGTGTATATGTGGACTAAATGCGTAAATCATAAAGTTAGAATTTCATTGTTTTTTTTTTTAATTTATGTGACTGTAAACTAAGGTTTCATTGCTTAGTAAAAATTAACAAGTGCGTGTTGAATCACGAGTATCAAAGCGTTTCGTAGAGCTAGAGAGCCCTACAATGGACAGTTAAATAATAGAAAATATCTTATATAACAGAAACTTAAGAAACTTAACAGATTTTGTTCAAAATAATTTGTGGAGAAAGTAATTTTTTTTTAAAGTTGTGCCCTGTATTTGCTCAATGTTTTCCACTTCATGATTCAAAATTCAAAGACACGTCTTTTACGACATTGGAAGCAAATATCTCGCTATCTATTTACTTAAATTGTCATTAAGTAAAATTGTTACGTTTTTTTTAATATGACTAATGATACCCTACTCGTCGATGCTCACTAAAATAAAATTACAGGGAAAAACAAAATTTCAACCCCTTATTATACGCCTACGGAGGCCACCTTAATTATCATATTTTCCTCCTAAGCTTTAAAATCTTTTTTCATAATGAAACTACGTTTTCACGATTTTAAATGCGGTATTTTATTTGCCTTTTGTTTCGACGTAAAAACGTAGTTTTATTATATTATTATTTACTAGTCGCGAAAACTTAAGAAAATACCCATAACTTTTTATGATTCTAATAATGAATACAAGGCGTTGCTCACCTCTTTTATGATGGTAAAACGTAGCTATTCTAACAAAAGCAACTCTCCTGCCTCCAACTGTATGACGCATCCTGTGTATATATGGAAATATTTGCGTTATTAACCGCTAGAGCCATTATATTATATTGATAAAATCATTAAATTAACATATTCATAAATCAAGGGGAAAATAAAACCACAAGTTAACATATTCAACTGATGTTGTTACAGGAATTGTTTTGATCTTGTTGGTGTTTGACGTTATTAAGTTCTAGTTAATAAAGTAGGTACACGTAGTTTATGAATAATTAAAAGTATTTTTATTGAAAAATATAGTGTAGTCTCTGCAGGTGTTTATTTTGGGATGGATTATTACCTAACACTCGAATGCCAATGAATTAACATATTTTATTTCCCCAAAATTTATTATTAATATATATAAAGTAGTTTTTTAAACTTTGATATTTATTTTGCTTATTTTTACTTGCTTTGAGGATATTTAATCAAAGTTTACTTGCTATTTATATGTAAGCTCATTTGGGCTGTATAAGCTCGGAAGGCCTTATTTAGCATAACTCATGATGGCATGGGATAATATGTGGATAGATTGATGAGATTAAAATCTTTTATGAACTGCAAGAAGTCTAGTTTACTAATCCAAAAAAATAATATTTCTATTACATAAATAACAGTTATCGCTCGTTCCCAAGAAGAAGTGACTTCTTTCATATGTATAAGTTATATCTATGGTGACTTCTCTTCCCAATATGACAGCCTCGCTTCCATAGACACGACGCTTCGCTAGAGTGACATTGACAATATATCACTTTTGATAATGACATTGCAATGTTTCTTCTACATATATATAATTTCTTATCGACTTCTTACTTTTATTTACAACCTAAATATATCGCAAACTTACATATTTCACAAAATTTCTAATCCATTCGAAATTTAGAAACCGCCTATTGTTTTATTAGGTAGGTATTATTAAATTTAGAGTTAGACCGTGAAAATTATAGCAAAAAGTGAAACTTTATGTATTCGTCGTGCTTTTAATGTCAATTATTTTCTCAGAATCGACTTCTATACACATGAAATTTAACAGGAAAATGTGATCTACATGAAGCTACAAAGTCACTGTTTTTGTTTTAAACCTTTTGAACGAAATTACTTGTTCATAGGTAAAATGAATGTATTTTTAAGAACTGATGTAATTGTAAACAGACGATATCGATAAGTATGCACTTAACTGTTGTACAATAAGGAACCTATAACAAGGTCCTTTCAAAAATATTATAACAACATTGTAACAATACTGTTATTTTTAGATATGTTGCTTAAGTAAAGGCCTGTCTTTACCCGAATTACAAGGGTTACGTGGCTCCCGGACGCTGACACCTAGGGGGCGCAAGCCAAAGACCTTATTATACCTAAGCATACTTATCTTACGTAAAAGTTACTCACCATCCTCTTAGTTTGATCGCTGAAAACATAATGGATCGGAATCATATTGAAACTTCTATATTGTTTCATAATATTATATAACAGCCCATAAACGTCCCACTGCTGGGCTTGGGCTTCACACAATAGGGAAACGGACAGTATACCCGCCACGCTTGTCCAAGGCGGCTTGGCAGGTTTGACACATTTCATGTGCAGGTTTCATCATGATGATTTCCGTCACCGTTGTTGGCACGTGGTAATTGTAACAATATGCATATTAGATCAGAAAACTTTTTAAGTGGTGCATGCATTCCGGCCAGAATTCGAAACCACGCCTTTTGAGTTTGGAATGCATGCAATAGCCATTACGCTACCACGACAATATTGTTTTACTAATTTTATTTTTTATTACTGAGGGGTGGCGAAACCTGACTTTCGCACCATCACACCAGCATGGTTAAGACGGAAGCGTCTCGCTCATTCTTCTCCAAAATCACTGGACCTACATGGATGAAATTTGACAGGAAGGTGTAGTCTAACCACACAAAGTTATAGTGAAATCGTGAAAAAGAAAGATTAGGCATCATTAAAAAAGTAAAAAAAAATTAAACATGCCACTAGTACGCAAGTGTCAGTGTGAAGCATGCACAGTTAGCGTCCGGCGAGCATCAAAGCCGACTCGTTTTGCCGTTGAAAGTTGGACCGAATAAACGTTTTAATATCCGTGTTGTATTTTATCGAAGTGTAAATGGTACCCCAAACCGCAAACCACCATTTAGTGGACAATTGTCATACCTGTTAGCTTCATCCATATTCACATGTAATAATTTAATAAGATATAGTTAAGTTTACCATTACTAGTTACCAAGAAATAATTATTGAGTTACGTGGAAAATCATCGCTGTTTAATTAATTAGATAGAATTAACTTGAATTGCAATATAATGTATGCAGTCACGTTTTTAACGACCCGATGACATCGTGTACTATAGCTACATTATACCTTGTCCATTGGTACTATTGCCTCTTAGTTACATAAAAATCCAAAATTATATAATTGTTCAACAGTACAAATCAGCGAATACGAACAATACTCACTGTAATTGCTGTCATGGTTTTAATCAATGAAATTTTAAAACAAAAAATTAGCAAAATCGAGATGGAAATAATAAATAAATTGTGAAATGTCAATACAAAAGAAAAAAGATATGAATAAGAAGCAATTAAAATTTATCAGTCAAGTAATCAATAACATTATTACAATAGACTTTCCTATAGAAGAGAGAAGGGTAAGCATAGGTTTATACAAATCGTCATTTAATGTCTTATAACAGGAAGGTAATTTATTAATGAGACAGGAAAGATGGAATATTAGGTGAGAGTACTTGGCCTTATAGCAGTCAAGTAATTTATTATTTACTAGCTTCTGCCAGCGACTTCGTCCGCGAGGTGCGGTTTTTTAACTATCCCACGGGAACTATTTAATTTTTCGGGATCAAAGGTATCCTATATGTTGACCAGGGATATAAGCTACCACCATATAAAATTTCATTTAGATCGGTCCAGTCGTTTCGGAGATTAGCCGGTACAAACAGACAAACAGAGAAACAAAAATATTGAAAAAAATCTAAACTAGTTTCATTTCACTTCTTACATATCCCTGGCTCGGTTTTTAGCATTTTTTTCATTGTACAGAAATTCAACCTTTACAGTTTTATTATATGTATAGATTAATGAGACAGGAAAGATGGAATATTACGTAGTACGAAACACAATAAACTCAAGGCTAACCGTTGCACGTCAACTCAACTTAATTGAATAGGCTGTTACAGTTAATAAAATGATTAAAAATACATTACCTAGTGTATCGTAGGCCAATTAAAATGTAACAGACGTCGTTCACGTTTACGGAACCCCTCAATGTGGTCCAACTCGTACTAACTCGAGTTTATTCAGTTGTGTCGTATGCCTACCGCAGCCAGTTTACTTTCCTTTCGCATTATTATATGGACATTGCAGGATATCTATCTATCTATATTATAAAATTGTAAAAGTATAGTCTTTTGTTTGTTTGTTCGGGACTCACGTAAAAACTACTGGGCCGATTTGGCTGAAACTCAGTATATACTGAGTTTCCTATTGTATGTATATATATACATATATGTGTATGTTATATATATATATATATTCAATGCTGAGAATGTACATAGGATACTTTTTATCCCGAAAACTGGGATAGATTTATGTAAAGGTTATTCCAAAAAGTGGGATAGCTTTTTGTGATTTTCCATTTTGATCATCTTTGTCCGATTTGTCCGGTTGTCCGATTTGTCCAAATTGACCGATTTCTCCGGTTGTCCGAGTTGTCTGACTTGTCAGTTTTGTCCAAGTTGTCCGAGTTGTCAGATTTCTCCGATTTGTCCGAGTTGTCCAATTTGGATGAGACCAATCCTTTCTCAAGTTTATAGATATAAAAATTCATCTTCTATAAAAAAGCGGTAGTAACTAGATATGTTTTTACGTTAAGCTTTCACGGAAAACTACTAGGAATACTTGGAACTATTTCAACCGGCCAGATTTAAAAAAAGGAATTCCAATGTAATATTACCACTGATCGACAGCAAATTTTTATGTAATAAAATGTGCGACTTTTTTCCCCGGGAATCTTGTGGGAGTTTACCCGGAAGCGTTTTGAAGTTGTTCTGGTGCTTACAAATCAGCTTATTTCGACATGGTTTTCCCTAAAACGACAGTTTACATTATTTTTTAAATGCTGCAGTACTTTGGGTCTGGGGAATTTCAAGTCAAGTGTGGACGGAGTCGCGAGCATATCCTAGTATAAAATAAATATAATAATCATAAGAGATATTATATACTCTGATATTTACATATGCCCGTAAATTTTAGAGTGAGATATATAACTATAATAATCACGTAGGTCACGACCATGCTACATGTTGTCTATCAGCACCAGCCTGGCATCTAATTTATATAAAACTGCATGATTGAGGTATGATGGGACTTAAATTGACTGTAAAGTAAATGCACTTGACATTTTTTTTGTTACAGGTCGTTTGGCGGTAATAATGTTCAGCATATGCACAGTGGTACTCGGGATCATATTGTCTTTCGTGCCATGGTTGGATTATATTATATTTAGGGTAAGTTATTTATCATTAGCCGCGTGCAAAAGGTTTGCCGATGATCACCCCTCCCGCTTCCTACGATTTATCTATTTTAAATTCAAAATCAGAAAACAACAGAAAAAGGTTAAAAAAGCAATTAACATGTGCTGTTATTTATTATCATTTGGCTACAAAAAACACCTTTTACCTTTAAAAGTGGGTTCTAGGTGGATTTTGCTAAAGGTCAAACAGATAATAATTAAACATGATATCACTACGCTAAGTTCGTCTTTACTAATAAATTAAAATAAATAATTTTAATATGTAAAGTATATAGTACATGAAATTTACATACTCTCGATTAATGAGCCGAGACGAAGTCGAGGGTTTACCATTGTCACAAGTTTGAAACAACCAACAATCGCACGTGTCATACGACGCCTTTCAACACATTTGTGAGAAACAGGATAGGTAATAAAACATACATAAATATCAGTCGGAAAGTCGCAACAATCTTTGACGCGTCTAATATAAAAATGGTACGCATTTGCAAATGGCGGCACATGCGCGTGATGAATATTAGAACTAGATATTACAACATCTTTCGTCCCATTTTCCCTATAGTAATAAAGTGAGACAATGGATGATTAAAAGTGCTTCTAGGGAGGTTCGATTATTCAACTTATTTATTCTCGTAATGTGACTCTTTGATGGAATTCTTATATATTTTTTCGATTGTGTGATGTGTAATTTTTAACTTTCGAGCAATGTATTCTACATGCTTCGTAAATGCAATTTTTGAGCAAATTTGATGAAAAAGCATAACATTTTTATGCGTAAACTCACTTTGAGAACTTAGTGTTCGGTCTACCTATATTTTAGATTACTTTCATTTTTTGAATTCTACTTGCCTTGACCTGTTTCAGAATTTTTGAACAAAATAGTAAATAATGTTCCAGTCTGTTTAATGATTATTGTAAATTGCTTATTTTACGTGTATGTGGTGAACAATAAAGAGGTTTCTGTCTAACTAAACTCATACTTCAAAAGTTAGTGTGGACGGGATAATTGTAACGAATTTAAAAGTACCTTTTGAATTATATAAAATAGTGGTTTGTAAATATCGCTGTAATTTTTCATAATCTCCACGCGAGTATATATTATAGCATTAAAAAAAGTATCTAGTCTTTATTATAGAATAAGAATATAAGAAAATAATTCACTATAAACATGGGTTTATAGTAAATTATTTTCGATCTCCAATTTCATGTGTTGCTGGCGGCTACCATTTTTATTTATGACTAGCTGTCACGGGAGAAGTCGTCCTGCCCGGAAAAGCTTCAATCGATATGCCGACAGCAGCGCCACCTACTGGGTCCAATTGTGAACCAACTCAGAAACCTTCTCTGGCTCATGCACAACAACTTTGCTAAACATCATCACATGATCAAATGTATAGTTTACGATTCTATAAAGGACATACAGACAAACATTCATTGTTATATATAAGAAGAAGAAGATGATGATTTATTTTCACCATTTCAATACAGCATTATGCGACGGCATGCAGATTATTCATACTCCATTCATATCACTTATATCAACCCAGTACTTTCCAAAAAAATACATACAAACACAGAAAACATAATCGACAAACTCGACGTAACTGGTTTTAGCCAAAACGGCTACGGAACCTTAAATAACTAACTCCGTTGGCTCAACGACCCAAAGTGAGTCCTGGCCTCCGAAACGAGAGCACGCCATTTCCCTCTGTCCTGCGCAGTGTCCTGCCAATTGTTGGCTTGTAGTGCGGTCAGGTCAGCTTCCACTCTATCCCTCCAGCGATACTTGGGACGACCAACCGGGCGCCGACCGATTGGTCGTCCCGTCCAAGTATGCTTTCTTTACTCCCCGATCCTCTTCCATCCGCTCTACATGACCGAGCCAGCGGAGAGATTTTATCTCCCCAATGACGGAACCTTAATTTATTTTAATTGTAACAGGAACTCAGGCTGTGGAACGGTTCAATAAGTTACAGTTACTGGCAAAAACCAGGCGTAACGAGACTGACCAAAGTTTACATATTCAACGTGACAAATCCACAAGGATTTTTGGAAAACGGCGAGAAACCGAAATTAGTCGAAGTCGGACCGTTCGTTTATCGGTAAGTTTTAATATTAATATTTACATAACTAGGTTTCGCCCGCGACCTCGTCCACGTTGGATGGGTAGGTAACAAAGATCATTTGTTTTACTGAGAGAATTTAAAGTAGTGAAAATATTGCATCAGAATTAGAATTATTTTCGACCTAGTCTCTTCAAACCGCTCCCGAGAAATTCCCGGGAGATTTCCCGAATCCAAAGTACCGCCGCTTGCTGTCAGTCAATAAAAACCGCATCAAAATCGGCCTAATAGTTTTGGCGTGAATCCCGAATAAACACAAAAATTCCAAAAAACAAAACACTGCAATTTTACAGTTTTATCCCTATTAATGTTATAAATACGAATACAACTCTGTTTGTCGGTCTATCTGTCTGTCTGTTATGCTTTCACGGAAAAAGCTATTAGACCGATTTGGCTGAAATTCGGTATATATGTAATTTTAATACCGAGGGTGGACAAGGGATACTTTTAATCCCGGATAATGGGATAGATTTATGTCCAGGTTTATCCCAGAAAGTAGGATTGGTTTTGCTTCTTTCTGATTTGTAATTTTGGTTACTTTGGTCATTTCGGTCGTTTCGGTCGTTTTTGTCATTTTGGTCATTTATGTAATTTACATAGACGGGGGATAGATAAATTAAACTAGAACGGTTTTAAATACAGATGAAAGTTTGTATGAGACCAATCATTTCTTAAGTTTATACCTATATATAAAATACATTCATCGTCTATAAAAAAAATGCGATGGTAACTCGACATGTCCGTGTCCGTGAAAACTAGTATGAACTGGATGGGTTGTCCTGTAATTTCGTTTAAACGTAGTTTTAATACGGAAAATGGACATACATACTTTTATTTCAAGTACCGCGAGATGGGATAGCTTGCGATATAATGTGTAGTGAATGTTCCGGTGACAAATAGCGCACTAACATAAACATTTAGTACAATGTAACCTGTATTAACGTCTGCTCTTTACACAATGGCACGCATTAGTGGTCGAGTCGTGATGCAGCCGCGGGGTAAATTTTAGTAATATTAGAAATACATAACATTTGTTATTCATTAATGTCCGTAGTGGTCCGACTGACCTCCGATATTTATTTATATACACTTCCCCATGGCGGATAGGCGGGCTTAATACATTGGTTATCTTGTTATGTTTCATCACGACTTTTCCTCCACCATTAGCAGATGGAATTATAACAATACGCATTAGATCAGAAAACCATCTAGATGATGCATACTTTCAGGCCACTATTCGAACTTACGCCCTTTGGGTTTAGAACGTATGTGATAATCACTAAGTTACGACGGCTTAAATATATGTGCAGTGGCTAAAATGGAGACAGTTAACCGCCTTGTCATGTGACAAACTAGTGCCACTCAATCTTAAAGGCCAGATACATTTTGTAATACAGCAGGTCATCTTACACAGGGCCGAATGTTGGGCCACTAAAGTGATGACTCATCAACGTCTCCACTCAGACGATTGTGAATGTGGAGCTAGATATGTGATATTAAAATAATGGATAAGGCAAAAACTGAGTACATAAGGACATCTTCATATTGCAATTTCCAAGTTGCAATCGATTCTAATAAATTAAGAAGAATACGATTAACAAATTATTTTATTTTAACTGAAAACAATAATTCATTAACATAGACTATGCTATTCGGCATAGTACAGTATATAAAAGGTTAGAACTATATTGGCTTCCAAGTGTATAAAAATTACATTTTCTTAATTAAAATGACTAATGCCAATGATAATAATTCAATAAATACTTAAATCTAAGAAAAAGTTATTTGTTTTAGTAATACTTTAAAAAAAAACTAAAATGTATAAAATAACTTATTTCTAAAGCTATTATTATTAATATATATTATCTAAAACATCTTACAGTCGGTGCTTAGTAATTTTTATGTTGTACTTTGCACCGACTTCAAGATGTTTTAGATAATATATATATTAATAATAATAGCATTAGAAATAAGTTATTTTATACATTTAGTATTTTAGTTTTTGAAGTCGGTTTTTTTAAACGAAGTTTTTATTTTTTATACCTTTATCCGAAATATACTGTGGTCGTTCTTTACAGTATGGCATCTATCAAACTGATTTTAGTTGTTACGTGGATCAGTATTGATATAATTAAAAATAGGATCGATAGAGAAGTCACACTGCCGGGTCGATTAAAAAAAAACTATTTATTATTCAAAAATACATATATGTATATATTAAGTTTTGTTGTCTTTAAAACGTAGAAAATACAAATGTAATTAAGATTTATGTTTAAGCTTTTCTATTATACGTAAATCTCCAGGTCACGTCACTAATATTTAAAAGAAGCAATTGTTGACAGACAGAACGTTGTCATATGTCACGTTTCTAAAATAAACAAATAAATAAGCTAGTTATGGTGTTTTTATTATTTTGATGCCGTTACAAAGTTAGTTCTAGTATTTACTAGTATATGAAACTTCAAATGGGGCTCCTTAGAACGGCTCAAACATAATTTGAGATTCTCGTAACGAACTGCGGCGCGATCGGCTTCTTTTCCCAATATGGATTTCCTTTAGCCGGCTTCACTCTGAGAGATAGCAGCTAAGTCTGTCTATTTTGTTCGTCTGAAGGTTTTATAAGGATTTCGTTCTTGTCAAAAAATGGCTTCGGAACCCCAAATACAATAAATTACGTATGTGTTTGTATTTGTTTAAACACTCGATTTCACTGGTGCCGTGATATTGGGTAATTACGTTTCGCTTGACTGCCGCAATACTACGGATGTACCGTTGGCAGTCGGCTATCATTTGTACCTTGAAATTTCGTGTTTGACGATTGTTCAATCTTTTATTATTATCTTATTATTTTACTTTAATAAGTAAATCGTAAATAAGTAAATGCGTAATCGCAAGTAGGTACTTTCTTACTTTGTTGGAACACACAGTCGTTAGTCAAATCTTGAATAAATATAATATTATAATAATAACAGATATATTAGCTTCCGAAATCGTAAATGTTGTATCCCCCTCTAACTTTGAACTTTATAATTTGGTGGAAAATTCTGAAGAAAACTTCCAATTTGTCCAATTTCCCTCAACAATATTTTCTAAATTAATATTATATTATAATATTATTCATATATTTTAAATTTTTTGATATGAGACACATTTTAACAGGCATATTTTTCGATGAAATTATTTTATCACGACACTACAAAAACTTGTTTGTTTGCAAATTTGCATTTACATTAAAACAATACTTAAATCTAAACATACTAATATAACACCTAATACTATATATTACACAAATAATAACATGGGTCTCAGATTACCGTCAGTTGGGCACGTTTCCAAAACGCTGCCCGCATGGCCACGTTGGATGGCAGCCTTTATGGGTTGTAGCTCCTGGTCAAATGAAACTTTTCTGTCAAACTTGTGAAAAGGTGACGATAATTATTAGACGGAGTCATTACATGAAAGCCACAAATATACTATATAGTTGTCTGAAATTTAGGTATTACACATTAAATTTAAAAAAAATGTAATTCTTATTACTTGAACCAGGCAAACAGTCATGATATTGAACAGAAATAAAGATAAGAAAAGAATTTTTATTGTCACCAAAAATATAACAAATTTTGCCTTAAAATTAAGACTGGATACTAATAAAGTCAAAATCAATAATAATAAATGTTTATGTTTTTTTTTGTTACAGAGAAGATATGGAGAAGGTGAATATAAAATTCCACGAAAATGATACAGTGACGTATCAGCACAACAAAATACTAAGATTCGTGCCTGAAATGTCAGTGGACAAGAACCAGAAACTAGTCGTTCCCAACATCCCCTTATTGGTTAGTAAAACTATGAAGACTAACAACTGTGCCCGCATCATCATTCGCTCTGGATTGTTACTTATCTTTATGTTTATGTAATTTACACAATACAATTATAGCATATGTATTATTCTGATGTACAAGCAACATATTATCTGTAAAGTTTCATCAAATCCCGTTTATTAGTTTTTAGGTGAAAGAGTAACAAATATTCATCCTCGCAAATATTCTCGTTTCAGTATAATATTTTAGCTGTAGTTTACTTCCAAAATCTGGCAAATAGACGCACAGCCCATCTGGGGGAGACTGTTAACTGCCGCCCATGGACGTTTACAACACCAGGCGGGTCGTCAACGCGTTGCAGGACTCAAAGAGATTTTATAACACCCTTCTCAATCAGATGATCCATGTCGTAGTCCCGAGGGAAGTGGTACCCGATCAAACAGTTCCTCGGAACACTTCCAATAGGAGAGCGGACAATCAAATCAATAAATATGATACTGTTTCCAAATTTACGAAATATAGTAGCCTCGTACATTTGGTACGACCGTACCTACTTATAACGTCATAAATAGATACAAGTAAAGGAAGACAAGAAGCGCAATTATTATTGTTTATAATATGATTATATTATATTCTTAATATTAATTTATTTATAATTTAGTTTATAATAAGGTATTTAGTTAAGTTAATCTCATATATATATATATATATATATATATATATATATAATATATATCTATTTTATTGTTATATAAATATGATAATGATAGAATTATCTATGTTCTAAATTCGCTTATTTAAATAATTTATTTCTAAAATTTATAATATACACATGACATTTTAATTGGCACCATGTTCATAATTAAAACTATTTCTATTATGATATATAAAAAGTCAGATTTTATTTTAGTATCTGTTCTTTTATTTACACTACAAACAACACAACTTTTAACGGATCAATTATACCTTTTAATAATAGGGTAAAAAACCTTGATGTTTTATTTGACAGTGAGTCTTGGCGACCTCATATCACCGAATTAAGTGAGCGACTATTTCTCTCGTCCAAGTCACTTGGAATGTTGATGAACTTCTTGCCCACTGCTAAAATTAAGCTAGCAGAGTCCCTATTACTTCCTATCGTTTATTATGCTGACGCCAGCTATCTAAATGTAATCAAGAACAACTTAATAAACTTGAGCGCCATCAAAATTTCTAAAAAGGTACATATTTGGTCTACGCAAATATGACCACGGCTCTAAATGAAAACCTTAAGTGGTGCCAATTCGATTTCACCGGAATACTCATATAATTTCTTCTCTCTATAGCATTTTATTTATTCCAAGTACTTCTGAATTCCTTTCTTGCTCTCAAAATTTACACAATTGCACTAAACTTAGATTGAACACCCCTGCGCATAATTCAACTTTCTACAACAATTCTTTTACCGTCAAGGCTATAATACAGCTTTGGATCGCGGTGCCTGTTACTATCAGACAAGAAAAATCGCTACCGACATTTAAAATTTAAAACAATGACCACAAAATATTACCTGTCGTTGAAATATGAAGATACTTAAACGTATATATATATTCTTTATTGTCCACAAAAAGTTACATACAAAATTATACAAAAGTGGTGACGTACATAGGCGAGCTTAACCCTAAAAAAACATGAATCTAGCGAGAAGGGGAGACGCAAAAGGCAAGGTTGTGTACACTAAGATATTTTGCGATTAAACTATATAATAAATAATATAAACAGATTAGCAAAAATTAATTATATACAAGATACAGTTACATATATAATGTAAAATATAAATAAGGACTGCTCTCCGATAAACCAGCTCGGATTGTATGTGGCAGGGCGTTCAATAGTCTAACTACGTGCACATATTTATTATTCATCTATAAACTATTTATACTTTGTATAAATATGTATTTATGTGGTATGTATATTAAGTATATATCTTCTAGAGTTTGAGTTACTAGAGTTTAGGTTAACTTCTGGTGCGTACCTCTTGTTTAAAAAGCAGGCGTTATTACAGGTTACATTGTACAAAATTTTTATGTTGGTGCTATTCGCCTCCGAAAGATTTATTTAATTTAATATCGCAAACTATCCCACCTCCCGGCATTTAAATTAAAAGTATTTGTGTCCATTTTCGGTGTTAAACAATAAAACAGCTACTACTAGGAATATTGGATCGGTTATCCAGCATTCCTAGTAGTTTTTCCGTTGAAGCTTACATCATATCGATTTTTTTATAGACGATGAATCTTTATATCTATAAACTTGAGAAATGATTGGTCTCATACAAACTTTCATCCTCTATTTCAAACAGTTTTAGTTTTATTTATCTTTCTGCTGTTTGTAAACTACATAAATGACAAAGATGACAAAAACGACCTAAATGACCGAAACGACCAAAATAACGAAAATGCCAAATCACAAAAAAACAAAACATCCAGTAAGATTTCCCAGAGATTATTCTGGGATAACCTTTGCATAATTCTATCCCGGATAACGATTACACGTATACGAAATTTCAACCAAATCGGTCCAATAGTTTTTTTCCGTAAAAACATTACAAAAAGAGAGACAAATATATTTTTGTCCCGGTAACTATCCGGTATCCTAGGTTCATCGTCGAAATCGAATATATATACTTATATATTGAGTTCAGCCAAATCGGTCCAGCAGTTTTTCCGTAAAAGCTTAACAGACAGAGTTCCTTTCGCATTTAAAATATTAATCGAGATTTAGTATATTTAATGTCTGTAATTATAACATTTGTGTGTTAATTACTAAAATTAAGTAGTCGTATATAGTAGTTTGCATATACCACCATTATCATGTCAATTCATTTCTGGGATTGTCTGGAAGAGATCGCCTTTTAGCTATAAAACCGCCCTTTGTGCATAATTAGTAATAGTCTGTAACTTAATTTTTATAATGGTGTAGGCAATAAAGTGTCACCTATCTATCTATGTGTCCGCATTCTTACTGTACGGTACTGTAACGGTAGAATACGCGGAGAGACCCAGTCTTCAGGTTTTCTTCATAGGCTAAGCGATTCAAAACCATCTATTATTATCCCCGCAAATTGCTATTGCGCCTGGCCGCCATTTTGGTGACGTAACCGTAGCCGAACACTCAGTACTCTTAGCATCACTGGCCGGCGAGTACGCGTACGTATCGAGTTTCAGATGACGTCAAGTGAATGTTAATTTGTCAAGATTCCAGCGCATTAGCAATTTGCGGGGATAATAATATGTGTTCGTCAAGTATACAAACGGCGCGATACTAGATGAAGTTGAGGAGGTTGGACTGATAGACAGGTGCCCCGGTCCATTATTATGATCAGTACTCCATTTAGCCTGCCTGAGTAGCGCTTGGTAGTATGCAAGTCGTTGTCGTGAGATACCTCTTGGAGTAATTGAGAAGACCCGGACCCAGAGTTGCGCGACTGTCCTTGCTTTCCTCTATGATAAAGTCCATGTTCTTAGTGATCAGCGTATTTTGTTCCAGACAGTCACTTCATTCTCACCGAATCTGGCCGGTTGGCTATTCCACATTCTGGTTTCCGGTCTGGCGATGACGTACAAGGAAAGAGCTAAGCCCTTCGTCCAAGTCACTGCTGAGGAATTGGTTTTTGGGTAAGTCTACTTCTTCCAAAACCGTGGGTACTATTTAGGGTCCTGTAGCCATTTCGTTAAAAACGGAACCTTCATGAAAGCGTCATGTACATATCACAGTTATAGACATATATTACACGAAGATGTATTCCATATTATGCCGTTTCACCGTTTCACGATAATGCAACAAGTGAAACTGCAAAAAATACTAAACAATAGTTAAACTGTTTGTGTCGCTCTATCCTTTAAATTCTTAGGTGAATAATTCTGGAAAAAGAATAACAATTAAAATACAAAAAATACTTCAATAGAAAATTTATTTCAAAATGTTATTTACTCAGTTTAAAATAAAATAAATAACATATTTACAAATAAAAAATGGAATCCAAATCACTATCGGTAAAGGAAATTGGCTCGAAGAAGATCCTTCGAATTTAAGGCTTTGATATAATGGTTAGTTGCCATTTAATGCTGTTAATAATGTACGTTTCTCATTTCTATGAAACCCTTCATAATTTTTGGACTGCGCGAAGTTTATGATACATATTTATCCACAGGTACAACGACCCGCTGGTCACTCTTGCGCATTATTTTTACCCCAAAGGGAAAAGGCCGAACAGTCAGATGGGGCTATTACTAGCTGTAAGTATTGGCTATTTTATTTATTAATTGCTGGCTTGTAATTAACTATTGTAACGCGGAGGTTTCATTCATCAGCGCCAACCACTACCAACATTTACGAATATATAATGTATATGTCAAAAAAAGACAGACTTATGTCTGCTATATTATAAGTCGTTTTCTGATAACTAAATAAATACAAGTTTATCTTTAACATCCATTACAATATCTTGTGGTAGCTTAGAATATATAAACGACTATACTATTTTGATTTATAAACGATTAACAGTTCACCTAGTTTTATATTTTTTAGGGTTCTGTAACAAAATAAGAAGAATATAGTCTTTAGATTTATCAAGATGTTTGGCCGACTTTGTATGTCACAGACGTTGTTCGATATTCCTGGGTCTATATAAATGTAATTTAGCTGAGAGATGTAGTTCAATAAGATGCTATACGGTGCAATAAATCGCGAAGCAACTAAAACTTAGGGGTGGTCCAAATGTAATTGAGTGTTGAGATTTCACTGTAGGCACATATACTGCGCGCTAATGCAATTGGCACAAAAATTCAGTATTTTTCGTTGAGAGATCGGGAATGACAAAACTTTTCTTATACAGTACTAGCTGAACCCGGCAGATGTTGTCTTGCCCTTAAAAAATAAAAATATAGAAACCCATTGCAGCGCCATCAACCGGGACCAATTTTAATCTGAACCATTCTCGAATCTACTTTAAAGACACAAAAAAAATTATCAAAATCGGTCCCACTGTTGAAGAGGTGTTTAGCGGCGCCACCTACCGGGTCCAATCGTGAATCTAAACCATTCGCTTAATATATATAGACTACATTTCATTGAGGTACATAAACAGCAAAAGATAATATCACTTATTTATAAAATATCGATGATATTTATATATTTTCATTATTGTAATCAATGTTTTTTTACGCCGATTCTTTTGGCGCGCACCTTATTCATGTAGGGTAAATCGGCCTTAGAAAAAACATGACAACGTTCTTCCCGTTAACGTTCCCTCTAACTTTTAAACTAAAGAATGGAAAAAGCTAATAACAAAAATTGGACCTTGTAAATCTTTAAAAATACCTTTAAGAAAAATGGTTTGAACATCATATTGTCATATAGTTTTTTAATTATGGGGTATTTTTGATTATTTTTTGTAATTGTTCTTTAGACATATGAAGAAAATAATGGACGTTTGTCACCTCTACGGAACCTTTCGTAGTTCGTACTACAACACACTTACCCAATTCTATTTTTAATTTATTTAATTAATTTTAGTTATAATTTTAAGTGTTATCCAATTTTATTTATTGCATGAGTTCAGCAGACAGGCCCACCAGATGGAAAGCGGTTACCATCCCCTATGGATATTTGTAATACTAAAGGTCCTATCAATGTGTTGCCACTCTTTAAAGGAAGTCTGGAACCTGGCCACTAATGCCGCAACACAACTCAAAGTTGTCACTGCGTGATAGTCTAGACTAGGAGCAGTAGCCATCCAGGCTGAGACGGGCAAATATGCTACCGCCTAGCTGTAGGTAGTTTTGTCGCCTCTTACGACAGGCCGCATGGCCGCAGGAAATTGTATTTTTCTCCGTTCCGGCACGGTTGAAAATATAAACACTATAAATATTTAAACATAACTAGATACTTGATGAGAGAATATGTATATTGTTTCTTTCAGAGGAACGGAACATTGGATGAGGTGTCCACGATATACGCTGGACAAACCATGAACAGATTTGGCTATTTGGACAAAATCAACGGTTTGGACCATCTACCGCATTGGAATGAGAGACCTTGCAATAATATTAGGTAAATATACAACTAATTATAAAAGCCGTAATTGCTTAGTAGTCAACGCACTCCCGTTCTAAATTCAAATGACGCGGGTTCGAATACTGACCGGAAAGTATGCACCTCTCAGGCAGTTTTCTGACCAAATATGCACGTTGTTACAATACTACGCGCTCAAACTGCACATCGACATAATATATCAAACACGCCTTGAACAAGCGCGGCGGGTATACTGTCTCTCCTATAAATGGGAGAGTCTAGCTCAGCAATAGGAATTTTCTGAGCTTTTTATTTTATTTTTATTGGAGGAGGTCAGCATACAGGCAGACGGCCTACTTGATGGAAAGCGGTTACCATCGCCTATGGAAATTTGCAACACCAAAGGTACTACAAATGCGCTGCTGCCCTCTTAAGGGAGACTGGAATCTGGTCACTAATTCCGGAACACAACTCAAGGTTGTCGGCGACATGGTTTAGACCAGGGGCGGTAGCCTTCCAGTTGGGCAAATGCCCTACCACCTGACTGTGGGTTGTTTTGTCGCCACTTACGACAGGCCTCCGGGCCGCAGAAAATTGTATTCTTTCTCCGTTCCTGCACGGATAAGCTGTTATTATTAATATATTAAATTCTACATTCAATCCCTTAAAACTAAATAGAATACTCTGCTAAGGTCACCGTTTTCTATGGATAAGATGCCAGAAGTTTGCCTGCGTTACTTCGTAAAATCGCCATGCTGACCTGTTGTCCGATGTATGCACCAACCCTTTGACTACACGAAGAGTCGTTTTGATAGCTCCCATGGGGTCCTGAGGCCATGAGTTTATTTTTAAAGAGGCCATGAGCCTGTTCCAAACGTGGCTTACGGTCAGTACGCCAAGGTTTAAACATCTCAACTGCAAGCAGTACAAATAAACAATTAAGTAAATACCTATTACAACTATAATATTGAATCTAAATCCATATCTATGCAAATTGTCTGTCGAAATAATAAACTTAGAATCGTTAGAATGTTTTTAGAGTTATGTAATTGATTTTTCGCAAATTATAGTGTTTGTATTTTTTATTAAACATACAATGGAAGACTAATAAATAATACTTCAGAAGCTTTATGTATTTAGATTTATATTTATGATTATTATTATTTTTGTTTCATACCAAATGACTCACAGTTTTTCAATAGATTGGATAGTGATTAAATGTATTTAATTTGTTTAAATTAATTATTATCTTTGTTCTTTTTTCTGAAGTATCCATTTTTTTGTTAAGATTATATTATTTTGGACTTAGTTGAAATTTACTGTTGAATACTTTTTAGTTTCAAAAATAGACCTATATTGGTGTACTGTGTATATTATAGTACATATAGTATATAGTTTTAGTATAGGAGGGAAGAGTAAAATGTAAGAAATATCAAACCCAACGAGCGCTGTAATAACACTAATTTGATTATCCGAAAATATCCAAATATAAATGTGTTGTAATTAAGCATTTGGCCGGAGTTATTTATTTATAAATTGAAGACCATTGTACATACGTTCGTACGTACATACAATTATTACAGGCGCTATAAGTCTTTTTTACCTGGGTTTTAATGCACAAAAACACCACTAGAGTTTCAACCAAAATTTTCAATTCCAAAATTTTTTTAAAGAAACTTATCAAGACTAAGAACCTCCTCCTTCACAACATTCTGTTAATGAACGCATTCAAAACTTTTCAAATTTAAAAGTTTTTATTCAATCTAAGTTCCATCGGAGAACATTTTTGATCATACTGTAAAAGTTAAAAATTATAGCCCCGCAAATCAGGAAGCGGTCTACTACACAGTTCTTAGACTTTACTATTCATTCACTTGCCTTATCATCGATTGAATTTTGACATTACTTATATTCTTACACGTTGACAAAGTGAATGCACACCTGCAGATTATTACCTTTCCCGCATTTGGACTAGTTTTGTTTACCTTGTGTATAAAATGTGTAATTAGAAAAACATCCTATTGTTATTGTACTCGTTTATGGCCGCAGGTGTGCAGATTACGTTTTCTTGCAAAATTCAGTCCACACGGTCGAGTGTTGAATTGTATAGTTTAGTATAAAACAATGCCCGAAAGGAGGGGTGAGGCAGTCAAGTGAGAATTATGATACGAGCAAGACGTACATTCGATAAGCTATATAGTGACGGACTTTGCGCATGTTACTGAATTGTACAGTTTGTACTGGTTGCGTCCAGTTATATTTGTACCTGTGTTATGCTTGTATGTATAGTTCTAATAAATTCTGTAGTAATTCCAACGGCATTTTAATTCGTGTCCTGTAGGACGTAACATTACTAAAACCCTTTTTAGTACTCTGTTATAAATATTGTTACGTATAAAATAGAATAGAATGGAACGGAGTGGATTAGAACACAATATAGTATTTTGATAAGACAACCCGCGATCATATTGATAACAGCGATTTCTTCAGACTACCCTCTGGAAACAATTTTATTGTAAAAAATATTCTAGTGTCCGGTGCGGCGTACGCAATATAGCTCAAAATACCTATTTATTTCACAGTTTAACATTACATGAATTTATGACATAATTTATAGTAAGGAGAAGCGTCTACCTGTTTTAGAGTTTTTTGGTAAATAAATTAATTAAATAACAACATGAGTCGTTGCCACCAATTAGAGTCAATTTGTTATAATTCACACTTAACTGTTTTAAGATCCGTTTAAGGAATTATTTTTTTAATACTGTCAATACACAAAGCAATATTTGTTTATTTAATCAATTCATTCAGTCATTTTAATTCAAGGATAATTTACATTAGTCAAGTAGTGAATTCACTTGTGAAACTGGCGAGATAAATATTATAGTTAGACAAATCTAGATCTGTCTAACTATAATATTTAACCGGCAAATGATAATAAGGGGATTTAATAAGTTGGCCTCTGTGGTTGGGCGGGCTAACCCTTTGCCCGGCTTACCTCACTGCAATGCAGAGGTTATTTTCTATGGTCCGGTTGTCTGGGATCGGCCCGAGAATAGTCCGTTGTATATAACCCATAACACAAGCGTAACTTGTTTAATTTTGGGATATACAAGATGAGTGATTGTCTGCCGATTAGAAATCTAAAACTCCAGTTTCGCACTTCTTAACTAATACTGGCTACCACCTCTGATCTAGAGTATGCAATAACAACCTTGAGTTGTATTCCGCCATCAATGGCCTAATCCAATTCTGCTATTATAATATATTCAGAATGGTTGACCATTCCAATGTCATAATGACTGTTTAAGAAAACAACATGTTGTACCTAAATTGAGCTGATAGCACGCTTCTGCTGCATTACTCCATAATATAATACTATAAGATATAATACTGTGAAAATAACGAAAGTATAACAGAATGCAAAAGCAGACAGCCTGTCGGCGCCCTTTAGAAATGCAAATCTGAGGCGCTTTTGTGGGTTACATTTTTCTATGAACACTTTCGTGTTCTGGAAAAAAATCTAGAACACACGTTAAGTAGATTGAATAAAGAACTAGAATTAGAAGAAATAACTTGAATATGAATAATTGAATGATTTTTTTCGTTGATTTCAGGGCATCTGAAGGTTCTTTCTTTCCACCTCGAGCTGTCACAAACGAAGACATAGTGCAAATTTATGATAAAGATCTATGCAGGATACTGCCTCTACAATATCGGAAGGATGTATATAAAGATGGTATGTATTCAATGTGTGTATATACATATATATAGCATGTAAGAAAATAAAAATCGACTAGTACAAAATGTACGCTTGTAAGAATGCTTCGATATTATTTCTTAGGTCATGGTCTGTCAAAGTTGCTGAAAGCGGCAACTAGCGTCTATCCTTGTTTGACGTCGCTTTCAACGTCAGTTTGACGTTATGCTATATTAGTTATATCACTTTCAAATTCAGTCAAATAATGTATAAAAGGGCGTCAGTTTCTTTGTCAGTATTTTTTGTAAGAATCCTTTGACAGATTTCTCGATTTTAAAAATGGTGTGTCTGCGCTGTAATGACTTATATATTTATAGCATGGACTACGTTCACAGCGAACGGAGTTTTTGGCGGGAACGAAAGGAGACGCTGTGCTGTGCAATTTTTTTTTTTTTTAATGTGTAAAATTACTCTAAAATGAACAATAGTTGTAGGATATTGATAGTTTTTGAGTAGTAGTTATGTGTTTTGTAAGAAATGTGAACTGTTTAGTCAAATGTGGCCTTTTGAGTTGTCACAAGAACTCCGTTGAATCGCACTAGCTGATTACCTACAATTCAGCTGTGCTACACATAGGCTTAAGAAAATGAAGAAACTATATTGTAAACTAAGATCTTGCTTAAAGGCCTAGCTGCCAAGCCATAAACCTAAATAAAATCACAGCGAACGTGCGCCACGATAGTGTCTGAAAGATAGTAGACAAAAGTTGAAATTTTCAACACAGACACAATTCTTCGATAAAATGTCCTATTATTATTATTATTATCACCCATACTATTATTTTAAACTCATAAACTATTCATGTTTTCAAGATAAAACTTTTTAACAAGACTCATCCTTCAACTGCCCTCTAAAAATATATTTCATTTCTTATAACGTATTTTTAGGCATCCTCGCGGGGCTGTACACTCCACCAAATTCGACCTTCGAATGCGCTGATAAGAACCCTGACAACAAATGCTACTGCAGAGGAGAGAAGTGTCCACCAAGAGGCTTGCAGAACATCAGTCCGTGTCAATACAGTAAGTTACCCTTTAACTCTATAAGTTAACCCACGCAAGTTTACCCACAATGTAGTATAGCTGCGGGAGCGTGAATGCCCGCGCCTGCTCCGCTCCCGCCAAAGGAGGATGCGGTGCGCCGCAGTGTGTCCGCCCAACGAAAACTGCCAAAATCAACTGTTTACACGTTGAATACTATTCCGGGACTTTGGTGCCTGACAGCCTGCATAAAGTCACCGTTTTTCCATTCTTATGTATCATGGATATAAATAAATGAATTATATTTATTTACTAGCATTTGCCCGCGAAATTTTCCACGTTGGACAAACGTTGAACAAAGATTACAGTTATTTTGCTAAATATAAAATCAAAGGTTATTTTCAGCAGGGTAATGGGGTTTTATTATGAAAATACATGAAGCCCGAAAATAATTAATGTTACAAAAGGCATACATTGATTTTAATTTCTTCTGCTTTGCCGTAGATCTGGCATAAACGAAGGAACTTTAGTGGGTATCCCCCCGACTCGGTTGCTCATAGCAAATATCATAAGGTGCTATTACTAGCCCAACGTGGCGAATCCTACATGCCCCTACCACACTCTCCCGCGGTCGTACGCCTAGTTAAAAAGCCTAAGCTAGTTAAAGCCTAGTTAGTTGTATTGTTTGTGCCCATTTAATTATTTTTTTCTAGATGCTCCTGTCTACTTGTCATTCCCTCATTTCTACGATGGGGACCCCAATTTATTGGACAAAGTCGAAGGTTTAACGCCGAAAAAAGAAAAACATGAGACTTACTTCATGATTCAACCGGTGAGTTGCATACCATCTAGCGTTGAATAGTTGCACTTCTTATGGCTAACTGCCGAATAAAAATAAATTTCAATATTTATATTTACTCTTAATATACCTATTTAATTTAATTTTGTTTGACGTCAGCTTTTTTTACCCCAATAATGAAATAAATTAAATTTTAATTTAATATTGTATTCGATTCAACTGGTTAATTTAGCGTCAACTAGAGTTGAGTAGAAGTACTTTTTATGGCTGAAGTGACCCATTAGGATTTCATTTAAAAATCCTTTATATCAAATTACTTCATCTCTATGAATATTATTAAACAATAGCCATTTTACTCAAACACTACTATGTTTACGTGAATGAAATTTAGGGCGGCGACTATTCAAGCAAATGACATACAGAAGATACATTTTTGGGTTCATATGTGTGTTTGGGATATCTTTAGACAAGTTTGGAAAATCATAAAGATTATAATTTGACTTTGTTTATTTTATTTTTTTGATAAATTACTTTATTAATTTATCATTTAATACAATCGGTGGCAACATACTTGCTTCCAAAGCCGTGAAAATTGTATTTTCTAACTTTTGATGTATAAAGTGAAAAATGTAAAAAGTCAATGTGATAAGGTTTAAAAAACACTTTCAACGAAAATTTCCTATGTCTTATGGCGGTAATCGCGTTATTTATGTATATTATCATTTTTCAAATAACAGCCGTTTCCTCAAACCCAAATGTCCATTTCTGACCTCGACACCATACCTATATTTATGTTATTATATTCTTCCATAGAAATTAGGCGTCCCTGTGGAGGGATGGGTACGCGTGCAGCTTAACATGAAGGTCGACAGAGCTCCTAACATAAGGATCAACAACATCAACAATTTCCCAGACATGATGTTCCCGGTGATGTGGCTTGAGGAGGTAAGGCTTGGTGACTTAATTTTCAATGTATCATCATAGAAAGATATAAGAATGATTATCGGCCCAATAAATAAACGTAACTTTTCTAAACAGCTTTTGAATTCTAGATGGTGTTACAGGTAATTATTTTCTTACTTATACCGTTCAAAAATATCAATTATTTTTTTGCAAGAAATGGAGGGATCGGACGCGTTCCGTTAGTAGCTTACAACGCCCAAAATGCGCCATCTGTCGTTCCACATGGCGACCACGGTCGTTATGGTCGTGGCGAAAACGTCACTAATGACGTCATCATTTTCGATCATACAGCGATCACAACGACGCATGTCAAGAGGTGTGTCGAAGTGGCCGTTGACCACAGAGCATTAATTCTCTCTGTCGATTTTGAAAGCAATGACATTTGTGTATTTCGTCGTTAATGACATCAACGCTCCATAATGCGTTCCACTAGAGTTTATTATGATTGAAACGCCTGCAAACAAGTGGAACGGGAAATCGTGGTCGTGAACAAGGTCGTTGTGAGTCTCTTGTGGAACGTAGCCATAAAATACGGTAAAAGCATGGAAGAAATATACTAGGAATAAAAATGTCCCAGTAAAAAACTTCTTAAATCCTACCTTTCTAGAGGGCGCCACAAGCTCTTCTCTTGCGTTTTGATATAGAAAAACATAACTAGACTTTCAATCAACATTTTATTATTAAAAACTCCTATTTATTACAATTAACCATCTGATTCAAAAATTCTACTGACTCAAAAAAAAATATTTTTCTAATTACTTGAATTAATAATACAAAATAGTTTAAATACATAACAGAATATTTATTGATAATTGATTGATTTGACTAAATTAAAACGTGAGAGAAGAAAGTCTTGTAATGCCCTCCAGAAATGTAGATGTAAGGGCTTTTTCAAGGTTATTTAAGGGTATATAGCCATTCTGGCAAACACGGAACCCTTGTGTATTGTCATGTCCGGCAATGCGTCTGATGTGTTTGTGTGATATCACAGTCTCACGGTTATTTTTCTCGGAAACCACTACGTCAACATGGAAGAAAATTCCCAAAATTAAGTAAAGATTAGGGATGCTCATTGTTCTTGTAACTAAATCAATCCTTTTGTTTTCATTGTACAAAGTGCATAGTCGTGTGTAGTATCGTTATCGTAAAAAACAGTCTTTCTTTTATTACTTTTTATTAAAGTCAGTAGATAGAGCGGTATTATGTCTCAAAAACATAAAAAATGTTTCCTTACCTTTTAAGTACCAAGTGAGAGTTGTGAATAAGATCCTTGTCCATCCAAAGGTTGCCTGGAAGAGATTGCTTTAAGCAATAAGGCCACACATTGTTGTACCTTCAAATTTTAAGATCTGAAAATGCGTAACTGTTTTAAAATTGCTGTAAAATAAAGAGTATTGTTTCTGTTGTTGAGAAATTGTGTAAAATAACAAAATAGGCAGAGCAATAACGTAAAACTAAAAAAACTTTAAGAATAATTGTTTTGTACAATGTCAGTAAAATTGTTTTTGAGATATCGATTAAAGTCTGTTTTAAATAGGAACATAATTAAATATATTTTATGTAACTAAAACCAAAATTAATTTCGTAGAAAATTTACAGTGACGTTACAAGTTCTCCATATATTCAATGTACTCTGTGTTACAAGTTTTGTAGATGTGTCAAATATACCGTTCTATTTGAAATAGAATTTAAATGCTTTCTTATTCCGTAACATAATCATGAAACAGGACGTGGCCGTTTTCTATAAATCCGTCATTGTGTATGGTTTGCCAAGAACTTGCCTAATTTTTAATTAATGCGCGATGGTCTTTTGAGTATTCTTTTTTCAAGGTATAATCTAGATTTATCTCTTTTTCAGGGTATTGGAGATCTAACAACACCAATATGGCGCTGGATGTACTTAGCTACCACAGTAGGACCAATCGCTGCACCAATTATCAACTACACCCTGATCTTCATTGGACTGTTTACACTAACAATCGTATTCCTAAGAGCATACAAGAGCCTTGTTATCGGTAAAAATTCAATAGAAATCATCGAAATCGGTAGGGAAACTTTAAGACGAAGTTCTACCATTATAATTAACGGATCGCAAAAGGTTTTGTCTCCTAACTCATGCTATCAACCCTTAAGCCAAAACGATAAGTCCGATAAATTCGACAGATTGGATAAAACTCATGAGTTAGAATATATTAGATCTGACCTAAATAGAAGTATAGACGAATTAAAACGTATGTCAAAGCCTGATTTTGTTAAGAGCTCCTTTAGCGGTGAAAGAGAGACTTTGATTCGGTCGGATAATGCTTTTATATTAGCCGAACATGGCAAAAGTTAATAGATAAAATAGCGGCGCGCTTTTAAGTTACGCTTATATTTGTATTAAAGGTAATTATGGGCAGACAAACATGTATGTTAGGATTGACGTTATTTATGAGCTCAATGCCGAAGTCTTTAGAGGACAGCTAAATTATTTTTGAGACTTATAATTATTAAACTTATTGCCGCGGCCAACTTATTGCCAAAATCTAAAACCTATAATCAATGTAGTCACTAAAATATGTTGTCACAAACTAAAATGATTATTTTTGTGGCGACCAACCTATTATCGCAACCAACCTATTACCATAGACTGTAATTACTCTGGCGATATTTTAACGTATCAAAATCAGATAGGCTAAATAAACAGATGAACGACTCTAAAATCAGATCGAGTATTTATACAAAACTGTTGCTGTAACTGAAATCTGTACAGAAGATTATTGTCATTGAAAGAGTATTGCCATTAATAAAGAGAACTGCGGGATTATATTCCAACTTCAAAATGCCTGAAAATCATATCGAAATCAGACCTGTCATTTTAAGTAAGGCCGTAAAACATGTACATGAGCGCCACAAGCAAGAGCTGCACGTCACGGATATAAATACGCTACTATAGATAATACACTATATATTACGCTACGGTGGTTGTATAGGCATACTGAATGACAGCGTCGGAATTCTCGCATCTGCAGTAGCCTTCATTCACGACAGTAGACATTATTTTGTTTGCGCTTGTACCGTCATGTTTTACGGAGAGCGACTAATTAAATAAGTTACATGATGAGGATGATGGCGATCAAATAAAGACATGGATGTATAAAGAGAATAGAATACAACTATAAACTGTGTGTACGTACATCCGTAACTCCTTCATCGCTTTCTATTTCTAAAACCAAACATAAATAAAGTTGTTTTAAAGTTTAATATAATTTTATGTTACACCTTCATTGGACGTAAGAAATAAAAAATCCTAACAATGTTACATACCTTCTTCACCTACTTCATATACTCAAATATTGTGGAAATTTAATTGAAAAATTCCCGAACATCATACGATACGGGAGCGAAATTAGAAAACGGGTACTATATAGTACCTATGCGTAACTAATAATATGAAATTTGTAAGTACTTAACTGACGCTTTGGTGAATGGTTAATTATATATAATTGATACGACAAGCATTAATGCTGCGATAGGCTCAAAACATATCATTCTAAGTATCTGTCGCACTCAGAATCACCTCTGTCAATTATACTTAAGCAGTTAATTTATAATTTCACGCCAATTACTATGGAAAAAGAATAATTTATGACACGAAATATAATTATTGAATTTTAAATGCTCTTTAATTCTGTCGTCTTTTAAGCCTTCTGAGTGCAGTAATAAATGTTATAAATATTCTCGAATGGCGATTAAAAAATCGCTCAAAACTTGCTCAAATTTCATACTCTTTTAAAGTGATGTAACGAATGTCTGTTCTTATTCGTCTGCGAAGAAATGCGGATGTGAATATCTAATATATAAATCAATACATCAACACATTTTGCGAATGGTTTCAGGTATGGATATCCGTTACATCGCTATTATATTCTAAGGAAAGTGCCTTAGTTAATGAATTTAGCTCATTTTAAAGCTTTAATGTTCTAAGACTTCTTAATTTTATGTGACGGAATTATCACGTAACATAAATTATTTCTTCACATAAAATTGTAACTTACAAGACTCTTCCATAACTCTTGTTCAAATTTTATAAGAAACATTAATACAAAATAGCTATGCCCGGTACTTGATTCGCTACACTCAGACTTTGTTTTATGTATTCTGCAATATATTCATGTTGAACATACTAGATTTTTTTTAAAAATGATCCCATTACTTCCCATCTCTAATCATGTCAAAATAAGTTGTAGTGCGATCAACAATTATTTTTGTTTATTTAATTGCTTAATATCGATTTTCATGTTCAAAAAGCGCCATCTAGTTTTCTTTCATTGTTATTATAGATTGGATTTGCTCGATAATAAATTGACAATTACTCTTTCGACCGTCATACAAAATGACGCTGTCTTCTTGATTTTCTACAAGTATACTTGCCTTATTACATCATAATTCTCTCAGGTGAACAGTGAACAGTTTATTCATTAATTATTATTCAAAAAGTAATCAAAATCATGTTTTAAAAGCAACATGATAGCAATGCATTTAAATGCACTTTTTTATATTACATTGTTTATTTGTTACATAAAAGTCAATGAAATAAAAAATCAGAATAGGGGTTGTGGAAGGAACTTATTTTTTATACTTAATATGTATTAGCCAAAATACATTCCAATTACTACATTATAAGGAGAAAGGGTCTGTAAGGATTTTTATAAGGTATTTTAGTTATAAACTTTGTAAATAATATTTTATAAGATTTAAAATATTTCTGATGTATTTTTATATAAATGAATTGTTTGTTTATAATGAAATAAAATAATTAATCTTAAAATGACTTTTTCCCTAATTACTCAGATAACGCTAGTCATTAAGTCATGGAAGCTTAATGGCTAAAGTAAAAGCGTCTCATTCTAATGAATGACGAGGATTGAAATCCTAGGCGATAAGAAGCATAAATGTTTTTTATTGGGCGCAAACGCCCACAACGTCAACGAACAGAGCAAACTCTGTTCGTTGACCTTTTACGATATTTTTATTGATATAAGCGCCATCTAGTGCCAGTAACATAAAACTCGTAAATATCTCGTGCTGATTAAAATTCAACAGATAGCACTCTACAATACTATACAATAAAAATATGAAATATGTACTTCATTCACCTCGCCTTCAGATCATATTAACTGTTAAATATTCCAACTTACACAGTTATAAACGGTCCTTGCAGAGTTGACTAGAGTCGATTTTTGAACTATTACTTATGCTTATCGCTCGCTGGACACTTTTTAAGTTTGGTTTTCCCATAATTAAGAGTGTTCCACATAATTCTATCTTAGTATATATAGTATATAATAATAAAACACAAAACTGCCTAGAAATTATTTTATTTGACTAGCAAAAATTATGCCGTATGTACGTATTATCGTTGGAAACAATCGCTTACAATACTAAGTCAAGCGCAGTTTTTAGCATTTAATCACTATAGATGGACATTTCTCTATTAAATACATAATATATGTTCAGTTTAATATGATATTCAAAAATATAATTCAAAACATTCCGAAATATGCATCAAAAGTGCACATCGCAGCGTCTTTACAAATTGGCAAATTTAAGAATCACTATAAAACCGGTTAATCCCAGTTGTATGTATAAATACTTCTTGTTCTGTTGTTTTTAATCTGGTGTAATTTCATTCCATTATTTGCAAAATAGCAAGGAACTAAGTTTTGAACGAATACTTATTATTATAAACAAATCGGGACAAAAAGTAAGGCAAGACAATCTCCTAGTACAAAACGTAACCCGTACCTAACACACCCTGCAATCACAGCCCCTTCTTTTTTATAGTCTCCCAATTTCAATCAATGACTTATTATCTAAAACATAAACTTACATCACTAAAAATTAAAAATTCCAACCAGCTCCTTTACAATTATATGATATTTAAATAATTTACCAAATTGAAAATAAGCTAATTAAGACTTTCAATTTAAAAATATAAATAAAAATAAGACATCGATGGAAAGTTGTAATTGAGATTGTCTATAAAAAGAAAAGAGGACTGGTGGCTTCAACTGTGATTGCAGAGTATGATACGAGTAACGTTTTGTACTGGGCGGTTGTCATTCCTTCTTTGGATGATTGGAACTTATTTTCCATTATTATTGCTCGAGGTCAGCAGACAAGCCACGCCCCAAGCGATTAGAGGAGAGAGAGAGGTCCTCTGGATATTTGTAACACCAAAGATGCTACCAATGTGCTGCCACTCTCTAAAAGGATACTGGAACCTGGCTACTAATGCCGGAACACTACTCAAGGTTGTTTGGCGGCATACGGTGTAGACCAGGGGTGGTAGCCATTCAGACAGGCACAGCAACAAAAACAATTTACTGACAGCGAGGCTAAATAGCTTATGTATGAAGATGGACAACATTTTATTATAGCGAAGGCCTAAAATCAATACATGCGATAATGTCTAATGGGGTTGTTGAGTGGCTAGTCAGTTTATTTGCCCATCTTCTCATATAATAAAACATCAATAATTGTACAAAATCATATAAAAAAAATTCAACAAACGTTTGTAAGTTCCCAAAGGAAAAACATTAATAATTCCTTTAATTTTAATGTAAATATACACACAAACAGAATTAACCATATTGTTCATTACAAAGCCATTTAAGCCAATAATATCACCGACACTATAATTATAACATCGTCAAAGTAAACTATACAAAATAAAAAATACTTTAACAATACATTTTTAATAATACACTAGAATATTTTATAATAATACAATAATAATTATGTATAATTACACTTACAACTAGTTTCATTCGTTAATTATAAAAAAAATCTTTTATAATAATTATTATTATTAATAGTAATTATGAATTATTTCACCATTACATTATTACGTATATCCGTTTCATCGTATAACACATATCATCACCTTCAAAAAAATTCCTTTATCATAAAAACAAGGGCTTTGTATAAATTGCGCCAAAATTTACTTCTTTAGAATTGGGTGCTGTAAGCTTCGTAATAATTGATTTTGTATAAAAAAGCGTGTATCACAGAGCTATTTTTCATTAACTATTAACCGCACCGCTTGAGGAGCTTTACATACTGTACTTAAAAATACTTATAAATGCTTTTCTCAAAGTCCACGCTGCCTTCTAAATGTAATGCCACGCGACGTCGGGTGACCAAACTAACTGCCAATAATTATGTGAACGGACAATCAGACAAAAACAACTTTCATTTATCATCTTACATATTTGTAGCAGTAAAAGTAATTCTTGTGCAAACAATAATTAAAATTGTAACTTCTACGATATTGTAATAGTAAAATGATTAGGTGTTATTCGAACGCCTGTTCATTTATACGTAAATAATGTTAGAATTTATTGGAACATCTGTCCACTCACATACCTATTTGGCCCATCACGCGACATCGCGTTATCTATGTATTTAATGTTAGCAATAATATATTAGGCACCTTTTGGTTCTTAATGACATTTCGCGACATAATTTTACATCCTTTAGGATAACGAACACATTCAAAACGAAACCTGAAGTTGAATAACCGGTCTAATAATAAATGGTAACTATCATGTACATTAATAGCCCTTGTTTTTAAACACATTTGTTATGAGATTAAGAAATGAATGTTGCTTACAATTAACAATCAGAAAGTAAGCAGTTTTTGAGATACAGGATATTTTCGATTAAATTCCTCGCGGGATTACGTAGTATTTGCAAAAACGGAACCCTTATGCTTTCGTCATCTCTGTCCGGCCGTCTATCATTGTACTACCTCAGTGTTCAGAAACTACTGGGTCTATTACGAATAAAACATACGGAAAAATGTAACCTATATGCCGTTACGCAATATGAAAATGTAGTCTATGTAGCGCTACAAAATATGAAATTGTTATCTATATGGTGCTACGCAATATGAAAATGTAGTCTATGTAGCGCTACAAAATATGAAAATGTAGTCTATGTGGCGCTACGCAATATGAAGACGTAAACTACGTAGCGATACAAAACGTGAAAATGTTATCTATATGATGCTACGCAATATGAAGATGTAGCCTATGTAGCGCTACAAAATATGAAATTGTTATCTATATGGTGCTACGCAATATGAAAATGTAGTCTATGTAGCGCTACAAAATATGAAAATGTAGTCTATGTGGCGCTACGCAATATGAAGACGTAAACTACGTAGCGATACAAAACGTGAAAATGTTGTCTATATGATGCTACGCAATATGAAGATGTAGCCTATGTAGCGCTACAAAATATGAAAATGTAGTCTATGTGGCGCTACGCAGTATGCAGATGTAGTGTCTATGTAGCTACAAAATATGAAACTTACACATTAAAATCAACATGGTGCTACGCAATATTAAGATGCTGTCTATAATAATATGGCGATACGCAACAAATAGATGTATTCTATGTAGCGCTACACAATATGAAGATTTACCAACTGATACTAAGTAGATTCCGAAATGCGAATTATTTCAGTAACATTTACTTCTTAATCTCTTAAAAAATCCACATCACAAATTCCATCAAAATTTTGAAATACTTTTTTCTATTTAATTAATTTTTGAATAATAATGCATTTATTCGTAATACTTTTGCGTATACTTGTGAATTAATGATTTTCATAAAGAGTATTATTTAATGTACTTATGTTAACTTTTTCAAATCGTATAATTATATCGTATAGTCTGTGTTTTAAATACACTAATAGAAGATCCATTTTTTATTAAATTTACGAAAAGGAGAGAAATATCATGTGTACATATAATATATCATATAAAAAAAAACCATAATGAAAAAAATACTAGGAATGACAAAACGCTACATGTCTGGATGAACCACAGGTTATACTTTTATGGTTTTGTAGACTATATCAATCTTAAATATAATATCAAATATCCTAATGTTAATTAAGCAATGAATAAAACGACGTTTTTGCAGTATGTAAATATTTGTAATACACAAAAATAATATATATTCTATTCGGTTGAAGGTTTTTGTGAAATAAAAAAATCACGAAAATATAGCACCAACATTGTTAATAGGGTATAACGACAAGTGGTGCCACCTATTTAGGTAGGGTTTAGGAGTCCTGCAGATTTTGTTTACTGAGCGAATATCATTCCTTAGTAATCTTCGTCATGAAAGAAACTAAACGTTTCTATTTTTTGTTGTGAAAACAAAAAAAATATCAATTTCGAAAATGGCGAAACAAAAAATGGACCTTCGCAATATATTACAAATCGCTTCACAGAATAAAAATACTTTATGATTACAAAATGAACTAATCACTAGTATGGCTGATTTTTAAAAAAGTAATAATAGTTATTATATAAACAAAATTACAACAACATCACTGATCTCTATTATTAACAGTGCACAGGATACTGTTGCTAGGGTGGAGCAAGTAGGACTCTAGCTTCGAAGGGGGCGCACAAAATCGCTGATTATTAATACTACACAAATCTATTTAATACTGTTATATTAACTTCGTGATTTGATATCAAACAATCACGTTCAAGATTCCCGAGCTTCGCGAATGCGGGAACTTGTTAACAACAGTTACGATGGGGCGCAAATACAATGCGTGCCCTAGGCGCCATTTCCTATTACTACGCCCCTGTGCCCGTTTGATCGGCGTTGTTCTGGGCTGAGAGCCAAGACGCTGTCTGCGATAATTCCAATGAACTAAAAAGTTACTTATAATATTTTTTCGCAATCATATCGGACGCCCTCCAGCCCGGTAGGCGCTGGCAAAGGAAATCTAAGGACAGGGATGAGTGGCACCGTCTTGGGGAGGCCTACGTCCAGCAGTGCAAATGGCTGACGACGATATAACATATGTTACACAACTTATAAATCCGATCGGCAGTTTTTGTCTACGATGAAGAGTGCAGACCGATTTCTGACATGTTAATAATGTCTATATTCAACTTTATTCGTATGCCTAAGTGATAGTATTGTTTGCTATGTATTTTTAACTTCGTTCCGCTTACACGATTCATACATTGTCGCGCGCTACTAAAATTGATCAACTGCGCAGGTACATCGGGAGGAATTGTTAGTTGTACTGTACTTGTTGTACTGTAATATTACTGTTATCTTATTAAATTAAAAAAAAATTAAATTCTCGTGTCACAATGTGAGTTACCATACTCCTCTGAAACGGCTTGACCAATTCTCATGAAATTTTGTGTGCATATTGGGTAGGTCTGAGAATAGGACAATATCTATTTATCATCCCCCTAACTGTTAAGGGTAGTCCACCCCTAAATTTGTATTTTTAATTTTTAGATAATTTTTTATTTTTTATGGTACAGCATTAAAAAATACATACAACCCTAAATATTCAACCCTCTACGATCAACCCCTATTTTTTATTTGTTAAATATCGATTGAAGCTTTTCCGGGGAGGACGACGTCTGCCAGGACAGCTAGTACTAATATATAAAGCTGAAGAGTTTGTTTGTTTGTTTGCTTGAACGCGCTAATCTCAGGAACTACTGGTTTGATTTGAAAAATTCTTTTAGTGTTAGATAGCCAATTTATCGAGGAAGGCTTTAGGCTATATATCATCAAGCTAAGACCATTAGAAGCGGAGCACCAATGAATAATGTTATAAAATCGAGGGTTTTTTATAACTATTCCACGCGGACGAAGCTAGTTTTATCATATTTTATTGCCTCTATGGTTGGGCGGAGTAAGCTCTTGTTGGAAAAACTGGCTGACACGCAAATGCTCCGGGATTAAATATTGGCATGCTAAATTTAATAAACGTATATTCCGTTATTTGCTATGAGTCTGAGTGTCTGGGATCAGCCCCGGTGGTCAGCTACACATTACCTTTATCATAAATGCAACTGACTTAGCTTGGGAACATACAATGTGCGAATATACAATATTGACACGAAAATATACTTTCCACTTATATGCAGCAGCTAGTCTAGTGGTAGTAATAGAGGTCAGTGAATAATACTTAATGAGTATATAATATAAAACTTATTACATTATACATATTATTTGGATTGACTAATTATAAAGTTTCATGATTAAAAATAAGCAATATAAACATTTCCAAATCAATTTTTAATAACTTCGTCCGGTCTGGGTGTTACTGATATCGCTGATGTCTTAATAGGTCGAAGGTATAATTGCAAATAAAGCCTTAGTGAGTCATACAAAAGTAATGGCTCTCGTGTTTCCAGTAACAACCAGACCAGGTCAAATATCAGAAAGCTACTGAAGTTTGCTATGGTCAAATGTCTAACACATATACCGCACACGCAACACTACATTTCACTCTTCTCTTACTTTTTGACGTTTTATTATTCAAAAAATATTTTAGACCAAATGAAAAGTAAAGTTAAATGTTTTCAAATTTTAACTGGTCTACACAAACAATAAAACGTCCAAAAAAGAGTAGAATGACATTTCGAGCCATCTAGTCATGTAGGAGTAAGAAGCTTTGGATATCTATTATTTATACAGAGCAACTGTCCTCCTAATATATTTCTTACATGCCACAACACAAACATAACTTGGTTAGTTTGAGAATAAACAAAATCCGAGTTTTTGTCGGTATATACCCTTGAATACTTTATAATCTGCCAATCCAATGCTAAATAAATACATGTCTCTGGACGGTATTGTCTATAGTTCTGTGTGTAGAAAAAAATATCTTACTCTATTTTTTGTTTATGGATTTTAGTTATGGTATTATTATCTTGTAACGATCGTATATTGAATAGATTAAGGTCAGTGTCAGTTGTCTATGTCTTATTATCCATTTACTTGCTTTGCTAATGGTTTATATTTGACATAAACTTCAAACAAGTATAGTCAATTTTCTACCAATGCTTGGCACTTGCCAAGTTACATTCTATGGGTTTCATTATCTTACTATTCATTTACTTAAATGGATAGTAAGATATAGAAATCTATAGAATGTAACAAATCTTAATGTTTTCGTCCTTTAGGGGGCATAAATATAAAGAAAGTAAAGTCAATATTGCATATTGTTACAAATTACAACGTGCTAACAACAACAACAATCGTGATGCAACTTGCACATCGAAATAACCGATGTGTCAAAGCTGTCAAGTTGCGTTGGACAAGCGTGGCGGGGATACTGTGCGTTCCCCAATAATGGGAAGCCCGAGCCTAGCAGTGAGACATCAATTATGGACTGTTATTAATAATATTTAAAAATATATATATAAATAAACATAAACTTAAAACATTAAACGTCATAAAATCGTCATAAAACAGTAAACACCGCCGTGTTCTCACCATCAAATTGTCTCAACGTGATTGATCCGACTAATAATCCATTCATATATTATCGATAACTAGATCGACAAAAGCTATAGAAATATTAAAAATCATGATTAAATAATAAAAAATACAGAGCAATCTCTTCTCATTTTTTTCATATTTACTTACAAACTTTTAGGTTCCATATCAGTCCATAATTTTTGTGTTCTCGTGGCATTATAAAAGAGTTAAACTATTTTTACTGAAAAATAAATGTTTCCAATATTATCTATGGTATCTTCAATACATCAATATACGATCGTGTAAAAGGCCTGCTTGATTAAAAACAAATTAAAAATTACTATTTTTTTTAATATTTCACAACCGGTTGGTAAATTGACGAATACGCTTCACATATTTAAAAAGAGAACTAAAAAAGTAAAATGTATTTGCGAGTTATTGCCGAATTATATATTTTTTACCTTGATATAATTTTCTTACATTTTATTGCAAGAACGCATTTTCTAATGAAACTTACACTGTGTGTGTTCTTACTTATTCCATATTAGAAAAATGTAGCCAACATTGTATTGATAAGGCGATTTCGATAATCGTTATTTAAAGTTAATAGCAGAACTCTGAGTTTGAAAGTTATTCTTTTTGAACATACACCATTCTGTTCCGGATAAACAAATTTAATTCATAAGAACTTGAAAAATCTAAGTCTAAATAATAAAACATCAAAAAGACAATAATAATGCCTTGTGTTGCCATCTAGTTATGTAAGGTTTTAGTGCTTTTTAAGTTACCGACTGTTCTTTTGCCTTACTATCGGTTAAAATTTGACTTAAGCTCCATAGAACTAATGTCAAAACTCAACCAATGGCAAGGCAAGATAATAAATAGTAAGATATAGTATTATAGTGTCGTCAGAAGTACTTAGTGTTACTATTGTAATGATTAAGCAAAAACCACACAATCTAAGTTTCGTAAAAGCCTCATGCGGACTAATCAAGTATTTTAGAACTGTAGGAAATCAACAAGCTTCTCAACAAAGATATTTTAACTATAGTTTACCAAGGTAAACACACATTCTATTACGGCTAGAATAAATGGAGGTAGATGCTCAAAATATTCATCAAACTATGTCCTGGCTGCACATCAATTCAAAAACGACAATTCCTATCAGTTTTTAAATAAAAAATGCCTTTACATTATGTATTCCTTATGCCATTTAGGCGTGCCTTATAAACAATGTACGGATTACAAACGAACATTTTAAAATACAAAAAATATATTTATATTGTAAAATATTAGTAGGATATGCCCGGGACTTCGTCCACGCTTGACTTGAAATTCCCGCGAGAGTCCTGAGACAAAAGTACCGTAGCATTTAAAAAAGAATTTAAGTTATCGTTTTAGTGAAAACCATCTCTGGATAAGCTAATTTTTTGGTTTTAGAGGTAAGGAATGGTTCTCCTTAGTATATTAAAAAGTGTCCAGTGAAGGGCAGCAAATTAAGATGGCGCCATAATAGCAAGTGGAAAGTATTTAAAAATAGCGCCACAAATAATTAGAGTAGGATACTAGATTAAAGAAGGAAAGAAAGATTTCCTCTTTGTCACCGCGCATTTTACGAAAATTACGCACACTTCACTTCGTTTATAACTGCTAAATTCATATCATTTCCTTTTGCTACACTAGCGCTACTTTGACGAGTTTTCGAACCATAATTTGCTGTTTACAAGTGGACACTTTTTCAACTGATCCCCCATACTAGATGGTCCTCCTTACCTCTACCCTCCATACGAAAAACTATAAACCTCTCCCGATCAGTCAAATAAAAAAAATCGCATTAGAATTCATTTTTTGAAGTGATAACTTCTTATGGGAGGGTAAACCGCTTCGTTACGTAACGCGTTACGGCGCCAGTCTGTCTAGCTTTAATTTATCACTTCTGTCGGGCGTCCCGAGACGCACACGTTTTTGAAGTTATACTTCTTTAGGCGCGATGAGAGTAATCTTTACGATGCGCGCGCGCACACCGTCACACGAAAAACCTACACCATGAAGTTAGCTATAGTCAATCGACACCCTGAAGTTAGCTATAGTCAACATTTTAGTTTTTCAGGATGGCCGAGTGCAGTATGGTGGTTGCGTAGCAACGAGTTGTTGATAGATGGATTGTGAATTTGTGAGACGAGCATTGCAATATTTCTTTACTTTATTGTGTTTTAATTAATATACGAGTTTGATGGTTTATAAATCATTTATTTAGTACCTATCCTACATATATATTAAAGTAATCAGCAAAATCAAAGAAAGAAAGAATTTCTAAAAAAAACTAAGTAATTATATCGCTTTTTCTAATACTTGGGTGTGATTGTGGTATTTATTTTTCTAAGTTATTTAGAGTTAACCTCAGTTTTTGATTGTATTTATAAATAAATAAAGCCCCTACCACAGTCGATTCGACCGTGGTAGGGGCTTTATTTATTATCTTGATACGCCAAAGAAGTATAACTTCTCACAACACACAATTTTTTTCAATCTGGTAATTTTAAGTAATTCCCAGAAAATTTCCCGTGGGATTCCTAGGATAAAAAGTCGCACAGATTTAAGTCTAAGAATTTGCTCTCGATCAGCGAAAACCGCATCGAATCGGCCCAGTAGCTTTTACGTGAATCCAGAACAAACAGATAGACCGATAAACAAACAATAATTTAAAAAATAATGCATCGTGTTCTCCATCGTTAGTTGTTTTGTTTATAGCTTCAATGTACAGCACGGCATGTTCACAATCATATAATATTATAGATTTTAATTATATCCTCTCCACAATATTGAAAGTTCTCTTCCTTAATATGCCATAGGTGATGTGTACTATGACTCTAATCAAAAATGTTTTCCAACAACATTAGTTTAAACAGAAACTTGAATTATTTAGTTCCTTAAATACTCGTGTAGTCCGTAAAAGGCGAAAAATCTGTGATTTATCTTATTTTTGTTGATAGGCAAAGATAATATATTTTTATATACTGAGGTATGGTTTACGTATACATGGTAGGAATTTGGATAATAACTGATATTGTCGTTATTGAAGACAATGCATGCAAACACTTCGCGTATTTATGAAATTTACAAAATTGAGAAGCAGCTAATAAGGGACTTTCAATTAGTGATCCTATGTATATTACAGCCTGGAATGTCAGACTTTTTCGTGAAATGAAAAACAATAAAATATAGTAATAAAAATTTTCAATGGAACTCTCATTATCTTTCACAGGAAACGTAACCAGTGACAAATTTCGGGACTTTACCATTGCCCAGCAGCGGGCACGTAACATGAGATTGGCTAAACGACAGGAACGGGTGTTTCGCCGACATTCCAAGTTTTAAGTGTAATGTAGAAAATATGTCTCAAAATTTCAATGCAATTAGTGAACTTTGGGAGATTTCAGTTTTTTTCATAAAAGAACATTAACATTTTATTTGTATTAATTATCAATGCCTGTTGGTGCGGTAAATACCAATAAGAATTATAATAATTGTAACGATTTATTTAATTTTTTTTAAATATTTGTGTGTACGCCCAATAATCAAGACGCGTAAGAGTTTGTATGTCTATGACATCTTATAATAAACTAGCTGATCCGTACCCACGTCACTGTGCATCTTTAAAAAAATATTATTAATTATAATCAAATATTAGCTATGTCATTTAGGAATAATTTAGCTTTCTACTGGTGAAGGAAATTTGAAAATCGGTTTAGAAGGTCAAGAGATTACTTCATACCAATTCACAAACTTGACCTCTTTATAATTAGTATAGACTGATTGATCAGACAAATATTGTTCAGATATTTTAAATATCAGTTATTATCCAGAATCAACAAAACTACAACTAAACTTACATTATTATGGTATACCGTTCAGTATATTTAATTACTTTTTATTTATAATTTATGTCTTTTCATTTTAAATAAAACTTAATAATTACTGCGACATGTTGTCATATTTCTCGTATTTTAAAATAACCGCGTATACATTAAGATTTTTTTATTTCCCACAGGTAACGCATCAATAATATTCGAGAAGTTTCGACAATTAATTAATTATTATTATATCTTTTAAATATATCTCTGCAAGATTTGTGCGTGTCTGTGTCACTGCCAAGGTGCAGATGACATTTCGAAAAGTCTGTGACATCAGGAATGTAACTATAAAATGAACCTGTGAAATGCCGAATATCCAAAACAGACTTGGCTTAAAGGTCTAGAAACCAAGCCATAAAATACAAAAAAAACTATAAAATTATATGTGACAGACTGCCGTCAAAAAAGCAGTTCTTATGACAGCCTTAAAAAACACATTTCGCAAATAATGTAACAAAGTCTCCCAAAACATATTAGATGCGATTTCTATCGAACTTTATTATAAGTTATTCTCGAATGTTCTCGATGCGTTCCTTCTTACCGATTATTCTCAACTTTCAATGCATCGTTTGCTGCAGTGCATAGCTCGTGTGTTCGTTTGTCGGTTCGTCATTCGGTTCTTGTTCGTCGCCGCTCGGCTCGCCGTCTTGCTCTTCGTCTTCTGATGATGAGAGAAGACCTGATAAAGGCATATATCAACTGCTTTATTTTTATTATGAGTGAGTGTGTTTCTGAATATGTGAATGAAGCGAGAAAGGCTGTTTGAATTATAAGAAGAAGTGAAAGGAATTGACGGATTGGAGTGGATAAAGAGATATAACTATTGAGTTAGTACATTAGTGAGTCACTAGATTAATCACTTACTCACTCAATAGTTATTGACCAATCTAGTGAGCGTGTGTGAGTGAAACGATTTAAATAGTTATTGAGTTAGTAAGTGAATGATAAAGTTAGTGAATGTGTTTGGGAGATTTTAGTGACTTAGGCTGGTGTGCACCGACTTTTAACCGATGGTTAAAATAAAATAATGTATGGCGTACATGTGTACGCCAAAAATGTATGGTAAAACAGTGATTATTTTTGGTTAACCGTCGGTTAAATTTCGGTGCACACCAGCATTATTCTATTACGATAAATTAACTATTTCAAGCTATGTGCAGAGTCGTTTTACATTGAGTAAGCCAGTGTGAGTAGATGGAGTAACAAGCTTATTCCATTACAAGAAATGAAGTAATTGGAGTTATTTAAGTGATAAATGTGTAAGTCATAGGAAAATTAAGTACAGTGAAGTGAAGTGTGAAGTGAGTGATGTGAGGAAACTTTTTTTATGAGCAAATTTCGTTACTATTTTTTTTAATTTTATTATAATTAATTTAAATCACTATTTCTTCTTTCCTGCTATATCATGACAACAGTTTAAAAACATATTAAAAATCAACTTTACATGTCTGAGTAGAATATTTGTCATAAACATAAGTAAATGAAGGTTCAAAAAAACATCTCACCTGCAGTGAATTGCGGATTAGAGAGCGCGTCAGGCCAATACCTTTTGCTCACTGAAGTGCCGTTTTTGCTCTTTTTGCCACCTGTAAGAGTGCACACGAATTTATATAATACACTATTTAAAGGCCTTCCATTCTTTAGCGATTCCCCAATAAAATTTTGGTCAGTAAAATACTAAATATTCCTTGAAGAATTTACTATTCTGACACACATCACCTGTATTGCCACAAATCTTTATGACATGTTGATAAAACTCATATAGTTATTTCTGACTCACTTTTTAACTTTTATATCTGTCAACGGTGTATTGTAAGAACTGTGATTTACAAAATAACTAATTGAGTCAGTAGTACTGCTCGACAAATTATAGATTATGGCCTAAAAAATGTGAACTCTTCTTCACCTAGTCTGTGTTAATCGAAAGGCGAAATCTGCTTTAAAGGTAAAGTATAAGTTTGATTTCAAACAAATCGCACGAAACATGCCGTGACAACTGCCACAGCGTGCCAGAACCGTTTATATATTTTTTTATTGATAGTTTATTCGTATTTTTGATGTCCTATATTATATATATATATATATATATATATATATATATATATATATATATATATAGCATCATTAGTCAGGTGTGGCGGATTCTTTTGCATTTGTAAAGTATAAAACGACGACCTGATGGAGAGAGGGGTTCAGTTGAGCGACAATTACGATACGGGCGTGACATGTGTACGTTCAGGAATCTAATAGTGACGGACTTTGCGCGTTTTATTGAATTACGACCTTTTGCATTACGTTTGGATTTGTTGTGTTCGGTTATATTTGTACCTGTGTTATACGTGTTTGTATAGTTCTAATAAACTCTATAGTAATTCTAACGGCATTTTAATTAGAGTCCTGCTAACTCTAAATTTTAACGACTTTTACAATAAAAAGTGTCGTGTAAGAGACAAAGGCAGAAGAAGAAGAACACACACCAGTCTTGTCCGCGCAGTCGAGCATCGGCTGCAGGATCCTGCGGCGGGCGTTGATGAACCAGTTGTTCACCTGCAGCAGCGTCAGCCGCGTCTGCGCGGCCAGTGTGCGCTTCTCCTCCTCAGTGGGGTACGGGTGCTGTAATACACACACCTCTTACATACCCTAGTATCTCACAGCTAATTTCAAAATTCCAAAAACGTTGTAAGACGCGGTGGCATGCCGGAATCATTGTCGACGTGAAATCAGTAATACTGTTACAAATTCTTAAGCAAATCTTTAATCTTAATAACTTCTATACAATATAAATAAGTAAAATTTAAGTGTCTGTTTGTAATGTCAAAATACCCGTTTTTTTTCTAAATACCTATGAAAGTATATACAGTGTCTGTCTGCTTGATTCGGCTAATCTCTGAAACGGCTAGACAGATTTTAACTGGCAGATAGCTGTTGCTTAAGAAGTAACTTAGACTACCTACTTTTATTTTAGAAAAAAATTAGGCGGCGTGTATGCCGCCGCCGTCACCGCACCGGAAGGTAAATTCTTCATAATTCATGAACGACATTTAAAATAAGTGTTAATGTTGTACAATAAAAATGTTAGGATTTATACAATAAAACTTTGAGACCTGTTTTATTTGACTTCCGAACAAAGAATACGGATCTAAAATACAATTAATTATAAGTTATGATTCTCCACAATTATTAGGCGCCTTAAAAAGCTACTATGACATATGCATCCGACCAAAGTCGAAGTAGAAAGCTTATTATTAACACTTTCAATTTATGACCGATATAAATTTAAAAAATAAAGGTATTAAATAATAAGACTTTGTATTCTTCTCCCATGCTATTACTAGCGTGGTTATAATTTATTACATTAGTATAGGACAGATGGATGGACTCACGACCAGATGCTGGAAGAGCCACGCCCGCATCACCTGCGTGGCGTGCCTGGGCAGCACCCCCCGCTTGCCGCCCCCCTCGTCGCCGTCCTCCTCAGGAGGCGGGGACCCCGACGCCGACGAGCACGAGTTGTTCGAGTTCGAACCTATACACACATCGCACTCTTAATCCAGTATAATAATTATAATCCAGTTGAAGTAAACTTAGTGGTGCGTTTGCATCTCTCGGGGCATTCCCAAGCACTGATGCGCAGGATTAGTGGGGGCGTAAGTACGTTCAAGTCTCAAGCTATTCCTAACATGAGCGCGGAGCACATGGGAAGTAGCCGTAACTAAAATTATTACGATGATTTCAATAATTGTTCTTGTATATGTCAAGAATGTTAGAATTTACTGTGAGATGTGTCATTTTAACCAATTGTATGTTCATTTAAAATCTCAACTGTTTAGTATAACGTACCTTATCGATCTGCCCTCAGAGTTCCATCGTCAATAGTAGACCTCCAATTTAAGGCAAAATAAAGAAGATAGACATTATAGCAACAACTCACCGGTAAACGAGTCTGTAGACAACATTCCAGCACCAATTTGACTTATCGGGGTTGATCCTTGGACGACCAATGACGCTGTAAGACAGGTACAATCACACACATATACATGTATATCTATTTTTTTATTTTTTTATTGTGCTGTTTTTTGGAGGGAGTTCTTAAAAGCAACATTTTGTCACTCGTAGTCTACATTTATCCAAATGTAAATACAACAATCAAAATATTGTCCTGTCTATGAATAGGATTGTTACCTACCTGTCTATGAAAGAAGAATAGTAAGTAGGAATGTTAATAACTCAGTTAACTAACTAACCGCCCCGCCCCCTTCTGCTGTCCCTACGTGCGCCCTCTACCACCTGCCTTGGTAACTTGTTTATAACTGTTATTAATTAAACACATACTACAAATGAATACACAATATTAAAACTATAATTAAATATTTAAACCATACTCCTATTTCTTTGAGACCCTAACAATGGGTATGCAACCTGAAAACTTTGAAACTGTAGTAAGTTCGCTTACGAAATCTCCAGAGAAAAGTCTCTCTTCGTTGAAGAACTAAGAGGGACAACGCTTAGACCACCAACTAGACCACAGAGACCGTCAACTTAAATGAAAATGAAAGTATTTGTTTTAAAATGGAATATTACAGATAACCTATTGAGAGTCATGAATCTACCTACCACCACTTCCAAAGCAGTTTTAGTTAATGTTAAAGGAGGAGACACAGTGCAACAAAGTCCTCAGCAAGTTGCTGGGAACTTTCTTCACATTCTTATTGCGGTCAAGATTTAACCTTATGAGAACAATAAACTCGCTGAGTTGACTTTGGATAGAAATCATTTTGTCTTTGATCATCGACATATCAGCGATTTCAATGGTCGCACAGAGTATCAATTATCAAATCACTTGATGCTTACATTTTTGTCCTAAGACGTTGAAACTCAGAACTTCAAGCTTGAAATTGTTTTTTTTTATGATCTCGATACGCCCAATTTAATAAAGATACAGTTCAAAAGCATAAAAAATTTGGAAAAACTTGATTTTTTCTACTAGTGTACATTCGTTATCTTTTTTAATGTAGGTACTTTGAACTAATACTATAATATTACGACCTAGACGCCGACAACAGACAAATTCACACCTGCATATCTGTAGAAACACATTTTATTACCTTTCGGCATTTAGACTTATTTTGTTTACTTTGTGTTTAAAATTTGTGACTAAAAAACAGCCCATTGCGTATTGTAATCTTTTACGGCCTATTGTTGTATTGTGACCACTGCCAGGTATCACGGATTTAAAGTGCAAATTCGGTCCACGCGGCCGAGCAGACATATTGCATCTGTGCAGTATAAAGAAATGCCCCAATTGAGAGATCGGGCAGTCGAGCGATAACCACAAACGAAGCAAGACGTGTGTACTACAATCGGGAATCTTTTAGTGACGGAATCGGTTTTATTGAATTACGACCTTTTGGATTACGTTTGGACTTATTGTGTTCGGTTATATTTTTACCTGTGTTGTATGTGTTTGTATAGTTCTAATAAACTCTATAGTAATTCTAACGGCATTTTAAATCGGGTCCTGGAACTCATAACAATAATAATGTTAACAAAGTAATTTGAATGAATAAACACTGATCATACTCACGCGGTTCGCTGCGATGCGACGGCGGATAAGGTATCTCCGTGTGCGTCGGGAACGCTGTGGGGTATGAGGGCGCAGTGATCGGCGCCGGTGCCGGCTGTCAAACGAACATAAAAATATTAATATTTCATTTATTATTATTAGAATCTCCATGAAATTATAAACTTAACACATTTGTAAAATATACATAGCCTTAAATTTTTAATCAACGTGCTTCTTTAATTACTGAAAACGACGACATGGAATGTATAACACATATAATACTATAATACGAATATAAAAAAATAATAAATACACAATCTTATACTAATATAAAAAGCTAAAAAGTTTGTTTGTTTGATTGATTGAACGTGCCAATCTCAGGAATACTGTTCTAACTTTAAAAATTATTTCAGTGGTAGATAGCTCATTTATCGCGGAAGGCTATATATATCATCACGCTAAGACAAATAGGAACACCAATGAATAATGTTTCAAAATCGGGGGGTTTTTGAACAGAAAATTCCAAGCGACGTCGCAGGCACAGCTAGTCACATATATCAATAAATTAGTTTATTAATAAATAAATAAAAATTCGTTTATGTCATAGGTACACAAGATATCATCAGCCTTTATCAGGCAAACTCTGAAATACCTTTCTCACGAATATACCGTCTTTCTTCCCTGTTTTAACATGATTAAGATTAATTTGTCTCTTTTTTAATTGCGAAGCTAACAAACAGGCAAACGGTTATGAGATGTAGTCACCGTCATCTGTAGACGTTTACAACACCAGTAGTGCAGTCAAAGCGTTACCAGTCTATAGTATGAAAAAAAAAACTTCGTTTAAAAAAACCGACTTCAAAGACTAAAAAACTATAAAATAACTTATTTCTAAAGCTATTATTATTAATATATATTATCTAAAACATCTTAAAGTCGGTGCTTAGTAATTTTCAAAATATAGTAATTTTTATGTTTTACTTTGCACCGACTTCAAGATGTTTTAGATAATATATTAATAATAATAGCTTTAGAAATAAGTTATTTTATACTTTTTAGTTTTTTAGTTTTTGAAGTCGGTTTTTTAAACGAAGTTTTAATTTTTTATTTGTTACTTTTCAGTGTCTAGTGTCTATGTATGGGTGGGTGGACCTACGAATGGTGCCGCGCTTCTTAAAAAATATAGGTCCCAAGAAACGGGAACCAAAAAATGTTCGTAAAATGAAAACTACTGGGCCAAACTATGTCAAATTTTTAGGGGACCAAATGGCAGCTATTCCGCGTCGAACAAAAAAAGAATCACGTAAATCGGATCATAAATCACGGAGTAATCGGTGAACATACATTTTAAAAAAACCGACGAATTGAGAACCTCCTCCTTTTTTTGAAGTCGGTTAAGAAAGGGGATGGGTATACAATAATAGGGTTGGAAAAGTGGATGGGATGGGGAAGGTGGCTAAGGAAGACGGAATAATGGAACATTAGAACTCTCACTCATCGTACGAAACTCGGTTAGCTCAAGGCCATGCTCACGACAATATTCTTTGAGAGCTTGTTATCAAACTCATCGAGCCGGTCCTAAGAACTGTAATCAGCATAGCGATGCCATTGTGGCTCCACCACGACAGAATTAATAAAAGAAAATTATTGCTGGAGTTCAGCAGACAGGCAGACGGCCCACTTCATGGAAAGCGGTTACCATCACCTATGGACATTTGCAACACCGAAGGTGCTACAAATGCGCTGCTGCTCTCTTAAGGGAGACTAGAACCTGGTCACTAATGCCGGAACACAAATCAAGGTTGTTATGGCGACATACTTTAGACCAGTGGTGGTAGCTAACCAGTCGGGCAAATGCCCTACCACCTGGCTGTGGGTTGTTTTGTCACCTCTTACGATAAGCCGCCCGGCCGCAGGAAATTGTATTCTTTCTCCGTTCCTGCACGGATATTGCAACATGATAACATTAATATTTTAATATGATAAAATTGATACTTCAACATGGGTAACATTATTGTAACAACAGGAAACGAAGAACAAACAAAAGTTATATTTATATGATGGTATAAAAATGTGGACATACATTTCATACCTGATATTGGGGTGAATTTGATGTACTCGAATGGTCGTCCATTGAACCTGACAGGTTGTTGTTGCTCTCCACGCCGCCTAAAAAGTACAATAACGTAGTAATAAAATAATCGGCAGACAAACACACACATTGTATATCCCAAAGCTACACAAGTTACGCTTGTGTTATGGGTAATATACAACAGACCACTCCGGGGCCGATCCCAGATACCCAGACCGTAGTAAATAACAGAATTATTGTTTCTGAAATTTACCATGTACCAAGAACCGAATCCGGTGTCTCTGGGTTCCAGCGAGTTCGGCCGGTTAAACTTAGCCCGCTCAACCATAGAGGCCGTTGTGAGCTAATGTTTTTTAATTTGAACTTGTATTCCAGTGAGCGTCGGTAAGACAGTATTGAATAATTACACTGACAGACTCATAAACTGCATCAAAGTAATAGACGACTTTGAAATAAATATTTTAACCAAGTATGCAAACTTTACAGGTTTAAATTGAAACCTCTAGATTGGTTCGTGAACTTTAAAACAGCGTAGGGTCATATCCTTAAGTTTAAGTTTGTGTACTCGAAAGGACCTTAAGACTTTTTTCGAAAGAAAAAAGAGAAATTTAATGAAAATTGGTTTAATTAAAAAATTGGTTTTAACAATAGACACAAACTTTATGCAAGGGTTTATTTATGTTTTAATAAGGTGTATTACCTCCACGTGCCCTTATTACGGATTCTAATCGGTTCCGCATAGATTTTATTAGGGTTATTAAAAGATCTTGCGGAATATTGTCCCATTCTTCTGAAAGTGCTGTTCTTAGTGCTGCCACTGTCGTGGGCAAAGGGTTTCTCGCATATACAGCTCTTTTTAAATTGTCACAAACATGCTCAATGGGCTTAAGATCCGGGCTGCGTGCTGGCCAATTCATTGTACGTATCCCAACCTCTTCGCAATATTGTCGAACTTGTGCAGCAGCGTGCGGCCGGGTATTATCCTGCATTAAAGTAAAATTTTCGCCTATGAATCCCATGTAAGGCACCACGTGATCTTCTAAGATCTCTGTTATGTGCAGTCAAACCCCCTCTATTACCGTTTTGACGGACCATGTCTATGAACACAAGTTCTGTTCGCCCGTTCATCGATATGCCACCCCAGACCATACACGAATCGCCTCCAAAAGGAACACGCTCCTCAATGCAACTTTGAGCATATCGCTCCCCACGTCGACGATAGACTCTTCTGCGACCATCTGCACCATATAAACATGTCCTACACTCGTCCGTGAACAATACGGAGGTCCATTGCCCTTCTGTCCAATTCAGGTGATGACGCGCAAATCTTAAGCGAGCTTGTCTGTGAGCTACAGACAACTTTGGACCATTTGCTGGTCTAAAAGGGGTGATATCCGCTTCCTTTAACCTTCTTCTTATTGTTCGTGCACTCGCGTTTACTCCACGCACTTCATTAAGCTCTGTTTTGATGGTAACAGACGTGAGGAAACGATTTCGCAGGGAAGTTGTAACAATAAATCTGTCATCAGGACCGGTGGTTGCTCGAGTCCTGCCTGTACCACGTCTCCTTCTGTAAGAACCTGTCTCCACAAACCTTCTGTATATTCTAGAAACCGTAGACTGGTTTAAATTTAAATTTCTACCAATCGTTCGTTGATCCAAGCCCTCCCGCACCAATGCTACAATTTGAGCCGCTTGTTCGGACGAAGTATCCATATTATGGTTCAAAAACTCTCGATGAGTTAAAAAACTAACCCAACAATTCTGCTGGTAACAATAATCAATCGACAAAATAATAAAAAATCAATGAGAATCAATTTAAAACTTTGCTATAAATAACACGCAAATCTGATACTACAAGTATTTTTTCTTTTCCCGGCTATATTCATTTGTTTTACTGGAGTTTTTTTTTTTAATTTTCCTTTTTTTGAGATTAAGAGCCAGTCTCTCCATATTTATATAATTTAATCTAAAAAGTTTGCATACTTATTTAAAAAAATCATTTCAAAGTAATCCTGAACTTTGATGCAGTTTATGAGTCCGTCAGTTTAAGTACTAAATACAAAGAGGACGCCGGTTGTTCGAAAGGGTCGATAAAACAGTTTTCAGTATTGTAAAGAACTTAAAAACTGATTTTTTTACATTTAATTTAAACTAAAAATTATTTAATTTAAACTAAAACTTAATTAATTAAACTAAAAATTAATTCCTCATGAATCGAAAGAAATTTCTTATATTAGTATTAATACAAATACGTTATATTGTAAAATTTGCTTGCTTATATATGCGCATTCAGTTCTATTAAGTTTTATTTAATATGATAGAACGTCCTGTCTTTAACACTTACCGGCCGTATAATCGGTCCTGAGCAAGTTTTCGCTCTGCATCTTTGTTTTGAGGCACGCGATGTACCGCCCGCAGAAATCGCGGCACAACTCCTGGACTTTCTCCAACTCAAGGAGATGGATTCGTAGGACCTGTAAAGTTAAGGCACCAAGTTTAAATACTATAAAAAGTCTAAGATCAACAGTAGTCTAATATTTAAATGAGTATATTTTTGCTTCGAAAAGCTCATGTGTATAAGACGCGCGCAGGTTTGCTGATGACTACTTACTATTACTCCTATTGTATTTATTGTATTATTTACTATTATTGTATATACTTATGTAAAGTATATGATGATACTGATCATCGACGCGTGACATCATGAGGCTATCGGCAAACCTTCTGCCCACGGGCAGTAGGTGTGCATCACAGAATATGTTTTTTATTTTATTCCTTTTTAGTAGCGATTTACCACTGATTACGAAATTTCTTTATAATACCGCCACGTTAATTACATAAGCTTACTCCACGTTGTTACCCCGAGCAGGTGGCATTCGAGTAGTTCACGTTGTTCTTCTTTTCAGCTTTATAATGTAAACGTTTATATTCCGATATTGTGATGATAAATGAAGCCGGCTAAGAGAGTGTAGACAAAAGTAAAGTAAAAGAGACAATACAATTCTCTTGGTTTTGGCGCGCCAATTTTGATGGCAGCTGGCAGATGATTATGGACAAAAATAATATTAAATTTGGCCCCTTTTAAGTGTTAAGTGATTTTGAAACCAGAATCTTATTACGACTACATTCGCATTTAACGGTATATCCAATGATTACATATTTTGACTTGTTGTATCTGTCAACGCGTAAGCTTACCTGTATGCTCTTAATCATGAGGCCATCGATCTCTGGGTCGTCAACCAGGAATGGCCTGCGATCCCTCCTCTGGTGTTGCACGAAGGCCTGGAGGTCGGCCCCGAAGGCCTCTGCAGCTGGGGCTTCGGCCCCCGCCGTGGCCTGCTCGCATCTCTCCAGGAGGAGCGCTAGTAGGGGGAATAAGGGGTGCCTGGAAATAAAATAAGGGACTGTAGATTAACGCCATCAAACTGGGGATTTTCTTTTTATTTCAGCCTACGTGGACGACTAATATTGGGTATTCGGCCATTATTTATTTATGGCACATCTAGAATCTTAAAATATATCTACCAATGGTTGCTCGTCATGAAAAATAATAGTATTTTATAGCATTAATTGGTAACTAAAAACCGCCTGTTTTCTCGTAGATAGTACCACCTTTTAAGTATCCTCTCACCACCATTACTTAGGGACAGTAGATAAGTCTTAAAAAATGTCGTGCATGCTACTCCTTTGTCATAACTTGTTCCGCATTTATATCTTACGACGAACCTTCGGCAGCTAAGTATTTAGAACGCTTTGATCAATTGGTCGCATTTTCGGTATTCGGCCTAATCACTATCAAATCAACTTCACAAATTTTTATTCTAAATAAGTTTTTTTTTTGCAGGAGTTCAGCACACAGGCAGACGGCCCATTGATGGGAAGCGGTTACCATCGCCTATAGACATATGCAACACCAAGGTTTTACAAAACCGCTGCTGCTCTCTTAAGTTCCACAGGAGATAATTTTTTGAAAGTTATACATAGACCCATAGTTAAAATTTAAATCTACTTCCTATTCTACGGTAACCGCTACGCAACGTGTTATCACTCATTAAGTAGAAGAAGCGGCAACAAACTCCTCAGCAAGACGTCTAGGTAAAAATTCTTTTTTCATAATTTATCTGCTCTCAGGCTCTTTTTTTATTAGTAGAACCTCGTATAAAGCATTGCTTACTTGTATACCGCCCTCTTGTCGGCCTCGAACTGGGCCTGGTCGGCGTCAGGAGCCGGCGCGCCGCCCCCGCCCTGCATTACGCTCCTCACCAACACATCAAACTCATCTGAAAAACACAATTCAACTCCTAAGATTTCCTTAGGCAACATAGCCCAATTTAAAAAAAAGCCGTGATAGCTTAGTGGATGGCTCTCGCGTCTCAAACTCGGGTTTCATATCAAGAAGGAAACGCGTACCATTTAGGCAGATTTCTGACAAAATACAAATAACGTACAATTTTGTCACATTTAATAGGTACGTGCTAAAACTTGCAAATCGAAATATAAGATGTATGAAACTCTACATCTTGTAAAGCGTGATAACGGGATTTTTATATTGTTACGACCGAGGTGCCGACAAAGGCAAATTCACACCTGCAGTCCTGTAGAAAGACATTTTATTACCTTTTTGGCATTTGGACTTTGTGCGGGTTATTAAATCGTGCATTACGTTTTGACTGGTTGTGTTCAGTTATATTTGTACCTGTGTTTGTATAGTTCTCTATAATAATTCCAACGGCATTTTAATTCGAGTCCTGCAACTCGTAACAATATGTTGTTTATTAATAGCACTTTCGTCAGACAATACCAACGAAGAACATAAAAAGGTTAACTCAATGTAACACAGTATGACAGTACCTAATACTCTTGTCAGAAAGATTGATGTTCATTTCTTCTCCTATTTTGGGTTCCGTAATTGCCTGCCTATCTGTCCTTCTATGTATGTCACATTATTTTGCGTAGTCTTTATACTGTTAAAAACAGCGAAATTAAAAATGAGGGGTAGCCGCCACACAAGACTGAGAGTTAATGTTTTTTCAGTATACATATATACCGGGTGGCGCAATAGAACGTGCATATTGCATCATCTTTTTTCGCGGGGTAGAAAGTGCGCGGGCGGGGGGAGCCTGCATCGTTCGGTAGGCGGGCTCATGGAGTTTTAGTCACTATGAGTCACTTCGACGGGAAGCGTCGCGCATTTTGCGTGCGCGCATTTTACGAGAACTCTCATTCATACATCGTTACTAGGCGTTTATATTGTTCTGAAAATGGACTACGGCAAATTAGTGAAGCTCCGAGTGCTAATTTAATTAAAATATGGGTACAGCGTTTTGAAGAGACTGGTTCAACGTTTAAACCACAAGCAAAAGGTTGTCCAAGAACATCTAGGACCGACGACAATATTGAGAGAGTTATGATGCAGTCTGTACGAGGAGATCCACAAATGTCTACTCGGAAGAGATCGTCTGTCTTACACTTATCGCGACGAAGTTTGCAACGAATTTTAAACTTGGATCTTAAACTGCATCCTTACAAGCTGCAGTTAACACAAGAATTGAAAGAGTCTGACTTCGGAGCAAGGCTCGCATTTGCTAATGAAATGCTTAATCGATTTTCCAATTTTGACAATATCCTTTTCTCAGATGAGGCCCACTTCCATATCAATGGGTTCGTAAACCGTCAAAATTGTCGTTACTGGAACAGTGAGAATCCCAAACTCAAGCACCAGAAACCACTGCATAGTCCTAAAGTGACAGTATGGGCAGCAATCTCTGGTAGAGGAATAATTGGACCGTTTTTCTTTGAAAATGCGCGGGGGCAAAACGTCACTGTTAATACCGAACGCTATGTTGCGATGTTGTAAGGTTTTTTGGCTCCAGAGCTTGAAAATTCAAGAATAGTGAATTCTAGGACTTGGTTTCAACAAGACGGAGCTACCTGTCACACATCAAATGACTCCATGGCGGTTGTGAAACAGATGTTCCCTGGCAGACTGATTTCAAAAAGAGGTGATATCCCATGGCCCCCACGTAGTCCAGACGTGACGCCTCCTGACTTTTTTTTGTGGGGATACCTCAAGAACAAAGTCTACAGCAATAATCCGGAAAACATCGATCAGCTCAAGGAGAATATCCGTGGTGAAATGGCAGCGCTTACACCAGCATTACTGAAGAAAGTTTTCAATAACTTCCGTTTGCGATTACAGGAGTGTCGTCGTAGAGAGGGTCATCATTTAGACGATGTTATTTTAAAAAAATAAACTTCAGTTATTTCTTAATAATACCTCAGTTTTATTTTAACTATACCTTTTGTATTTATTTTTTAATCAATATTTTAAATATGCACGTTCTATTGCGCCACCCTGTAGTAGGGGTAAGTGTGGGTATCGCTAGCCAGATCTTGAAAACTCGTATGATTTTCCTTAATAACTTTTAAGTTTTACACTTTGTATGTTGTGTCTGTGTATACTTTTCAATCATGAAGTGAAACAATGTAATAAAATTGATATCGTAGAGCTTTAAAAATAATTTTACGAAAATTGTTTTAAATGAAATCCATTGAATACTTTCTGAAGGTTTTCGATTACTTCTTTATTATGATCCCATAGTCAAATGACGAAAACAATAGACGTTTCAGATCTTTACGAAACTTAAACATTTGTGGGCTCACACGCACTTGCCCGGCCTATTTAACTAATATACTTTATGAATATAGCTAACTAAATGTAGCAGAGAACCATTTCAAGCTACCACCGAAAATTCCACCAGTCATCGTATAGGTTTACACTACCTAACCTACAACACTTAACAATCAAATAAAGTAACATAAATGAAAATAACAAAACAATAAAATATAATAACGATCTCAAAATAAGGGTAAACAAAAGTTGGCAACACTACACCAACTTAGACGAAAGTTTAGTGGTAATAAAAACGGATATTAAAAGCGGGCGCGTCGGGAAAATCACATTCGTCACAAGTGTTGCCACTAAATTGATATAAGATACCCCAAGAGTGCTTGTTTTACTGCATTTTTGGGGTGTGGATACCAAATTAATTTCTTTTTTGGAAGTCATTTTAAAAATGCTTTTTATATTAAATGCCTTTTAGACCTAGGGTGGCAATAACGAGTTATGTAATGCATACCCCTAAAATATTACTTGACGGCGTCTATTGTTAAATGTTCTAAATCTTTGCCCGCTAAGCTCTGAAATACAGAGGTACCGGCACGGACGTAACCAAGTTTTAATACCGTGAGAGTTCAAGAAAAGAAAACAACAAATATGAGCATAAAATGACATTAATATTCAGGCCATAAGCGAATCAAAATGTGAAAAATAAAATAAGATAATAAATAATATAGATAAGAATAAGATTATTTGTTAGACTTAAATTTAATCGGCGAAAGATAAAATAAATGCAGTTTTTTTACGAAGTGCCTACTCGATCAGTAGTAAAAATATTAATTAATCGTTTTTTCATAAGTAATAAAATGATCTATGCTTTTAGAAACGTAACGGAACAGTGCGTGCACTATTTAGATGGTGGTAGTTTAGCCGGGTAACTCCCACTCGAAAGAAGGAATCGATTTCCCTGGGATCCACTCATCAGATCCTGACTTGGTGATAATGAGACCACCTCAGCAGTGCTCTTTAGAATATTTGTTTTTTTTAAATCGGTCTACAAATGAGGGACAAGTCGCGTAACAAACATACAAAAGAAAAAGTCAGTCGAATTGAGAACCTCCTTTTGGTAGTCGGTTAAAAATAATGTTTTGTGTTCTGCGTCGATCAATGAGTTCAATGTACAGTCACGGTGTTTTTGACAATTTTATATTACTAGGATATGCCCGCGACTTCGGCCACGCTCCACTTGAAAGTCCCGGGGATTTACCGGACAAAAGGGCCGCAGGATTTAAAAATAATGTAAGATAACGTTTTAGTGAAAACTTTATTCGAATAACCTTATTTTTATGCACTCGAACAACTATAAATCGCTCCCGGGAAAATGTCCGCGGGATTCCCCGGATAAAGAGTATCATACATTTTATTACACAAAATTTTCTTTCGATCAGCAGAAACCGCATCCCGAACAAACAGACAAGAAACCTAAAAAAAAATGCATCGTGCTCTCCATCGTTTAAAATATTGTATTCCAGATGGTCTCTTTAAATATTTTCAACGAAAAGAACACGACATTTTTTGAATTTTATAATATCACAGATGTATTTATTATCTGCGCCCCAATTACCTATAACTTATAATAACGATTTCTGACAAAACAATGATATCATACTCTCTTCTATTATACACTGTATAGACGATACCGCCCATATTATTATCAGGCGATTCCTTCTCCTCACTTTTTCCTTATTTTCGCCGAGAACGTTTTGGGAATAATTACCAAACAGTTCTCTCAGTGTTCTTAGAAATAACACGCAAAAACAAAAGGAAAGGAAATTTTGTTATTTGTCGAGATTATTGTGTTATACGTTTTTGTTATGCAGACAGCAGCCAGTTTCTGTATCTTACTATCCGTTTATTTAAGCTTAAAAAATTTGTCATAAATATAGAATGTACTGCTTAACGCGTATGTAAATGATGATTAACTTCATTCGATTATATTTGCTACTACTACCTTTATATGACAAGTGTCAATATAATGTCACTTGTACATCACTTGTCATAGATTTTGGTAGTTAGAACAATACAACTACTATTTTAAAATTCGTACGTATTTGATTCAAATTGTGAATTAATTAGCTTCAAATATTGTTTCTCTTTTCAGGTGAATTGCATATTTATTGTAAAATCATATACGAAAGCAATGTATAAAGTATAGTGTTTAGCACAAACTCAATCTCTTTTCAGAGCAAACGTTAGTTTTTAACACGCTTTTATTAGCTTCACCTGTATGTATGTACGTTTGTAACCGACCCCTTTGAGCTCGATTTTGTCCTACTTTGAACGATCAGATTTAATTCAAACTTTGCACACCTGCCAAAGGTCGATGACAATGCAATAATATAGTACCATGGAGCTGATCTGATAATGGAGTCGGAAGATGGCCATAGGAACTCCTTTACTAAACAAGATAGGCCTTTCGTGTTTGGGCTCGTATGTTTATATCGTGTGAAAATGCAATAATATGGTACCATGGAGCTGATCTGATGATGGAGTCGGAAGGTGGCCATAGGAACTCCTGTACTAAACAAGATAGACCCGTCGTGTTTGGGCTCGTATGTTTATATCGCATGACAGTGCAAAAATATGGTACCATGGAGCTGACCTGATGATGGAGTCGGAAGGTGGCCATAGGAAGTCTTGTACTAAACAAGATAGACCCGTCGTGTTTGGGCTCGTTTTACTTGTCTTGGCTAGCACTGTGCTGCTACATGATATGCAGGATCTCAAAAGCTTGTATTTAAAAACATTTTTAAAAAATACAACTAAAAAATGAAAACTAAATAATAGTTTTAAAAAAACTAAAAAAACACGCTTTCATAAAAAATCCAACTAAAAAACAGAAAATAAAATTTAATAAATTTGGTTTCTGATGAATGGTCTTACCGTGGAGTGCAAAAAAGAAATAATTAATCAATTTGATTAAGTACAGTGTAAAAAAGAAATTGTACATTATTGTAAAAAACTTTGAATGAGGGTAGGCATCTTTGGTGTTACAAATGTCCATAGGTGATAGTAACCGCTTTCTATTAAGTGAGCCCACTGCCTGTGTGCTAAACTCATGCAATAAAAAAAGCCTTTAACAATGTGTTCCGACATTAATGAACAAGTTCCCATCCCCCTTCGAGGCTGGCAGCACCAAACTACCATCAGCACCTTTAGTGATGCAAATGTCCCGATTAGCAGTGTCTATCAGGTAAGTAAGTCATCTACCTATCTGCTGTACTCACACAATAAAACCAATTACTTTGAAATTACAAACAGGCACTTTCATAAACGTCAACCGGCCGGGTTCGAGCCCTCCCACTTAAAGAGGAATGAACGGTATACTCACCATGCTTGTTCAAGACGAATTGGCGGGTTTTACACATAAGTTACCTGGATGTGCAGATATCATCAGTATGTTTCATTCGCCATTAGAATTTGTTAATTGTTAAAATATGTACATTAGGTCCGAAAACATCCTAGTGGTGTATAATTTCCAGCCGAGACAGTACGGCATTTATAACGCGAGTGCGTTAGGCACTAAGCTGCCACGCTTGTTTTTCGTAAGCCTACTTAAACTGAATCATGAAAACTTGAGATGAGAAACAAATATATATAAATCTATCGATATCGAGTGTTTAAATATGTATTATTCAAGCAAGCTCTGTGAACGGGCGCCGCGCGTTTCAGACGCGGGTTGCATTCAAATCGCCCACTTATCCGACAGAGGTTTAGAGGTTTAGTGGTAGGCTGTTATCGATATCGATGTAACACCAGAAATCCGTGCTTCGCATAGCTTTGCCATCCAACGTGGCAATGCAGCCAGGTTTCTAGACACGCTTCCCTCTGACAGTGATATGGTACGTAATCCACCTATTTACAACTTGTTTTTTTGGCACTTTAAACCAATATTAGTTAAAAAAATGAGATTTTTGGTTTTCTTGTTTATGCCTGTTGTTTTGAGATGCTAGAACCGCGGAGTTCTAAAGCCATGAGCAAAGGGCTCTCAAAACATCTAATCAGCACTTCAGGTGAACAGAGTGCTGGTCAAACAACGGATTAGTATCTAGTGAGGTAAAGTAACTAACCTTTTGAGTGCTTTTCCTATAGAAGACGGTGTATATGATTGTAATAAGGTTTGAAATAAACTGTATTTATTATTATTATTTACTATAAAAAACAGGCAAGCAGGTATCCGTGCAGGAACGGATAAAGAATACAATTTCCTGCGGCCGGGCGGCCTGTCGTAAGAGGCGACAAAACAACCCACAGCCAGGTGGTAGGGCATTTGCCCGACTGGATGGCTACCACCCCTGGTCTAAAGTATATCGCCATAACAACCTTGATTTGTGTTCCGGCATTAGTGACCAGGTTCCAGTCTTCCTTAAAAGAGCAGCAGCGCATTTATAGCACCTTTGGTGTTGCAAATGTCCAATATGGGCGATGGCAACCGCTTTCCATCAAGTGGACCGCCTATAGACACTTGCAAAACAGGGCGACACCAATGAAAAATAATAATGACAAAGGAGCCTTGTGAAAATTTACAAATTTTACAATAAGATTATAGTTATACTAAAAAATGACATTATGCTAATACAGTCTTCATAATCATGTCGTAGACTTGCATAGGCATATTTTATCGTATCAACCAAATAACCCCGGACGTGGCACAACCCTATGTTTCGACAGTGCCATATTGAACAAAAATATAAACAAACACATATAGAAAGTCATGTACCTATTGCAGTTTTGAATTATGTAGCGAAATAAGAACGGTTTGCGAGCTCACTATAAACATTTTCGAAAAAAATGCAGAAATTACTAATTTCGTGGAACCAATATTAAAACGGGTCAAGTACTCAACTGTACAATTTCAAAAATTATTCAATAGAATGTCTAATAACCTCTTTTTGTTGAAAGTATTTTTTAAAGTAAAATAACGTATATTTTTTTTACCGACTTCAAAAAGGAGGTGGCTCTCAATTCGACTAAACTTGTGTTTAAATTTTCTATCGACAACGTAATATTTGACGACTTTTGAATCTAAAATATCTCCTTTGTACTTGACTTTTTTATGTGAGGAAGATGGGCAAACATGCAAACGAGCCACTCACCACCTCCAGTGGCCATGTTAATCTTTAACATTTTAAACTGTCGCCGTGTATTTATATATTTAGTATCGGTGCCAGTACTGCCCTTCTTTCCAAAACACAGCGAAACTGTTTGATGAAGGAAATACGAAGGATGATGCAGTCGTACCTTACGTACACGCATACATATTATCACGCCTGTTTCCCATAGGGGTAAGCAGAGACGATGGATTTTCATATGCTAGAATCTTGACGTACATTTTTTTGCTTCATCTACATTCATTAATCTCTTCATACATACAAATTTATTGTAGGTGCTTTTTACAAGCTTATATTTAACTTGCAATGGACGTATGTATGTAAGTTCGGGTGGAATCTTGCAAGTGAAATTTGACCAACTTCCCGGTTTCCGATTGAGCTGAAATTTTGCATGCATATGTATATCGCGTGACAATGCAATAATATGTTACCATGGAGCTGATCTGATAATGGAGTCTGAAGGTGGCCATAGGAACTCCCGTACTAAACAAGATAGACCCGTCGTGTTTGGGCTCGTTTTACTTGTCTTGGCTATCACTCTGCTACATGATATCCAGGATCTCAAAAGCTTGTATTTAAAAACCTTTTTAAAAAAGCTTATTAACTGGCCATTCTTTAAGACATTTGCGATCATATCGTGGTATGCCTTAAATTATCACAATAAGATAAAAACAGAAAACTTATGTCGGATACGTGAAGTAGATACGGATGTGGCCTCTTGAAACATTTGAATATTTCCACCATTGAATGATTTTCGTAAAACGTCCTCTCGAGTCTCGACCCTCGGCGCTGCTCTTAACCAAATTGGACTAATTGCGTCAGGCATGCAGAGTGGCGTCAATTGGAAGAAAAAAGGCAAGCACTTGAATCTAATGAGGAGGATTTGACGTTTGCAAAAATAAAGTGAGAGAGAGGGGTTACGCTCAAACACGCCTTTCGTTGTTCGTTTTCTTCGAACCCGCTCGAAGAATATAACGAAGTTTCAGAAATTAAAAAACTTAAGAATATTTTAAAAACTATTATAATAATTAAAGTGTAGCGAAATGTGCTAATTATTAACAAACAATTCATTAACAGTATTTTCCGCTTAATAGAGACAATAAGGGCCATACTTATAATAATCTCGTTAAGAAAGGATAAAGCCATCTCTTATTTAAGAGACTCTTAAGCCCCTAATCAATGGCTGTTTCAAATAAAACTTGCAATCTTGCCTCTTAGCAGTCACTTAAACTACCTCTTGATGTTGGTTATTTTTGATAGTTTTATTTATGAGTTACGTTACCACCATCGCTTATCCTTAAGAGGAGTTTATGGGTAAGATTTTCGTTAATTAGTCGCTGAGAAGTTTCTTAAAATTTAACAAACGATTATAAGTAAGGCCATAAAAAATCTGTCATCTGACACATTCTTAGTATAAGAAATATTGATATATGTATAGTATTTAAGGTCCAGTTTAAATTACTCATTAGCCTTATTTTTAGATCGGATTGTAATTTTAATATAGTTATTTTTGGACGAGACTTTTATTAAAAATAAATACAAAACAACAAAATTTATACAATGCATAAATCAATAAAACGTGCAAAATAATAGAAAATTGCGTAGTCTCTTGTTCATACTTTCGTAGACTAACACGCACTTACCCGGTTTTTGAATATTAGCGGAAATTTTATATGTTTTTCAGCCTTGCCAACCCCATTAGCCTGTTTATTCCAGTTTATTAAAAGCGCAATGAGAAATACTCAAATGGAAGCTTACAAACAAAATACAATACGATAATTTGTTTTGTAAAATCGAAGTGTTGGATGGTACAAGTTATAAGAGATGTTCTAAAAGTTTTCAAAATACTCGACAAATACCCTGTAGTTCTCGGCATAAAATAAATACTTTAACACATAGATACCCAAAGGGGTAGTACAGCCCTCAACTAGTGAGGGCAATAGCAAATTTAAGGCTTAAAGGAAAGCATTAAGACTAAAAGGGCAAATTTTCAGAAAAAAGTTAAGAATCACTACTTTAACCCGATCAAAAAAATATGATAGTGTATATTCTGGGATATGTTCTTAAGCCTGGAATACAAATGCTACGTAGTAGCACATAAGGATGCCAGTTTCGAGCAGATGCTACTTAATAGCATACAATTAGCACTTGTATACGAAAAGAGCACGCTTGTGAACAAGCACGCTACTAAATCGCAAGCCGGTCTATTTTTCGTGTTAGTTAGCACACGGTGTGAGGCGCGGGGGAGAAAGCGGCGGCTCCAAAGCAAGTCTGAACGTGTATTCTATGCGAGCATGCTACTTGATTTGTTTGCGTGGGTACGCATAGTCACGATGGCTCGATGGGGCGAAGACTAAACTTTTAATTTTATATTTCATTACCGAAATTATGAGTGTTTATAAAATGTAAGCTCACCACAATGCAAATATAAAATTTCGAGAGAAAATGCGTACCAAAGTTTATTACAATCGATGAATGATGATAATTTAACCCTAAAAAGTGTTACAAACAAAAATTAAAAAATTATTATTGACAAAAAAAATATATATATAAATAAATTTAATATTTATTAATTTTCCTTCGTCTATTGTACCCTTTCGTTATTAAATTATTATTAAATGTATTGAAAGTAATAATATAACTGAATTTAATTCATTCCGCATAGAAACGTCCATTTTAAATGCTGAATATGAGCATGTGTATCTCACACGTGCTACAAAGAAGCATGCTAGCAATAAGTATGCTTCTGAGGTATGTGCTCTCATGAGCAAATGTACACACTTGGAGAGCATGCTATAAATGAGCATATTACCTAGTAGCAAACAAGCATGCTTTTCTAGTAGCATGTGTATACCAGGCCTTATATTAAGTTGGATTGGTTAAAACTAATTCCGATCTTGATTGCAAATTACATATTGTTACATACCGACAAAAGTGAGTGCACACCTGCCTGCCATAAAGCACAGTTTATTACCTTCCCGTATTTGCACTTCTTTTGTTTACTTAGAAAAACAGCCTATTGTGTATCGTACTCGTTTATGACCGTTCGCAGGAATAATTAAGCAGTTGTACAGATTACGTTTTCTTTGAAAAGGCAGTCCACGCGGTCGAGTGTTGTATTGTATAGTTTAAGTTAAAACAATGCCCGAACGGAGGGGTAAGGCAGTCAAGCGACGATTACGATACGAGCAAGACGCGAGTCAATGCGATAATACAAGCGAGGCAAGACGTGTGTACATTTTAGTGACGGACATTTTATTGCGTCCAGTTATATTTGTACCTGTGTTATACGTGTTTGTATAGTCCTAATAAATTCTATAGTAATTCCAACTGCATTTTAATTCGAGTCCCGCACTCGCAACAATATCATCACCACTTTTAGAAACAATGTGTTCAGCAACTTATGACATAAAAGAATATTAGGAATAAAAACCACCAAATAGAAGTGTAACTGAAAAAACTCGCCAATATTACTACGCCACAAGTTATTTTTCTATTATGTTTTGATATGGGAAAACCCCACTAGCTTTTTAAATAGCATTTGATGACATGCAGTAATGAGATGATCAACTCGATTGTTCATAAATCTAAAATCTCTCTTAATGTTTTGAGCCTGATGCGGGCGTAACGGACGGGACTTACGAATACAAGTCACAACTGATCTTATCCGCCATTGGTCGTCAAGTCGAAAAAGTTGACTCGTAACAGGCGGAAACCATTACAACTGTTCAATAAAGAATAAATCGATTGTTATCTCAATAGTATTTAGAGTTTATATAGATTCTTTGGATTGTTTAAACTAACACACATATATCCTCAAATTAAGCAAATTACGATTGTGTAATGGGTAATATACAACGGACTACTCTGGGGCGGATTCCAGACACCCAGACCATAGTAAAAAAGGGAGAAAATTCGTTTCCGAAATTTACCATACCAGGAATCGAATCCGGAGAGACGCAGACGCAGAGAGCGTTGCAGTGAGGTAAGCCGTCATACGCTTAACCCACTCAACTACAGAGGTTGTCGATCATCACAGAATTGGCGATTACTAATCTACAGGCGATAAAATTATGTGTTATATAAACACCCGCTACCGCCTATGCCTTGTACCATCGGCATCGAAGACCCCACGCTCCGTCCATTTACGTTCACTTAACACGGGCATGGATGTTTCGTGTTAAATAAAACTAATAAGAAATGAACGATTGTCCGTTAGCACAACCATGTTAAACATAACCTGCTTTGTTCTAATTATGAGTATTTGGACTTGTTTACATACCTCCGTTATACATGGATGTGGATGTAAGGCCGTGGGATATATGTTTAATATCATTATTCACGTTAGTAGCCGTGTTAGAAACGACTGATTGAGTCCAAATGGCCATGAGCAAGTCGCAAATGCGTCTGGAAATTTCTAGTATAAAAACAGAAATTGGAGAAAGGAACTGAATGAATCAATAAAGCAAAAGAATTAGAAAGGGTTTCGTAGAGGTGACAAAGTCCACCATTTTCCTCATTTGGCTACGGTACCATAACAAGCCTTTAATTGACAATGCCTCATACATCAAAAACTACTATAATAATCATGTTCAAACCCAACTTTCGTTGAAATAATTTTATAAACTTTACCAATTTCGGCAATTTATATATCAAAAGTTACAGGCGGAGATATAATTTACATGACTGTAGGCGAATATCTTATCACCTATTAACTTTAATGTAAAAAACAATTCCGAAGATTATCATGATTTTTAAGATCTCACTGATGATAACAACAAGAGTATGTAGTAAGTATATTATGTGTAGTATATATACCACTGAAAAAAGTGTTTCAATGTACAGTATTTATGGCGGCTACCACAAATTTTTAGTATTTCGCGGTTTTTCTGCACTATTGTCTAGCATCATATAGACCAGTGTTCCGCAAAGTATGTACCGCGGCACACTGGTGTACCACTACCATGGTCATTAGTTGGTGTGCCTCGGAAAAATAAGGTTATGCTGCAATTTAAACTTTGTTTGGTTTGTTGAATAATAATAATAAATACCTTTTCTACAATTTAATCTCTAGGTTTGTTCATTAATAATAAATATTGTTTCGATGATTAACAAGTAAATATTAATTAATATTACTTAAAAAAATATTTTTATTTGTGGTGTACCTTAATAAAATTTCGTTTTCCTAGATGTACCTTGAACACAAAAAGTTTGCGGAACACTGATATAGACTACACACCTTCCTGTCAAACTACAACCATATATACTTATTTGTTTCTGAGAAAATGACTGTAACATACAAATGCGGACGAATAAACAGGAGAAATCGAAAAATTCCATTTCGTCTCGTTTTAACCCAAATGGCTACGGAACACTAAAAAGGCATTTTTCTTTTCCTTCATAATTCGACAACATACTAAATGTATGCTATTTTCATTTTTTTCACGTTTCCACCATCTGCGGCAACGTTGAGCAAAAAACATGTTTAAATTCTATAAATAATAAAGTGGAAGGAACGCTTACGGAGGGTACAGGATTTTTCATTATAACCTACTATGAGAAACGTGTATTCCCTATTTTGTCTGACTTTAGGGTTACGTAGTCATTTCAGCAAAATCGAAACCCATATGAAATTGTCTTGTCCGTCCGTTTTTAACCAACTTCAAAAAAAGGAGGTGATTCTCAATTGGTCGATTCTCAATTCGGTTTTTTTAAACGAAGTTTTTTATTTTATTTGTTACTTTTTAGTGTCTCTCTCTATGTATGGGTAGACCTACGAAAGGTGCCGCGCTCCTTAAAAAATATAGGTCCCAAGAAACGGCAACAAAAAAATGTTCGTAAAATGAAAACTACTGGGCCAAAGTATGTTAAATTCTGAGGGACCAAGTGGCAACTATTCCGCATCAAACAAAAAAAGAATCACGTTAATCGGATCATAAATCTCAAGAGTAATCGGTGTACATATGGAACGGAATGGAATTTTTTTTAATAAAATGAAAACTACTGGGCGAAACTATGGCAAATTTTTAGGGGACCAAATGGCAGCTATTCCGCGTCGAACAAAAAAAGAATAAAAAAAAAAGTAAATCGGATCATAAATCTCAGAGTAATCGGTGAACAAACAAAAAATAAATATTCCGACGAATTGAGAACCTCCTTCTTTTTTTGAAGCCGGTTTAAAAGGTGGCAACTCAACATCAGCATCTGGCGCATGGGGCGACATGGTGTAGTAACTACGTGTACTAGACCCCCATATCGTTCCATCTAAACGCGTTGATGGGGCGCAGGTTTAGTGAGGTAGTTGGGAACGCTTGTACCAGAGTCCTCATTCATGTCTGTTGCGGCGTTTTAAATTCACGCTGCATTCGATCCTTCCCCTAAAGGACCCAGCTGAGTCCGAAATGTTTCCCCCTGCGTTAACAAAAAAAAGGGGGAATGGGATAGAGAACATGTAACAGGGAAAAGGGGCCATCGGAATTGTCACTCAATGCACAAAACCTAATTAGCTCAAGACTAACCGTTTCACGCTGATATTCTGTGATAGAGTGGTATCACACCGATCGAGTCGGCGCTAAAAGCTTTCATCAAGATAATGATTCAAACAATGGCTCTACCACGTCAACAATACTATGGAACCTAATTAAGAAAAATGAACGGATTGAAGATACAAAAACTGGCGTACCATTTGTATGTCTGTATACAAAAACCAATAATTTAATAAATAACAATATTTCCTTTCCTTTTGGCTTTGCTTGTTATTTCCAAGAACACCGAAAGTACTACTTATCGGAAATTATTCCCAAAACGTTTTCGGTGAAAATAAGGAACCGAAACCGTTTCACACCCATATTCTGTGAGAACGTAGTGTCATACCGATCGACCCGGCCCTAAGGGCTGTAATTAGGATAATGATTCCAATTTGGCTATATAAGCATTTGCAACATCAACGGGATAACCAACGTCCTGCTAGTATTGAAAGAATTTAATGACACCTTTTCAAAAATCCCCATATCGGAGTGTTAATATTGAGATTTCTATAATCAAGGTCAAGGTCCATAACTTACCACACATTTACCTTTTCATAAATTATTTTTTTATACAGGGCAAATCTGATTGAGGACCATAAGCCGCGCCTGGGGGGAAAGTCGCGGCCTGTGTGCCCACAGCTCAGCACAGCAGCACAGCAGCAAGGGGGTTCGCCCCTTGTCCGAGCTGTGGGCTCACTTTTTTTTGATAACACAGGGGCATGTCTTTCCGTACGACACACACTTGGGCCTTTGATACGGGGGGAGGCCAAATGCAGCGTCTAGTGCCGCCTGCACGAGTGCGCGTGGGACTCTCGTATGGTATCGGTGCCTCAACTCCGAGGAGAAACCGACGAACTAACGGGTGCGCCAGAGAAACTTACTTATTTGAAAGGTCAATAAAAAAAAAGTACTTCAGTTATTGTTTTAAAAATTTTTTTATTTGAGAATACAATATCCCAAATTTTTTTTTATGCAGTCTTAAAAATGACATCGGATAAATGGCGACCCCCATTGCGCATACACTGATGAAGTCGATTTTTGAAATTCGTATCCACTCTTCGCAGCATATCAATCGGTATGGTGGCAATGGCGTCGCGAATGTTGTTCTTGAGGTGTGCTATGGTCCGTGGTCGATCGACATAAACCAGGGATTTCAAATAACCCCATAAAAAGAAATCGCATGGAGTCAAATCTGGAGAGCGTGCCGGCCATTGGAGATCGCCTCTGAGAGAGATGAGGCGGTCGGGGAAATGTTGTCGCAACAAATTCATTGAGTCTCGTGCTGTGTGTGCTGTGGCTCCATCTTGCTGAAACCACACGTTCCTAACGTTCATTTCTTCGAGTCTTGGAAGAAAAAATTCCTCGATCATGTTCCTGTAACGAGCTCCATTCACGGTAACTGCGCGTTCGTTTTCTTCAAAAAAATAAGGACCAATTATTCCCATTACCGACACCGCACACCAGACAGTAACTCGCTCACAATTAAGTGGCTTCTGGTGAAGCTCACGCGGATTTACATCACACCAATAACGCATGTTTTGCTTGTTGACGCAGCCGGAAATGTGGAAGTGAGCCTCGTCACTGAAAAAAACGACCGCGTCTTCAGGCAGGTTGTCAATCAGCATTTCACATGCATTTTGACGGGCAACAAAATCGCGTTCAGTTAATTCTTGCACAACAGCCAATTTATAGGGATGAAATTGAAGGTCTTCATGGAGAATTCGTCGAACAGTGGTATCAGAAATTCCCATAGCAGCTGCGTGTTTGCGAGCCGAACGCCGGGGAGAACGCACAACTGACTGTCTCACACTTTCGATATTTTCCGGAGTTCTGATGGTCCGTTGAAGTCCATTTCTGGGTTTAGCGACACTTCCACACTCCCGAAATGAGTTAACCCACGACAGAATCGAATTACGGCCAGGAACGAGTCTGTGAGGAGGAATTTCAAAGCGAGCGCGGAAGGCACGTTGCGTAGCAACAAGTGAGCGACCGTTAGAAAAGAAGCTCTCAACTGCGAAGGCCCGCTGCTCTCTAGACCAGAGCATGATGGCAACTGACTGGAGGGAGAAACAAACTTGGGAACTTCCCCCTCCAGATGCGCCCCCTCTTGCCTCTCTACCCGCCCAACTCACCGCGCGGGAATTTTTTCAAATAAGTAAGTTTCTCTGGCGCACCCTGTACCTACTAAACCTACCTGCGTCCCGACGAAGATACACCTTGTAAGAACGCCATGGGATCTAGAACAGAGTTACTGCACCGTGACGTCGTAGTTTGCTAGATTGGCACCACTACGTATAACGAGGTCCTCCGCTATACGTAGTGGGGCAACCCTGCTTCCCTGGGTTGTACCTTTGTTCACGGTACCCACGTATACAGCGGCCCTCTGCTTCGGAATTATAGGACTAGGTTTTGTGCGTAACAGCGTCTCCGAGTCCCATTCTGTCGACGGTGGACGGAGGATTTTTGCACCATCTTCTCCCTCTCTCATTCGGCGGACTCTTTTTAAGTCATTACTGACTCACAGAAGAAGGAAACCGCCTGGCAGTGGCTATGTCTTTGAGGCATGGCCTCGACCGAGCTCCTCAACGAGTTCACTAGCTCAACCCCAGCCTGGAGTAGAAACCTCTGGGATTCTCATGTGGCGCACTCCACAAGCGTATGAAACGCTGTGTCAAGGGGTTCACCGCACAACTGTGGGCTCGCTTGCGCATTTACCTCCGGCCCGGACGGAACAACACACATCTACCTATCCCTTTAATTTAACAGGAATGAGATGTTACGTGTGATGAAACATCCGTTTTAATAATACAACAAGTTTGTATTAAGATACAAGAGAAACGTTCACCCGGGTATTTTTCATAATAAAGAGGTGACACTTATCGATAAAGTCGAATGTCGATAATATTATCTTTATATATAAAAAATCGGCTTCCTTATTTGTATGTTTTTATAGCATGGCTATATATAGTACAGCCTACATGACGGAAAGTGTTTACCGTCGCCTATGGAAATTGGCAACACCAGAGATGCCACCAACGCGCTGCTGGCCTCAAAGAAATTATATGACACCCTTTTAAAAAAAAACCTTATCACAACAATGTAGGAAAATCTCACCTAAAGCTCATTCCAAATCCCCACAGTACGCAAGAGAAACGTTCTTGATAAATGTTGCGTACAATATTTGTGTCTGAATACTCGAAAAGTAGTCGATTAATTGATTTAACTTTTCAGATAACGTTGCATTTTTTAGATAAGAATGTTTCTCTATACTTGTCGTGCGAAACTTCAAAAAGTATCCACAAGAACGGGAACGTTTTGCAGAAGTTTAGATTACAATTTGAAAAAGTAAAAGACTGAACCGCAGCGTAGTATATTCGGGTTTAGCTGGTGTTGTATACAGACTGGAAGTTAAAAGTCATAAGTTGGAGGCAAAGTTTGATTTGATAAATAACTTGCTTGTGAATTCGGATATGTTATATTTTAAAAATAAACATCTATATTTTTTAATTACATATTGAAAAGGTCTATCGGATCAGTCACTACGAATCGATTTATTCTAAATAGCGAAATATCTTAAAGGAACACCTTGAAATTTTAATACACAGGCTGTGTAATATCAGTTTTGCGTTCTAATAGATTTTATTATAACTATCTGTGCATCAAGTATGAATTGGGGCCGTTGCAGAACTTTGAAATGTACATATTATACTGCTATTAAAGCCGGATTATAAAATGCTAAACCTCAATTTAGAAAAATTGGACAAGTGCGTTTCGGAACAGGCAAATTGAAGGTTCCGTAAAAGTAACTAACAAGCAACGTTTACTGATTTTGTCATTTGGTTAGGTAACCCATGAAAGATATTATTCAATGCATATTTTGTTGAAATAATTAATAATAATGCTAATTTTAATCTCCACGACTGATGTTTTAAAGAATTTTCCACTTTATAATTCTAAACGGAGAGGAAGGCACAATTTTTACGACTGTAAAAGATTATCTTCCCACCTATTGACTTAAACATATACATAATCAGAAAACATTCCCCACACGTCTAAATACAATGACAAAATATTTCATTCCTCAGCATATTAGCCTATTTCGTAATTTCACATTATTGTGTAGAGGCATACAGAATACACCTACACCTGTTTCACTTGAATAAACCAAAGGCTTGATACAAAGACAGACGGATAAACGGATATGATTATTATATAAAGTACCGATTTAGCAATAATTGTCACGGTACCCAAAAATATATTAAAATTTCAAACACATTACAAATGCCTATTTTAAACATAATTATAAGTTAGAATCATGTAAGCATTAATTATGTTACTTTATTGCTCAATCGCTCAGGGCCGACCGGTGTTATTTTAGAGTATTTTAGACTATGGGATACTTGTTTTTTACTGCGACTTTCAATGCAATAATCAAGTATGTGATATCTCAATGACTAAAATACAAGCATATCTTTAAAATTACATGGGTTGAAACGACGTGGCGACCTCAGCGATGAAGTAACTAAAGTAAGGTATAAAAATGTAATTTTAAATAGCTCCAAGTCCTTTGGTCACTTTGAGCTATTATTACACAAAAAAATCTTAGTATAACTTTGATCTTTGAATGATTTCGCCCATAAAAATATAATTTAAATAATAAAACATCAAATAGCGAAGGACTAATGATTTATGGCGTCACCTAGTCGTGCAGGATTTAAGAAGTTTTGGTCTGAAGAGAATTTCTAATATTCTTCCATGATATTTAATAATATGTATATGTAAAAATCTTACTCTTAAATTAAATTAATAATATACAGACAGAATTACTGTAGCATTGAAAATCTTAATTTTATTATTAATTTTGTAATAAAAGAACATGCTTTATAATTGTAATAAGCAATAAATATAATAACATACACTATAAACCGTGCGAGGTTCACAGGTAATTGTCTGTTCTAATTGTTTGATACTCATTAAAATTTTGTACAAAAAATCGCCAAATGGGCGTTTGTTCACTCACAGTGAAGTTTTCCGTAGAACATAGAGCGTATTAAATAATGAATACGTTTGAAAAACAAAAAAGAACAAGCTTTAATAGTAATGTGAACTAAGAGAAATAGTCAAATTAACTTTCATGTAAAAATTCGGACAAGTGCAACGCAGTCTGTGAAGGTTCCGTAGACGTGACAAATGTACTATTTTTGTAATTAGTTTACGACAACGAAAATAAAACAATTTTATCTAAAATCTCTAGGTAACAGATCTTGCTCAAGATAATTTTTATTTAAAATATTTCTCAGGTTTTACCACCTTAAATTTATTAGCATATTATATATAATATTAGTGGATTTATTTATTAATATTTTCAAATAAAAAAGTCACTAAGATACATCACTGATTTTTCAAGACCTGCCTAAGAATATTTTATACAACCCCGTTTTTTTCCTCATTAAAGGGTTTGTTCCCAAAGTACTCAGAAAAAGTTCCCAAACTACTAAACTGAAAAATGTTGATAGCAAATTTTATAATTTTAGTTTCATTTTACTTAACGATTAAAAATATTGTTCCCAAAGTCGCACAACAAATTTATTTAGTAAAAATTCAAATGGCATACGTTTATTCCCAAACTACTCAACGAGTTCATTATTTGTCAATATTAATTGAAGAATATTTCATTTTTATTACATGACTAGCTGACCCGGCGAACTTCGTACCAAGCATGGAAATGATTGCTACTTTTAATTCATTTTCATTGGATGAAATTTAAAAAAAATCACAATGATTTCACATGTGAAATTTCACTGGCAATGATTTTTTGAAGCTTAAAACTACCACAGCGTCACACATTCCGTATTCTATTAAAAATGAAATATGAATTATAAATTTATAATTACTACGCATGCTACTTTCGAATCGAATGACTGACCTGCGATAACAATGAAATTTCATTTCATTTCCTAAACAACTGATTTTGAGATTATTTCAAGGAAAATAATACTTTACAGACCTTAATTTAAAATCTATTTTTTAATACTCTCGTAAGATATTCAAGGTTCTCCCGTATAGTACTTAAACGGAGCACCGATGGCGCTACCTACGCTCTTCATACTACTTCATAGTCGTATACTTAGCGACTTAGCGGCGACGAATCAGCAAAATATAGTTTATTCTTTCTATCACGCCCGCTCATTCGTCCCTACTCGCTCGCTCTCGCGATTTCATTACCTGTGACATTTCACAGACCAAATGAAGAGAGGTAGCAGATGCGATGTATGAAATTGCATTTCATATGAAATTTCACATGCTACTTGTGAAATGTTCCATGCCTAACTTCGTACCGCCAAATTTTCTGAATTCGTAAGACTTTGTTTCATGACACAAAAACAAAATCACCATAATCGGTCCAGGTGATTAGGAGTATTCTAGAACCCGATCTCAGCGCCACCTACCGGTTCTAATTGCGAATCTAAATCATCCGGGAACCCACTCAAACACACAAAAACAAAATCACCAAAATCGCTCCCGGTGATTAGGAGGATTCAAAAACCCAATCTCAGCGTCATCTACCGGTTCCAATTGTGGATTTAAACCATCCCGGGATCCACTCAAACACACACACAATATTTCATCAAAATCGGTAAAGTCGTTCTCAAGTTATGCTTATCGCTTACGAACACATTTTGCGATTCGTTTTTAACCGACTCGAAAAAGGAGGAGGTTCTCAATTCGTCGGGATCTTTTTTTTTTGTTGCTTTTTTTATGTATGTTCGCCAATTACTCCGTGATTTATGATCCGATTTACGTGATTCTTTTTTTGTTCGACGCGGAATAGCTTCCAAACGGTCCCCTAAAAATTTTACATAGTTTGGCCCAGTAGTTTTCATTTTATGAACATTTTTTATGACAGAAATTTCCTTTTCGTTCCATATGTACACCGATTACTCTGAGATTTATGACTCGATTTACGTGATTCTTTTTTGTTCGACGCGCAATAGCTGCCATGTGGTCCCCTAAAAATTTGACATAGTTTGGCCCAGTAGTTTTCATTTTACGAACATTTTTTTGTTCTCGTTTCTTGGGACCTATATTTTTTAAGAAGCGCGGCACTATTCGTATGTCCACCCATACATATCTTCTAGACACTAAAAAATAACAAATAAAAAAAACCGACTTCAAAAACTAAAAAACTAAAATGTATAAAATAACATATTTCTAAAGCTATTATTATTAATATATATTATCTAAAACATCTTAGTCGGTGCTTAGTAATTTTCAAAATATAGTAATTTTTATGTTTTACTTTGCACCGACTTCAAGATGTTTTAGATAATATATATTAATAATAATAGCTTTAGAAATAAGTTATTTTATACATTTTAGTTTTTTCGTTTTTGAAGTCGGTTTTTTTAAACAAAGTTTTTAAATTTTTGCAAATTACTAAGCACCGACTTTAAGATGTTTTAGATAATATATATTAATAATAATAGCTTTAGAAATAAGTTATTTTATACATTTTAGTTTTTTAGTTTTTGAAGTCGGTTTTTTTATATATAAGATAAGCTTCTGCCCGTGACTTCGTACGCGTGGAAAGGAAGTTAAAAAACACCCGCGATTTTGAAACATTCTTCATTGGTGCTCCGCTCCTATTGCTCTTAGCGTGATGGTTTATAGCCTGTAACCTTCATCAATAAATGGGCTATCTAACACTGAATTTTTTTTTCAAATCAGACCGGTAATTCCTGAGATTAGCGCGTTCAAGCAAACAAACAAAGAAACAAACTTATCTGCTTTATATATAAGATAAAACTCTCACTGACACCACACCCGTCAAATTATCCGCTTCTATTATGTTACGTTGCAGAGAAATTATTTTTAGTCTGTTATAAGCTGTTTAAGTAAATAAAGCTTTTTAACTATCCCACGGGAACTATTTATTTTTTCGGGATCAAAGTATCCTATATGTTGACCAGGGATATAAGCTATCACCATACAAAATTTCACGTAAATCGGTCCAGTCGTTTCTGAGATTAGCCGGTACAAACAGACAGACAAACAGAGAAACAAAAAATTCTAAAAAAATCTAAATTAGTTCTATTTCACTTCTTACATCCCCCTGACACGGTTTTTAGCATTTTTTTTAATTGTACAGAAATTCGACCTTTACAATTTTATTATAAGTATAGATAGCCGAGGTACTTTAAATTTCTTTGAGTAATTTGAAAATGAATGTATGACATTTTTATCTTTTTTGAACAAAAGAATTGAGGACTTTGAGGAAAAGCCCGTTATGGTTGGTGGCCATCCCTAATTTATATACTCTTATTGAATTCATTAATCTTGAATATGAAGACATGAAACAAAAAGTCGAAAGCTTAGAAAAAGAGCGTAGCGACCAAAAGGTCCAAATTGCTGTGTTAGAATCTAAGTTAGAAGACATGCAAAGAGTTTCAAAAGCATCTGTGATAGAGATTAGGAATTTGCCAATTATTAATAAACCGGAGACTAAAGGTGATTTAAGTAACATCGTTCAGAATACATGTAAAGCTCTAAACGTAGTGGTCCCACAAACAGCTATTAGAGATGTTTACCGACTCTATGGCAAAACTGGGAAAGGTACTATAATCGCTGACTTCAATTCAGTAATGGTTAAGAATGAAGTGCTCCAAGGACTTAAGGCATATAATAAAATCCACTCAAATAAACGCCTTACTTCATCTGCTATTGGGCTACCGGGTGAGGACATACCAATATACATTTCTGAATCTCTGTCAAGTAGAGGGCGTAGACTATTTTATCTTGCAAGAGAGTTTGCGAAGACACAAGGGTACAAATTTTGTTGGACTAACAATGGAAGAATTTATCTCCGTGAGACTACAGAATCAACTCATCTGGAAATTAAAAGTGAGACACAGCTTCATTCCCTAAAAAATCCACAATGACTGTATGAAAATAAAATTGTAAGTGTTTCGGTTTATTACTCGTCAACCGTTGCGGGACTGAAAGTCCGCAATTGGTCAAGAAAACGTGTAACTTTCGTCTTTATTTTTTATTTTTGTGTTATTGTTAGTATTTATTTTATTTGTGTAACAAATTATATCGCTTTAAAAATAATATACTGTAATAGTGGGTCTAGTGTGCTTTATATACTATTTAAGAATCTAAAGATTACTGCTGTAACTGTCAAATTTTTAGTCAGAGGATTGATGTCATCAATAGTTTTTAACCAAAATTCAACTGTATAGACGAAATTAATATATCAAATCATTTAGATAATATACAGCCGAGTGTATCCTTTATGTGTAAACCAGAAGAATGTAAATCTCTCCTGGCGAAACAAGGCTCAGCCCAACATGAATTAAAAATATTAACGCAAAATATCAGAAGCATTAATAAAATTTTTGCTGAATTTGAAATCCTATTGTCTAGAATAGAAATACCTTGTGAGATCTACATTCTTACTGAGACATGGAATGACAAAATTGTACATTTTCCTTCAATAGAACACTACAACACTCACTTTACTACAAAAAATTACAATCAGAACGATGGTATTGTTATATTTACTAAGGAAGACCTTGAATGTTCTGTGCTGGAAGTGTCTCTTAGAGATGCTACGTGTTTAGTAATAGATTTTAAAAAGAAAATTGCTGTTATTTGCATCTATAGATCGCCGTCACATAAAAGAATCGACTCATTCATAAATTCACTTGAAACATTACTAAACCAGTATCGTAATCACGATAGTATTTTAATAATCGGTGACCTAAACATAGATATCAAATATAATAACGAAGACTCTAATTCAACCGATTATCTAAATCTACTCGCAAGTCACGGAATTTTGTCAGGACATGAATTTCCAACAAGAAATAATAATTGTTTAGATCACATTATGGTCAAATCTAAATTCCCAGCTACCACTATCGTTTTTGATGCTCCTATAACTGACCATTCTGCTGTCTTTACTTCTCTAGCCCTTAAAACTAACACACATACTGCTAAAAATATCACATTTCCAAAAACTAATTATGACGCAATCCTAGATGATCTACAAGATTACTCATTCGACAAAATAATGGAATCAGAAGATCCTAACTGGTCAGCAGAACAACTTGTAAATACCCTCAAATCAATTATCATGAAAAATACTGTTACTATCTCTAAACCTAAACGTATGAACTGTCTTAAACCCTGGATTACTCCCGGTTTAATACGTTGTATGCGTCATCGCGATCGCCTACATCTTAAGTGTAAGAAAGATCCCACAAACATCATATTAAATAAATCATATAAAAGATACAAAAACTTCTGTAACAATTTACTTAAAGATCTAAGAAACAAATATGAAAGAGAAGAACTCACTAAATATGCCAATAACACTAAGAAAAAATGGAAAATTATAGATATGGTCACAAATAGAAATAATAGCAACAAAAAAACTACAGCTACTGATTTACTATATATAGAAAAATCGCCTGAAATATCTTTACAGACAGTCAATACATATTTTTCCAATACTGCCAAAGATTTAGCAGATAAAATTAATTAAATTATTATTACTCCATCTAACACTGATAACGAAGAATTAACTTTATCTCTTTCCCCCCTCAAGTCCATGGTCATGCTTGGTACATCGGAGCAAGAAATCGATAGCATAATAAATAGCCTAAAATCTGATAGTGCCGTAGGGTGGGATGCCATACCGACTAAAGTTTTAAAAATGGCAAAAAACATTGTTACAGTACCACTTACGCACATTGCAAACTTATGCATTGAAAAGGGAGTTTTTCCAAAAGTTTTTAAAAAATCAATTATTCGTCCCATATTTAAAGCTGGCGACAGAAACTGTATCGGTAATTATCGTCCTATTTCAGTCCTTACATCGCTCTCTAAAATATTAGAGAAGATTGTTAATAAGCGACTCGTGACCTATCTTGAAGACAAACATATCTTATCTAATAATCAATTCGGCTTCAGACAGGGTAAATCTACCGAGCAGGCAGTGTCAGAACTTGTTAACTTTGTAGCTAAACATGTTGATAATAAAGACAAGTGCTTAGGAGTCTTCTTAGATCTCGCGAAAGCCTTTGACACCGTTTCTGTTCCGATATTAGTAAACAAACTGGAAGCAATTGGTATCAGAGGCATGGCTCTAAAGCTATTTAAGGATTACCTAAGTGATCGAACTCAAAAGGTGACTATTGGTGGGTATTTCAGTAAAGAAATTCCCATTACGTATGGCGTCCCTCAAGGAAGCGTTCTCGGGCCAACACTTTTTCTAATTTATATAAATAATTTATGTAATTTAGAACTAGATAAAAGCAAAAATTTTAGTTATGCTGACGACACTGCAATTATTTTCTATGGCAAGACTTGGGAAGAAACAAAGTCTATAGCTGAGTTAGGTTTACACAAGATATCTAAATGGCTTAATCTAAACAAACTTACTCTAAATGTCACAAAAACGAACTATATCCTTTTTAACAACACTGAACGTTCACTCCCATTAAATCCAGATTATGGTATTCAAATACACACTTGCAAGCCTTCTAGTATTACATGCAGTTGTGATACATTGGCAAAATCAAACTGTATAAAGTATTTAGGTGTATTACTTGATGACAAGCTTACTTGGTGCTCGCATATTAATAAATTAACTACACAGACCAGAAAACTAATTTATATCTTTAAGAAATTAAGGAATGTGGCTGACCAATCACTTCTTAGAACAGTTTACCTATCATTAGCTCAATCTGTATTATCCTACTGTATTACATCCTGGGGAGGAGCAAGGAAAAGCCACCTAATCAAATTAGAACGAGCGCAACGAATACTTTTAAAAACATTAAAATCGAAACCTTACAGATATCCGACGGTTAAAATTTATTCTGAGTGTGACGTCCTAACAGTCAGGAAACTGTTCATACTAAATGCTACCATGTCCTACCACCAAAAAGCAATATACAATACAAAAAATAATACTTCCACTCGAAGAAAGGACAAAATTTTCCCCGTCGATTCTTATAACTCATTTTATATGACTAAGTTCCTATGTTTCCTTGGGTCTTTGTGTTATAATAAAATAAATAAAATTCTAAATATTTACCCTTTAAACAGGTACCAATGCAAGAAAAAATTGACAACGTGGCTCAAGACTAAAGACTATGAAGAAGTGGAAGAACTTTTTAAGATTTTAAAATGATTATCTCAATTCTAGTCTATATTTATACTTAGGTACACAAAATTCACACAAACACACACCTTTCGCATACTTACAGGCACACGCACATGCACACACAAACATGCTTTTACACATGTTAAAATTCACGAAAGTTTTATTATTTTACACACTCGCAATAAACATTTACCTAAGTTCCTACTTTATATACTCGCGTTAACATCCGTCTATACAAGTTTATACGGCAGTACAATATCTCACAAATTTTGTAACAGATCTACCCACTTGTGAACATAAAATAAATTATTCTATTTACGCATTATAGGAAGGAACTAACACCTATAGTACAGGCTTTGCCTAGTTTAGGTGTTAGTATCCACTAATTTTATTAATTATTTTTAGTTATCCCTAGTTATTAATTACATTTACCTGTTTTATTGTAATAGAACTTTATAGCACCTTCTGTTATTGTTGTTACAATGCTGTGGTACCTAATAAACTATTTTATTATTATTATTTTTTATTATTATTAATTCAGTACATTAATTGTGTTGCTGCATATATAATACATCTTCCTAAAAATTCTATCCATACAGACCAAGTAGTTTTTGAAGTGGCTGTGACATAAATAATTATGTCACAGTCACAATGTATATAAGTTCACAAACGGACGAATAGACGGACGCACGGACAAGATGATGGCATAAGGGGTCTATACAGACGGACCACCCAACGGTGGCGGAACCCTAAAAAACATTTGTTGTACTAATTATAAATAATAAAATTGTAGTGTTAATTACTGTTAGTAATTTTATTTAATTAGTTAATTTATATGCATATACGATTCCAGTGTTAGTTATATGCATTAAAGACTAGTAATATAATTAAAAGATGTAGGTAAATTAAGCAAAAGGTTTACTTATTTAACTATAAATGACAGGAAGCTCGCGGGGAATAGCCTCCACCTCTGCAATATTGAAAAACTACATCATAGAAGAAAAAGTCTTAAACACTCCTAAACTAGTAGCACCAGAGATTATTCTTCTGTCACCTTTTGACATTTTATTTTTTATTTAATTTATTTTTATTTAAACCTAACCTAACCTAACCAAAACAGTCAAAAATTAAAGCTCTTAAAAAGCTCTTAAAAATTCAATTTTTTAAAACGACAAAAAGGTCATGTGCGATTTACTGGTTTCCAGGATTAAATTTTCATTATGATGACTAGTAATTTTCTTGCATGATTATGTCATTATAAAAAAACCGAAGCAGGCAACGCTTTGGCAACGCTCCTAGTGTTCCAACGTTCATAGGGGGCGGTGACCACTTTCCATTACTTGGGCCGTTTGCCTGTTTGCAAACTTTTAATAAAAACAAATAAGTATGACCTTAAAAAAATTATCATAAGAAATGCTTGTGAAATTATAAAATTCTGAATTCGGAACTTTACAGGGATTGCATGCAACATGCTAACAAAACTTTAAAACAAAACATAATAAAAAAAAAACTTGAGAGGTGTCAAGGGACACCCGGATGGAACGAAGTTCCTTTCGATTATTTACAAAAAACCTGTATACACTCAACAAAAATAATCGTCGCGACACCACACTGTTCAATGCGAAGTGTAATAGTAAATGAGTAAGTTTGAATCTTATTCACTTCAATATAAGAAACAATTTAAAAATCGAATCACATCCTGCAATTCGACTCTTGAAACAAATTTAACTTTAAACCAGATTCGCGATTTTGCTCCTTATTTTAATGACATTAAGACTCTATATGTCCGCAAATGCTATCTGTACGTCAGCAACCCATGACATTTAAAAATAATGTACTCCAAATTAAACTCTAACTGCGTGGGCATAAACTGCATTTTATCTTGGCAAGTTCAAAAAGTGTCGTACCAACTTTTTCGTAAGAATTTTTTCCTTCTAGCCCCCATTCGTACAGCGCGATAAGAAACTACGTTCCAAAATATCGATGATGTTATTAAGGTCCTGTACTAACGATAATTTGTAGAGAGGTTGTGACTATTTGCAGCTTCCTATATCTTACTATCCATTCATTTGACTTACTGCTGGTTAAAAGACGAACTCAATACAATTTCTGACCATTTTCTACTAATTATAAGGTAAAATATATAGAAATTCTGCTTAAAATTAGTAAAACTGAAATATCGATACGTTTCTCCGCTCTATCATAAGAAATTTCCATGCAGCCAGCATAAAAATAACATTTTCCCAAGCGCGCCTCCCCATCTGTTCAAATATTGAGATGCTACTTCGCTACACGACAGGAATAATGTATTATCGATAACATCTGTCGATTGGTTTCACTACACTATTTATGGGTCGGTACACATTTTTAATATTTATTCAGTTTTTGGCAAGAACTTGAAGGGCGATACGTTTCTCTGTGCAGTTTTTTTTTTAAATATAGTCCGCGAAAAACGAATTCTGTAGATATGACAACATGCATTGTTTTTGTAATTGATCCAAGAGACTAAAAAGATCATTTAATCTAATAACTCACTTCTCAAAACTTACTAAACAAATCTCGTTCAAACCTATTTACGATGATTAAATTTTGTAGGCTTAAGCAAGCTTGTTTTTTCTTATTTTCTTCAGATAAAAGTTATAGGAGAAAAATTATCACGACTTTAGAAGATTATATCCTCGCCTACTTTATATATTTTTTTAAACCTGACTAGTGACTGTACCATACATGACTATGTACACTAATAATTTTTAAAATTTAGTTATGTCTTTTATGGCAGCACCTTTAATCTTATTTATGTTTTGTGGTTTAGCTACGTAACTTTATAGCGCTGTACAGACTACACCTTCCCGTAAAACCTTCATGTAGACCCAGTAATGACAGAGAAAAATAACTGTGACATAAGTAATTTTAAAGTTTCTGAGAATAGTTGAGCTTTAATTACATTTATCTCCCTATACAAAGTTCCGAACTCATAGATAAGCAAACATAACTTAGAATATTAAGTCGGTCCTCTCGCAGGAAAACTTAATATGAAATTCCAACTATTTACCTGCGGATCCCATAAAAAGGCAATAACGAAACAAAAGCGGGATTCTGTATACGGAAGTTGCGTCAGCGTTCCCTTCCGATCCAATTTCAAATTTGAATCTCGAACTGCTGACCTCCCTTTCCGGTTTTTGGATTAAAGGTTAGGATACATCGACGGACTTTTTAACAATAAAATATAGGTACTTAGTTTTATTCTAGTTTTTTTTAAAGTGAAACTTCTATATAGACGGCGTCTTACGATTTTTCGATCACGAAGAAGCTTACATTTTTAAACTCGTGATATCTTTCGAACGGAATGTCCAAATTGAATAATTCAAAAAGTTATATAAAGGCATTGAAGCAGTCTTGAATATAAAGTCATTTATTTTGATAAGGATTAATACCAAGATACAAATAAAGAGCCTTTTCTAGCGGCGGCATTTTAATTAAAATTTTAAAATAAAAGAACACTTATTGTGGCATAACTATAATAGTTAGATATATAGTGTCGCGACACTTTTTGTAAATAATGATGTGTTCTACAAAGTCGTAGTACATTATTTTATTCTATCATCAATAGTATTCGCAGCGCACGCGATTTTAGGTATTTTTTACACCTTGGGTTACATTATTGGAGTTTTAGTAAGGACCCCTAATTTATTTGTAAATATAATATACCCTATGGCACCCGGGAATAGTGTAGGTTGTCAACAGTGAAAGAATTTTTCAAATCGGTTCAGTAGTTTCGGAGCCTCTTCATCAAAACATGAGCAAACGAATTTTTTTTGAGTTTTTTTTTGGATTTTGGAAAATGTACTTAACCTTACCAAATCATAATTTGCAGTAAACCTGCGAAAAATCGAAATGTGTGCTGGGACACATATTAGAAGTGAAACTTCAACGGACAAGTGGAAAAACGAATGGCAACGGATAAGTGGAAAAACGAATGGCAACGGATAAGTGGAAAAATGAATAGCAACGTACAAGTGTAAAAACTTCAACTGACAGGTGACAAAATGAATCGCAACAAAATTTTAACTCGAAGTTTTACGGGCAGGTTTTCAAATTGGACAAGTACATTAAAAATGTACCCGTAAAACTTCAAGTAAAAATTTTGCTTCGGTTTTATTTTGTCACTTGTCAGTTGAAGTTTTTCCACTTGTACGTTGCGATTCGTTTTTCCACTTGTCCGTTGCGATTAATTTTTCCACTTATCCGTTGCCATTGGTTTTTCCACTTGTTCGTTGCGATTCGTTTTTCAACTTGTCCGTTGTTATCCAAATTGCCTACGAAACTCTTAACAGATATTAAAAATCAACGTTCTTTTCTAAGATTTTTACAGTAAAATCTATAATATCTCGGACGCCAGATCGGACACAGAATTATTCACCGTGTGGATTGGCGTGAATGTACACCTACTATATAATATTATTTAAAAACATAAATACATTGTTAAATAACATTTTTAAGATTTTTCGTCGAGATTACGCGTATACAATCCATATTAGACCTTATAACAACTCTATTTGAGCTTGGTTTTAGAAATATCAAGTGCTGAAGGAGTTATGTTACACAAAATATAAGTCAAACAAAACTTGTTGCCCATTTTCTCGACGTTTACCAATTATAACATATCTCCTTCAACTACTCGTGTTTTTTTGTGTTCAGTGTACAGCATCCTTAACTATACAAAAGTTACGCGATCCCCTTTATTCAGAGCGTGTATTGTCGAGAGCTGGAAAGCTTCGATTTAACAAACACCCGTATGCCAAAGATGTCACGTTTCGAATATTCCTACACAAGTTTCAGTTATATCATACAAGAAATATACCTACTATGAAGAATCGCCTAGTAAAAAATGACCTTGAAGAGCTGATTTTCAATTTTTCTGTTAAAAAATTACATTCTTCTTCTTCTCTCGCTTAATAATTATTTATAATTATAAACATTTATCTTATATATAAAATTCTCGTGTCGCGGTGTTTGTAGTTAAACTCCTCCGAAACAGCTTGACCGATTCTGATGAAATGTTGTGTGCATATTGGGTAGGTCTGAGAATCGGACAACATCTATTTTTCATCCCCCTAGTGCAACCCAATTTTTTTTTACTTTTAGATAATTATTTTATGATACAGCATTAAAAAATACATACAACCCTAAATTTTCAACCCTCTACGTTCAACCCCTATTTTTTATTTGTTAATTATAAACTTTAATGCTGTCGGCATATCGATTGAAGCTTTTCCGGGCAGGACGACGTTTGCCGGGACCTAACAAAATTTCATAAATATCCCACTGCTAGACACAGGCTTCCCCGTTCTTAGGTAATGGATAGTACACCCACCACGCTTTGGGTTTGACACATATATTTTATTGATATATACTAGTATATATTTTTCTAAATATTAATATATCTATCTTAACTTTTTATAAAAACAAGATTTCTCAACTGAAAGTCAAGCTAAGCTCTTTTCATATCTACAGTAAAACTTCTAAAAAAATCTAATCTAAAACTTTCAATTCACAGAATTAGGCACAAGACTGAGATGGTGTTGTCTCTGCGCTGAACAGGCCATAATTCCTTTGGTGAAATGTTATTAAAATCTGTCAATGGATTGTCTTGCCAGGATATGAAATTTGTTTTAATAAAAATATTCAAACCACAATTTTTTTTTTTAATGTTATTAAAAGATTATCTTTTGAGTTAAAAGGGATCTCCAGTCCACTTCCAACAATCTTGACCACAAACACCTTTCACTTTCTTTTATCACTCTCCCGCTAGATCTTTTTGATAGACATCTTTTCGATATGCTTTTTTATCTGAGTTTTGTTTAAAATGCCTATCTACACCAACTTGCCCTCCATTCTACTGTTATATACATATTTTGTCCGTCTCCTTTCATTTATTCTCTCGATATGTCCAAGCCACCTTAACATTCTGTGTAAAATTGATATATTTTATGTATTTTTTTATTCAATTTTAAAATTTAGTTACTTGTATGTAATGTTTAGATTCCTTGAGTATAAGAATATTTCATTCATTAATTTGAATTTAAAATACATTATGGTTCTTGTTTTCTTTTTTGCTTCTGTCAATAATTTCTTTTACAAATATCACCACAATACATTATATTGAATAATATGCTTGCTTATTACTAAAATAAACCATGTAAATCGGAGTCCATATACTAGCAACACCGCTCGTAACTCCAGCTGGCCAATTACGCTGCCCGTCCGAGGCGTCACTTGTCTGTAATGGCCACCGTTGCCGCCTTTTTCGCTGTCACAGCGGTTTTTTCGCGGGAAAACTGGAGGCCGTGATAAAATCCATTCTTGTGAAAATTTTGCATTGTCTACGAAAAGATACTATATTAAAAATAAGGGGACAACCACGCAACGGTGTCATTTCGTCTCTTTATCCACTTATATAGGCCTATTATTGTATTTGAATCTGAATGTGTGTAAAATCAAGTTTACTGATGGCCCAGTACTGCAAATTCGATTGTAATTCATTAGTTGCCAGTTCCTATATCTTACTGGCCGTTCATCTGCCTTATTATTGGTTAAAATTTGTAATAACCTCCATACAAGTAATTTCAAAATTCAATCTATGGTTAGGCAAATGAATGAAAAAAAGTAAGATATAGGCACCTCATAAAAGTATTTTTTATATGAGTTTTGATCACACAGAATTTGTTATACTTTTGATATTGTCGGTATAGCTATGACGATCACCTATCACAGAAAAGATACTAACTTAACCTGTTTCCTATTACAGTGAACCTAGTAAAGTATGGCAATGAAGTGGGACAGGAGGAACGTCTTAGGGAGATGAATATGCTGCGGATGTGTGGTCACGTGGAAGGACCGCGTCAGGAACTCCCGCATCTATGTCAGCCAGACCGGCCACGTTTTATGTAAATCGAAAAAATATTTGGGAACAAATATCAAGTCGAGCTGCCTCCGTCAGGCCCTGATGGGTCTAAGCTAATGTTGTTTTCACGCTTTGAAGGATGATATGTGTGCCAATGGTGTGCCATAACGGACGCCGAAGACCGCACCAAGTGGAAACACGAGCCGACGCGAACCGAAGGCAACCAGGATTAAAGGCTAGAGTGATGATGATACTATCATCCCTTTGTGCTTTTCTACACCTAATGTTAGCAGTAAGGCTCCATTCGCGCATACGCAGTAAAGAGTATCGGCAACTGAACCGTAAAACAACCGTGTGCGTATAACCGTAAAACAATCCCCAGGCTGTCCGGCTATGGGGTCGCAGCGCTTCGAGGAGCCAGACCGGTTCGACGACAGGCGACACGTAGTGCGTATAGAAATCAATTTAGGGTGACCGCAGATATACAATTTCAAGTTGGCCGACTATCGAACAACTAAATTGCGGTTCTTTACAACTTAATCGTCCGACTTTACATAATTGGTTGCCAGCAGCAGACCTTACTGACTTAGTTGGTGACAGTGTTGCTGTCGCGGTGACGTCTGCGGAAAAATGCGGAAATAGAACGCACTACTTGCTATATTAATGAAAAGAAGACGAAAACAGAAGAGAATATTTTGGGTGCATCCTATATTAAGTGACAGATTAGAACATGGCCAACATCATACCTTACATTCTAAACTGAGATGTTACCCAGATAAGTTTTTTCATACTACAGAATGAGCATTTCTTCTTTTGATGAGCTTGTACATCTTATTGGGCCAGCAATAAAAAAACGGGACACAAATTTGCGACTCGCCATCTCCGTTGTAGAAAGGCTTTGCTTGCAACGCTCCGGTAAGTAGATACCTTTGTAATATACGTATAGTGACGAATAAAAAAACTTAGTTTATCTTATTATTTGTTACAATTACGACTCTATCTATATCTACTATAGTATATCTCACTATAGTATATCTCACTATAGTATATCTCACTATAGTATATCTCACTATTTTTTATTCGTGTCACTTTTAATCATAATTAACATTGAAACAATTTAGGGAAAATAATAAAGGCCCGACCGTGGGGAAAACGCGCACGCGTGTGACTCGATTGCATTTTGCCGTGCGATTGACCAACTGTAGTAAGTTGCATAGTCTGCGAGTTTACATAGGGACTCCGTGCTAATAACCGATTGGCCGATAGTTGGACAACTTTTTAATTGTACTCAATCGGAAAGGCATTTCGATTCTGATACGATCGCAATTTAGTTGGATAAGATGTGCGGGCTCTCAAAAGTTTCTATGTCTATTAGTACACTCTGCGATTTAGTCGGCCAACTTGAAATTGTATATCTGCGGTCACCCTTAACGTACATTTTCTGACTTACAGCCAGCCCCAGGAGAGTGTATGAGCGGTAATGCCTGATTTGAATTTGCATTATTTGCTTTTATTTGCTTTACTAATGGTTAGAATTTGACATAAACTAGATCTAGCACTTTTTGGGATAACAAGCAATGACAAAATTGTACCGATGGTAAGGCAAGTTGAAGAGTGAATGGAAGAAAGATCCAAACAATAACGCTGCGCGCAAACGGGCCACCGACCACAGAGACCCATGGCCACCACGCGCCACCACCCGTACCTAAGTAGCGACGGCGCGTGGCCACCACTGGCCACACGAGTGCAACGAATGCCTTCAAAACGTATGAAAACGCGTGTCATCTACTTGTCGCTGGCTACCGGCGGCTGTGGTCGGTAACCCGTTTGCACCCAGCCTATGTCTTAAACTCGTCACTTTCGCAAGTTAATCGATTCTTAACTAACGTAAAACAACAATTTTTAAACTCAGTCTACTTTTATATTATTGCTGAAGCACACCAGACTTACGGCCAAACTGTGATGGAAAGTGGTTACCGTTGCCTATGAACATAAGCAATACCAGAGGCGCTGCCTTTGTACTTTGTACAAACTTCGAATCTTAAATCATATAAACGTCAAACGACATATTATATTCGATGATTCGAATAAAACAATTTTACAAGCTCAAGGTGTTCCGTTATAACGCCGCACCTCATAAATTACAAATTGTCAGCTTTATTATGATAGTACAGATTATAATTATTAATATTAGTGAACCCATGGTTTTCAACCTTTTAACTATTTTTATGATTTAACGACGATTATTCAATAGTTTTTCAATAGAAAGTACTTAAAGGGTACTCATTGAACTCGTAATAACTTAGTGACTAACGAAACCGCGTCTGATTTTGATAGCGTGGGTTCGAATCCCAGCTGAAAACCATACAGCACTTCGAAAATTATTCTAATATATATCATTACGTTTTTGAAAAAACAATTATCATTGTCAAAAATTCAATAAGCTGATTTTGAAAAATTAACACACCTGTATTATTATCCAAAATCAAAGTGTAGCTTGTTAGGATCAAGTTCTATGAAGGAAAGTAAAACTGTAAATTAAAAGAAAGGGCTGAAATTGAACAAAATGTTCGCTATTTCATAATATAGTTTAGGATTTAATTGGATGATTTAATTGAAAAATTCACCTGTATATATATATATATATATATATATATATATACAAATATACATTTGGCGACCCCCGTGGGTCACGCAATTATTACAACTATCAGTAAAATATCTTATAAATGATATTTTGCTATTATAAATAAGATATAATTATTATTCACATTTGTAAATAAACAATAAAATATTTGATAAAAATTCAAATATAGTTTGCTGTTTAAAAGTAATATGTTAAATAGGTACAATTAAATAGATTTACTTTAGATAATTATTACAACTATCAGTAAAATATCTTATACATAGATAAGAAAATATTTTGTTATTATAAATAAGATATAATTATTATTCACATTTGTAAATAGATAATAAAGTGTTTGATAAAAATTCAAATATAGTTTGCTGTTTTAAAGTAATATGTTAAATACGTACAATTAAATAGCTGAAACAAAGGCCCACCTTCCTAATGACTTTAAATATTGTAGTGATGTTTGACATACTATTAGTCAAGATAAGGGCTGCCAACTGTGTACGAAAATAATAGCTCTAGACTCTGTTAGACGATCTTAAGAAGTAAATCAAGCAACTTGTATGTCATACCGCACAAATCAAAGGATTCCTTAGAAATGTTGAATGATGACTTTACTTGCCTTTTAGCTATGAAACCCTAAAATATATACATATATTAAGTAGGGTTGGACAATTGAAATGGAATTATGTTATAGTGTTGCTACAATAAGAATGTAATGAACAGGTGTTACATGATATGCCTTTAGGCCATTTTCACTTAATTTAGAACATAGAAATTAAATATGTAATAAAATTAGATATTTACCCACCATATAAATGTATTATATTTGGCACTGGGGAATGTTTAGTCAAAACGGAAGCTAGGTTTCCTTGAAAAGCGCTAGATCAGGACCCATAAACACTCAGATGGCACCTCTAACCAAAATAATATTATAAACGATATGAAAGGATAGAATCAGATTGCAAATCAGACTTGTATTGTTCAAACATGAAGGTATAACATGTCTAAGAGAGAGCATTACTAACAAACAACACTGCAAAAAACAGCATCGAAAACATGAAGGGTTGCTATTGTCCACCAAAAACTATCAATGTGTGCATGTTATGGAGATATCAGCTAAAAAATATTACCCTACTTTTTTTATTTAATGTTTTTTATATAAGTCACACATTTACATGATCTTACATGGTCATTATGATTTAATCAATTTATGTGTATAATTTTAATAGGTACTTTAAAATTACTCAGAAGCTTTAAAGTTTGTTTGTAATAATTTAAAATATTACCGAAAAAAGTTGTGTCTTGGAACAAAAATAGAATTAAAATACACTAGTCATTTTAATTCATAATAAAATGTCTGTACAGATTTTAGTATTAATAAGTCTGTTAATTACCAATACTAATGTAATAGTTCTAAAAAAAGTATTCAGAATTAATTAATAATAATTAAATTTAATTAAATACCCAAAAAAACTATTGGATAGATCTTGTTTAAACCAATTATTGTTAAACAATTTTTCAATAATAATAATAATATAAAATACCACACTTAAAATATTTAAAACATAGTTTTATTATGAGTACCTACCACTAGCAAAAACTTAAAAAAAATACAAATTTTTCAAGTTTTATGAGCCTGGATTTTTATAATTGTTAACTTCATTTTATCAAGTCTTTGTTATATGTATTGTATAATGATCCACATTATAGATTACATGTTCCTTGTGAATTTTATCAGTGCATAGGCAAGTTTCTAATAAAAATAAATTTGTCACTAATTTGAGTACAATAGCTTCGGAACTCTAAAAACAGAGTAGTTTCTTTTCAAAATCATTGTGGTTTCCCTACGACGAGAATCAAAGTTCAGTTATCAATATAATTTTGATAATGTTGACAAACAAGATATTATCTACTTTTTCTTCAAGACAGCTAGATATTTTTCATATAAGTTTTAGAATAATTAAGACATGTGACATTTTCTGATATAATATAAAGAAAAAGTTTATTAAAAAGTTGATGATATAGATTATATATTTCAATGAGATGAGCAACATTAAATACCATTCTCCCTTGCACATGTCTCATCATCTATATAATATGTTGAAACCAGTTCACTTGCAGGCTATGGATAATTTACAAATGAAATTTGAAAAGAAGTTGTGTTTGATGAATGTGGTGTTGAATGTAGGTCCTAACTTATTACTTATTGGCCATACTACTGGTTAAAATTTGACATAAGTAGTCATATTATAGTTTGCATATACCACCATCGCCATTATCATCTAAAATTCTAAATTCATTTCTGGGGTTCTCTGGAAGACATCCTTTATAGTGATAAGACCACCCTTTGTGCATAATTAGGTATAGTTTAGTCTGTAAGTTCACTTTTGTATGGGTGTACAATAAAGTGTCATCTATACCAGAATATTATATCAGAATTGGCCATATAGTCTAAGATTCCATTACCTACTTTGTAGCAAATTATATTACTAGAACCAGTATTGCAGATTTAATCCCTTCAGTGCTAGTTCTGGCCCTTTTTCTGTTTGTTTAGCCCCAATGATAAAGATTTAGCCTTTATCCCAAAATTATCCTCTCTCATGGCCAGTTCCTATATCTTACTATTCATTCACTTGCTTTACCATCAGCTGAATTTTGACATTACTTGTCTGGAGCTTCTATCAAGTTTTAACTTCTAGTAAGGCAAATGAATGGTCAGTAAGATATAGACTGGCCATCAATAAAACTATAGATATGCTAAGAACAAAATGAAATGAACGTTTTTAAAAGCAAAGCCTAGCATAAACTTAAAGTGCACACATTTATTCAATGTGGGCATTCTCCCTATCTGCTTTAATGTTCCTGTTTCTGTTTTACATCTATTTTATTCAGAATTTGAATTTATTCTATTTGGAGTTTTATTACACTAAAAATCAAATACTTTTATTAAGTTTCATTTATTACTTAGCGCTTTAGCCTTTTTTTATTTTTTTAGGCAAATTTAGCCCTTTTTAAGATTTGACTTAGCCCGTAAAACCTGATACCGAGTTGGCAACATTGAGTACTACTGTTCCCATAGTACAAAAAATCGGTAAATATCTTGCAAAATATTTCAGTAGATAAAACTGTTTAATGATATTATTCCCATAGTCATGATAGTCTAAAAGTATTTAAACAAATATCTAATACAAGAAAAACTACAAAAGAAATTAGTGATCAGCCTAAAATGAAACAAATATTATAAAACTTGGTTCACATTTTCTAAGAAATCAGCAAGCTTACAAATACAAATGAAAAACAAAGAATGTTTGTTACCTGACAGTGTTTTCGAAAGTAAATTGTTTATCTTTTTCTGTTTCTCAAATAAAACACTTCTAAAATTTTATTTTTATTGAAATTTAGTTTTTTTAGAAATAGAAACATTTTTTCAATTCCACATTAATTTGACATGACAATTAAGATTTTGATTTTGACTTATCAACTAAACCTACTTTTTTTCATATTTTAATGCTGCCAACTTTTAAGCAAAACCCAAAAATTATCGATTACCCAATAAATCGATAAGGGATTAAAAAACAAAACTTTTCAAAAGAAAGTGCGACTAAAACCACGTGGTACTTCAAGGTCGAATTTATGTTTTCAACTTGTCAAGCGCGGCGTGTGATAAATTAATTCTACGGGCTGTTATAGTCCAAGCATGCATAGAAACTTGGCCTTTGTTACGTTGCTGTAGGGATAAAATTCGTTTGCGCACATATCCCACGCATAGTCGCCAACCGAGGCAATATATCTTAGGCCGTGTACTGCCCCTGACAGTTCGTAAACAAACTGTAGCTACCTCAACAAAGGGATAATGTAATTTTACAAAGCAAATACACGATTCTTTGCCAAATTATATACAGTTTTAACAAGGTAGGAAATCTTGAAATATCACAAACATTCTTCCACCGGATTATTTTAATTTTTGAACGGATAACAAAGTGTTTTAAGTGATAAACTTACCAGAAGCAGCACGTGGATGTTATTATAAGAAAGTCATCTGTGATACATCTTGCAGTATCGATCCCGTCTTGCAGTTCTCAAAAACACTTGTATGTAAAAAAAAAAACTAACACCCAATGAGGTTAGCACAGTAAAACCGTATCAAAACACTACACGTTTGTAAATAAATGAATTTAATTGCACGTACGTAGACGATAAAACGGCGTAATATGTTTGAATCACAGTCAAAATAAAAATAGTACCGAGGCAGACGCTATGTCGAGCGCTGTCTGTCTGCTGTGCTGTCAATATTCGTCAAAATGAAAATGGCGACATCGTCACCCTCCGGAATACGATCAGCCTGGCCTGCCGGTTCATCCATCCCGTTCGGGCCTATTAAACAGAGTGAGATGACCGAAAGACGTGTTGTGTGCGTCCAGACCGGCCGATTTGTGATGTCACGCCCAACATCGTAACGTTTTGCGTAATTACAGCTCACGGACGACATGTAAGCTTGTTTTAATAATGTTAATTTATATTACTCTTGTACAAGGGATCGTGTGGAAAGTGCTAGTAGTAGGTGATTTTAATAATAGTTTGAGACTGAAATAATTTTGTTTTATTGCGTTTCTGCGCATGTTAAGCCCATCCCACCACTCAATATCTGTCGGCAAGCGCCTCCTACGTCTTCTTATTTTATTCACAGAGTTCTTTTTTTGTTTTGGGCTCTTACTGCATTAACCTTTTGAATGCAGTACAGTTAGGTTTGGAGTATTGATGAGTTGAAAAATTACTACTTTGATACTTGATCTCGTTTTTAGTCTGACTTGTAACAATAAATTTGTCGTTTCTTGAATACAAAATACTAAATATAAAGTTCTTATAAGAATTATACTTTTGAAACATGGTCCTAATTTCAATTATCCCTAATTAATTAGAACCAAATACTCGCTTACAAACTCAAATATGCACTTGTTTCTGCTATATTTATTCAATATCGTATTTTTTTTTAGAATAGGTATATTTTTCACTTTTGCGCAAATTTGGATGGCAAAAGAGTAGTTTTACAAAATTGCTGTCTATCCATCTGTTCGTCTATCTATATAATGACATGCCGTTTTCTCTAAAATCTATTCGTCTTAAAACTTGCTAGAAAGATGAAATAAGATATCAAACAAACATGGTAGAATTTTATCCAATGATATTGGGTGTTTATCTGTGGCATATTTTATTTAGATCTTAATTAATTTTAGATCATTATTAAAAACACTTAAATTTTCGTCATCATTAGAGATTCTTTCACTGTGATGGGGGTATGCGTCAGTAATTTTGGAATATAACTCAGAAGGAGTGTTTATATTCATTTCAAATATAGACACGAAGTTGAAAACAGGATATTTCTTACTTATATGACTATATGTAACATATCGCATTTTCCTTATCGTAATCACGAAACGGTAAAACTGACCTACTCGTAAAATATCGACGATGGGTCGGTAATAATGGTTATGTAACGTAAATATAAAATATCATTGCGCACCTATATCCTGGTTGCGTATACATCTTGATTTTTTCACCTTACGTCATAATATGATAGATTGAGAAAATTTTATATTACATAAAATGATGAAAAATAATTATAACCCCGATTATAATTATAGTCACAGGTCCGAGTCGCAACTAGCTAATTTTTTATAAGAAGATAATGAAATTTTATTTTTAATTTAAAAAAGTACTTATTAATTTTATTTAAATATATTTAAATTAATTAATACTTGTAATTTAAAACAGCAATAAATATGGAAATGAAATCTTTATTTGTATGAAACATGGATCCTATCTAAAACACCTTATGTGACTAAACTCATTTTCTAGGTCAACGCTCATTGGAGATATTAGACGACGCCTTATAGAAGTCGTCTTCCTTCAATTTACGAGGTTCTTTTGTCTAGATAAATTTTTAAATTGTAGTATATAACTCTTCATCCTGGTGCAAGAATTATACGGCTTACATTATATAAACTCCAATTGAAAAGAGTTTCAAACACAGTTAATTCTAAGTCTAGCTAATTCGAATGACTAGCTGAAGAAGTATTTTCTGATGACCTATGATATAATTCGGAACTCTATTGGGTAGGTATTTAATTATAAGGTAAATATTATGTTCATTTATAAATAGCAAGATTAATTACATAATTATTAATTATAAGTAACAATTAACACTAAGATTAAATTTGAATTTGTTCATTTACAAATAATAGTTTTTTTGATTAATTCTAATCTTTATTGTGTTCTTAAAAGTAAACCTTTTATTGTAAAACTACCTTTACATGAATAAATTACGAACTAATTTGCTGAACAGAAATGGAAACAGGTGCCAAGCGATAAATTAGAATAGCCCTACGCTTGGAGGTACATTTTACACATGTAAAATAAAGTGGATTCAACGCTATGAATTTTACAAGGCCCCCGGTTAACATTATCTTTGCTTCGATTGCATCAACCTATTATGAGGATTTGGAACATTAATATGTCGTAATTAAAAAAGTGCAAAATTGTTATTCTATTAAATTCTAAACATTCTTCCTTCATAATTATGCGGTATTAAAGCTAACCCTGAAAAATGCTAGCTTAATTTAACGGCTATTTACAACAATATTTTATTTATTTATTACATTTATTTTATAATAAATATTAATTATATAATATTAATATTGCATATGCAATACATATGTATATGTAAAATATTCAATACAGCTTAAGTCCGTCGAGGAGCTATGGCACTATTAGTAGCCAAATTATGTCCATCTTCATATACGAGCACTCAGCTCTTTCGTCTAAATTGCCTAAAAATTTTCATCCTTCTGTATACCAGTCGGTGTTGTCAGATATCCAACGAGTCAGCCAGGCGCTATGCTGCTAAAGGTAGGCCTCCCTTTTTTAGGCAAAAGAAATCCGATTTAAGACCATAGGCCGCGCCGTGTGTAGGATTTGCCAGGTCCGGTTGGAAATAGCTAGACAGAACTAGAGGTGCTATTGCCGCACCATAGACAGATATCCACTAAAACTCCTGGGTGTTCCGTGCTTCGTCTCATGCCAGGGCTACGCGTACATGGCCCAGCCCTGGCAAATGGTGGTTCATCCATTGCTGGCAGACTACTTTTTATCTTCCGACATCTTCAAACTTTTTACAGGTGGAGCGGTTTATAACACGCCCCGCAGGAGGAGAGTTGACGTCCCGGAGCTGTGACCGGCACGCCTTGGTTGCCTGTGGGAGCTGTCGCAACAACGTAGCATTTTGGGCCGTGAAGCGGTCGGCCAATTCGGGGGCTCTGTATAGAGATATCCACCGCACGATGCTTTCGAAGAGTTTTCGGCACAGAGTTTCGGGCCTCCCCAAGTTACGCAAGAGGTGCGACAGCGCTCCTGCCATCCTCGTGAACTTTGGGACCGATTGCCGAAACTGTGCCAAAAGTCTCATCGGCTATCGAGGAACAATCCCAGATACTTCTTGGCCCTCCGACACCGATTCCGATGCTTCCACTTACGCAAGCGGTGTCGATTGACAGTGGTGGACGATTACGAGGACCGTGAACCTGAAGACCTTCGTCTTCTGTGGCGCAACCTCCAGACCCAGACGCCGGAATCTGTCTACAATTCGTAACACCTCGGCCGTGCTTAGGATGCTCTCCACCCGCACCCAGTGATCAACATATTGTCTGTGTAACAGATGACGACGTATACGATAAGTCGACGCCCGGGAGGACAAACGTAGGCTTCCCTAAGATTGTGACATATCTGGTCTACCACTATCCTCATTCTCCAAACTGAAGGGTGCTCTACACAACGTTTGCTCCATCGGTCATTGCTCCTGTGACATTATTTTTTTGCAGCAGTTCAGCAGACAGGCAAATGGCCCACTTGTTGGAAAGCGCACCATCGCCTATGGACATTTGCGACACTAATGGTGCTACAAATGCGCTGCTGCTCTGTTAAGGGAGACTAAAACCTGGTCACTAACGCCGGAACACAACTCTTTTTATGGCGACATACTTTAGACCAGAGATGGTAGCCATCCAGTCAGGCAAATGCCCTACCAACTGGCTGTGTGTTGTTTTATCGTCTCTTCTCGGCCGCCCGGCCGCAGGAAATTGTATTCCTTCTCCGTTCCTGCAGGGAAAAATTACCAAGCCGTTGTCACATCAGCTTACTAGCTGGAAATAACTTTGGCTCTCTTACAGTCTAGAGATTGTAGTTGTCCTTGTAGCTGATTTTTTTTTCTTTTTCAGTTTAAATTTAATTTATGTTTGTGAAGTACTCCAACTGTTAGTGTCCATATTTCGGCACCATAAGCCATGACGGGTAAGATGCACTGCTCAAAGATGTTGTCTTCAAGGACGGTAACAATCCAATGGCACCGTATAATTATTGGTAATACTTTTACTCGTTAATAAGAAGTCTATTATTACTTAATAAAAATAAGTCTATTATCTGTTACTTTAAACGTTTTTGGTTATATAACAAGCAACTTTCTCTTGTAATTGCGTTGCGATTTCCGAGAATCGAATTTCGAACTGATTATTGACACTTAACTGATCCTATCGGCTTTATTATTGAGTTCAATGTGTTAAAGACGGTTTTATGAGATGTTAAAAGTATATTTTGAGACTGCTGGTTCAGTTGCTTAAACTACATTAAAATATATTTATATACATAAAATTCCTTGTCACAGTATTTGACCGCGATGAACTACGAAATTACTCTACCCATTTTGTTTTATTATTTTCATTTTGTTGGATATGTTCCAACTTAAAACATAGGACAGGTTTTTAACCGACTTCGAAAAAAGGAGGAGGTTCTCAATACGTCGGAATCTTTTTTTTTTTTTTTTTTCCTTTTTTTTATGTATGTTCGCCGATTACTCCGTCATTTATGATCCGATTTACGTGATTCTTTTTTTGTTCGACGCGGAATAGCTTCCAATTGGTCCCCTAAAAATTTTACATAGTTTGGCCCAGTAGTTTTCATTTTATGGACATTTTTCATGGAAATAATTTTCACTCCGTTCCATATATTCGCCGATTACTCCGTCATTTATGATCCGATTTACGTGATTCTTTTTTTGTTCGACGCGGAATAACTGCCCTGTGGTCCCCTAAAAATTTGACATAGTTTGGCCCAGTAGTTTTCATTTTACGAACATTTTTTTGTTCCCGGTTCTTGGGACCTATATTTTTTAAGAAGCGAGGCACCATTCGTAGGTCCACCCATACATAGCTAGACACTAAAAAGTAACAAATAAATTTTAAAAACTTCGTTTAAAAAAACCGACTTCAAAAACTAAAAAACTAAAATGTATAAAATAACTTATTTCTAAAGCTATATTATTAATATATATTATCTAAAACATCTTGAAGTCGGTGCAAAGCAAAACATAAAAATTACTATATTTTGAAAATTACTAAGCACCGACTTTAAGATGTTTTAGATAATATATATTAATAATATAGCTTTAGAAATAAGTTATTTTATACATTTTAGTTTTTTAGTTTTTGAAGTCGGTTTTTTTATAGTATTTTAATTTATACTCAATATTTTTATATAGCATTTTTTTAAGCCAGGATGTCGGTAATTATGAGTTCTGTTGTCAACTAAGTTCATAAGGATCAACTAGATGGCGCCATACTTTAAGTCCCACCTTTTCTTTGATTTATAGTATGTCGACGGTAATCAATATAAATAAGTATGTACGCGCATAACTTGAGAACTACTACATCGAATTTCATGACATTATTTGTGTGTATTTGAGTCGGTCGGTTTAGACTCACAATTGGAACCGGTAGGAGGTACTAGAATCAGATCCTAGATTTTTTCTTTTTCAGAGTAGGACGTCTGGCAGTACCACTAGTATTATATTTAAGAAACTTATTTATACGTGGAATTGAACATCATGTCACGAAATCTATAATATTATAAAATTCTAAACACACCATATCTGTATATTAAAGCTATTTAAACAAACAACTAGAATATACTATATAAACGATGGAGTTCTGAACAAGATTTCTTGTCTGTATGCTCGGTATTCACGTAAAAACTATTGGGCTAATTTCGATGCGGTGTTCGCTGATCGACAGCTAATTTTAACACTTAAGCTCTGCGCTACTTTTGAATGAATGTATTGAAATGGCCAGTTTAAAAAAAATCTAATTACAATGTGATCTTTTACTGTTAACCTAGGTAAAAATAAATAAGTCAAAATTTGTGAAACCATCTTTAGTGTTCATAATCTTGAGGTGTTATGGGTTCCTCGTATAATTTTTATCTTTAATTTCTGTTAAAATGAGGTCTGTAACTTGGCACCTCAGATGTCAAGTTATATTTAAATATTTTTGACACCACGTTTTTCTCGTGTATTCTTTTGTCCCGTTATGTCAGTCCTCAATCGTATACCATTAAACCTATTAAATTTTCATACGTTTTATAGGGCTCATTATTTGTAATTCACACATTCGACCACTGCCAATCTCTATTTGAGGATGCCTAATTTTAAAACCCTTTTAGCTGCTCAGCCGTGATTCGTTAAAAGTTAATTAACTCTACTCTCATATTTATAACATAAAGCTAATGTAGTTTGAATATGGATTGACATTTATGATCATTCCTAGAATTCGTGTTAGGTATCTGAAACACTCGCACCTTCTTCCAATGACGTAGGTCAAAATCCTAAATGGGAGCATACCTCGCTAAGGCAAACTGCCTTCTTCTAATCTAAATCTAAAGTGCATATTGTTATCGTTGTTATTAAAAGTCCAGTTTACTAAATTAGCGTTGCTTATTACTTGAATTCCTATCAAAAACATATATATAATAAGTAATTCGAAAGATTAAAAGATCCTGTATTATAAATTATAGTACAACAATAATTACAGTACACAAATAATTTTCATCTATTTAAAGTCACGTTCACATATTGGTATGCTATTAAGGAGAAACCTTGAATGTTTAATGAATATGATTACGTACTATAACATATAGTTTATCAGGAAGCAGAAAGCAATAAGCTTTCAAGTACTCATGGGTATCCTTAGCATTGTTTTAGCATTAAAATAAATTATATTTTGCATTTTACATTAGACCGGCCTGGGGGAAAGAATTTTTTATTCGCCATACATACTAATAAGAATAGCTATGAAGCAAGAACAAAAGAAAAAGACAGTATACCCGCCAAGCTTGTCTAAGGCGGCTTAGCAAGTTTAACACATCGGTTACCTCGATGTGCAATTTGCATCACAATGTTTTCCTTCACCGTTGTTAGCACTGGTAATCGTAACAATATGAACATTAGACCAGAAAACTGTCTAAGTGGTGCATGCGTTCCGGCCAGGAAAGAACCCGCGCCCTTTGAGTTTGGGACGCGTTTCGCTAACCATTACGCTACCACGACTCTTTTTAGGGTCACCAAATAGCAAAAAGGCTATTTATATCGTAGACATGGAGACATTATTAAAAAACTATTGGATTTATTTTGCTGACATTTGAAGGGAAGGTATTTTATATATGCCGCTGTACAAATTTCGTGTCGCTTTCTAACTTTTAAGTACCCTATGAAAAGGAATATTTTTTATATTTACTTACAAGAAATAGCAATCAAAAATAATAATGATAGTGACTTGTGGCACCTTCGAGTTATCAAAACTCAAGAGTTACCTAAGTCACCTTGTTCACTACGTGATTATCATTCCTTATATTCTTTTTCATGTTAAAAGTTACTACACTTTAATCTATTTAGGTAATTAAATACCAACTACATTATATATAAATTAATACCGTATATAGACTAGTAAACAAGTGACTTTTGGACCAACTTTTTTCAGCAGTCTCCGAAAATTATAAATGAGGTGTTATTCGATTCGGAATGGCATCTAGATGATTTTTGAAAAAAATGAAGTTCCGCTTGCAAAAATTGTAAAAGTTATAAACAATTAACTAAAAAAAAGAAGGGGGGTTTAGTTTTTTGCAAATATCTCAAAAAGTAATAAAGGTTTTTCAAATTTGAAAAAAGATTCGAAAAGAGGAGGAAATTTCCTAAAAAAAGTCTTGACTCCCGAAACTGTAAGATCAATATTTATAATTTTCCCAGAGGGATGAAAATACGGCCGAAAACGGGTACTCTGGCTTACGCAAGCCACACCCACATCGGCCCTTTAATGAATAAATATTATTTAAACATACTAAATATGAATATAAAAAATTGAAAAAATTCAGGTACTAACTGAATAGATGAATGAACAATAATCTGCTTGTTTTTTTTTATAACAATTTTTCATTTAGTTATTCAATAGTTAATTAATATATTTATTTTTGCTTGAACATGAACATTGCAAGTGTGATAATTGTTAAACTATAAATTTTAAGATTTTTTCCTTTCTTGGAGCAATTCTTGAAAGGCTTTAGAATAGAACCCCGTTGGAAACATTAGAAAATGTTCATTTTTTATTATATATAGTGTATCATCTATGAATGTGGCAATAAATAGCCTATCAATTTTATTAATTTGGTTCTGTATAAAATCTGCAGGTGACCGTCCTACGTCTAAAGTAGTCAACGCCATCTAGTGAATTGTTTGTTAAACTCTGTAAATGTTTGGGGAATGAGAACTCCAACGTCTGATACCGTAGACAGAGAAACCGATGTCGTATAAAGGAATGAGACAGAACGATTCTATTTTTTGTTTCACCGAGCGTGCCACGGTTTGGGTACATTTCACAAGTAGCATGTGAAATTTCATATGAAATGCAATTTCATACATCGCATCTGCTACCTCTCTTCATTTGGTCTGTGAAATGTCACAGGTAATGAAATCGCGAGAGCGAGCGAGTAGGGACGAATGAGCGGGCGTGATAGAAAGAATAAACTATATTTTGCTGATTCGCCGCCGCTAAGTCGCTGAGTGTACGACTATGAAGTAGTTTGAAGTGCGTAGCGCCATCGGTGCTCCGTTGAGGTACTATACGAGAGAACCTTGAATATCTTATGAGAGTATAAAAAGATAGATTTTAAATTAAGGTCTGTAAATAATAATAAAATGATCTCAAAATCAGTTGTTTAGGAAATGAAATGAAATTTCATTGTTATCGCAGGTCACAGGTCAGTCATTCGATTCGAAAGTAGCATGCGTAGTGATTATAAATTTATAATTCATATTTCATTTTTAATAGAATACGGAATGTGTGACGCTGTGGTAGTTTTAAGCTTCAAAAATCATTTCCAGTGAAATTTCACATGCGAAATCATTGTGTTTTTTTTTTAAATTTCATCCAATGAAAATGAATTAAAAGTAGTAATCATTTCCATGGTTGGACGAGCATCGATGTGCTAAACAAAGCTCGACAGCTGAAGCGCAGCAGCTATCGTCTTCCTATAAAATACAGTTTTCATTTCACGTGCTTTATGTGAAGTATAATTCATATTATACTTTGTTTTCAACAATTTAGACTTCCTATTTCAACTTTTTTGTTAAGAACATGGTGCGGTGTAGCGTTAAAGGGTGTAAAAGTGATAGCGGAACGAAAACCCAGGATTGTCTTTTCACTCGTAAGTATACCACTGTTTATCAGTTACTAGGCATTCAGTAGCATTTTATTATGTTCATATATTGTGTATAATGTACTGTAGACGTAAATTCATTGTTAAAATAGCACAAAAATAACAATTACAAATTTAACCTATAATTTAGTGTGGCCAACTTTTTTTAAAATTATTTCCCACTATTATAGGAAATACAATTAGGAATTTATTCTGCATCGTGTATTAATGAAATATCTGAAAAATTTAATGACTTGTTGTAGTTTTCCTGAACCTGATAATTTACGTCGGAATTGGATATTAGCTGCAGGACGGACAGATTGGACACCAAAACCATCATCAAAAATTTGCAAAAATTGTTAATCAAAAAGAAGAAAGTTACACTGCTTTTCCCTAATGCTGTACCTATTCTGGTAAATATTCAGTTAATAATATATTAAGTTTCGAACCAGGTTTTGTAAGATTTTTATATGTTTAGTGTTTTTAAAACTACAGTGTGAACTCTATGTAACATCACTCGATTTAACGACAAACTCCTTTAAGAATCGAAATCACTTGGCTTTGGTTGGTTTAGATTGTCTTCCACACAATGACACACTATCTAGCGTTACACCCACTCTCAATAACGACAACAATTAAGTAATAATGCCGTTTAAGTTGCCAAAATTAGTAAAAGTGGCGCAGCTGTATACGTTCTTTAAAGTACTATTTTCTGTAAACAACAACTTTTTTCACCCTTTTTTGTATAAATTGAATTTTTTTTAGGAAAAAACGGCTTGTATTCCATCAAGTTCCTGCTTTAGTTTAAATGAAGATACAATTATGGAAATTGAAAATCATTTAGACATTCCTGTAAGTGCACTATATTAAATAAAAATAATATGATTTTCCCGCAATCAATACAGTTTTTGCTATGTACAGTATTAAGATAAATAACTTTCGTTATATTAATTCGTATATTCTCCACAACCATCACTAGGAAGTAATACTAACAAAAATATTGTGTCCAAAAAAATATTGTGTCCAACAAAGTTATGGTTACTAAACGGGTTTTTTGATTTTAGGACAAGACTCCAGAGTACACACCTCGAACGTTGCGAAAAAAATGGCAAAGCTAGAAAATACAATCATCCGAACGACTGAAAAAATTACGAGCTCTTCGAGAAAAAAGTAGATGTTTAACGAAAAAGGTAGCTAAACAAGAAAATGTTATTGCAGAACTGAAAACAAAAACTTCTTAAAATAAAGACTTCTTGAAAAAATTAAAAATAAATATGTTCTATTATTTATTCACAAAGCCAGAACCTACTATCACATAAGAAACGGCAGTTATTTAGGACTACATCATCATCATCATCCATCGTTAGTCTCCTGCCCTCATTGCAATTCATTTGAGTTACGCAGCATGTCTTCTCCTTCGCATAGCATGCATAGCAACCTATCGATGAAAATCGATTTGTCAGGTTCATTTTACAGGCTTCCTTACATACAAACTCTAATTATCACAATTATTTTTCGTCACAAGGTATCCTTAAATATAGTGACGTCATCTTTTTTGTCCCTTTCTGCGGCACGCTATAGCGGTGTCTATAGGATTCTCTGTCTACGTCTAATACTCTGATTTTTAATTACCTGGACTAAAATGACAGCTTCAATTAACTTTTTTATGTTACATGCTTGGAGCAACTCGCTATTGTTTGTAGAATCCTATATAAATTCTGTAGGACTCAACCTACAGTGGTAAATTGTTGATTCAACTCACACTTATGAATCAAAAAAAGGTAAACCGCAACTGTCATTTTAGTCCAGGTAAAAAAACAAACAACTTATACTGATTACTGTTTGTCAATAATAAAAATATAATTTTCTTTTGTAAGTTGCCATTTTAATTAACAAAATTTATTTATGATTGCTTTGTTATTTATTTATATTTTCCTATTCAATCGATGATTAGAAATAAGTAGGTAATCGAGTTTAAGTTGAATTAGTTACATACATTTTTAACCACTACCAAACAATTATAGGTTTAATTTCAAAAAACTTTTGCGTTTTTTGGCTTGATAAACCAAAAATACTCGATTCTTCATTTAAACTTTCGTTATTATTTTTTATCATAAAGTGGGAACACTGATTGTACTTCAAATTCGAGGCAGTTTTTGGCGGGAACTGAAAGGAGACGTAGTGCTGTGCAGTTTTATTTTCTAAAAATGTGTATAATTACTCTAAAATGAACAATAGTCGCAGGATATTGATAGTTTTTGAGTAGAAATTATGTGTTTTTGTGAGAAATGTGAACTGTATAGTCAGATGTGATCTTTCGAGTTTTCACAAGAACTCCATTGAATGGCGTCGGTTGTAGCCTGCAATACAACTGCGCTACTATACGAAGACCTATTAATTAACATGTTTCCGACTGAAAGACTTTGATTCTATGGTCATTAATAAATTATTTAAAAAAAAAATCGAATCGGGAGTTCTTGGCGGGAACTGAACGGAGATTTTGTGCTGTGCAGTTTTATTTTCTAAAAATGTATAAAATTACTCTAAAATGAACAATAGTTGTAGGATATTGATAGTTTTTGAGTAGTGATTGTGTGTTTTGTGAGAAATGTGAACTGTATAGTAATTTTTTTTAATAATATTTATGGCTTGGCAACTAGGCCTTTAAGCCAGAACTGTATAGTCAAATGTGGCCGTTTGAGTTGTCACAAGAACTCCGTTGAATGGCACTAGCTGATTACCTACAGTTCAGCTGTGCTACACATAGGCTTAAGAAAATGAAGAAACTAAATGTATATTATAAACTAAGATCTGGCCTAAAGGCCTAGCTGCCAAGCCATAAACCTAAAAAACGCATCGAATTCAAATATAATTTTACCCGTCTTTTTTGTCGCAGTTTGGGTTTTGTCTTTTAATCTTTTTATAATTATCTAGAAAACGTTTAAGACTACTTTTGATTATATTTTTGTTCTTTAGTTCGTTTAATTAAAGTTAAAAGCAAAAATCATGGGAGATAACTCACGTACGTCAAGAATTTCTGCGTACAAAAATGCTGGTCTTGGAACTTCTGTAAGATGATTTTGTTTCTATATTTCTTTTGCTGGTGAACGATTTTCATTACTAGTTTTCGTACAGCAATGAAAATATGTGTCATGTTTATTCGCGTTATTTGTTTTAAATTGAAATTTAGCATTTAACTGCGAAATCTGTGACACGTGTTATGAACAAAAGTATACCTACTATTATATTATAGTAATATATAATTTTCACAAAATTACTGTTATAGGTGTTCATATAAAGAAATAATGAATGCTTTGAACCACTATTAGCGCATTTAAAATGGTTTCGCCCTAATTAATTATGAAGACTGCATATTTTAATCTCACTACCTTCTTTTCTAAAGACTTTGTATTTTTCACACTTCAATACCTTAACACGATGTTAAGTCTAAATTGTTTATTATTAGTGAAGAAAACAATATAAAAATATAGATAGATAGATAGATAACTCTTTATTTTACACCAATACAAACATGAACTTAAAGACTAAAATTATATCTAGTTGTGTACAAATATGTTAATGATAAAATCAGATACCTTTGCAAGTAGAAAATATAAATAAAATATATTACAAATAATATACACAATTTATTTGTAGTATATTTTATTTTATCAACTGGCTTCCATAGTTCTCTAATTTTTTAATAGTTAATGGGTAGGTAGATAGATACACATATTACAAAAAATGTTACTTCTATTTTGATAATATAATATAAGCTTCAAGGCTCTAAAACAGCATATCATATTTATACTTTTATCTTAGTATCTCATAATAAAAAGAGATTTTAGTACTGTTTATACATAATCAATATGCTGTTTGACTTGTTATATTTTATTTTGTTTGTTATAGTTATGATATCATAACTATAAACTCTGTTAAACAGTATTTAAATTGACTGATTGAATCTGAATTGAATTTTACTGTCTTCTGCAGGACCTTCGCCGCAAGCGTGCTGAGTTGAGTGTTACACTAAGGAAGCAAGCCCGCGATGATCAGCTTCTTAAACGCCGGGCCTTGTCCCCAGAGGGTGGGAATGAAGTTGAAGCAGAGATCATGATGACCCCAGCTGAAATAGTTCAAGGTATACAAGTCATGTATAAGCCCACATATACATTAGGGAGACAAGTCATAGTCGCTACTGATTTACATTACTATCATTTCATTTGTTTAATGTTTAGATATTGGATATTATCCATGCAGGAACAGAAAAAGAATACAATTCCTGCTTTCAATAAAGTGGGCCATCAGCCTGTTGAACCTGCTGAACTACTGCAACAACAAAAAAAACCAGAAATGGACAAAAAATCAACAAGTCAAAATCATGATATTATTATTACGGATGGGCCAAATGGGTTTGAACCGAATACAAACTTGCAGTCCAGGTTTAATTAATATACATTCAGTAGGTTATTATATATTAATAAATGTGATTCACTATTTTCGTCTATATCACGGAAATGAAATCATTTATCAGGATAAAAAGTATCCTAACTTATACCCCATGATATAACTAAGCTCCATTGCGAATTTCATTCAAATCTGCTTAGTAGTTTTTACGTGATGTTGTAACAGATAGAGTGTTGTCTATCTATCTGTTATTATTCTAAAAATTGCATTTTCGGAATCTTCTAGTCCGAAATATACCTGTATTTTTCACATCTCTAAAGATTCTCGGAGCATTTACACATTTATTATAGTATAGATGATTACTATTAATTTCAGTATAAGAATGCAAATAGGTATATTACTTTTTTCTTGTCTGGCATTTAAACCAAATTTCGGTCGAATGCCTAAGTCTGTGAGTAGCTGTTTTGTCTATAGTTCTATTTTACATGTAGATATCCTAACACTACAAATAATGCTTATTTCCAGATCTAAAGTCAAAGGATATTCTGACCTTGACTGTGGCAGCGCGGGCGGCACGTCGAAAATTATCTCGGGAACAGAATCCCCCAATAACAGTCATGGTTGCAGCTGGAGTCATACCACTTCTCGTCAAGGCTCTTGATCATGATGAATGGTAAGTTTCATGATAGTAGAATGACTCGCCCATAAGTTTGAAGAAGCCTCTTTTTTTAACCGACTTAAAAAAGAAAGAGGTTTCAAATCATCAATTAAATATTTTTTCACCTTCTCTCAATCAGTTGGGTTTGGCAAAATATGTCTTTTCTTTCCATACAATTTTATTTTGCCATAAACTTTCTGTTATCCTTCATGCTATACATCATTCTCTTTTTTGGTCTACTTTGACTCTTATATCCATCAATCTTCTGCTTAATTTTATTTTTGTTGTAATCCCATATTTTCGGTTTTGCTCTAAACTGGATCGCGTGGCCTCACTTTGATCCGCAATGTGCCTCGCCCCTCTGCCAAAAAGAGCAGACAAAATCTGCTTCTAATAAAGGCTGCTTGTCCCGGCTGCCTCTAATAGGTACAAAGCTCTATGTTTCCACTTTCTTTATGTCACATGTGTTTCCTTCCTCCTCATTATGTTTCCATAAAGTCTTCTTCCTTTCAATTTATGTACTTTATTCTCCTTTTATCCATTCTTATAACATATGACATTTTTTAGAAAACGCCTAGCAGAGCACGCCTAAGCTTTCAATTATGTCTGTGATTATCTGGTTTAAGTGTTAGCCAGTTAATTTCGAAAAAAGTAGACATCTCCATTTTTAGTGCTGGCTGTTTTTGCAAGAAATTGCTTTCAATTACAGTAAAAACTCGATTAACTGAACATCAAGGACTGATTGTTGTTGCAAGTCATTTGGATAATTGAATATATGAAGAAAAGTGATTTTTGTAATACTATTTACTCTAGATAGCCCTTCCCTGTGTTTATGTCTTTATGTAAAATAGCAAAAGAACTTATTAATCAAAATCTATGTTTATTAATGTACATGTACCTTAAATAAAACTTATATATAATACATACATGCAATATGTTGGTGCAAACATGGATTAAACTACCGGAGAGGCAGGTACGCGCATTACTTCACTCCCTCAGTTAGGTTCCGGTACGGGGGGCCCTTGCTACTAGGCAACGCAAGGGATTCATCTGCCCCCGTTTCGAAGTGGGGTGTGTTCTCCCAGGGCACACTCCAGGCACTTTATTGCGCTGGATCGACTGTTGCGTAACTATGTTCTATATCTCAGTCTTTCCATCACAACAAAAGCGCAGGGTCGACAGGGAGGAGGGAGGGGGTTTTTAGTGGGTATTGAGGTTGCTCGCCTGTGCGGCATCGCTCTGAGTCTTCCACACTCCTCTGTGTCAAGCCATCGCGGACGGAGCGCAAACAAAGCATACTATTGCTAGCGTTATCGCCCCCGATGGATGCATGCCGTTTCCTAGTGACGGCCCAGAGAGTGCGTAAATCGGTCAGCATTTTCCCTCGCCTCAAAAAAAAAAAACATGGATTAAACTAAGAAATTATTTAGTCCTAGTTGCCAATTGGATAAATGCGAATTTGTATAACTGAAGTCGGATAATCGAGTCTTCACTGTATTTATTATGATCTGAGTGCTTGGCGCCTCCCTGTTATTCCTGGTATGATAAATCATGAATCTATAATCTGTGTTTTTTCTGCCAATTATTTTTGTGATTGTTTATTTTGGTGAGCACATTAATATTTATTTTTGTAAAGATTTTAATGTTTTACATTGCTTACAACATCAAGAGTCAATGTTCCAATTTATTTCAGTTCAGATCTGCAGTTTGAAGCAGCTTGGGCGCTTACCAATATTGCCTCAGGGACTCATGAGCACACTTTGGCTGTTGTTGATGTGAGCACATATTGACAGTATCTTTGAAATTCCTCTCATCCACTCAATCTTCATCTATTTTCTACTTTTGATCTATGAAGCAGATATTCAACATTTTCCTTTAAAAAAACTTAAGCTTAAAAACTCAACAAAAATTGAGATTACTACATTGATTGAGTAGTTGTTGAGACTTGGGCTTTTTGGTATTTGGAGATATTTTTCACCTTCACAAAATACTACATAGTTTGTTGACTGCCACACGTTTGCTTGTTGGTGATAAGTAGGTAACATAGGAAACAAAGTCAATTTTGAAAAAAATATTATGTATTTAGCAAAAGTTATTGGATATTTAAGAGGCAACCTTGTGTTCTTCTTAGATTTGACCTTGATCAGTATTTTCAAGGTCAACTTTTTTTTTTCACTATAAACGTCTATTTTTTATATCAGAAATGAACGGAGCGGAATATTCTACGTCAGAATGTATAGTATGGATTTATTACTTTGTAATTAAATTAAATTAAATATATTTTATTTATTGCTACAAAAATGGAATGGCTTGCAGAGTGGTGCAATTCCCAAATTAGTCTCGTTGCTCAACCGTGGAGGAGTGGTGGGTGAGCAGTGCGCGTGGGCCGTGGGCAACATAGCCGGCGACGGCCCCGAGACCAGGGATGCTGTACTCGAACATGGCGCGTTGCCCGCTCTGCTGCCCCTCATGACTGCAGACGCGTCACAGAGCCAGCTGAGGACTGCCGTCTGGACCTACAGCAATCTATGCAGGTAAATGTGACTAGCAGTCTGGAGCAACTGTGACATTAATCTCCACTCTTAAATTGGTACATTTTTATCATAATAAAAACCATATTAATAAATTACCTTGTCTAAGTATTACATAGAAGACAAGGATACGTTTATTTTTTACCTACAGCCTACAGTGCATCTTTTGAATGAATGAATGAATGAAAACTCTTTATTGTTCACCATAACTTAAACCTAGATATTTGATATAAACATATTACAATTAGAACAATGGGCGGCCTTATCGCTTATAGCGATCTCTTCCAGACAACCCGGTGTCTAAGGAGATATTACAAGAAAATTAAATAATATTTGGTGGTTTAACTAAATTCAATCGTAATTGAAGAAAAAACAAAATTATTACAATAATAAACTAATAAAGACATACATAATTAAAAAGATTAAAATAATATAAATTACATATACTTATCTTTTGTACTGTTTATTGTGCTTTCACTTATACAGGTGAATGTTTCAAGTGGGCCTTCATGGCCAAGTCTTAAATTATACGAAATAGCGAAAAATACTCAGTCTCAGGGCTATTTAGATGAAAACCAAAGTGGTATAATTAGATTTTTGGAAAATCAATTTAGGCAAATTGATTTCATTTCATTGTCAAGAATTGAATCAGTTCATTTTGAAAAAATAATCTGTATTATTACAACCACTAGATGGAGTAGCTTATAAAGATCAATTTCTAGGACAGAATATCAACTTTAAAAATTTATTCTGTATAGTTCTTGCATATTCCCTCTAGACATTCAAGTCAGAAGAACTTCTTGCACGTCATTTGAACGAGACACAAAGTTCTAAAATAATCTGCACTTTTATTTACGACGGCCTCTGTGGTTGAGCGGGCTAAGCCTTTGCCGGCCTACCTTACTGCAACACAGAGGCTCCGGGTTCGATTCCTGGTATAGTAAATTTCGGAAACTTATTTTCTCCGTTATTTACCATGGTCTGGGTGTCTGGGATCGGCCCCAGGGTGGTCCGTTTTATATTACCCAGAACTCAAGCGTAACTTGCTTAATTTGGAGATATACAAGGTGTGTGTGTTTGTCTGCCGATTATTATTATTATTTACAACACCAAATTTTTGCATTGTTTCCAGAAATAAGAATCCATTGGTGAAGTTCGAACGAGTTGCTCCAGCTCTTCCATACATTGCAGAGTTGCTGGAGATTGCAGACCAAGATGTCTTAGGTAAGTGTATTCATAAATGTTTCCATGGCTTCCCGTTTCCCTTCATATAGCTTAATGAACTCCTAGCAAAAGTTTTCCCTGAGTACTAGCATATGGGGGTTTTTATAACAAGTGTCATTTTTCAAAGCAGATAGCATGTTGATAGCATCTCGTGCACTTGCAAATGTCCATAGGCGACGGTAACCGCTTCTGAACAAGTGGGTTGTCAGCTCGTCTGCATACTCCACCATTTAAAAAAAAACATCCTAGTGTGCCGGTCAATTGACCACACACCAGCATGTACAGTCTCCGGCACATATCTTGGCAGATTTTGGCGTTGTGGGGGTAATTCACGCATACTAATACAACAAAAAAATTGACACTTTTATTGCTTGGCATTTTTTTTTTATTAATTTATTCATGACCATAGAATCAAAGTCTTTCAGTCGGAAACATGTTAATTAATGGGTCTTCGTATAGTAGCGCAGTTGTATTGCAGGCTACAACCGACGCCATTCAATGGAGTTCTTGTGAAAACTCGAAAGATCACATCTGACTATACAGTTCACATTTCTCACAAAAACACATAATTTCTACTCAAAAACTATCAATATCCTGCAACTATTGTTCATATTAGAGTAATTATACACATTTTTAGAAAATAAAACTGCACAGCACAACGTCTCCTTTCAGTTCCCGCCAAAAACTCTCTTGCTTGGCATTATTCTATGGTTATTGCCGTAGTTTATTTTAAATTACTACTAAACAGACATGTTGTTTTCTGTTTAGTAATAATTTAAAGAAAGAAGAGGAATTCTTGAAGTTTATAAGGTGTTATAAATAAAATATAAAGAGTTAAAGGTTAGAAGTTTTTATAAAAAGTAATTAATGTCTTGTGTCGTCGTTGTCACTGTCACTTTCTAATGGAGTACCCCTGGCATTAAATTTATGGTAGCAGTTGAACTGGTGTAAGGAGTTGGCTCCTCATCATATCTCATCAGCATAACTCGCTGCTGGAGGAGGCGCTGTCATCATTGGCGTACATGATGAATTGTTCAGTGACTAAATTAACTGACTCTATCTAAAAGTGACCTACATGGTCACTTTTAGATAAAGTCAGCCTCAATTTTTTAAACCTTTTCTTTAAATTATTTCGGGAGCTGTTGTTAATTAAATTCGAACATTCGTCGGCCGCAGTCCACGTAAGCAAAAACTCGACAAAAACAAAGCATACAACTTAAGTGCACACAAGTGTAATCAACTGCAAACGGAACGTGGATGCGATGTGGGAGGCACATCAAACGCTGCTTGTACCCCATTCCCCGCATCCTGTTTGACAACCAAAGAGATCTGAAAAACGACTTTTGCGCATCTTACGATTCTGGACAAGTGATGTGTGGGAGATTATAAACTATGAAATCATTCTATACTAAGTAGGCATCTATAAATTAAGATTTCCAATAATAAACACACTTTGTTCCACGCCTTGCTTATGTGAAGGTTTATATCTCTCCTCATACTATAGGGGTGGTATATCCATATCTTTAATTTTATTTTATTATTATCATGTCCGTCCTTAATTCAGGTTTCATGCTTGGATGGGAAGTCTTTTATTTTGGAAATGTTTATTTTGTGTAGAGTCCATACAAAAGAAGTCCCCGTACATGGCGCTGCAATCGCCGTACTTAATCCTGCCAGTGTAATTTTTTTTTTATTGATAAATTAGTACTAGTTAGTTTGTATATTTAAATTATACAGTCGTATCTTTTTTCTGCTCCACCTACATCGCCAGATTAGTTCAGAATTTCTTTTAAGCTAGGTTACATGGAAGAGATCACTTATCGATAAGGCCGCCTGTTGTTTTGCGAAGAAGTATTGTAATTATGCACTTCGTTTTTGTTTATTTTGGTGAGCAATAAAGTGTTATCTATCTATCTATTTTCTAATCCATAAATTGAAGTAGATAATGACTGAATAATATATACAATATATTCTATAATTAACAAAATTCTATCAAATAGCGGAGCTGCCATTTTCTTGCGCGAACTCTAGCATGTATTTTTTTGTAAACAGCTGACGCTTGTTGGGCCATCTCATACTTGACTGACGGGCCAAATGACCGCATAGAATCGGTGCAGGCCTGTCCAAAACTGCTGCCGAGGCTCATTAAATTGCTCGAACATAAGTCACCAGCAGTTAGGACCCCAGCTTTGAGGGCTTTAGGAAATATGCTGACTGGATCTGATGAACAGGTAATTACTAATTCGGACTGGCCGATGCCAAGACTTTCTTTGTTTGTCGAGAATATTTACATCTGCCCGCCTTTTTATTGTCATTGGACTGGCTGTTATACTTTATGGCAGCAAATACTTTGAACACCAAAAATGCTTTGAGACCCTAAGAAGCTCTCTTATCAAAAAATATGCCAAACACTATGAAAAGGAAACATGTACCACATAAAGAATGTCTAAGATTGCATTAATTATACCTCTTTTAGTTTAGACTGCACTTCCAATTATCAGTTTGGTCTCGGTATATTAAATCTAGTATATGTCCGTGACTTCGTCCACGCTTAACTTGAAATCCCCGTGGCACAAAGTACCTCAGCTATTGTTTTGGTGGAAGCTGCCGGAATAAGCTAATTTTTATGCATCCGAAAAAATCTCAAACCGCTCTTGGGAAAATTCCAGCGGGATTTTCGGGATAAAAATATCAAACATTTTTAAATTTAGGAATTTTCTGTGATCAGGAAGAACCATTACCACGCATCGAAATCGGCCTTGTAGTTTTTACGTGAATGCTGAACAAAGAGACAAGAAATCTAAAAAAATAGCATCGTGTTCCCGATCGTTTCTATAGTGTATTCCAGTTGGTTTTTTTAAATAGCTTCAGCAGGTTCAGAATGTTATAATATTTTTTATTATTTTTTATTGCAGGAGTTCAGCAGACAGGCAGACGGCCCACTTGATGGAAAGCGGTTACCATCGCCTATGGACATTTGCAACACCAAAGTTGCTACAAATGCGCTGCTCTTCTCATAAGGGAGACTGGAACCTGGTCACTAATGCCGGAACACAATTCAAGGTTGTTATGGCGACATACTTTAGACCAGGGGTGGTAGCCATCCAGTCGGGCAAATGCCCTACCCCTTATTATACAGGGTATAGTAAGTTATGGACACTGATTTACGCTTGTCACCAGACCGATCGCTGCCTCCACGCCGGTTGCCTGGACCACCTGGCGGCGCTGCTCCGTTGCGGCAAGGCGTCGTTGATCAAGGAGGCCGCGTGGGCCGCCAGCAACGTGCTCGCGGGGACCGCGGCCCAGATCCAGCTGGCCATAGACAAGGGCCTGTTGCCGCATTTGGTGCACGTCATTGCTCACGAGGATATAAAGTGAGTGAAATTAAAAAATTACAGGTTTAAAAAAACCGTAAGCCGACTACGACAAAGTAACAGTAATTATCGCAATCCTAATTTGAATTATATGTTCATTAAATCAATAAATAAAATAATTTTAAAAAATACTAAAGTATTCACACCTTTCTCTTGCTTTTTAATATGGTAAAAATATTTATATTAAATTAACCCCAATAGGCTACATATCACATGGATGATAATAATTAATGGATTGATATCTCATTCATTAAAATTAGATCAGTAGTTTAGTTTTCATAAATAAATCATTTTAAAAACAAATTTATTGAAGATATTAAGATATCTTGTTATCATTGTATAGGTATAAAATAAAAAACACACTGACGAGTGTCGGTGCCAACAGCGGTATAATTCCCTTTTAATTGTATATATTTCAGTAATGTTTTCATTAAGTATGTCCCCTTATTTATATTATGATAGATAGATAACTCTTTATTGTACACCAATACAAACATGAACTTAAGACTAAAATTATATCTAGTTATGTACAAAAGGTACATTATGACTACTTCCAAGGCTGTAGCGGGGAAGTTGCGAGGGAGCTGGCCATAGTGAATATGCCATAATCAATGTGTGTTGCCTTTACTTACTTATGCTAACCACATCCATTATCACTTTCCTGTTTTCTGTCCCAGGTTTCAATTCTGCTATTACAATATTGTCAGAATGTTTGACCACTGGAGTCATGATGGATGTTTTTAATACAATAAAAACTTTAGTTGCTGGTAGTCGACCATTTCGATGATATTGTAATAGCAGAATTGTGGCCCTGGAAGCATAATGTTAATAAATCTCAATGGTTTTTTTTAATATTAAATAGGTTTGCGTATGACCACGAACACATCCAATGCCCGGACGATGATGCGGTCGACGAGGGAGCATGCTTACCTAGATAGTACTATTCACACGCGATTTGAAGATACCCGAATAGTATTTTTTAGAAACACAGATTCTAGTAGTGCATTCCACAACTTTGCCATACGTAGATGGAACGTGGAGACGAAACGTTTAATTCGTACGATGGCGTAAACCAGAGCGCCTTATTATCCGAAGATGGAAATCAGGTCGAACAGTGTAACCGCACACTCCCCGAAATGAATTCTATAAAAAACCGATAGACTAGCAACATGGCGTTGCTGATTATATCCTTTTGCTGACTTGTAATAGTAATAAAGAATTTTCTTACAGTTCCATAATTAATTTAAAACTATAGAAATTTATTGCCTCCATAAGTTCCACTTTCATAGGTCATAGACTAATGAATATTTAATCGGTAAGGTCTCAGAAGGAAGCTGCGTGGGCGATAACAAACCTCTGCCTGGGCGGGACCCCGCAGCAGTTGGACTTGCTGTTCTCATCAGGGTTCCTTGAGCCGTACTGCGCATTGCTCATGGCCCCAGACCATAAGACCATCGTTGTGGTGCTCGACGGAATAACCAATTTATTACAGGTGAGTCATCTCTTACAAGGTTTTGGTCATTTAGCCAAATGATAAAAACAGTGAATATACTACAGTAAAATTTTTGCTAAATGACCAGAAATTGTGTTTTTTCAAAATGTTGAAATTAGATAGATTAACCAACAATTTGGTTGAAAAGCACGGAACTGAAGCCCAATTCTGCTATTACTATCTCATCAAAATCACAGGATACTCGTCTCAATCGTAGTTTTGATTTCTGATCTCAATGTTCTGTGTCGACTTTTATCATTTGATGTTAGACCTCTAATAACTTATTTTATATCAGGCTGCAGTGAAATTCGGCCAAGTTGAACAGTTGTGCTTGAAACTGGAAGAAATTGGTGCTCTAGACACCTTGGAACAATTGCAACGGCACGAAAATGAACAGGTATGTAATATTAGCCTTTAAACATTGAGAAAAAAATGGGGCAACTACACATAAATATATGTAAAGGTTGAAAAATATATATTTAGTGTTCATAGTTGTGTGGCATATAGTCCGTCAGATCTTGAAAAAATATTATTAATTAATTATTCTTTTACTAAAGTCAATAGTGAAGTGAAAAATTTCCCCCCACAATTAAACTTTGAACTAGAAAGTACTGAATTTTTTTATCAATTGAGTAGTTTTTGAGATCCGTCAACGATATCTACCCGTATTTAGTTCGCTCATTCGGCGTTGACTTAGACCATTTAACCGAAGGACGAGGCTCGCGTCTAATTTTGCAAACAAATAATTCAGCCATTTGCTGCGGGGGGAAGAATAAAGCACACATTGAAACAATCACATACACCCAAATATTATTTGTGTTGTCATAAACGCAAACATGTACAAATCTTCAAAACTAGTTTAGAAACAGCGTATATTTACACTCGTTACGCACACAAAGACGACTCACACATTTCAAAATACAAGAAATTGCCATATCATTATTCAATTTGCCTCGTAATTTAATCATAATTGACTAAATATTCATTATTATTTTTTATTATAATATTGGATTATGAAATAAACTTTAATATTGTAATAATTAAACAGTACCACATTGATGATTTATTAAACTAGCACTAGTTGAAATAAGATCTTAGTTATTGTGTGATGAAAATTGTGTGTGATATTAACACTTTCACATTTTTATGTAAATCCTAATCGCTAAAAACATCCATGAACATAATATATAATTATGTACATATAATTCAAATATTTACTTGCAACGTAATTTAAATGCTCTATATTTTGAGGAAAAAAATGCTGGTATTACTACTGTACAAACCGGTGAATTTCATAGGGATAGTAAATATCGATACTTTAATGTCGATATTTTTACTAGGAATAATAATTTTGAATACTATAGATATGATGACAGTGGAATAAAACTAAAGTATAGGTTTAATTTATAGTACTTTTTCTTAGATATTCGCGACTGTTACACCTAAATAAAACTACGTTATTTACGGTTTTAAGCGCGATATTTATTTATTTTGCCAACGTTTCGGCTACTTTACAGCAGCTATGATCACGGTTTGACTCGAGGTTACATGTCAATTAGTAATGTTTAAAAAAATATTAATCCGAGCGTGGGGCGGTTTGTAACGCGCCTCGCGGGAGGAGAGGCGAGTGCGCACGGAACACGCCGCGCCCCCATCTCGACGGCATAACCGCCGCGAGAACCCTTTTCCCGGGTAATCATGGCTGGAAGCTGTGATGTCTAGGAATGACAGACATACTCAAGCCGAAGTATTGATATGAAATAAAAGAATTGATATAGTGAAAAATTATAAAATTTATTAAATGAATAAAACATAATATTTCCCTTCTTTATATTTTACCCTTCGCTGCAATACCGTTAACCCTATGTTCACAAGGTAGATTATATAGGAGCGCTGATCAAGAAACAGGTAGACTCTCAAGATCGGTAACGATACCCGATTCGATGGGGTAAAAGCAGTACTCTTTACCATCGTAACTTTTCATGTTGTGGGAGCAATACTTAAAAAAACTCTCACATTTAAATTTATTTTCCTAGTACAGTTAAATGTACCAAATTTCAGCAGTGTAGACCTAATCTCGGAAAATAGACGGACAGACGGACACGACGAAATCATAAGGGTTCCTTATTTTACAATAGAACCCTAAAAGTGGGTATTAGTATAACATATTTTCGACTAACAGTATCAAAGGTAGTTTTATCGATATCGACACGAGTTATATGTACAGATTATACGTCACTATAGGTAGTTTCGTGTAGCCAAAAAAACAAACTTCGACATTCAAATTTCAAATTAGTCTCCAACGCAATAAGGACTATAATTTCATGAAGAATTTCGCATTAGTCTCGTGTGCGTGTGTGTGAAGTGGGCAAGACTCAATATTTTGTTATTTGGGCATTGTTATACAAATATAGACTCAATTTCTTCGCAATAACAGTTCAAAGTAAAACAGAGATTCGTCGGAAGTCGATGCGAGATGTTTCATTAATTCGATTATAGAATCGATGTTTTAAACATTAAGTTTAATAAACAACTATAAGTTATTTTATTAAAAATAAGCAATAATTAGACAAGAAAATACTTACATATGAAATGTTACACCATCTTTTTCTAGATTTGAGGTATTTGACTTTTTATCGCAGACGTTAACAGCACAGGTTGGCATTTTTGAGGAGCTCCTCACACAGCGATAACGATACCAAGACTGTTAGAAATCGATTATTGAACTAGTTTTTATAAACGCGTTAGATTTTATAATCTTGTACCTTGGCGGAGGGGTATGCTCATACGAGGCTAGTCCTTTGGTTGAATATATCTTTAGAAATCATAATGATTTATCTATATATTACTCTGAAGTAATATAAGCTACATTAATTAAAATGTCATCAAATTTTGTTCTATAGCTTAGTAACATGTCCAGTATTTTGGGATAGTTTTACTGTCTATAATTTTTTTGCTTGTATATTAAGCGGTAAATATTATTAGTATATATTTAATTTAAGTTATATTTTTATCGAATATAAATTTTAACTAAAAATCTTTGGAGCTGTAATAAATAATTTGTCAAATATTTTCAGGTGTACTCAAAGACCCTCCACATCTTGGACACATACTTCGGGGACCAAGACGACGAGAACGCACAACCAGCTCAAACTGATAACGAGTACCAATTTGGAGCCACTTCCCAAAATATCACTTTTTAAACTCATTTAAATATGTATTTATGGCGCATGGATATTATTCTTAAAGTTGAAGCTACTTTCAGCTATAATATCGCCTTTGCTCGTTTTGAATTTATGTACCTGCGCCCAATTTTATGCCGCGATGTTGTTATTATTTTCGAAATTGGAGCCACTTCCAGAAATAATATCTAGTTTTAAACTCATTTTGAATTTATATAGTCTGCGCCAAAATATATGGCGCATTGGCATTATCTATAAAGTTGGAACCACTTTCAGAAATAATATCGATCGATTTAAGCTGATATTAAAGTTATGTAATTTAAGACAAATTTTATAGTTTATATGGTGTATTTAAAAGCTCTGCTAAACTAATTACATCATAAAACAGTGTATTGTGATGTTATTTGTTCCTATTTAAGAGGAGATAACTTTGGTGCGAGCCATATAGCAATAGTAATAATTATTAACTCTATAAATTTTTATGTATATTTGTTTAGTTTACGCCGAGTTTTATGACATCTCCAGATTATCAGTAGATGACTGCGCTATACTCGGTTATTTGTAAAAAAGCCCTGTTATGACGCAGTTGTGCATTTGTTGCTTGGCATTTATAAATAATTTGCACCAAACTTTATATCTCCAGATTATCTACAAAAGGCTGCGCAATTTCTAACCATTTGACAATAGTTTATGACACAGCTATTTTGTAGGTTATTAAAGTAGATAGTTTGGCGTAAGATTATATTTTACAACTGGCTGCACCAGCTTTTTGGAATCTTATATTTTTTTTTCTAAAGTTAATTTAAATAAGCGTAACAAGAAACTTAAAAAAATAATTGTGATATCTTGTAGTATAAGATTAAATTAATCATTTTAATATTTTTCTAACATGATGTTTTATTTATATCCTGTATGGCAATCCAGCGAGGTATCGTAGACAGTCTTCTGGCGAAGTATTTCTCTTATAATTAGAATACTTTCACTTCTTTTGCTCAAAACTAAAAGCATATTTTTTCTTCTATTGCTTTTAAAGTAAAGGTGGACACACTGGTGGAAGCAAAGGTGAAAGTGACGAGACATGCTGAAGAGTTTACTTCTGTAGATATAAGTAAGACCTGTCACAATCACTAAATCTTATTGAGGAATCCTACAAAGTAAGATAACAATATTTTTATTTATTAAGGGTTCCATTATATGGAACCCCAACGCATAAAAATATTGTTGGTTGTATGTTTTAGATACCCAGCTTAAAGAACTACGACATAGAAAAAGTTAAAAATTATAAGAAAAATAAACACCACTATCACTATATCTGATTCAATATTTTTTTTTATGTATTTATAATTCGGAAATAATATACGTAAGTACATAATAATAATATTAAATTTAGTTGAACTGAATTTTTTTGTATTACAATGATCGGACACATTTCACAAACGTCAAGAACGGAACGGTCGCGTACACGCAGGGCGTAAAGCATAAAATGGGGAGTGCGAATGCGGGGGACACTCCCGTAGTTTTAGCCCGCATTCTTTTGTTTATGGCGCTGGAGGTCATCCAGGCCGAACTCGCGATGGAATTTTGTCATCGGATGAATACCTGAACTAATGTTGTCAATGGCTAGCCACGAGATACGTCTATGATTTCTGTATTCTTCAGGGACTTATTGCTATTCGAGAAATAAGATCTGGCCATACTTTTGACACAAATCTCAACCTGCTAAGCATTGTCTGACAGCTCCAATATCTTTACATTAAATAGTATTTTTGGTGGGTGAATTTATTATCTAATTTCCGCAAATCGCAGATAAATGCTACTCTGAGTGCCATAGACGGTTTAAATGAAAAACATGATCTTATTGTAAAGAAATTTTACTTGACAAAACAAACTCGAAAATTATTCTCAAAACAAGTGCACTTTATTTTCTTAATAACACAAATTATATTAAAATACTTATATAGTGACCTGTACAAAGAAATTGAAGTGTCTAGGATTTCAAAAATTCATTAATACCAGGGTGTCTCCAGAGTCTTGTTTTCAAAATTTTGGGGAAAATGTTTTGATTTGGAAATAAAGTTTTGATACTGGGATGTAACAAATTTGAGCCACAAGCTAAAATGCTTTACAAATTTAAGTCATAGGATGTATCTTTATTTTATTATATTTATGGCTTGGCAACTAGGCCTTTAAGCCAGATCTTAGTTTATAATATACATTTAGTTTCTTCATTTTCTTAAGCCTACGTGTAGCACAGCTGAACTGTAGGTAATCAGCTAGTGCCATTCAACGGAGTTCTTGTGACAACTCAAAAGGCCACATTTGACTATACAGTTCACATTTCTCACAAAACACATAATCACTACTCAAAAACTATCAATATCCTACAACTATTGTTCATTTTAGAGTAATTTTACACATTTCTAGAAAATAAAACTGCACAGCACAACATCACCATTCAGTTCCCGCCAAAAACTCTCAGGATGTATCTAAATGATGAATGATAATAGTGATGTTATAATGACTATTCTTATTTTAATCCAATATTTTACACCTTTTGAAGCTGATATCATTGATAATAATTTAAAGGTGTAGGAATAAGATGTGTGGGGAAAGGACGTGCTTAAATAGTACCATTTAGAGGAAACTTGTTTGGTGTGGCATATTTCCAAAACTCAATCTAGAGACCCTGCTTCAGACAGGTCTGTGATAGCCTGGCTGAACAGATAAGAGGACATCATATAAGCCTTTGATACACCGTATGAACTAAATTTTTAATCTATGAGTGTAATTAAGCCTTGTTCTGCTCCTTTAATTTTTCTAATTGTTGTCTGAAACATAAATATAAATGTATATTAATAATCATGGCAGAAAACTAAACAGTATAACCAACTACAGATAATCCATTCTAGATACCCAGACCATAGTAAATAATTAAAGCATATAATATCGCTCATTTGCGAGAAGGATGACATAACTAAAAAATCAGCAATTTTGAGTTAAGTATACAGGCGAATCCGGCAAATTTTATTCTTTTAGCTGCTAAAACGACATTACGCGATGCTTAAAAATGAGAGAGCGAGAGAGATTGTGACTTTTTTCTCCGTCGCACACTCACCGCTGGTTTGTTTCGAGACTGTAGCATCTCAGTTAGACCGGGACCGTTTTAGAGTGGGCATGCGATTGATTTCAGCGACGACGACATATTCAGTGTTACGACATTATTTTTTAAAGGTAAGTAGACAATCTCACGCTATTCTTTAATAGAAAGATGACATAACTATATTTATGACGCCCTTTTATTTGAAATACGATTAGAAAACCAACATCATATTTTGCGTTATGTCATTCTTTCTGGAAACACAAATCATTACCAACAGTCATATTTCGTTATTAAACGTTTTTGATAGCAACTAAAAACAAAATAGACTATTTCAGTTTTGTCTCATTTTAGATTAGGTTGTTTTTGTTGCTAAAATTACAGTATATTCTTGATTTTATTTGTATTATTTTACATTAAGTCATTATTAATAATAACAATTTTGTGTTTAAGGTAGTTCTTTGATAGTGGTCTACGATGGATTTATATTTAAATAATAGTAGAGGGAGAAAAATATTGGTGTTAATTAATCAAAATGTGGAAGAACCTCCGGAATCAATATCACATGAAAAAGGTATAATAATAGCCATTTATTTTATACGTAAGGACTTAAGGTTCGAATTCACTTTGTTTACTGTTTTAATTTCCTTGTTTACTTGATTTTTAGAAAACGACAACAATGCCAATGAAACCGAGGGCAATACCTCATTATTCTATTATACAAGCAAGTTAAATGTGTTTAACTTCACTACTTACGACCTTCATTCTAAGGGAGTTGAATGTTATGTCTGAGATGAAGCTACAGCCAACAGGGGTGTTAATGATTTGAGCACCTGTGTTTCTAAATATTTACAAAAACTGGCCCAAACTATGGTGGTAACTATGGTGAAAAAAAACAAAAATCATCCTCAAACCATATTTTTTTAAACTTCTTATGAAGAGCAGGAGTTTAGAAAAGCAGAAGTAATAAAAAAGAAAAAATCTGTAGAGATTGAAGTGAAAAAAGCGTTTGGAGGCAAAGCCGGATTAAGTAAGAAGAAAAAAGATATATACAGATATTACGCTCCTTTTTATAACTCTCTTTAGAGTTATTATTTTAGTTGTCACATTTTCATTTATTTTAGATTCGTAAGTAAAAAGTTCCTGATCTCAAGACAATATTACAAAGATTAGATAAAAACAATGTTAAAGTAATTTAAAGTTTAATTGAAAGTTAAGTTTTTTTTGTGGTTTTGATTATTTCATTTCCTAAGTACCTATTATAGATATATATATATATATATATATATATATATATATATACTTCGCGCTAGGTCCCTTGTGGGGCAGGCACGTACAACAGAGCGCCATTCAGGCTTATTCTTACACACCTCACTTGCTTCTTTGACATTCATAGCTCTTGTCATGCACGCTCGTCTGTTCTTAAGGCTCCTGACATCACCTTCTGCTAATACGCGATCAATTTGATCATGGTAGGTGTGTCGTGGCCTTCCGCGACTTCTGCATCCATCCATTTTTGCATTGTATATTGTATATCTGTTTAGTCATTCTTTCATCATACATTCGTTCCACATGCCCGAACCACCGGAGCATTCCTTTCCTTACCCTCACCTCGACACTCTTTCAGACCAACTCTCTTTCTTACTTTGGTATTACGAACGCGGTCCGCGAGCGTCACTCCGCGGATTTTGCGCAGTGCTCGCATCTCGACCGCGTTAACTCTACTTTCATGCTCTCTGTTCCATACCCAACTCTCGCTTCCATACGTGAGCGTAGGTACCTGCACCGCGTTGTGTATGGCAAGCTGGGCCTTCTGGCTGAGGTTCTTAGCGCCTAGAAGTTTACCTAAAGCTCCATTCACACTATTCCCCAAATTCACTCTTCTTTCTGTTTATGTCAGCGGTGTACCTTCCATCCCTGCTAAAAGCACATCCAAGATATAAAAACTCATTCACTTGTTCCAGCATAACATCATCGACCATTATCCTTGCATTCGTTCTGGTTTCTTCTCTTTCAAACACCATAACCTTTCATGTTGTGTCTATTTTATAGGAAACAATTAAAAGACTAAATAATAAACACAATTATTTTCAATAACGACTTAGTTTCAGTTAAAACCCATCTGAGTAAAATACTTATTACCAACATAGACTTATGTATAAATAATAATACAAAAAAATAATGCTTTATTTGTAATAACGTCATAAGTGATACCCCATTGCTGAAAACTTGGAATTATAACAAAAGTTCTTGCATTTTAGTAGTAGTTCTAATTTGGTATTGATACTAATAAATAAGAAGAACATTCAACATAGTCAATCTTTTTACATTTACAGTATAATGCATTTTTTTCATTTTTAAACTTTTAAATCATGATACCCAAATATTGCTATTTTTTAAATATGTCAAGCTTCTCGCAAATGAGCGATATGTAGTTTAAAGTAATTATTTAATATCTTCTAAAGAATTATGCTTCCCAAGTAAAATTATCAACACCTAGTTAGGTGTAAATACAGTTATAGAAATTACATAACTGATTTACTTATTGAATTAACATAATATTTTACTTACTTTAATTGTTGATTGAAATCATCCTGCACAATATCATCTTCCCAGTTGTCCTCCCAAACGGAAACATCTTCATCATCAGCGTCTTCTGTACCCCAATCTGAAAATTATACAAGAAAGTGTTACAGTTTTATTTAGCAGATAAATACACATCTTGTATACTTCTAAGCTAAGCAAGTTATGGGTATTATACAATAGACAATTCTGAGGATAATCTGAGACCTTATTAAATACCGGAAACTGCATTTAAAAAATTGATCCTAAGAATTAAACCTGGGACCTCCACTTTGCAGTGAACTATGTAGGCCAACATTTATATTAATATACTACGTTGATCATATTACTAGGGTTATACCAGTATTTGTATTTACACAATTTGCTTTCTATCTTGTCCAGTCATATTTTGTCACAAGAATGAATTTAAAAAATTAAACTATATGCTCATATAGTTAAAACAGTAAATCTATATATGTTAGATATACAAATTTTAAGTAGCAGGGTGCTGGAGTGGGGATGGGGGGGAATCAAACCTACTACACCCCTTATGATCTAGAGATTTTGGCTTGGCTGCTGTAATTTGGTCTGAATCTAATATAACCTGAATCACTGTCTGCGACCCTTCACCACACATCATGTTAATATTAGAGAAAAACTACATACATACATACATAACTTCACGCCAGGTCCCTTGCGGGGTAGGCACGAACAACAGAGCGCCATTTAGGCTTATTCTTACACACCTCACTTGCTTCTTTGACATTCATAGTTCTTGTCATGCACGCTCGTCTGTTCTTAAGGCTCCTGACATCACCTTCTGCTAATACACGATCAATTTGATAATGGAAGGTGTGTCGTGGCCTTCCGAGACTTCTGCATCCATCCACTTTTGCATTGTATATCTGTTTAGTTATTCTTTCATCATACATTCTTTCCACATGCCCGAACCACCGGAGCATTCCTTTTCTTACCTTCACCCCGACACTCTCTTTCAGACCAACTCTCTTTCTTACTTCGGTATTACGAACGCGGTCCCCGAGCGTCACTCCGCAGATTTTGCAGCGCTCGCATCTCGACCGCGTTTACTCTACTTTCGTGCTCTCTATTCCATACGTGAGCGTAGGTACCAGCACCGCGTTGTGTATAGCAAGCTGGGCCTTCTGGCTGAGGTTCTTAGCGCCTAGAAGTTTACCTAACGCTCCATTCACACTATTCCCCAAATTCACTCTTCTTTCTATATCAGCGGTGTACCTTCCATCCCTGCTAAAAGCACATCCGAGATATACAAACTCATTCACTTGTTCCAGCATAACATCATCGACCATTATCCTTGCATTCGTTCTGGTTGTTTCTCTTTCAAACACCATCACCTTTGTTTTCTTCGCATTCAAACGTAAGCCTCTCGCCTGACAGTCATATTTCATCATTGTGACTAGTGTTTGCAGTTCTGATGGCGATTCGGCTAAAAGCACGGCATCATCCGCATAAAGCAAGCTGCTAACAACTAAATCACCCATCCGCACCCCAACATCCATCAATCTTAATCTCTGGAGACAATTGTCCAGATATAGGATGAACAGCAAAGCCGCACGAAGCCCTGCCGGACGCCAATATTGACGTCAAACCAGGGCGACAGGCTGCCGTCCACCCGCACACATGCCATACAGTCCTCGTAAGTGGACTGTACAGCACGCAACAAATGGCCATCAATCCCATATCCGGGCAATATGTCCCAGAGGTCCTTCCGCACAACCCTGTCAAATGCTTTCTCTAGATCCACAAAACCGCAGAAAACCTTCCGGCCCATAGCCAGCTGCTTCTCCACGATATTGCGGAGCGAGAAAACTTGATCCATACATTCTCTTCCATTTCTGAAGTCTCCTTCTGGATCCCACAGTAATCCATCGGATACCACTCTCATTCTCCTTTCAACAATTTTCGCATACACTTTAGACGCTGTGCTGATCAAACTGATGGCCCTGTAGCTGGCGCACTCCATACGTGACCCCTTGCCTTTATACAAGGGCACGATGACAGCGCGCCTCCAGTCGTTGGGAACCTTTCCCGTCCTCCAGCACAAGTTGCATAAGGACAGGAAAGCGTCCCGGACGCAGGTGCCACCATATTTGATCATCTCAGCAGACACACTATCGATTCCTGCTGCCTTTCCATTTTTCAGACTTCTTATCGACCATTCGATCTCTTCCAAAGTGATCTCGGATGCTGACTCCTCGAAGTCAGTCACAGACTCAGTCGTGGTGCCAGCATCCGGGATATTATCATACATTTCTCTGAAATATTCACTCCATCGCGCTAAAACCTCTTGTGGGTTAGCAAGAATGTCCCCTGCTTTAGATTTAATTCTTTCCATTCTGGAAGCTGACGAACATCCCCGAGAGTTCTTAACCTCTCTCCAAAAGAGTTTGGTATTTGCCTCGAAGTTCTCCGTCAGCTTCTCTTCTTTTTTCAATTTTATTCTTTCACGCTTCTCTTTCACTAAAGCTTTGGTTTCATTCTTGCAGAGGCGATACATTTCTTTCTTCATCTCTTTCATGCTGTCATTCTGATGCAAAGATGCAATATAATCCAGCCAGGCTTTTCTCTTTCTCTCTACGCTAGATTTAACATCCGCGTCCCACCATTCGTCACCTTTTGTTGTTATATGCCTCGTTGCGCATCCACATGCTTCTTTTGCGCTTTTCACTATACTTTCTTTCATACTATCCCAGTCATTATCCACATCTAAGTCGGAGAAGTCCGCTTTTGCAAGCCTTTCTTCGACTAGGCGCGCATACATACTCCTTATACTAACATCTTCCAATTATTCACATTTTATTCTTTCAAGCTCCCCGAAATTGGTACACTCTCGCCAGTGCCTCCACTTCTTGAAAAGGCCCACAAACCGGCTTATCACCAGGTAGTGGTCCGTTCCAAGAGTGGGGCCTCTGTAGGCTCTTGTATCCATTATTGTGTTTCGGAGGCGACTATCTATTAAAATCAGATCAATCATACTTTTCTGTTCGTTCATTCTCCATGTATACGTGTGTATATCCTTATGATGGAATAAGGTGTTCCACACAAGCAAGTTTCTTTCCATGCATACGTCTATGATTGGCTTACCAGCATCGTTCGCTCTCTTGTCGCCATAGGGTCCAAGGACAGCCATCTCGTTTGGTCCCCACCCAGCCATTAAGATCACCACACATAATTAGTCTTTCGTTCCCTTCAGCCAGATCCAGAATTTCTCTCACAGACTCCCAAAACTTCTCGAGTTCTTGGGGATCCGCTGAGCTTACGGGAGCATAAGCTGTGACCAGAAAAACTCGCGTGATCCCCAGTTTTAGACGGACCCAAAGAAGTCTCGGGTTCACCAGACAATAGTCTTTCACTCCAGACACAAAGCGGGATGAGAGTACTACGCCTACCCCCCCACTTGCACGCTTGTCCAGGTCCACGCCGGACCACAGAGCAAGCATGCCATCGGGGAGGTCATTGACGTCACAGCCCTTCCGCTTTGTCTCTGTCAGACATAAGGCATCCAGGCTTCTCTCATTCATTATATCAATCATTTCGTCCATCTTATCTTTCATTCCACCTCTCACATTCCACGTGCCTATACGGCACTCTGCTCCTCTCGACCCGCCAGGTTTGGCGCTGCGTGAACGGTGGCGGCGGTGGAGAAAAACTAGGTGAGGTTATATTCACAAAAATTAAAATATCAAGAACTCCAGATCATAGGGGTTGCAGAAAGGGTAAGTATACCATGGCCCTGCATACTCCACCCACCTACTACTTAAAATTGGTGTACCGGATATCTGAGTGGCAGCTGATACAACATGCTAGCTATAAACATAATCAAATTGTATATGGTTCACTTCCATAAGAATGGGAAGGCCTGTACAGTTATAAAACATTTATGGGCTGAACCAATGAAATCACTCACAACCTTTGCATACCCTCTTTTAATTAAAATTTCATACAAGAAGCAAAAGTATCCAAGGCCAATTTGCAAATATCTAAAATTTACATGGTTTAATTTTCCACTTCCTTTCTATATTAGTTTTTGTTTTATTGCCTGAAGTAGGTAAACAGGCAGACCACCCACTTGATGGAAGGTGGTTACCATCGCCTATGGACGTTTGCAACACCAGGGGCGTTGCGAACGCGTTGCCGGCCTCTTAAGAAATTTTATAACGCGCTTCTTAAAAGACCATGTCGTAGCGCAGAGGGAAAACCTCGGCGGCAAGTTCTCTCCAGATCATTGTTGTATGTGGTATAAACGTTCTAGAGAACCGTTGCGTAGTTGAGCGTGGGAGCTCCAGGGGGTTGGGTTTACATATATGTCCCCGGATGATTTCCTGGATGATTTTAATGGTTAATGTGTTTAGGAATATATTTAAGACTTATTTATAACAACTGAAATTGGTTTTGAGTGGAAAAAATACATATTCAATTAATTATCGAAGTTTGAAATTCACGACAATGATCTGGTAATTTTGTCGCCGAGACGTTTTTTTACGTTTTTTGACGGGATTTATCGAAATAGGAGACTGTATGTATCCGAAAATTTAAATATGTGGAGTTTTAAACAGTCGGTTTGGTTAGGTTTTGTGTAGACCAAAGCGCACGAGCCGAGCGAGCGAAGCGAGCGTGCCAGAACCGACTGGTAACCATTCACTAATTATCTTACATATTACTGAAAAACAGAAGTGAGGTTAGATTGACAAAAACATTAATAACTCAGTAAGTAAATATTTCCGCGCCATAGGAGTTGCAGGAGTAAGGTTTCCTCTCTCTCTCCCCCCTCGCCCCCCCCATTACTTATAATTCCGGGGACATATATGTAAACCACACCCGCTCCAGGAAATAGGGGTGAACATCCCGTCGATGGCGAGAATAACTAAAATAAATCTCCGACTACAAGGTTACAAAATCAGTGCAAATAGTGTAAGTCGTAAGTTGATTGTACGACTAGTTTTAAACTAAAACCAACACAATATATTACGAAATATACACACGATTCATTAAAATGATAGAATGCTGGACATTAAATAACTATTTACTGCTGTCAAATGCAAAACATGATTGAACATGATAAGCAAAAGTATCAATACCACTTACTTTCAGCAGGAAATTCTTCAAATTCATCATCTTCTTCTAATAAACCAAGATCTACTTTCTGTTTATCTGCCATATTAAAGCTATTTCTTCAAGAATTTTTGAATATTAATTAATTAACGAGATATTTACAGATATCTCGTTTGATATCGGCTAACAAAACAATTGCGAAAAGAAGTTCTTGAGTTTTGACAGATGAGTATGACAGTCAATTTTTGAAACAGCAAATCATCATGGAGTTTAAATAAGTTGCCAAAGGAAAAATAAAATAATTTATATCTCAGTTTCATGTATGTGGTGGTGTTTCATGCATGTTTCATGTAACACATCCAGTTATTACTTTTTTCATTGTATCATTTTATACATCGTCGCGTAGAAGTTACAGATTACTGATTTATATTAGTTACTAGGACACGCCCGCGACTTTTTCCACGCTTGACTTAAAATTCCCCGAAGGATTCCCAGGACGCAAACTACCGCAGCATGTAAAAAGAGAATGTAAACTATCTTCAGTGGAAACTGTCGGTATAAGCCAATTTTTATGCATCCAAACCGCTTCCAAAAAAATTCCCGCGGGACACCTGGCATAAAAAAACAGCACACATTTTATAATATTAATCAGTAAAACATTGGAGTTCGATTTTTTTAAAATAATTCCCTGAAAAATTCTTGCGGGAGAATAAAAAGTAGCGTAGAGTAAGTCTAAGAGTTAGCTGTCGATCAGCGAAAACCGCATCGAAATCGGTCCAGTAGTTTTTACCTGAATCTTGAACACACAAGAAATCTAAAAAAAAACCATCGTGTTCTCGTACTTCATACTTTCGTATCGAACTTTTTTTAAATAGCTGCAATGTACAGACGCGACATGTTTAGAATTTTATAATATTATAGATATTATTTAAATTAACTTATTCCAACAACAAAAAAAGACAAAAATATTATAGATAATATAATAAATCTGTAGTGATGTCGAGTTTGTGCAGTGCAACAATTTAACAAAGAGAAATAATCAGGGGTGTTTATTAAAACTAGCAGGTTCCGAAAATATAATTTTTATCTGTCTGTTTGAGTATCACGTGTAAACTACAGAACAAATTTAAATGAAATTCGACACATGGCTAGCTAATATCCCGGGCCAAAACTTAGTATGGTGTGCACAGTTTTAATCGACGGTTAACACAAAATAAAGGCTATTTAGCCATATAGTTTTAGCAAATATTTTATTTTAACCATCGGTTAAATGTGGGTGCACATCAGCGTTAGTATACTTTTATCCTGATAAATGACATAATTTCTGTGAGATTGACGAATCAAAAAAAGATGGAGCTGTAGTCGTGTTTTTTTGGTGCCCCATTATAATTTACTAATAAACGGCGTCATAGCAATGCGAATGAAGATTTGTTGGCACAGCGACAGGAAAATTACTTTCATATAATATAAAGACAAACAGATGGAAATGACGCTATCGTAAATCGAATCATAAAATGTAGAAAAGTGAATCAAATACTTTAAAGCGAATTCTCCGAATGCAACCAGTATTTAAAGATACGTTGTTTTACTATATATTGTTTTAGTGTTTCTATATATTGGGAATATGATGATAATAAAAAAATCTATTAATTTCACACACTTTATTTTATTTTCTTATAAAATACAGTCACAGAGTAAACATAACACTTGAGATTATTAATGATATTTAATAATCAGAAGTCAAGACCTTAAAATTACGATTATATCACAATGTATCACATAATTGTGTAATCAGACTACAAAATGGATACGTAAAATAGAATAATTCATAAAGAAAACTAGTTAATGTTTGCTGCACTAATTTACAAATTAAGATCTTACTTTATTCCAGGTAAATTCATGCGCTGTTAAGGAATACAGTGTACACCCATAAAATAACAAAATGTAGGTTTGGATGCTGACCATTTTATATATGAACACTTTTATATTGTGTTTCTCAACACAAATGTAATGATTAAATCTAATTGAGTGTACAAATATATTTAAAAATACTCGACACAAAGTTGCACCAAGTGGGAAGTAAGGATGTAGTAATTACAAGCCGGTTACGTTCCCGAATTATTTCTTTGAATAGTCATAAAATTTAACTTCAAACATGATGTACCTACTTCATATATGTGGCTTTCCACGGTATTGTTTAACAGCCTCAATTAAAACTTTTAATAATTTTACATTATTTTTTATTTAAAACATAAGTACGTTTGTTGATATAGATTTATTTAAATTGTCCTCAATAAGATCAATAACTACATGAACGCTTTTACTGAAAAAAAAAATATGTTTTATTAATACTTATTTAATGTACGTTATTTGCTGTTAACAGTTTTCAGTGAACTGTTCTTTTTATATTCTTATAACGTTTTATAAAACATCAGCTAAAGCTAATTTTTTAAAAATACTAATTCTACTTGGTTTTGATGTATTAATTTAATTTAAAATTAAAATAATTGCATAATAATATATCTTTGAATTTTATGACTTGTATAACTCAATTTAAAAAAATAAGATATTTATAATATGTTTAATTTGATGTAAACAAATACTAGATTCTTAAATACAAGCTTAAAATAATACGAGTAACACAAACTTTAGACTACCATCATTATAATTAAATACCGGTTTAAGCATCATCTCGTAAACTAGCAACACCACTTTCGCTCGTAATGGAGCATGGCATGGTTCAAAAGGCCTTGTAGCCAGAACCAAAAATATTCTCGTCGTAATTGTAACGGAGCAAAGAAACTCCTTTACAACATCGAAAAATTCGAAAACCAATTTCTTAACATTAATAATTAACTACACCTAAAGAGTAAGTAATGGTGAAGAGTTTTAGGTACTTCCAAGGTATGGGTAACGTCTACTAGGGACGGGCCAAAATACTTGCGAAAATATATCCTAACTTGAGCAAGTAAGGAAAGTGGTGTCTTTGCTCTTTCAATGAGGATTTCCTTTTGTTTCGGATTTACAGTGTTGTTTCTCTTTATCATGCAAAGGTCGAAAGCTTCCGCTGCTTCCAATAAAAGGTAAAAAATATGTTCGTTCTCAGCTGAGACTACGTTTTGAAGGTGATTTAGAATACCATCAGGGTCACGAAACTGAGTTTTCATTATAACCTGTAAATAAAATTCTTATATCAATATTACTAAGATCATTTATGTCTAAACGAAATATAATAAAATTTAAGTATTAAATATAATATCTATGAGTAAAGTAAAAAAATGTAGACAGAAAATAAGAAAACGTAATAAATACTTCGGTGCCGTACGAATTTCTAGTGACACCTATCGTAGAGTAGAAACAACTCGTATAAAGTTTTGAATAATAGATAGCGTTATTGATCACTAAATTATAAAATGATTTTATGCAGTGTGCCAGAACTTGAACATAAAAATTTTGGCGGTGACTTAGGTGCTACTGTCTTAAAAAATGCAACCGCAGTGGCATTTCGCTATTTTTGTCTATTACACGGAAAATACATCATTTATCGCGATAAAAAGTATCCTAAGTTATGATTCGGGATATAGGCTAGCTCTGCCTCGAGTTTCATTTTAATCCGTTCAGTAGATTTCAAGTGATGCTCTAACAGGCAGAAAGACAGACAAAAATTGTAAAGTTGCATATACAAGCTCGTTCCAATGGAACTCGTTTCAATGAAAGATTTATAATGTTATAGATAGATAGATTTTTCTGTTCTTATTTCAAAAAGTATTTTTCCTAGCTTACCCTGGCGCCATATCTGAGCAGCATGGCGACAATCTCGATACTGGGATCGGGGTTGCTCGCCAAATACTCGGCTAGAGCTGGACGTAGTTGGGTCGCGTCTTCATCGTTGTACACCTTCAGATTGGGGTCTGCTCCGCTTTCCAGAAGGATCTGTATATAGATATTAATTAATTTAGAAATGTGCTTATCACTTTGTCTTTATGTTAATTTCTTCTTTATAGTTTCAGGAATTCAAATGAAGTAGGATTTAGGAGCTTTTCAGACAATATCTAATATATACATATATTATATATTTTTACTGGGAATGACAAAATCATTATTTTCCATAGACATATATCTAATTCTAGATATAAACCTGAACTTATTATAATTCTGTATGTGTTCATGATGATATTCTAAGTCATGGTTTAGCACTCCCAGCTTCTTGGAGGCAAGTTTTGACGTGCGGCCTGCCAGCCTTCAAGGTGAACAATGTTCGTTTGCAATGTCGACACCAAGCGAAAAAAATACTCTTGTAGGTAAGGAGTTTTCCTTCGAACTTAAGCGAATTTACGAATGGGGTTTTTTCTTCTTTTTTCGTTCTTCACATCGCAAACCCCCCTTATCCTATTCTAGAGATTGGCAACGCGTTGGTACCGCCTCCGATGTTGCAAACATCCATAGGCAATGTTGCCCATTTTCTGTCAGGGGGGCCATAGACCCGTTTATCCGGCAATAAAAAGTCTTCAGAATGAACCGACGATTGTCATAAAGAAGATTATTGTTCAATAATACTTACTTTGACAATTTCATCCCTGTTGGAAATATTGTCGGAGCAGGCGACGTGGAGGGGCGAGCCTATCACTGAACTGGACGTGTTCACTTGAGCACCTAATAAAAAATATCACAATATCATTAAGGAATAGCTCCAATGCTAATGGTTATGATTTTGTCACTAAATATGTCTATGTATAGGTATATAATATCCCCGCAAATTGATAACGAGCCTGGCCGCCATTTTGGTGACGTAACCGTAGCCGAACACTCAGTACCGTTAGTATCACTGGCCGGCGAGTACGCGTACATATCGAGTTCCTGATGACGTCACGTGAATGTTAATTCGACAAGGTTCCAGCGCATTAGCAATTTGCGGGGATAATACTGGAATATTGTTTTAATATAGAGATCTAAGACTTACCAGCTGATAAGAGCAGCTGTAGCATGGTGACGTCACCCTTAAGTATGGCCAAGTCGAGAGGGCTTGGTTTGTTCAGTTCAGGGCACTCGTAATTCACTCTTGCACCTTGCTTTATTAGAAGATTCACCACTTCTGTGCTACCTATAAAAGGTCCAAGACAAAAAATATTTCGGTCATTACCTCAAGATGACAGTAAGCTGAAAGCCAAAATTGCCATAAGATACAAAAAAATGACTTCATTTTGTTTTATGGAGATTTAGGTCCGGGACTTATACAACAATGCAAATTGCCGATGGAAGACTGCTTTGTTAGAGTTTGGAACAAAAAATACCCGTGTCACAGCAGGTTGGCGATATTTATACTGGCTTGACAGTGTGGGTATCTATTCAAACACACTACCCTAAGAACTGTATTACGTAGGGCAATGACAACTTACCACTAAGAACAGCATAATGCATAACAGTTCTGTAGTCGTTTCTGGCATCAGCCATCGCGTTCACATCAGCACCGAAGCTGATCAGAAGAAGTACGGCGTCCATGCCCTAAGGATAAATCTAATTATTAGAACAAATGTCACAAATAAATCGACGTGTGCAAAGTAAAAAGAGATATCTGCAAAATAGCTACTTTACAAGAGAGGGAAAAGATGGTCGTATTAACTTCTTAGTATTTGAAAGAACATACGTAGCTGGCTTTTTTCACGTACGAAAATTTATTGAAATAATGTGATATATGCAAAACAAATAATGTCATATTATTTGTTTTGCATATATCTTTGTAAAGAATTGTTTTATTAAAACGATTGTACATACAATGAACTAAAAATCATCATTTTGTAGATAACTTTATTTACTTTGCACCCGTCGAAATGAGGAATAATTATTAGATTTTTTCGCTATATTATGCCCGGCTCGAAGGACCATGAAGAAAATTAAACCGATGTATGGATGGGGGGCAATTATGTAGGTCCAATAAATAACAATTATTTGCAACATTCATTTATATAATAGTACTGAGTACAACATTGTTTTACAGATAATGGGTCGATGGTAACTTTTATTTCAATCAAAAATAACAATTCAAAATAAAATATTACAATAACATTCACGGGGTTTAACGTTTTAGATGCCACAGCTTATAGAAAAACCTCAACGGGAAGTTCCTTCCAAGACTTTATTGTAAGTACTTTTTAAAGAATCGCTAGGAATGTCACGACGCTGGATAGAGTCGAGGGATTCGGGTATGTCACGACAGGTAGACTAGAAGCAGTGTGTGAAGGTTGTGTGGTGCTTTTATGTTGGTCATCCCTGTTATATTACATATGGGTAGTATAAGGTGAAGCACCACTAGGCGAGAGCTAAGTCATCCTGATGACTAGAGACTGCAAGTCCATAGTTATACTGATGCCAGGAAACCCGATACTATTAATGAAGGCAAGGGGTTTTCCTTGAAATTTTGGCTCAGTGATGAATGGGTACTTTTTATATCGAAGCAATATTTTAATGAGCAGGACCCACCTTTCGTTGTCTAGCTGCCTTCATGAGTGGAGTAAGTCCAGCCCGATCCCTCGAGTCAGGGTTGGCTCCGAACGTGAGCAACAGCTCTAAGTATTCAGGGTCAGAGACCAAGTTTATCTCAGAGCCGAAGAAGTAGCGCTTGTTGGGGTCTGCACCATGCTCGAGTAAGAGACGGGCGACCTCCTGTAAATAACAATCCATATTATAATTGCGAAAGTAAGTTTGTCTGTTTGCCTTTTAGGTTGGACGTAAAAAACCAAGCGCCTAATATTGCGGAACTTTTGTAGAAATATGTAGTCTCATTACATAATATAATATAAAATAAATAATAACATAAAATACTTTTATCCCGGAACATAGGATGGTTTCCAGAATAAAATGTTGTAAATTTCCTGGAAGCGAATAGTGTCTTGATAACATTTGACATTATTAGAATTTTTATCTGTCTGTCGATATGAAAGTCTGTCTAGAATAGGCTCTGTAATGGCGCAAAGGCTTTCAATTAAAATTTTATAAGTTATAGTGCGAGCTAAGAGACGAGTACGAGTAAAAGTTCGATCAGTACATTCACACTTACGTAATGCTTGTTCCGTATAGCTAGACGTAACGGTTCATCGCATAGAGTAGTCCTGGGGAACTCCTCGCCAGTGTCAGGCCTGTAATCCACTGCTGCGCCACTTTCTAGTAGCAGCTTCACCAACTCCGTGTATCTGAGGGTTAAATGAAAACATTCTTTAATGAATACAAAGATTGCTCCAGAAAATACGTCTGGCCTTTACTTCCTTTTTCCTTGGTATACAAATTTTCGAAATCAAAATTATTTCATCAAATACATTCTTTTTCTTCTTTCCTATTTTCAAATAATTGTTACACACAAAACGGGGTCAGGTAACTATTCTCGGTAGTTGAATATTTCCTACGCTTTTAGGTTGGGAAACGCTTAAAGCGCAAGAAATAAATTCAGCTAAATGAATGCATTCAGCACGAGGTATGAAGCAGCTTTAGCGGTTGTCGCGCCAGTTTGGATAGTAAAATTTCGTTCCATGCCAAGCTACACATCTTTCAGATTTCGAAGACACTCCGTTAGGTCTGTGATCCTCGGCATTCGGTTCCTAAAACTGTTTCATGGTTATATTTTTCTTTAATTTTTTTCCTGAGTAAACACTTACCCGTGTTCAGAAGACAGATGTAGGGCAGAGTAGCCGCAGTCATCCCGGGCGTTGACATCACAACCCCGCACTAGCAGCAGCCTGGTGGCCTCAAGGTGCCTCTGCCAGATCGCGTAATGTAACGGACGCAGGCCCTGTGTCACTGGCTCATTCACCTGGGGAATACATAAATAAAATGTTGCGAAAATTGCATATATATGTTTCTTGAATGTCTATTTTCTCGGCTGTTATTGATTACCAAAATTATGGGTGTTATGGGTATAATACAACGGAATACTCGAACATACTAAGAAAGGAAAGTTCATTTACGAAAATAATGCCAGGAATCGAATACTGTGACGATGATGATGCCACGGTAACAATCTCTACCTTAGCTCCACAAGCCAGAAGAATTCTGATCTCATCTAGAGGAACCATCCTGATGATGGAATCCGCAAGCTCCCTCTGCAGGGACTTCTCAGATATCATCTCCAAAGGCATTTTACTGAAACAAAGAAACACTGCTTTTAATATTCGCATTGCGAATCTTTAGTACCTATATACAATATTACTATCTATTTGGAACGCATGTTGACGCATGAGCAGTTTCGCATAATATTGTTACAACCACCATAAACTCGTGGCAACTACGTAACATTGCAATCGCGTGATATGTATTTACATAAGTTTGGTGCCAACTGCGTTTGATCGAACAATTTATCATTAATCGACTGATAGATAGGTAATAAATTATGCAAAAATGGAACTTTTCAACTTACACTTAACACTATCCCACAATCTATGCATTTTTGTGGTACACTTTACTGATAAACTATCACGCTTTCAGATTTGGACATTTCTAGATTTTATCTATCATAAAAATACTATTTTATAGACATCAAAAATAATAGAAGATACAAAAAAAATAGAATTTTATTGTATTTCTAACGTCATCTCGAAGAGATGTGTAATATCAACTACTTAGACTGTTTCTAGGTAGAAAACTTCGCGAGCCTTCCTAAAGCAACGCTTGTTGCTGCTAGTGTATGATGTCTGTCTTTGTATGTCACAAGTAATTTTTGTCGGAGTCTTTTGTAAAAAAATTGACAGGAAAATGCAGTAAGGGCCTAGAGATTGGTATACTTAAAATTGCAAGCTATAAAAGTTAGTGACAGCAGTAATGAGCTAAGGGTTGGTCATGTGAAGTATCTTTAATCAGATCTTCATAAATTATAATCAATCGCTAGCGAGTGAAAACTTCTGAAAAAATTGAAAGTAGTAGAATCAAAGAATACTTAAGTAGAGTAAAATTTAGCTAACATATATCGAGATATATCCTCTCGTTTGATAGAGGTCTCACGTGATCAAAAAGCTGGTCGGTACAACTAACGGGCAACGCATCGGCGTTGTCATCAGGCGCGGAAATGGGGCCAGCGTTTTGGGCACGTTCCCAACCGACACCGATTTGAGACTTATATATTATTTGAATTTATTTGTATTTTTTTTAGAAAATTGTGCATAGTCTATAATTTGTAATATAATAAAAATATATTATATTTAACTAATATGTATTAATAAATTACATTTACTTGAAAATAAATTTTCTTTGTTGTATTAAGTGTATTCAATTTATAGCCGTTTAAAAACGATGTGAAATAATATTGTATCAGTACGCACATTTTGCGTGTTAAATATATAAAAATGTATTTTTATGTATATATAAATGGGGTAGTGACCTAGATGGCAGGATGCTCGATGTGACATGCTCTAGAACTTACAAAGATTTATTTATATCAATGATAAAAACATTACGTAAATACGTTGTGGTGTACTACGTTCAAAATTTGTTATGTAAATCATAACAAGGAAGCAAAAGACAAATGATCTATAGCGCTATCTAATTTATGAAGCATTTTCTTAGATTAATGAAATACAGATTTACATACTACATTTTTAATATTTTTGAGCGTTTCAGAGTTACAATTTTACAAGGGGATTACTATTGCCACTAGTCTCTACCATGTTTAGATTTATCTGGAAGAGATAGATACCCTTCACAGCCGGTTCCTAAGTATATAAATATCTTACTATCCATTCATTGCCTTAATACGTAATGGCATGGAAAAATTACAAGAACAGATAGCAAGATATAGGAATCCAGGTTTAGTGACGAATCCGGCTGTTGTATATCCTAATACAATTATCTTTTAAACAAATTTTAAGGTAACTTTAAAAGTACCAATATTAAATTAGCTAAAATGAACAAAAAATCCTTTAAAGAACAAAACAGCAATTTCACAATGTTTCCACACAAGTCAATTTCGGGGAAATACCCGTACGCAGTTCGTTTTTGGCACAATATAATGCGCGAGCGCAGCCACACGTTTGGACCGCCGCCATATTTGTTTGAGTGATGATCTCGTCTGTTTGGCCTAAAGGTCAATGATTTCAAGATCATTATATAAACAACAACACAAAGTATTATCTAACAATGAAAATTTGACAGTAACTAATCCTAATTAATTAATAATTCTGATCTACCTTCACTTAGTAGTAGACTACAGAGCGTAGGTATTCTCTCCAGTTTTCATACAGTAAAACACCACTAGATTTTAAGCGAATATACATATTTGCACCTATTTGTACAATATGACAATCAATCATAATGTCTATTTTTGTTGCGAATTAATTGCATCGTTGTGAAACGGCATAATTAGAATACATTTTTCTGTTAATTTTCATTGAATTGGTAATCTCTGGGAAAAATCTCTGTGACATGCATGACATACAAATACGAACGAAAATGTAGTAGTTTCGTTTATGCAAAAACGTTTACGGAATCCTAATGCAAGATGCAAGAAATGTTTACAATTACAAAGTAGCAGATAACTACGTCTCTATATTCTTAGCTTTGTTACTGAAAAAGAAAACACTGCGAATATTTTTGTCGTTTTTGGCTCAAATCCAATTAAAAAACTGTTTATCGGGAAAATTTTGAGTAATTGTCAGGTCGATTTAATTTTGTCGAATAAATGGGCCAATGCCATTGGAAATTCGTCTCAAAGGTGGCGCCACGTGGTATTGTTTACAAACATGGCAGACTTGATTCGAATTTTAAATGTCTTTCCCGCCCACGTTTTTTACTTGTGTATAATGGTTTCGAGTAAAGTGCGTATTTTCTGAACACAGAACAATGAAGTTTATTTACACAGTCATTGTAATATCTGCGTGACTTCATTTCGTAGGAAAAGTAATAAAATTCGAATTATTTCCTGTTTTAACAACAACAGCAAAGGTCGTGTAAGGATAGACTTTACTTATACACTACTTTTACGGCTCTGTAGCCATTGTCACGTAACCGAAATCATTATGAATCGTTATATCTGCCTGCCTTTGTAAGTTACAGTTACTTTCTCGAAAATTGTTGTATCTATAATCTATATAGGTATACAAAAAAATGTAGTCTTCATAGACTGGTGAACTAACGATGTTCATTAGCCAATTCAAGTTAATAAATCGCAAAATATTTTTTACCAAAATCATAAACATTATGTGGCCTTGTTCCACATCCTTACTAATAACTTTTGTACTATGATGTGGAATTTTCTAAAAAACTAATTCAACTTAAAAATGCTATTGACAAAAATTGATTTGTACAAAATACTTTGAGTAGTTTTTGAGATACGGGGTAGTTTCGACTGAGTGCTTTTTTATGGTTCTGTGTCTAAATAACGAAACCAGTGGACGTTTATTATCTTTACGGAATCCTTCGTTGTGGGCGAAGTACTTATCCAATTTTATTATTGCCAGTAGCAAGTAAATAGACAGACGTCAGCCCACCCAATGAATAGGTTATACAATTTTTTTTAGACTGAAACGGTAAAAATCTCAAAGTCCTAGGGTTGTTTCTTAAAGATGCAAGAATTTAACACTAGAATGATGATAATGTATTACATGCGTTAATCAACCAAACCCACAGACAGCGTGTCAAACGCCAAAGATTCTAAGCAAATTATATCAATCATAAAACACAATGTAAACGCCCTTACAAGGTCAAATAGTTCATAAGATCTGTCAAATGCCTAGTGTTACTATAGTAACGCATACCTGATTGGCAGAACCGACTACCGGGCGACGTAAGACATAACCTTGAAACGACGCCTGAATAAATTTTAGCACGAGGTTCTAATAAATTTTATAATGTATTGATGCAATCATAACAGAAGTGACATATTATATTTAAGAGTTGTAAAATATCTTTAATAATAAGGGAGGACTTTGTTTTAATTCCTTCTTCGAGCTCTTGGGAATGAATAATTTACCAAGATCTTTGATATATATGTATGTACTTTCAATAACAGAGGTTATACGCTTCCGAAATTTACACTAATGAGCCAAATGATAACTTGACGTAACTTTATTGTGTATTTTCAAGAAAGCCATATTTAACTTTCCTACTTTGACTTAATTTTCTATATATTTATACTAGTTTATTACTTTTGATTAGTAACTAAAAGACAACAAGCAGGGAAGATACTAAGAGACTTTCGGGCCTATTCTTTTTATTAAAGACTGATGGTTTCCAACATGATAGTTATTTTTCAGTTTATGGACATAAGCATAGTATGAAAAACTACTACGTCTCTGGCACAAACAACTTTGCTTTTTGAAAATTATATACAGAAATAATCGTTAAATTTAAACAGCTTTTAGTATTTATGAGTACAAAAACCAGACGTCAATATGGCGGCCACCAAAATAAACGGTTCTATATTTAAATTAGCATCCGTTAGCTTACCTCGGTCATGACCTTATTGTTTGTTTTGAAAAGAGGTGTTTTAGGCATGTACAAAATCATAATAATAAAATTTATTTCTTAAATAGTAAAACGTCAAAAAGCAACAGAAGAATAACCTTTAGCGTCATAAAGTCATATAGGATGTAAAAAAAACAGTTAATTTTTCCGGTCGATTGTAATTATCCTGTGCTTATAATAACTAATTAAAACTATGAGTAACAATTCTGGGGAGCATTCTTTTTCAGTGGTCTGAGTAGTTCACTAAACTTTTTGGGATTTACTTATTTATAGACAAGTATGTCGTATAATCAGGTTCAATCTGTGTTTACGGAAGTGGAATTGAAAAAAAACCTAATTCCTAAGAACCAACATGGAAGATCCGTAGTCCGTACTAACGCGTGGATATTCGTTTGTAAAAACTTATGAAATATTGTGAAAGGTTCGAAATGATTTTATGTACGTATTTAAATTTTATGAAAAATGTTTAAAAATTAAAATTCAAGACCTGTGTTGCTTTACAAGAAAGTTTATTATGCTTGTTATAAGGTCTAAGTATCGTACAAGAAAATATTAAATAATTAATTAGTAGTAACTAGTTAGTTTCATTTCACATAATTAATATACAAGATTATAATACAACCGGAATTTAGGATTATAATGGCGATGACACAATTTCTTTAAAATACTGCTATGACCTACAACAAAAATTCTTTGGCAGGCAAGATTTTAATTATCTTTAATTAAATAACTATTGATCTTATAGTCGCAGATATAATCATCTCACAAATATAAAAAGTTTAAATTCAAATTAAAAATAATGACTTACCTGATTTTAATCCAAATCGGACAATAAACTCCGTCAAAACCACGCCGACCACCAAATCCTTTGTCCGAAAAAGAAAACAAAGAGAAAACAAAATGGCTTCTTTCCCGCGCTGTCAAATTGACTGATAACCTCAATAAACTCTTTTTATTTATCTATTTAATATTAAATAGATTTTATTATTTGTTTTTCTCAATTTTTTATTATGAACACAGGAATAATAGTTGCGTCTACAATCCTCTGAGCTTTGAGAGAGACTGTTGAAGAGTTGGGTAAAGGTGCTTATTGGATACAAGCCAATGGCATTATGCCAAGTACGAAGTGCGATATGCGTCCGGTAGGGTAATAGGAACGATTATTGAAAGTTAAGATTCTGAAAAAACAAATAGAATGATGTTAGAAACAGATTTCCTAAGTGGTTATACTCGTAATCAATTATTTAGTAAAGTAGTTGAAAAATAATACTACTAGCCATGGCAATTGTCCAGTATACTGTAACTCTATAAAGCTCTTCTAAATTCTACTTGACTAGATAGTGCCATACGTCTCTTTTTTCTCGCTTTTTAACGTGTTATTATGTATATAACATACTTTTTGATCAAATTAGTCAAAAATTGAAGAGGACCTTTGAAATTGAAGATCTCTCCTGTCCTAATTTCTAGTTTTTCATTACATTGTATAGCGGCATCCGGGAAGAATATAACTTTCTATCTTTCATGTAAATAGGCCCAGTAGTTTTCGAGAAAAATGATTTTAGCGTTAACAGAGAGATGGTCTTTATCTCCCTGTATATGTTAAAATCATTTTCCTATGATGATGATGATATATATGATCATTTTACAAGGTTACAATTTTCGCCAAGTAGACTACGGAACGCCAAAAAAAATCCATCTGCTCGACAACGTTCGCGTAAGGCTTTATATTCAGATTTACTGTAGGCACTGTAGGTAGGCAAGTTATCAAAATAAAATATACACAAAAATTTGAAATAAAACTCTTTTGTTAATATATCAATTTTTATTAAAAACTGGTGAGTCGTTGCAGACACTACTCGAGATACATTTTACTATATAGGTAAAATACTTGTATTACAAACAGATAAAGTAACGAAATTTCTTCAAACAGTCATTGATTAAACCTCGCTGGATCGCCAAACCGATCCACTGTCTGGGACCCTCTAGCTATCTAATTTCTAATTTATTTCTAATTTAAAACCCGTCGTCAACAATAGCGGGTTTTACCCTGCTGTAATCCGTAAAACTCCTTGCGCGATCTTTGTGTATACCATTTAAAGAACAAAGATGCGCACAACGAACTCTACATTCGTTGGTAATGAATTATTTGGTTTTTACAAACAATAAAGCTCGTGATCATTGTCAACAAGTTTGTTACTAGATTTGTATTAAAAGAAAGAAAAGATTTATTATGCTGAAAAACAAGGCACTCAGTATATAAAAAAACTCATAATATTTACAACAAACTTACAATGCAATACGCATTAGGGAATTGTACGTCAAATTCTCAGCTAACGAAGTCGAAAGCTCAGGAATCTATTAGTGTTTTATTTTGTTGTTTACGGAAAACGGACTTATGGCGAAATATATCTACCTATTTAAATTTTTTCCATGTTTCAAAGTATCTCTTAATTTATCTTATTATAGAAAGACACACATTTTATTATACTAAAGGCCCATATTTTTCAATCATCAGATAACAGTTATTCTATAGAAATTAAAAATGAAAGCTGTATAAATTAAACAGTTGAATCTTTTCACTTTTGAATTTAGTCAGGTTATAATTCATTCGACTTATAACTTTTATCTGATTAAAAAGTCGGCTCTAAATATGATTATTTTGTACTTGGTATAGCCACAATAAAAGCTTACTGGGCGGACGATTGGTGCAACGCTCTCGCAGATTATCAGTGTGAAACGGGTCCAATTTCGTACATTGAGTTCCGGTGGTCCATTTTCTCCACCCTCATCCCATACTTCTAATTTCATCCCTCCTACCTAACAACTTTTATTACATCCCTCCTGTCCCATCCTAGAGGCTGATAAAGCGTTGGTCACCCATGGGGTTTCAAATCATAAGCTAAGGTAAGGAATAAAAAAATTTGTTTATTAAACTGCTCTCAACAAAACTTCAAAATCATATCCCATGACTAGGGTTGCCAATCATTATAATAACGTACCCTAAGTGAGGTATGTTCTCCCGGGGTACATTCCATGCACTTTATTGCGCTGGATCGACTGGGCGTAACTCTGTTCTAAGTCTCAGCCTTTCCTACACAACAGAGCGCAGGGTCAACAGGGAGGAGGGGGTTTTTAGTGGGTATTGGGGTTGCTGCCCGTGCAGCTTCCTCTGAGTCTTTCCACACTAGCTGAGTCGATCGCGGGTGGATTACTGCTAAAAGCATACTATTGCTACAGTGATGCCGGCCCCGACCGACGTTGGTCCGTTTCCTGGCAACGACCCAGTCTGTGCGTAAATCGGTAGCATTTTCCCTCGCCTCAAAAAAAAAACGTATCCTACTTTATTTTTGATAAATATACTCTTTACTTTTGCATAAAAATAAAGTACTTATATGAAAATACTCTTTTTCCAATCTTTACTCTGAAGCATAAAACGAAACACTTATTTGGATAATTACTGAGATATTTTATCGATCCTGCTATCACTGAAAGAGTTTGTTCAGTAATGAATCTAAAATGGCGAGAAGAAAGGAACAAGACATCTATACAAAAAATGTATTTTAATAGTATCTGTTATTGGAATTAAATACAATTAAAAACTAAAAATAATTAATAAATAATTTAAATATAAAAATAATTGAGAATGTAAAGATAGCTCCCAAAATTTTAAGGCTAATGAAAAGTTGTCAGTGGGTGCTAAAATAGAAGCACACAAAAATAACGTTTCCAAGAGAAGAAATAAATGAAATTTTGAATAATACTTTTTTTTCTTCCAAATCCTTTTTTTTTCTCTTACATAAGAAATATAATACATTATTTTTCTCAAAAACAGTTGGCAGCCCTACCTATGAAACATATAGTATTTTTATAGAATTACGTCGATTTCTTGTATTTTTCTTATAATCCTCCTATGTATAAAAGAAAAATTTATGCAAGTGAAACCAGTGCTTGAAAGCTAGTCCTATATAAGCAATAAGGATCGATTTATCTCGCGTCTTTACCCGCCATAGCTGAAGTGCCGACACGGCCGGGGGCTGAAATTAAATACCGCCAAAGCCCAGAGATTAACTTATAGCGTGTTAGGAGATAAGTTAAGGATGCAATGAGAGATAATTATTTATTTATTCAGCGAGATAATGCTGATATTAGACCAGATTGACTCAATTTAGTTGAAAGGTACAGAACTGAAAGTATAGGATGGTTTTCTATAACATTGATTGATTCAAATTTTAGTTTATATGGATTCCTTCGGTTGATTAATTCAAATTGAAAAAAGAAATGGACCATCTAAATATGGGCTTAACGTAGCCAACCTTATAGGCTCCTTTTATCCATTTTATATATCTTTAGAATGGATTGTATATCATTGAGAACTTTCGCAGAGTTTTCCTGGTTTGTAGGATTTTCTAGCTAAATATCATAAACGTGACCATTAAAATTTCGTCACATTCGTTATTTTTTTTCTGAGTACCGTTACCATCTGAACGAAAACATGTGTAAGTAAACTTCATCATTTACGTCAGATCTTTCATTAAATCGTCGTGTCCGTTCCGACTATTGGTGTAATAATTATATAACAGCTTTAAGTAACTTCTCCCATATTCATTTCATTTAGCAGGGAGATATACTTTGTATGCTGCTACGTAATGGTTTAATCTAGAGTATCTAGTAGAATAGCAAACATACACATGTTGAGGGATAAAAAAAATTGCTTGTATCGTTAGACCGGACTAAAAAATCATAACCTTTTTATTTAAATCCACGTCACCTTAAGTCATTATAGGATTCGCATCCAAAAGTGTCAAAAATTTCCTTGGTCCTTCTAACTTTGAATAATTCAAAGTTCATAATTATTATGAACTTTGAATAATTCAAAGTTGATAATTATTATGAAGTGGAAAAATGAGTTTGTATGGTTTGTACTAATCAACGTACTACCACGTTTGTAGTAGTCAGGTGAGTAGTTTTTATATATAGAATTTCGTACCAGGAAAATGGCTCTCAGTGTGCTCCGTGACTGTCGTTATCTGGGCAAACCATCCCCTATTACCTCATTCGCAGTTTGCTTCCGGTGGTGGACAGACAGATTAAGACAAGGTAAGTAGCTTTTGTAATTTTTTGGAATCCGTAGCTATTATTCCAAATATGGAGGAGACTTTGACTTCCGTCTTCGTATGTCACAGTCAGTTTTCTTGGGTACCATTAGGTCTATAGGGTTGTTTTGATGATATATTGAATTTAAAGTCTTTTGATATTTTAGATATATATTTATGTTTTTACAGGCTTTATATGCAGTTTTAGATTTTATATATAAATTATTGTGATGATGTTTAGACGTATGCAGGGCGAGTGACTGCATGAGTGATTTTTAACAATATTATGTAGTAATAAAATGAGGTTGTAATGAATGAGGAGGTCCTGTTCATCACAGACAAGGGTGAATATGTAATCTTCATGCTGCAATTCAATGCTATAATGCAATCGCAAAAATATAAAAATAAGAAGTAACCGTTATACATTTAACTATAGGTTGAAAATATATCCTCAACGTAGTCTTTTGAAGGTACATAGCATTGAGTTTCCTATTCAAGTTACAAGATAATTATGGGCTTCTAAAATTGTAAAAGTCGTGTCTCGCGTGTAATTTTTGAAATATGTAATGAAAAATTTGAGTTTATAAGGCAAAGATTATCTTATAAGATTGTTGTTGTTATGCTTCAAAAATTCTTTTAATGAAATTTGTTTAGAACAATAACCGCGGAGTATTTTTTGAGATATGGGGCATTTAAGTACAAATTAGTTTTCTTAGGCTTAAATGCATTTATAAACAGACTAAGTGTTGAGAAACCTTGATAAATTAAAAAAAACACAGATGGTCTACGCACGTCCAAATAACGTGCCCTACCCAAGTGTCTGGAGGCGTTTCACCGTCCGCCGTGACAACACCACCACTTTGCTGCGAATCCAAGATCTGACTGAAGATATGTTCGAACCAGCCCTGGAGCTCATGGCAAGATATTTCACGAGAGACGAACCACCTTGCAAGTATATTGGTAAGTATTCTTCTAAGCGACCAATAGACTTACGAGTAATTACGTGTCCTTATGGCTTGATAATCATTTTAACCCTGTCAGCTAAGTACGCGAGCTTTCAGAGGCGCTAAAATCTTTGAATTTCAGGCTTCCATTAGGTACCTACATAGTTACGTAATTACGAACAATATTTAAGATGTTATATTTTTATTTATTCTGTGATATTACATACTGTTGAATACAATGTAAGAAAAATTTACTTATTTGTATTATATTCTACCTATAGTCCCTCAAAACTATAAGTAGAATACTGAGCCTGGCTACAGTAGGCTGGCTATGTTTCCTTGCTGGATCGCCATACTGATCCGTTGGCCGAGGTAGGCACCAGCCTTCTGATCACCTGAAATGACAATGAGTGGTTTCGATAAATTTTGGTAGAGGCTCATGGCCTCAGGACCCCACGGTCCAAGTGTCTCGACAGCAAACGGCACAAACATATAACTCTCGCTGAGGGCTGCATATTTGCGCCGCTTGAGTGATTCCGCTGTTTCCGCCGCCGAAGCGGCCGATCTAGACGAGTTTGGTAAATGGGATGCGGCCAGCGTGTTTACGCAAGTCACATCATTCAGGGCGGCGTGGCGTGACCACCTGCCGGCACTGCGGCGGCAAGAAAGACCGTGGTATCCCGGGTCGATTACGTCTACTCCACAGACACATGTGTGTGGTGCACATATGCGAGAACCTAAGCGCAGATTTATAGCCAAAGAAAAGGAAGTATTATTCATGAATGTAAGATCCATATTTAAGATAATTACAAATCCGATCTGAAAGGTTAATAACCTTACTTTGCTTATAGGCAAACAATCGTCTTTTTTTTATCACGTATAGGTTCGCGTTTGACCATTATCTCGCTCGATTTGAGCGGAGATATGGTCTAAGATCGAGCACGCTTACCTAGAAGGTACCTATTCACACGAGACTTGAAGACACCCAGGTTGTAGGTTTCGGGAAAAACAGACTCCGGCAGTGTGTTCCACTCCTTTGCGGTGCGTATAATGAAGGTGGACTCAAAGCGTTTAGTTCGAATAGGAGGTATATCGTCTGTCCGGTATTTGTGCCATAAACTATAAGACTTTTCCTAGCTTTGCACAATATTGCATTTTTTGTCATTTATGTGACCATATTATCAGGTATAGAAAGACATAATGAATTGAATTGAATTGTTGATCGGTGATTTAAAAATAAACACCAAAATTTAATTAAAAGTTCTATCTTCATAATAATTTTGTCTATTGTTGTGTCAGACACAAGTTTGTTTCGATATCGCGATACGCTCGACGGAATAATTTGAAAATTTTAGGGATCAATCCAAAAATTGTAACCTAAACTCTGCCCGCGTCTTTTGAACGGACATAAAGATTTTCTAAGGGTTCATTTTTCAATTTTTTGTATAAATTAGGGAACCCACAAAATAAATATCATATTAAATATTAACTACGAAGCTCAACAGCTGAAAGTAAAACCTAACAATATGTCCCTTATAGAATCGTAAACTATACATTTGATTATGTGCTGATCTTCAGCAAAGTTGTGCATGAACCGAAGAATTTTCCTGAGTTGGTTCACAATTGGAATTGGTAGGTGGCGCTGCTGTCGGCATATCGATTGAAGCTTTTCCGAGCAGGACGACGTCTGCCGGGACAGCTAGTTTTATATAAAAAGGAAGGTCCGTCCCAGAACGCTGTAGGGAGGAATGTTTCAAAAGGCTGGCCGCGTTGCCTCGTATACCTACCTACCTCGTATACCTTTTGGTTTTTTTTATTGCAGGAGTTCAGCAAACAGGCAGACGGTCCACTTAATGGAAAGCGGTTACCATCGCCTATGGACATTTGCAACACCAAAGGTGCAACAAATGCGCTGCTGCTCTCTTAACTGGGAGACTGGAACCTGGTCACTAATGCCGGAACACAACACAAGGTTGTTATGGCGGCATACTCTAGACCAGGGGTGATCATCATCCAGTCGAGCAAATATCCTACCACCTGGCTGTGGTGGTGTAACGACAGGTCGCCCGGCCGCATGAAATCGTATTATTTTTCCCGCACAGATAAAATTTTATATTTTAATATAGTTATTATATTTTAAATGTAAAATTTGACCGATGTTGTCACCATACGGCTTCGTATGTTGAGACGTGAGATATGAACCAGACATTTGTTTGTCTCGATAAAGCTTAGTGCTTAAGGCACCTATGGTCGCAGAATTCCCTGGGTTTCGACCCTAAAAATTATAAGCTTAAAAAGAAAGATTTCTTACCCAGGTATTCATAACTACCCGACGGCATTGGCTGAACTGTTGAAGTTATGGCGTATCACTATGAAAGACAAACTATCCCTGGTATGCTTAAAGGATGAAGACGACAAACAGCCTACATTGGTTGGAGTCAACGTGCTGACTGTGGTTTGTAAGGATGTTAAGGAAGAACCGTTCAAGGTTGGTCAATAAGAATCTCTAGTGTACGATTGAAACATATTTATTTCTGGAAATAATAATATTTATTACTGAATTGAAGGCTTTTGGCTATCTATATTTTTACATCAAAATATACATAAATTATAATCTAGCACTGGGGAGAAAGCTTAACTTATATTTATTGTAATTTACCTTTAATCCCTTAAGACCATAAGTAGAATACTGAGCCTAGGTTATCGAAGTCAATGAGTAAGGTTCCCAGAAGGCTGACTTCGTTGCTTCGCTGGATCGCCATATTGCTTCGTTGTCCGAGGTAGAAAAAACTTCTGATCAACTGAATATTTATTTAGGTATTTATTTATTGAATTATTAATATGGATTTAAACATAAATACTTATATAGTTCGGTAGAAATGACAAACCCCTTTTTCCAGAAGTTCTTTCCTTCAATTTTGGTTTTTTCCAGAATTTTGGTGGGGGATGTAACTACTACCATTTTGAAGGCTGAATCTGTTTCCATGTTTTGACGACAAAAAAGTAATTGAAGGACAACATTATAATTTTTCAGTCCTAGCGAGAAACATTACAAGAATCTTGTGAAAACACGAGAAAAGCGCTTAAAAGGAGAATGCGAGCCTGATTCCCGTAGCTCTTTCTCTCAGTCTCGTAAGGATCTGGAAGTTTATTGGAAGAACTATCTATACATGTAAAATGTTTAAGGCTGATTCTTTGAAAATGTGCAAATCGCACGGCTTTTAACAAATAACATACTTAATTACCACTATTGGTGAACTTATGCTTGTTAATAGACCGATCTAAATGTTTTCTACAAAGTGCAAAATATATTATAATATATATACGTATATTAAGTTGAAATACTGAAAATTAAATGATAACTTTTCAAAATCTAATTACCATCAGTGTTGCTTTTCCCAGATTTCAACAAGTTATTAGTCCAGTAATCAAAATGCAATTGAAGAACGAAGTTATGGTTACATATTCGTAAAAAAGGATATTTTAAGATTGTTTTAAATTCTAAACAATTACACAAAGAACATAATTTAATTAAGTTAGGGTACTCTGAAAAATGTCCTTATGCTTTTCCCTACTTACCGTTCGTGAACATGGCCACAATGATTTCTGTGTTTTTAAATACTATAACAGCGCGATCAGACATAATAAATGTACAGACGTCGCTCACTCGTCCACCGTACGATTTTGTCGAAGAGTGTTGCATTCCAGCGAAATTGAAGATTATCTTTCGCCGCGAGCGTTTTGGTTCAAAATATTTCTCACTACAGTTAAGAGCCTGTATACTACTAATTCAAATCGGTGTTTCACATAATTTACCCCCGCGCAACCAATGTTTACTTCGATGGGACAGCGCCAATTTAAGGCGTGCGTGCGTGTGGTAAAATATTATTGTATATCACCGAACATAGGCTACGTAACATAAATAGGTGTATACGTAGCTAACGAACATTGCACGGCACCGATATCACACTATTCATGCGGCTGAGAACAAGAGGAAGCGAGACAAAACATGATAAAGTGAGAGAAGTTCACGCGGATAATACGTATTGAAAATTCGACACGAGGTACTAAACATGTTTGGCCTAGTGGTTTTCTAATACTAAGGTAGTGAGGAGGTTGAAGACTCGATCCCGCCGCACACAGGTGGTTTTTTTTTCTCTTTTTGTAACTAATTTTGATACAGTTAAACTTTATTCTAATGATATTAGTTTTTAGATGTAAATGTTATAAAAATCATTTCATTGTATTATGGAACAACAATGAATTCATAATATCCCTATTGATATTATAAATGCGAAAGTAACTGTCTGTCTGTTTGTTCCGTTTTCACGGAAAAACTACTGGACCAATTTGGCTGAAATTCATTTGATATATATTTTCGATGCTGAGAATGAACATAGGATGCTTTTATCCCGAAATATGGAATAGTTTCCGGGATAAAAATATATTTGTCTTTTTGTTTGTTATCCTTTTACGGAAAAACTACCGAACCGATTTAGTTAAAATTCGGTATAATGGATTTATGTAATCAATATTATGGGTTATCCCAAAAAATGGGGTAGGTTTTTTGTTTTTTTCCATTTTGGTCATTGCAGCCATTTCAGTCATTTAGCCATTTCGGTCATTTGAGCGATTTGGGCCATTTCAGTCATTTCGGTCATTTGGGCCATTTTGGTCATTTCGGACATTTCAGCCATTTCGGTAATTTCAGCCATTTGGGCCAATTCAGTCATTTTGGCCATTTAGGCCATTTCAGTCATTTTGGCCATTTAGGCCATTTCGGTAATTTCGGCCATTTCAGCCATTTCAGTCATTTCAACCATTTGGGCCATTTCAGCTATTTGGGCCATTTTGGTCATTTCGGCCATTAGGGCCATTTCAGCCATTCCGGCCATTTCAGCCATTTGGGCCATTTCAGTCATTTTGGCCATTTAGGCCATTTGGGCCATTTCGGCCATTTTGGTCATTTCGGCCATTTGGGCCATTTCAGCCATTTCGGTCATTTCAGCCATTTCAGTCATTTCAGTCATTTTGGCCATTTCGGCCATTTTGGTCATTTCGGCCATTTCAGCCATTTCGGCCATTTTGGTCATTTCAGCCATTTCGGCCATTTGGGGCATTTCAGTCATTTTGGCCATTTGGGCCATTTCAGTAATTTCACCCATTTCGGCCATTTCGGTCATTTGAGCCATTTGAACCATTTCGGCCATTTTAGCCATTTCAGTCAATTCAGCTATATCGGCCATTTGGGCAGTTTCAACCATTTCATTCATTTCAGCCATTTCGGTCATTAGGGCTATTTCAGTCATTTCGTCCATTTCGGTCATTTGGGCCATTTTGGTCATTTCGGCCATTTGGGCCATTTGGGCCATTTCAGCCATTTCGGTCATTTCAGCCATTTGGGCCATTTCAGTCATTTTGGCCATTTAGGCCATTTCGGTCATTTCGGCCATTTGGGCCATTTCGGTCAGTTCAGCCATTTGGGCCATTTAGGCCATTTCGGTCATTTCGGCCATTTGGGCCTTTTAGGCCATTTAGGCCATTTTAGTCATTTCGGCCATTTGGGCCATTTCAGCCATTTCGGTCATTTCAGCCATTTGGGCCATTTCAGTCATTTCGGCCATTTGGGCCATTTCAGCCATTTCGGTCATTTCAGCCATTTGGGCCATTTCAGTCATTTTGGCCATTTAGGCCATTTCGGTAATTTCGGCCATTTCAGCCATTTCAGTCATTTCAACCATTTGGGCCATTTCAGCCATTTTGGTCATTTCACCCATTTGGGCCATTTCAGTCATTTCAGCCATTTCAGTCATTTCGGCCATTTGGGCCATATCAGCCATTTCGGTCATTTGGGCCATTTGGGCCATTTCGGTCATTTCAGCCATTTGGGCCATTTCAGTCATTTTGGCCATTTAGGCCATTTCAGTAATTTTGGCCATTTAGGCCATTTCAGCAATTTCAGTCATTTCAACCATTTGGGCCATTTCAGCCATTTCGGCCATTTTAGTCATTTCAGCCATTTCGGTCATTTCAGCCATTTGGGCCATTTCAGTCATTTTGGCCATTTAAGCCATTTCGGTAATTTCAGCCATTTCAGCTATTGCAGTCATTTCGGCCATTTGGGCCATTTCAGTAATTTCACCCATTTGGGCCATTTCAGTCATTTCAGCCATTTCAGTCATTTCGGCCATTTGGGCCATATCAGCCATTTCGGTCATTTGGGCCATTTCGGTCATTTCAGCCATTTGGGCCATTTCAGTCATTTTGGCCATTTAGGCCATTTCAGTAATTTCGGCCATTTGGGCCATTTCAGCCATTTCGGTCATTTCAGCCATTTGGGCCATTTCAGTCATTTTGGCCATTTCGGCCATTTGGGCCATTTCGGTCAGTTCAGCCATTTGGGCCATTTAGGCCATTTCGGTTATTTCGGCCATTTGGGCCTTTTAGGCCATTTAGGCCATTTTAGTCATTTCGGCCATTTGGGCCATTTCAGCCATTTCGGTCATTTGGGCCATTTCGGTCATTTCAGCCATTTGGGCCATTTCAGTCATTTTGGCCATTTAGGCCATTTCAGTAATATTGGCCATTTCAGTCATTTTGGCCATTTCGGCCATTTCAGTCATTTCGGCCATTTGGGCCTTTTAGGCCATTTCGGCCATTTTAGTCATTTCAGCCATTTCGGTCATTTCAGCCATTTGGGCCATTTCAGTCATTTTGGCCATTTAAGCCATTTCGGTAATTTCGGCCATTTCAGCCATTTCAGTCATTTCAACCATTTGGGCCATTTCAGCCATTTTGGCCAATTCGGCCATTTTGGCCATTTCGGCCATTTCAGCCATTTCAGCTATTTCAGCCATTTGGGCCATTTCCGTCATTTTGGCCATTTAGGCCATTTCGGTCATTTCGGCCATTTGGGCCTTTTAGGCCATTTCGGCCATTTTAGTCATTTCGGCCATTTTGGTCATTTCGGCCATTTCAGCCATTTCAGCTATTTCAGCCATTTGGGCCATTTCCGTCATTTTGGCCATTTCGGTCATTTCGGCCATTTGGGCCTTTTAGGCCATTTCGGCCATTTTAGTCATTTCGGCCATTTCGGTCATTTGGGCCATTTAAACCATTTCGGCCATTTCAGTCAATTCAGCTATTTCGGCCATTTGGGCAATTTCATTCATTTCAGCCATTTCGGTCATTAGGGCCATATTTCAGCCATTTCAGTCGTTTCGGTCAATTCGACCATTTGTGTCATTCAGCCGTTTGATCATTTAGGCCCGTTCGGCCAAATATATTTTCATATTGGAAACTATCTCATTTTTCGGGATGAAAAGTAGTTCTTGGCCACCCTCGATATTAAAATAACATAATATGTACCCAGTTTCATCCAAATCGGTTCAATAGTCTGTCCATAAAAAGATAACAAACAGAAAGACAAATATGCTTTTGGATATTTTTTCGCGGAACCCTAAAAACGTAGCCTAAGGTACTTCTTATAACATCAGCTATCTGCCATTTAAAATTACGTCAAAATCGATCCAGCTGTGTCCGAGATTAGCCGGAACATCCAGACACACAGACAGACAGACAAAAATTCTATAAATAGCATTTTCGGAATCTCCTGGTCCGATTTTTTTAAAATTTATTTTGAGATTTCAAACAGGCACTTCACTTTGCATTTTTGGAATCTCCTGGTCCAATTTTTTAGTTTTTATTTTGACATTACAAACAAACCATTTGTTTATCTGTATAGATAAGAACTTTAAAATAAATTATAATAGATAAAACATAAAAATTAGAGAGAAAAATGAAATGAGCACTCGAACCATGAACTCTAATTGTACGTGTACTAGTATCAACTCACTCTACCACAATAACATTGGAGAAAGTATTGAAAGTTTTGTAATATTTATAACTCTACTTATCCACGTGTCAACGTAATTTTCTATGAAGAATCATAGATGGCGCTTTCGAATTTTAATGTTACCGGTAAGATTGATTTAAATACGTTTTATTGTCAATAGTATAAAAGTCCAGATGAAATGAAATATAAAAATTTAGAAAAGTATTTTTATTGCATTTTATAAAATTATTTAGGAAGAGAAAAAGAGCATTTTATCAACTTTCATATCAAAATAAAAAAATCTTCTAGATCAAGTGAAACTCGTAGGGTTCGAACCCACACAGCTAGCTGATTTAGACCAGACCTCTACCGTATACGCCAAACAAGTATAGCGCGACCGCTTCAAAATTCTTGTTATTATTGCTCCTTCGTTTATTTAAAATTATTTTTCAATGGCGGTCGCGGAGCAGAGCGGCGCGTGCAGTTTAGACGAAAGCCTCGGGCGTTATGATAAATTCCATACATTGGGACCGGCAGGCGGGATTTTTGCAGTCATTTTTAATAAAATAATTAATTACTTCCAAATTAAGTTAAGTAACCCAATAAAATATCTATAATTGAATTTGTTATAATATAATATGTTACTGTTATTTATTTTAGCGATGTACGATTAACAGTAATAACAATAACCAAGATTGAATAACTCGTTTAGAGGTTACTTTGCAATTATTTTCTATCGAGAAAATTTATCGTAAATGCGTTCTGAGTACAAAGTTTACGTCAGAAATATGATCAAGATTGACATATTTTTTTTTCACCGCAATAAAGTGTGTATAACTACTGTAAAAATGGTTGAGAAAATGATCTAAAAACGCATTCTGTCTGATATCACCTTGTTAATGAGCTTTTGATGTAGGTAACATGTTTAAAGGACTGTTTTTCAATAGGTATTTATTTTAAAAATTGCATAATCTTACTAAATACTGAAATTTTCCAATAATTATTAGAAATTCTAATCACCATTTACCTAATTACCATTTTTACCGTTCGTATTAATAAAATAGTAATGAGTTCATTTGAATGGTAATAAGAAATTATTATATTAATTACTATTATATATTGTTCATGAGGGTATGCAACTCAGATTACCTGATCAAATGTTTGTAAGTTCGATTATCGGAAGACAAAAGTAATTGATCCACAAGATTTGTTCCAATTAAATTCTGTTAATGACAATTGTCAACGAGTCATCTTTGTGTTTCGTGATCACGACCACTGAAAAGTGGCCGAAACGTCAGAATAAATAAAATCAAATAAATTACCGCGCTTAAAACCGTTAAAACATAGTTTATTATGTATACAAGTCGCGAAACCTCAAGAAAATATTAAATTTTCTTTTATTTGTAATTTCTGTTTCATTTTACTAATTATCATTTAAGGTTAACATCATTACCATTTTGCCAAAAAATATATTTTCCTACAATGTCTACATTAACAGCTTTATCGCTGGCCAATTAAAATATATGGAAATACAACATAAGAAACTACCTTAAAAATCCATAAAGAACAGTTTATAAACACATTTTTGTAGTGTTCTTTGAAATGGTCGAATATGCACATCTTCAAATATTCACCCTCAACACTATGCTTTTAGACTGACGACAAAATATGGGCGCAGCTTTTCGGTGCTGTGGACTTCGTCACGAAAAGTGTGGATGTCTTTGAAAAATATGGTGTTGATAAGTATCTGACTGCATATGGACTGGTAGTAGACCCCCAATGGAGGGGTTTGAATGTTGGAAAAGAGTTACTCGAGGCAAGGTGAGTATTCATTTTTATGTTAGCAGGTAAGCAAACTAGCGGACTGTCCATCCGATGATAAATAGTTATCGTTGCCCATGGACATCTGTAACACGAAGGGCACCGACGTGATTGATGACTACGTCTACAAGCCTTTAAAAACCTGGTTAATTCGTACTGCACCGCTCAACATCGGCGGGATGTTCAATTCCTTAAACTATCATCCTTAACAATGAAAGAGTTTTTTAGTACCTACGTTTGCTCCTCGCCCAATAAAGATTTGGAGCAAACTTTCCGCCAAGGTTTCCCCTCTGCCCTACCATACAGTAGTAGTTTCCTGTCTATCTATCTGATCTAACCAATCATTCGCCTTATTATGGGTTAAATTTTGACATAAACTCCATACAAGTAATGTCACTCGATACTAAAGCAGGTGAATGAAAAGTAACATATTATAAGTAGCCATGAAAAAAGTTGTGAAAGCTTTGCAAACCCATCCTCGAAATCTTGTTCGTTTATAATATTAATAGGATAATAGGATTCTTTCTCCTCTCCACGTGGAAAATTTAATATAACCCCTAGCCTCCATTTCATTTCCAATTATGGCGGTTTAATACCTCGAGCGCCAATCTGACCTCAATGATGGCATACTTATTGAATAACTTCGCAAAGATGGCGGACGGAATGCACCGTGGGAAGTATTATACAGATATCTCTGTAATGTATTTCTGTAATTATATTTCTTAATTATTATTATTTATCATAAATAAATAATAAACTTTATTTTCAACAAAAAAGACAACTAGGTCGCTAACAAAAATTTTAAATGTAATACCAATGATATTATAAGATTTCTTAAGATATTCTTTTTTAATATAATATCATTGTGTAATACAGCATAAATATGTTTGTGACCAAGACCAAAACTAAGAATAATATCTTCGGCCTCAGCACTAGATTAATAAGAAAAAAAGTAAATTATAAAGAAAAAAAAGTGTTTTAACTGTCCTCTCTATTATTTTATGAATAATTACGAAATTGTATGGACTATACAAATATTATAAAATTGTATAATATAAAGCGTTAAATCCCAGTTGCATTTGTTAGTTCCAATTATTGGATTATGGTTTTTATCTTTGTTTAAGGGGTTTTATTTTTGGCAACCCTGATATTGTCGGCGCATAATGCTGTTATTAACTTATTACCATAAAGGTATAAGGTGGTTTACACCATGTGATATATAGCTTCGATTATTGTTCTGAGAATATGCATGTCAGCACTAGATATATAATAACCAACCACACCTTTATTTTTGTAAACTATTTATTATAAACTTTAATTACAATTAGGTGCTCTTATATCGTCAAGTATTCTCATCGACCATTCCGCAATGCTTGAAGACAAAAGTCTTCGAGCAGTGCGTCCTCCCCGTCCTGACCTACGGGGCCGAGACGTGGACACTGACGGCAGGATTGGTCCAAAAGTTCCAAGTCACTCAACGGGCTATGGAGCGAGCTATGTTGGGTGTTTTTCTTATGGATAAAATTAGAAATGAGGATATCCGTAAGAAAACCAAAGTAACCGACATAGCTCGCAAAATTAGCAAGTTGAAGTGGCAGTGGGCCGGTCACGTCTGTCGCAGGACCGATGGCCGTTGGAGCAGACGAGTCCTGGAGTGGAGACCGCGTCTCGGTAAATGTAGTGTCGGACGCCCTCCAGCCCGATGGACCGACGACCTACGCAAGGTCGCCGGTAGGCGCTGGATGAGAAAGGCAGCGGACAAGTATGAGTGGCGCCGTCTTGGGGAGGCCTACGTCCAGCAGTGGACTGTGAATGGCTGACGACGATGACGGCTCTTATATCTACTGCTCTTACAAGACTGAATTATTACAATTCAATGACTATAAACTACTTTAACTTGAAATCTAATTATTAGCCTAAACGATGGCCAAGCGCTGCGCGGTGAGCACTTTCGTAGGCAAACGCAGGCCGAGCGATTGCCTAACTCACTTCAGGAGAATAATGTCAAAACCGCGAGTTCATAATCTAACTAGTCAGATTAAATCGTGAACAAATCATTACGTTGAAAATATTTATTTATGTTAGGTACTACTTTGTCAAATGTGATGCCTGTTTGTTAATTTGTTAGTTATGGCCCGCAATTTTATGAACCCTACGTTGTTTAGTCGGTGTTAAAGAAGTCTTCTGCTTTTTAAAGCAGAACCTTTAGATTAAGAAAAGGTTACGAGATACGGCCCAAGGTGGCGTTTAGTAGTGGTTTTAAATCAAATCACCGAGCTGTACCACGGCAGCACTTGGCGAGTGCCAGAATCATTAATTGTTCACTGATTACAAGATTTTATAACCGACGTATAACCGTTCACAATCTATCAACAGTCTAAATCTATCTAGACAATTTGGGTAGATTGATTAGAAATTAACGATTTTTCTATATAAATTACCTGAAAGTAATCTAAATAAAAACTTTTTTAGTTATTATCTACGTAACATGTCTATTACACATGTGTCAGTAAAAAATATAAAGTCAGATCTTAGACCATACAATCATTCACTCGTCCGTTCCGTGAATTTACGTATTAACTTTTATTTTATAATTTTAAATCAGATTTACAATTTATTAAATAAATATGGCCAAAAATTTCAGAGAAAAGAAACCGAGACGATGCATTTGTGACACCGTTAGTTTATTGAAGAAGATTACACGGGAACCGGCTCTGTTAAAATGTGAAGAAATAAATAAGAATCGATTGAATTTATTCACTGAAAGAAACTCTGATGGCACTGGTTATTTAATTTTAAACGGTAAAGATTTATACGACAGATACAATAGAAGAATTACTGATCATGACATCAGGGCTATTTGCCTTTATGTACGAGAATTGCCTAGACGCATAACAAAACTAGAATTGAGCTATAATAAAATTACAGACAAAGGATTCTTTAAGCTTTTAAAAAAATTACTCGTAAAGGGCAGATCGAGTTTAATAAATTTGAATATTATGAATAATGAACTGACCGAAGAATCTTTGATAAATTTGGCAAAATATGCTAGCTACATGAAGTTAAAATATTTAAGATTGAACGGTAATGCTTTCGGTGTTAACTGTGGAGAATACTTCGCTAAATTTCTGGAAGGTAATAAAAGTGTGGAGTTCATAGATTTGGGACAATGTTCGCTTACATTGACCAGTGCTGCCCACATATTAACTGCTTTGAGATACGATCATGGTATTAATACAACTTTAAAAGTATTTGATTTTAGCAGAATAGTTCCGTTATTTAATCGTTATTCTTACGAAACAAAATGGCTTGCTTACCATATTGAATATTTATTAAAAAGGAATACAACAATAATTGAATTGCATTTGCAGAAAAATGAGTTTATCAGCCACGATATGGAGTATTTTGTTCGAGGTTTAAGAAGAAACAAAACCTTATTGTACCTTGATTTGGGCTTTAATAAAATTGGTGATTACGGTGCTGAGTTACTGGGAAAATATTTAGCTGAAAATCCAGAATTGATATTATTAAATTTGGCTGGAAATGGTATTAAAGACAACGGAGCTAGAGCCCTAAGCTTCGGGTTACCATTCTCGAAAATTCGCGCGTTAGACTTGGCAAATAATAAAATGACAGATCGCGGCATACTTGATATTTTGAATACTTTGAAAAAACCTTTTTTTATGCGTTTCCTGAATATTTTCGGAAACAATATTGGACATGCAAGTTGTTGTGTTATTGAAAGAATGTTAGAAAGTGGTGTTTTGTTTCAACATACAATTGATGTTCGATTATATGAAGTTGATGAGGTTCTATATGCTGCTTATTATCCAAATCCTGCAGATAGAAATAAGCATCTGTATTATTGCGAACAAGACTTTGGTTTCGCCCAACCAATGTATCACATTAAAAGAAATAAAATACCAGAAAAGAAACGTGTTAAAGTTGATTGCAAACAGAGACATAAACTGGATAAAACTGATTGGAATAAATTTTGATTTGTACATAGACATTATTTTTGATAAAATATTGTTTTCTTAATTTAGCGGTGTTTCATTCCAAACTATTCGATTCATATCTTTTACAATGGAACACATATAAAATAAGTTAATTGAATACCTATATTACGATAATTTTATTTTATTTATTAATCCTTGTTCTAGAAAGAGAAGTAAGTCGTATCGTATTTTTGAACGTCATACATAAAAGTTAAAAAATAAGTATTTAAATTGCATTTCTCTATATAACTATTGTAGTATGCTTACACCGATGTACATCCTGGTATTGCAATTATGAGAAGAAGTAGCAACAAACTCGCCACAAACAAGTCTAACTACAATTTTATTTAATTTTTATTTGTTTCAGTTATTTTTCTGTTTTTCTTTGCTTACCCTTTGCCGGCTATCTTACTACAATGCAAAGGCTCCAGGTTCGAGTATTGTAAATTTCACAAACAAACTTTCCGTTATTTATTATCATATGGATGTCTGGGATCGGTCCCAGAGTGGTGAGTTGTAAGTATATTACCCATAACACAAGCGTAACTTAGCTTAGAGGTATACCTACAACGTGTGTATATTAAAACAATTATTTGTTTTCAGGATTCCTCTCTGCAAAGCTCTTGGTATCAAAGTAACAGCGACTGTATTCACTGCGGGGGCATCGCAAGCCGTCGCGAAGAAAGCTGGATTCGTCGATTTGTTTGAAATCACATATGAAGAACTCGCTAAGAAAGGTTTTGTTTTTCCAGGCATAGAAAAAGATACAAAATCATCTAAGCTTATGGCTCTGATTATTAACTAAAGTTGATCTCTTTTCATTAGGCCGCGTAAAAATATTCATAGGCCGCGTAAAAATAGGCCCAACAAATGCCATTCGTTATCATTCATCGAGATTAATCGCAACACCAAATTAATCGAACAATCTGACCATTTGGACAAAACGTTTAGAGGACGAATCCCCTGAGCGCATCATTGTCCTCAGCCACGCTATTTTAAAAATTCTGTTAAATCTTTTGTGTTACAATATCATAAATTAATGCTCATTATTGTTATCAACAAGGCATTTGAAACTAAAAAAATACTTAAGAAGATATAAGATTGAAAAAACCTGGTTGCAGCCAATAATGGTTACGGGACATTTATCCTATGACTAACGAAGGTTAATGAAGACCATTTCTGGATCATCTATGGGGTAGAATGGCTGTATGTATCTACGCGTCTCAATATTTAGAGTTCCCTACTGCTTTAGGCCTTGTAGTAATCAATAAAACTGATATAGCTGTATAATAATATAGAATCGTGAAATATCTATAAAAAAAGATTTATAATGATAAACACCCAGTAAAAAATAATTTCTCTGAAAATGTCCTACCTACTTTTATAGGGGATTTTCCTTTCACTTTATGACGTTTTATATATTTTTTTAATTAAAAAATATTACGTTAAACTAATATAAAATTATAAGTCTTTTTCACTGTTTCAGTGATTTGGCCTAATTAATATTTTAAAAACATGAAAAAAGTAAGAGCTAAATAAGATGTGGCGCCCAACAAGCTGATGCCATACATGACGTAAAGTGGTGACCGTCACCTATGGACATTTCGAACACCAGAGCTGCTGCAAATGTGCTGCCGACCTGCAAAGAGGGATTTGAACCTGACCACTAATGCCCGAACACAGTTCAAGGTTTAGACCATAGGCGGTAGTTATCTAGATGGGCAAATTCCCTACCACCTGGCCCACTAGTTTTGTCGCTTCTTATGGTAGACCATCCGACCGCAGGAGTTTGCATTCTTTCTCGATGTTAGTACGGACAATATACTATTATTCTTATTTATCTCATATCGTAGCATATCTTATTGAGATATTTTGTTTGTTGTTTGATTTTTGTTGTTTAATATTTAAAATAATTCTGTGATATACGATCTCCTTTTTAACATATGATTTTTAGAATAATTTATAGGCCATTATTAATAATAATAATAACATTTTCATGATAACTGAATATGTTTATTATATAGGTATAATTATATATTTTAATGTAATTATTAAATTTGCGAATAAGTATATATACTTATGTGTATAATAATACAAATTACGAACTAAGACGATAAAGAGAAATCGTTAACACCTACACATTCCTATGATCCCTTTTATAAATAGAATACGGAACCTAGGTCTTTTACTGGTAAGGTACCAAGAAAACTGGCTATGTTACCCATATTAACATTTGAAACGGATATGTGCTATTAAATGAATCTACTAATGTATACTTATACGATTTTTATTATAATATATAATACGCTTATACACATTACCTGTATTGCCGTAATCAAATATTTAACGTAGTTATATTATAATTATGATAAAATTATATTATAACATCTAAACAAATGAAATATTGTTTCAATATATAGAATACTTACTTACCTTTTAATCTAGTATAAAGGTGCCCACACATTACGGGACGCGTCCGAACAATGTGCATACTAGAACAGTAATATAAATACACTCTCCAGATTGCTTTAGGACGTCTTAACGCTAAGTTCACGTCCGCGACTTACGACTTATAATGTGCACACATTTTATTTTATTTTTGAGGCGAGGGAAAATGCTGACCGATTTATGCACTCTCTGGGCCGTCACTAGGAAACGGCACGCATCCATCGGGGGCAATAACGCTAGCAATAGTATGCTTTGTTTGCGCTCCGTCCGCGATGGCGTGACACAGAGGAGTGTGGAAGACTCAGAGCGATGCCGCACGGGCGAGCAACCTCAATACCCACTAAAAACCCCCTGTCGACCCTGCGCTTTGTTTGTGATGGAAAGACTGAGATATAGAACATAGTTACGCAACAGTCGATCCAGCGCAATAAAGTGCCTGGAGTGTGCCCTGGGAGAACACACCCCACTTCGAAACGGGGGCAGATGAATCCCTTGCGTTGATAATGTGCACACTTCAATGGACTTTCCTTATCCAGCCGCGACATATAATATGCACACGCCTTTACATAATGTCCGTAATTTAGGGCACTGCAAGATATGTGTATCTAACCAGTATCAAGTGGGGATTTATGAAAATTTAAGTTTCGAACACCTTCAAGTTCTTGTGGTTTCATGAAAATGCATATTTCACTATAGAAATAATCAACAATTATGCTACAACTCTTACTTATTTTAACGAAAATATAACTTGCGTGAGAGAAAGGGAAGCCAGACAGACTGGCGCCAGTGTTGACAACAAGATTTTTTAAAATCCGCCAAGTTAGTTGTGTATTTCCGTCAAAAACCCGTAAAAAAAAAACTGCCAATAATAGCCGTTAATTTCCTAAAAGTATAGATAGATAGATAACACTTTATTGCTCACCAAATACACAATTTCAAAATATACAATTACAATATTGTTATGAAGAAGAGAAGTTAAGAAACAAAAGGCGGCCTTATCGCTGAAAGCAATCTCTTCCAGGCAACCTAACTTAAGGAATAATTTAATCTAATCTGGCGATGTAGGTGGTGCAGATCATTAAATATCACATATCATAAATAAACATACTTAAACTACTTTATAAATTAAATACACACATACATATATATTAAATAGTCTATAATATAAGAATTAGGCATAATTATTTAAGGAAAAGTAGTGTTTTCTGAGTGCGTTCTTAAATGTAGGCGATGTTTTGGCCTCTCTGACAGTAAGAGGCAGCGCATTCCAAAGTTTGACAGCCTGCACTGTGAAAGAGTTATCATAAAAGGATGAAGTGTGTGCAGGTGTAGTGAGTTTACGATACGTATGAGTGCGCAAATTGTGGGAAGTAGAAAGGCGAAGGAATTCAAAACGTTCCTTAAGGTAGAGAGGACTACTAGGGGTAAATAAAATGTTATAAAGTAATGTGAGAATGTGAGTATTCCGGCGAAAGCGAATAGGGAGCCACTTGAGTTTTTCACGAAATTCAGAAACATGGTCATATTTTCGCAAGCCAAATATGAAACGAATACAAAAATTCTGAAGTCGCTCAAGTTTACTTAGCTGTTCTACGGTTAAGTCCAGATAGCAGGCGTCAGCGTAATCTAAAATGGGTAACAAAAGAGACTGTGCAAGCATAATTTTGGTGGCAGTAGGCAGAAAATTTCTCAGCCTTCTCAGGGATCTAGAAGACAGAAAAACTCTCCGACTTAATTCGGAGAGGTGAGACTTCCAAGACAGGTCACTATCGATGACTACACCTAGATTTTTGACAGTGTCACTCAATAGGATACAAGTGCCGTCAAAAACAATGTTCGGTAAGGTTGCGAAATCAACTTTTGCACGTATTCTGGGGCTACCGATGACTATCACTTGAGTCTTACGAGGATTCACTGCAAGACCAAACATTGTACTCCAATGAAGTATGTGGTCTAAGTCTAGATTGATTTGTCTCACGGCAGTACTTAAATCATCTGGAGCAGCTTGAGTATATATCTGTAAATCGTCCGCATAGAGGTGATAGGATGAAGTTAATTTATCGGAGATTGAATTAATGAAAATCGCAAATAAGAGAGGAGATAAAACGCCGGCCTGTGGAACACCAGCAGTAAGGTCTGACCATGATGAGTAATTGTCATCAACACGTATTCGCTGCCGGCGTCCATACAGGTAACTGTGAAACCAACCAATTACTGTTGGAGATATGTTAAGATTGCGGAGAATGCTAAGTAATATGTCATGGTCAACATTATTAAAAGCACTACTAAAGTCTAGCAGTGATAGTATTGTCAGTAGACCACTCTCCATCCCCTGACGGATGTCATCAGTGATTTTTACTAAAGCTGTTGTTGTACTATGGCCTGGGCGAAAACCAGACTGAAAAGGATTCATTAATAAGTTATAATTTAGGAAAATACTTAATTGTTTATGGATTAGACGTTCTAGGACTTTGGATAGGAAGGGAAGAATGGATTTCGGTCGGAATTCAGAAAAGGACGTAGGATTAGACTTTTTAGGGAGAGGAATAACTTGTGCCTCTTTCCAGGCTGCTGGAAAAGTACCACTAGCCATGGATGAGTTGAGGATATGAGTAATAATCGGGTTGATGACATCAAGAATAGGGATAATCATATTGCGACTAATACCATCACTGCCGACAGAGTTTGAAGTGATGGATTTTATGGCACTCGTAACATCACAATCAGATAATGGTCTGAGAAAAAAAGGGGAATGAGAAGGAGTTGGAGCGGTTGAAAGATTTTTTAATGTGTTAGACTTTATATTATTGTCAAAATTTATAACAGTCGTGAAATGTTGATTGAGGTTATCAATATTGAAGTTTTTGGAACAGAGTTTTGCTCTGATTTACCAACTCTCAAGGATCTCAGAAATTTCCAAACTTTAGAAGGATTATCTATGTCAACTGATTGATGAATAAACCGGCGTTGCGCGTCCCTACACACTCTATTACAGCGATTACGGATAGTTATGTAAGCCTGTTTGGTCTCACTACACGGACTAAGCTTGCATTTGGTCTTGGCAAGAGATTTTATGTGTATGAGCGTCTTAACGTTATCGGTAAGCCACGGTGCAGGTAAGTGCTTGAGTTAAAGTATATATTTACATAATATGATTGGAGAAGGCCTTTGCCAAAGGTCACACAGAAAACACAAATGAAAAATAATTTAATTTGCATATATCATAATCTTGAATGTTTTCTGTTAAGAGGCTATAAATAAATATATTTACAGGCTCTTTACAATTTAAATTAAAAATACCAAACGCACTTAGGAGATTCAACTATTTTTATTACCTTAACTATTTTTTATATTTAGCATTCATCAGCTTTGAGTATAGTTAATAGTATCTAATGTTAAAAATATATATAAACATTGGTTTCTGATTACTTAGCAGAGGTAAGTCCCGCTCGTAAACAATGGAGAGTTGGTTTATGGACTACAAAAGAAGTCTTTGATCGACCTTATTGCCATCATATAAAATGATTCGTTCATAATAGGTATTTTACCTTACCATTTGAAAAATGTAATAGACATTTTTTGATGACAATATGTAGCTTTTATTTCCGTTAAATATCCCGTCAGCCGTTAGAAAGAGTTTTTCCCGTTCTCAACGTACCCAAATCCGCTAGTATGACGGGAAATCCGTTAAGTTGGCAACGCTGACTGGCGCTGCCACGCGTAACGAAGCGGTTTACCCTCCCATATCAAATTATCCCTTCAAAAAACGTTTTAAACAATAAGACGTTCGTTGAAAGTTTTAATCGAGATGTTCTATAAAAACAAGAACTAACTGGTGGCGCCACCTGTGATTATAAAGTGTGTTACGAATTAAGATTTTTACTGGGTAATTTTCATTCCTTAGTATTCGTCTTCCATGCTTGTAATCAACCAAGTGGCACCACCATGTTTTCATTTGCCTTCTGCCAAGTCTGACAAGAAAACTTCTTTAAGTCTTCAGTGCAAAGGGCGGAGTCAGTGTATCGCCGGAGTTGTTCTTATTGCCTTATTACTTCACCCACGCACCTGATTACTTCCATGCTGTGGTACTGAACGGATTATCATTTCGAATTTCGTTTGAAGATGAGCACTGTTTGGCAAGACGAAATCTCTTATAAATTGTTCTCTCTGTACATTTTTCCGACTCAATATTTTAGGTAAACACGCGCGAAGATTGCTTTTAACATCAGTACGAATGTCGCTCATCAAGGTAGCGTACGCGCGTGCTCATTGGTGCTTATCAAGGTATGTCCATCCATATCAAGGCACGAAATAAATCAAGTACATAAAGGCTACGTTCGCGCAGGGACTCACAACGAACACGTTGATCACCGCGATTTTTCCCGTTCCACTTCCTTGCGGACGTTATAATCATAAACTCTAGTGGAAAGAATTATGGGCCGTTTATGTTATAAATGAGGAAATAGGTTTTTTTATATTAAATAGGTTTGCGTTTGATCACGATCACGTCCAATGCCGGACGATAATGTGATCGAAGATGGAGCACGCTTACCTAGATAGTACTTATTCACACGAGACTTGAAGATACCCGGATTGTACTTTTCGGGAAACACGGACTCTGGTAGTGCATTCCACAATTCTGCCGTACGTAGAAGGAACGTGGAGGCGAAACGTTTAGCACGCACTGGCAGCGTTTCCATCGTGAAACGATGGCGTAGACCAGAGCGCCTTGTGGTTCGAAGATAGAATGGTGTAGGGGGAATCAGGGCGAACAATTCAGCCCCACACTCTCCGAAATGAATCCTATAAAAAAACCGATAGACTAGCAACCCGGCGTCGATGCTCTAGGCTTTGAAGCTTTGTATTGACAAGCTAGTCGCTACCAATCAACCTCTTGGCTCTTCTCTCAATTGACTTTAGCGCTTCAAGCTGGTATTTGGCAGAGCTGTTCCAAAGGTGAGAACAGTACTCCATCAAGATCGTACTTGAGCACAGTAAAGATTGAACAGGTAGGTACACAAATGTCATTGGTTGATTTGAAAATCGTACCTTTTTCAATATCAAGGGAGAGAGAGAATTAATCTGTGGTCAACGCCCACTACGACCCACCTCTTGACATGGTTCGTTGTGAGCGCTGTGTGATCGAAAATGATGACATATAAGTAACTCGCCACGATTATTTATAACGACCACGGTCGCATTGTGGAACGGCAGACGCAGCATTTTGGGCATTGTGAGATACTAAAGGAACGCGTCCTAAGTGTAGTTTCAATCAAGGATCGTACAATGTAAGTGTCGCAATCTCATTCTTTCAACGAGATCGGTTTTGAGCACGTTTCAGGGTTGAATTTATTGACAGGAGACAACTTAACAACCTATAATACATACATACATACTTACATAACTTCACGCCAGGTCCCTTGCGGGGTAGTCACGAACAACAGAGCGCCATTCAGGCTTATTCTTACACACCTCACTTGCTTCTTTGACATTCATAGCTCTTGTCATGCACGCTCGTCTGTTCTTAAGGCTCCTGACATCACCTTCTGCTTATACACGATCAATTTGATCATGGAAGGTGTGTCGTGGCCTTCCGCGACTTCTGCATCCGTGCACTGTATATCTGTCTGTAAAGTAGTGTAGTCTGGCCAACGAAAGTCTAACCTGGAAAATGGCGGCAAATTTTAATAATATATGTATGGCAACATCAAAATTACTATGAAAAATTTGGATTAACTTATTTTGATACTTGGTAGTTATTTAATTATTTATTTTGTGTATTTTATGTGTGACAATTGATAAATTATACTCGTTTCTAATAATTATATTATAAATACGAAACTTTGTGAGATGTTTTTGTTACTCATTCACGCCAAAAGTACTGAACGGATTTTAATGAAATTTGGAATACTTTTTATTACTAACCATTATATCTTGAATCTAGAATGACCTACAATAGAATATAGACTATCTACTTTTAATTCCGGTAGGTAGCAGAGTATCAGTAGTCATGTATTGAAAAATAAACTGCAATATTCGGTATAAACTTAGTTTTATCCGCTATAATCAAAATCAAATTTCAACAGTTCCATAGTAAATGATTTAAAATCTGAGTTGGCTTTTAAAAGAGCGAGTACAATGACTGGTGTAGGAGGTTTGCCACCTAGCCCAACTGATGAAGATCAAATTTGGATGGAGGCCATCTCCCATGAGTTTACTGTGGACTCCAACAATTATGATAGTGATACTATTCATATTAAACACGTACATAAAAGTTTTTATAAAAATAATACATTCAAGAACAAAGAGTTACTGTCTCCATGCTTTAAATTTTCGTATGTCTTTCATTTTCATTGCCACACAAAGCTGTAGTAGATTAATGGTTGGAAAGCATGCACCACTTAGGTAGCTTTCTGACCTAAGGTGCTTATCGTTATAAATGTCATATATTGACGATGCTGGAAAACTGAGATGAATCCTGCACGTCAATATAACCAATGTGTCAGATCTGCCAATCTGCCTTGGGAAAAGTGTGGAGGGTATACTGTCTCTTGCTCCCCTATTAAAATGGGGTACGCAAGCCCAGCAGTGGGTCGTTTGATCACGCGAGACATCAATTAGACGCGTTGAGAGGTCACCGTCAAAATGATGAGCTTCAGGCCCCACGGCCCCATAGTCTCGACCCAAAAGCCATAAACACGTACCCACTACCAATGGATACATATTTGCAACATTTCAGGACCTCTTGGTGTCTAGCAGCAGCCCCGGCTGACAAGGCTGTGTCCGGAAGATAGGACTCCGCCAAAGTATCGACACAGGCAAATCCACTCGCAACCAAACGAAAACCGCCATCTTCTTTGTCAAAATTGACGTTGACATTCGTGTTAGAGTTGCCATGTAAAAATTTTGCAAATAATTCCAGGTTCAACTTTCGATGGCCAGACTTATAGTATCTGCTAAAATATTTTGCAAAAGCTTGCTTTAACTGACAAGGTTATCTATTGATTCACATAATAATTACATTGCCTGGAGAGAGCACTTTTTAGTGATAAAGCCTATAATAATACATCTTTAATGCTTTACAGATAAAACGATTTTCACAAAACAAATATAGTTTTATATATAAAAATAAACGAACAGTGACATCTTGTGGAGAGTAGCGTATTAGTATATTATCGTCATCTATTGAATTTTTTTATTACAAATTTATTATAAGTAACGAGATACTTAACACAATAGCTACTTTAAAAAAAGCATTTTATTATTCTTAGTTTAATTTTGTGTACAAATTTATAAAATAATTAATATTCAAGCCAATCCAATCATATTATTAAATATTTTTCTTCGAAAATTCGAAGTTTTTATATATTAGGCAGCACCATTCTCCAAAATGGCGACCACGACCTGTCAAAAAAAGAAAATTGTCAAACGGTTGTTGACTTTTGTGGGTGCGTAACTCTTCGCGTTTTTATCAAATACGAAAAATATTAATTTAATTAGCTTCTATTCTTTTCATTAAAATCGTAACATTTATTTATGTTGCGAATAGGAATACAACAAAGAGTGAATTCAAAAATATCACGTACCTACTTCTTTGTAGTGAATTTGAGTCAAATTAATTATATATGAGACTTGTTTTCGTTCAAGACATCCTGTTTTTGTGATAAGTTCTTTCATTTACATTAGTGTTATATAGTTAAGATTTTTATTCTCGAATACTGTGACTCATATATTTAAATTAAATTAATTCAATGGACAGGCATTAATTTAAGCTGACTAAATTACGTAAATTTTAGACCCTGCCCTTGACTATGATTAGAGAGAGCGTTTGATTTCTATACGTATGTAAGAAACACCTTTGTATCAAAGATTTCAGCCACACAGTGCTTTTGTCTATCTAGTTCAAACTGTGCTATAAACCTGCATCCTATAAGTATTTTTTATTTTATAACTAGTAAAATTTAACAGAACCGAAATACCAGAAGACTAGCTAAATATATTTTGCAAAAGCTTCCTTTAACAGACAAGGTTACCTACTGATTCACATAATAATTACATTGCCTGGAGAGAGCACTTTTTAGTGATAAGGCTGTCTATTGTACTATCTGTTCCTTTTTCTTTTGGTAGTTATATGCTTTGGTGTACATAAAGAGTTTCTATGTATATTGTAACTTGTACTCCTAATACAGTATTGGTAAACAATAAAGGGTTATATGTCTGACAATTTATCTATTGAAAATTCAGTATGAATTCTGGCCTGTAAGCAATTTTTCTGACCTAATATAGTTTTCATGTGCTGACGCTGAAATAATTTTTTTAAGGAAACCTACATACCAACATAAGCAATATATAATATAATACCCACTAGTCCATCTAGAATTCTTGAACAATTGGATTCAGTATTTGTTCATCTAAAGGTCTTGAGGCTAACAATAAGACATGTATGTGTTGGATGTTATTAATATTAATTTTGAATTATAATATTCTTATTTTTGCAAAGACCTGGTAGGTTAACCTGTGACCTCAGGTGTTACCTATACATACATATATACTGCCAGCTTCAAAGGAATTTGATAATATACCAGTGATCCTAATTTACTCTGTTGGATATCTGGTGATTTGAGTAGTGGTCATGCAAGGTGGTCAATCAGTCAGGCTGCTATACTAAAATACAATTGAATAGTGTAGAAAACTACACAACCTACTGTAGCTAATTTGGAAAACCATCAAAATTATTAAAGACTAAGCCATAAAACCCTTTTTCTAGTATTAGCTCTAAAAATTATGAGTCACAGTATTTAACAATATATCAATCAATAAAGTGTTACAGAAAACAGGTGAAATATATTATCAGCTTTCTTTTTTCAAATAAGTGTCAGTGATTCTTTTTTAAATAATATTCTTGAGACATGCAACAGTGCTATTGATCATACATTCTACATTTTTCTTAATGAAAAATGTATGTGTAAATGTGTTCTGTGTTATGTTTATAAATGTTTTCTCAAGATGAAAATGGATATTAAACTGAAGTGTATACACAGCTCCCTCCATTGAAGGTGAGTTTAAACTATGTGTTCTATTTTCAATTTTGTAAACAATAAGGGCAGGCAGTCTGTGATTATAGATAGTTCAATCCACGAAGACGCGCCCCACTTTTTTCCCGTATCACTGATAGCGCAAGTGTGCGAAGCAATTATCAATGTGTTTGTTCTATCATTATGCACTTATTAGGGATGTAGTCTCACGCACACAAAAATAAAATTAGCACATAAATCAGCTGTCAAGCTGATCATCTGGAAAGATGCTCTACTTAAATATTTTAGAAAGAAACAAAAGTATTTATTTAGAACAAGGAAAATAATACTAAACAGTAAAAGTAGTAAGAAACAAATTAATGTGTATACACATTAATTAAAACATTACAATTGAATTATTTAAAATTGTATATGTATAAACAAAAAAAAGTTAGTGTTAAAGTTTTTAGTTCGATCCATTAGCAGTTTGTCTTAATAGCCCAGTCCTTTTTGTTTCCATTTTCTTTTCAAAAGTCCTACACTCACAAATATTTAAAAAGGAAGTAATTATAAATAAAAATCGATCTCTTCAAATATAAAAGTAGATATTTATTCAAGATTATTCAGTATCTTCACTTATTTCAGAGTCCGAAGTATCACCGATATTTATAACAAAATTAAAGTCTAAATCAAAGTATTTTAGATATTCGTTTTCTATATCTTCTACATGCCGACATGTATTTGCCCAAACATCATTAGTTATTTGTTGAAAAGCTTCATTTAAAATAGGCATTAGTGTGGTATAATTTTGATCGACATTGCGGCTAGCAACGTAATTTTTTGCTATGCCCCAAATATTTTCTATTGGATTAAGTTCTGGGTGATATGGTGGGAGACGTAATACTGTAAAATTATGTTCTTTTAATAAATCATCGACTTTATACTTGCGAAAATTTTCTTTATTTTTTAATATTAAATCGTATAATTCTACTTTTTTAAATGTCGGTTCAAATGTGATATTTTTTGCGGTGAGCCAACTTTGCATTTCAGATTTGTTAGAGTTAGACGTCGATATTTTTTCCGAAGTAGAGTTGTGATAGGCTGCGTTATCCAAAACTACCACAGCATCCTTCGGAAGATTAGGTATTAATTTTTCTTTTAACCATTTTAAATAATTCTCTGTGTTCATGTTATCGTGGTAGTCGCCTGTTTTAATCTCTGCCCTGTACGTTAGCAACGCATTTGGTATAAATCCTGCAACACTTCCGGCGTGTATCATAATTATACGCACTCCTTTAGACAGTTTTCGTTTTATTCCCATATTTGAATCTTTTCTAGACCATGATTTATTTTGCACATGGTCGGAATGTACATATGATTCATCAGTATAAACAATAGGCTTACCTTCATTGCGCAAAGATTTCACCTGTTTTAGGTATTTTAGTCGTAATAATTGAATTTCATGTCTTTCTGTTAGCGTCTTTCTGTTATTCTCAGTTTTGCACCATTTATATCCTAGTTTAATTAACAAAGTTCTTAAGGTTGTTTTACATCCATTGAATTGTATACGATCTCTTAAAATACTTTGTAATCGCAATAATGTTGGAAACTGATGGTGCTCTCTATGAAAGTCTTCTATGCTTTTTCTGACTACTCCTATATCAAAATCATCTAAATTTATTTTTCTTGGTTGTATCTTTCTTTTTTTCATGGGTGACGTAAACACTACCGTACTTGTTTTCGCAAAGTTTGAGTGTGACGTAGTTGCCTCATTTGCAACACATTCAACATTTTCCTCATCCAAAGAAGCTGCGACCTCCCCTTGAGCCTTTTTTTCTCTTAAAATTCTAGTCACTAGACACATTCACAGTCACATTCTAGTCTAGTGCTTTCAGAAACACCAACAGCCTGCGCTGTTCGCCAACGTGCATCGGTTATTCTTTCTGCTTTGTTATTATTCGCTTCTTTTTTCATAAATTCATATACTTTTGAGATTATATCTCTTGCCTGAAAAAAAACTTGATTCGTGTATAAGGAAGGTAGTTTTATATTCTAATACTGTGCGATAAAATATTATTCATACCTGGCTCTTCAGTACAGTCCGCTGCGTTTTTTTAGACATTTTAAATATAATGTAAGTAGAGCAACTTGCAATTCAAGTCTGAGAGAGAGAGCGATATAATTCAGAAATAGTCGTGTACACCGAACGGGAGTTGGCTCGAGACTGCTGTCCGGGCTTAAAGCCCCTCACCCCGCGCCTTCCCTTTACAGAATGTAGTGGGGCGCGTCTTCGTGGATTGAACTATCTATACAGATGTGATGATTTTTTATTATTGGCAGCAAAGCCTTTAAGCCAGATCTTAGTTTACAATAATTTTCTTAAGCTTATGTGTAGCATAGCTGAACTGGTAATCAGCTAGTGCCATTCAACGGAGTTCTTGTGACAACTCAAAAGGCCACATTTGACTATACAGTTCACATTTTTCACAAAACACATAATTACTACTCAAGAACTATCAATATCCTACAACTATTCTTCATTTTAGAGTAATTTTCCACATTTTTAGAAACACACACAGCACAGCACATCTCTTTTCAGTTCCCGCCAAAAACTCCTTAGATGTGATGATATGTGTGATGAATACAGATTATAGAAATATTTTTTTATCTTATGTTTAAACAATATTAATATGGGTACTACTAGGAATGACAGTCAACCAGTAAAATATGTAACTCTGCCTATAAGCAAACATAAAAAGATGTGTACAGGTTCCCACATTCCTAGACAGGCATCTAAAACTAGAATTTACATGAAACTTCGCACCATAACAACCAATTTACACACCATATCCAACTGACCCACTAGACTGAATTAATTTGCCAACTTTATTAGAAATGGTCTTATCAAGAGAAAGTTTTGTTTCTTTTTTAATTCTCTGCATACATACATTTTAACATTGTTTTTTAATTAGCATATTGCGAGGAAAAAGTTGTGTGGTGTGTTCTGTATAGATACTGTGTCCAGTATAGCCTTGGAAGAGTAATATTAAGAATTTTATAAATATTAGAAGTAAGAGAATAATATGGTATTTTTGTTATTTATTAAATAATTTTGGATTGTATTAGGTATAACAAATGTCATCTAGCCAACTAAGTAACTTTGAAAAGAAAAGTTATTCAATCTTGACTAGATGACATCAAAGAGGGTTCCTCAAATGGTTATTTGGAATAGTCTCTATCTTGGACAACAAATCAGTATAAGCAATATGGCCATCTAGCGAGGTAACACATAGACAGCCTTCTGGACCCCTTAACCATGAGTGACGTAATCTCAATATTCTCTTCAGAAATTACAGTTAAAATACAATACCCTTAAGTATTATTAATTAAGTTTTGTCATCTGACACTATGTTTACCAAGACGCAGTTTTCACTCCAGGTCTCGTCTGCTTCATCGGCTATTGGTCCTGCAACAGAGCTGACCAGCCCATTGCTACTTTAACTTGTTGAATTTGCGAGCTATATCGCTTGTTTCTCTTATGGATTTTTCATATCTAATTCTATTCATAAAAGAAACACCCGACATAGCTCCTAGCTCCTCTATAGCCCATTATTAAAGTTATGTTTACTTTATTATTTGTATTTGTTTATAAAAATTGTATGTGTTCAAGTGGTTCCACAGATGGTTTATATAAACAATTGGATCCAATAGCTGGGGCTGTAATCGGGTTCTAAAATTTATCACTTTAGGGCAGGACAACATTTGCCAGACCTGCTAGTAATATTGTAAATAAATAACAATTCATAATAATATAATTAAGAAAGTATATATATATATATATATATATATAGTTTCACTTTGTCCCATTGTTGGAAAAGAGTCAAAGCTAAAGATAGAAGAGAGGACTCTACGTTTATTGTTCACTTTGAAACAAAGGACTGCAGTTATCATGTCGCGGCAAACAACGAATTTGGGTTAATTATAGTAAACGGGGCGGATAGATTAAGGATGAGCCGTAGTGGTCGCATGATGGAGGTCACGTAACGTTCGTTAAGAACACAAATCTATATGGCACACGTGGCAGTGGAATGAGACCTTAAGAATTACTTTTTTAAGGTCCCGTTGCCATTTTGGCAAAAGGTTACCTTATGTCTATCATGATGTCCATCCATACTTCCACTTTAATTATACGTACCGCTGAGGTGTGGAATTCTTCCGTCATCTATTTTACCCAAAACAAATTAGGTGTCTTAGACTAAATTGCCACCTGACATCAGGTGCAATATCGGCCTAACGCGAATCGGACATTATAAAAACGATCTATCTTTGTGTGTCACAAACATTTCATTCAGAAACTACTAACTATAGTAAAGCCTCGAAACAACTAAAAATTAGGAGCGGGCGGGCGGCTGTGATAAGTGTATCAGTCTTAATTTTCTTTCAGTGTGCATAGTTATGTGGAGTAAATTTTCAGTTAACACATCAAAAATGAAAGGGACGACACACGATTTTCAAGACTCCGCGCTGCGAGCTAATATCGCACTATTGACTTAAATATCATTAAGGAACATCATTATGACTTCTTAAGACCTGGCTAAATGATAACCCAGAAATGTCTATGTGCACTGAAAACAAAATTTTAACTCTCAAATACATGTATGGCGGTCACATCTAATTTTTAGTTTTTTCACGGTTTTACTACACCATTATGTAGTGCTATTATAGACTGCATCTCCGTATCAAGCATCATTCATATAGTCCCAGTAGTTTTTCAGAAAGGGGGGGTAAGGGGTGTGCGAAACCCATCTAGCAACCCAAACGTCAACCTCACCTGCCCGTGGTACTCCCTACCGCCAACTAACGAGGCTCTGACGACCGATCGATGGCGGTAGAACCATCAACAAAAATCCGACTTCCATAAATCCCCTGATTGGAGTCGGGCAGCACCGTCTCCGATGCGAGTAAGCCGGTACTGCGGTCACGAACCCGCATGCTAAGCGTGGTGACTATGGCATTTCCCCCAAATATGAAACGCAAAAGAGAAAAATTACTGAAATTTGTATGTTAGTAATTTTTCTCAGAAACAGAACGGAACGGAAGAACATGAAGAAAATATCAGAGTTCTGTATTCGCCATAAGGACCGTAGTCCTTATGGCGAATACCTAAAAATGTTTAACCTTAAGGATGTCTGTGCATCTACACATGCCCATACAAACAGTAGCCATTAATTATACAACACCTGACATCATAATGAGGTCGATACGTCAAAAAGGAAAGCGCACGCATCGGCGGCACGAGTGAAACCAGCTACGTTGCTTGTATTGTGATTCATCAAATGAACGCACATTTACCTATGATACGGATCCATTATTGCCGGGTTTCTGTATCCTATTCTCGTTTCATTTATGTAATTGCTGGTTAAAATTTGTGATTAGTTAAGAAATTGACAAATTTCTACCAAAAGTAAAAGAATGGTGACTATAAAAAATTTGTAGCAAAATAGAAATCAACTTCAACAGTAACTAAAGGGCAAAAAAGAAATATTTTCTACAACATCTCAAAATAAAAAAGTAAAACATAAAATTACTATATTAATTGCTTTGTTGATGTTTTTTTTTATATTTTACTTAGCCACTGTTTATTTCTGGCGATCTGTCGTAAGAGGCGACAAAACGGCCCTGAGCCAGGTGGTAAGGAATTTGCCCGACTGGGTGGCTACTACCTCTGGTCTTAAGTATCTCGCCATAAACAACCTTGAGTTGTGTTCCGGCATTAGTGACCCGGTTGCAGTCTACCTTAAGAGAGCAGCAGCGCATTTGTAGCATCTTTGGTGTTGCAAATGTCCATAGGCGATGCAAATCACTTTCCATCAAATGAGCCGTCTGCCTGTCTGCTGAACTCCTACAATAATTTTTTTTTAAACTTGGCTACCTACTTTAAGACGTAGAAGATATTTATTTTGCTTTTTAGTTACTGTTGAAGTTAGTAGTTGGTTATAGTTTTGCTAGACTTTTTTTTATTCTTCACTTTTAAGTTGCGTATAATTATGGTATCTTATAAAAATGAAATTTGTATGAAACTTATTCTAAAGCTGTGCTGAATCTGTGCAAAAAGACTCATCAAAATGGGTTCAGAAAATATAAAGTGATGGCTAATTCAAATTCAAATGTTTTTATCCAAAATAAGTTCTACTGGAGAACACTTTTTGAAGGTCATACATATAAGGTAAAATTTAATTTTACTTCCTATTCTATGCACACCGCTTCGCAACGTGTTATTGCTGCTAAGCGGCAAGAAAGTTCCATATAAAAACAATATATATAATATACTACGCTTTGAGAACCTCTGCCTTTCTTCGAAATCGGTTGAAAATAGGGATGTTCGTTATACCTACACACACCACATTTCACTATGCGTGGACAGACAGGGCATGGCCGTATTATTAAATAAAATTACCTAGTAAATTGCTTGCGAGTTTGCCTTTCCTGTGCACGCCATAAAACAACCCTTGCATAAAACGAGGTCGCCAAGGGAAGGGTGTGTGTTATGGGGCTTGCCGAAAGTCGTACAGGTGACGTCACCTTATACCTAACACGGTGGAAGGTATGGTGTGTACTGTGACCTTGGGTATTTTGGCAACTAGCCCCCTTATAACAGGTTATACCTGTATATATTTTTATAGAGTCTATAAACTTCGGAAAACTATTATGAATAAGGGAGTTGATAAATCTATAATATTATAAAATCCTAAGATTGTCGTGTCTGTACATTGAAGCTATTTAAAAAAAAACAACTGAAATACACTATATAAACGATGGAGGATGGAGATCACGATGGTCATTTCGTTCGGTAGCCCAATACCAAGTATGTTATCTCCCAAATAATTAAAGAGAAAAAATAATATTTAATCTAAAACAACCCACACCTCAAAAAACGACTCAATACTCGTAGATGCTTATTCAATCCGATTTTTGGTGAAAGTACTTTGTAAGTTCTACCACGATCTTAATTTTATTCTGAATTGTGCACATTATAATAAAAAAAGTCCCAGCGGGGGACATGCTTTACGATTTTGAAAGCGAATATTTCCCATTTCTCAATCCAAATAACAAAGCCAATAATAGACATCAGTATTACTTTCCAAGACTTGAAGTTGTTATTTAGAGAGATATAGAATACATTTTTCTGATAAATTACATTAAAACGTACTATATTTTCTTTGATAGTTTGACCATACATGAAAAAAAAACTCTTAAGGAATCTAATGACAAAAATAATATGTCCAATGAGGTTTGGACAGCCAGTATAGTTTTTGAGAGAAATGACTGACAAAGCATAGATAGACACGTGGATAGTCGTCATGCATCCTAGCGTAAAATTCTGGTGTTTCGGAGCGTCGGCTTCGAAGGCCGGGGTTTCAGACGCTGCAAACGCAACTAGGATTTAACGCTAGGATGATGTTGTAGGTGGATACGGAGCCCTAAAAATCTAATTTATACACAATGTGTATATTATTATTATTACATACCTCTTTTGTATATTATTAGAATTATAAGAGTTTAAATTACTATAATGTAATATGCTCCATCTAACACAACCGCAGTGTTGTGGTTAGCGATATATCAACAGCCAATATACATTAATAAGCAAGTCATTGAATTCTTGAAAGTTACTTTAAGTCCAGCTGAATATTAGGAATGATAATTGCTCATTAAAAAATGGAAGTCTGAAAAAGTTTAAACCCTCTACATTACTAGATGGCGTCAGACCACATTCTTCTTCTCTTTTAACGTTTTATTATTGGAACCATATTTTTCGACTATAACAGCCAAAAATTGAAAATAATGTATTGATTGCATTTGATGTAAAATGTTTCTTTATAAATAAACTAGAGTTTCGCCGCGGATCGGTAGCTGCTGTAAGTAGCTCTATTTTACTTACGTAACAACTTAATTAGGTTTTTTTAGATATATAAACCTACAATGATTTATGTATCTGATGGTGAAAACGATTAAAAGCCATTGCGTGGTTTAGGAGAGTTAGCGGATATATAGACAGACAGACTCGGGAAGCGAATTTGTTTTGTTTTAAATACCTTTTAAAGAAGTCGGGAGGTTTTGTGTGTTAACTTGAAGAGTGGTGTATTGCTGTCCAGTTTTATAGTAAAATATATCTGACAAATGCCTAGCATTACAAGAGCTAAGAAAGATCCCATAGGAATAACAAATGTCCGTTGTTATTGATATTTGGCCACAAAACCATAAAAAAGCATTTAATCGAAAATACCTTAATAAAAACTCTTAAACTACTACCTATGTATGTTATGTAGTTATATGTCCTATTTACATGCATTAATTTGCACACCACCGTTATACACTTTCGATACCTTTCACACAATCCACAGCCCGGGTTGTCTGCAAGAGATGGCTCTAAAGCGATAAGGTCGCCCTTTGTTCCTTTGCCTTTACACGAAATGACTGTAAATTTATTTTAGTACTTATGTGTATGTGGTGAACAATAAATAATTTTCTATATTTTATCTATCTAAACGGATCTTATTTGAACCATTTTATTAAAGCTGCGGCCTACTTGCTTTAGTGTTAAAGTTTTACGTTTTCATTCATAAAGACAGAGTAAGTTACCAACTTATCCTAATTCAAAATGAAAAAGATTGTTAGTATTTTCTTAAGTATTCGCGACTTGTATAAATAATAAAACTACGTTGTAACGGTTTTAAGCGCGGTAATTTATTTAAATAACCAAAATCAAATAAATTACCGCGCTTAAAACTGTTAGATTGTGGCCGAATGCGTCTTATTTAAAGCGTAAAAATATAGCCGTTAAAGCATAGCCACATAAGTGTATATACCTACATTCGTTATCTGTAAATATTTAACGTCATTAACAATGTCGCGTCGCAAGTAACGCATTTATAATAATAACCCATCCCCATATCTGCTTGAAACAGCCTATATTTGTAACACTAACGCAGCTGAAGCCGCATCATTAAAGTGAATGTAAATTACGCTTTATAATCTTGTTATCTTATGCCTATAGTATTTATTATTCGCAACAACGTCATCTATTTATAAGAAAAAGTAAGTCGAACCTCCTTATGCAGGTCTTACTGCATAGCACGTATATACCGATTTTATCTGTAATAATTTCCACCCCATAATGAAACTTTTCGGCTAGACGACGCGACACGGCGGCTAGACCGGGATGATATCACCGTTCCCTATTCCCAGAAGGGGGATCCTCGCCAAGATGATTCCAAGATTCCAAGAATCAATTTTCTATACTTACTATTATCTTTTTTAGTCATATGGAATGTTATATACATGAGTTTATGGTGGCATAGGTCAGCGTTCTTTCGGCTTTTTACCGTTTAAAATGAAAAAAAAAATTATAATCCAAATCCAAAAATTAAAATGTATTAAGATTCAATTTTTAAAGGATTTCACGACGAATACATGACGAAGCCCACTGAACGCTGCTCAACCAACTGGATCTTCCCCGTGATAGGGCTTCGCAAGCCTTACTATTCATTCGGAATTCACAAGAAAGAAATATAATTTTTACCTATCCCATATGCTTTATTACAAAACATCTTAAATTACTGAGAAAATAAGAATAGCTGTAGTTGAAACAGATTTTTAATATTAAACTATATGTTAAAGACATAAAGTTCATTTTATACTGTATAGAGGAGTATAACAGCTGGTTAGCGTTGGGAAATATATGCATGGATACATTTGAGTTATTTGCCGAGTATTAACTTAAGTATCCGTGTTTTCTTTAAATAATTAGGACTCTGAATGAGTAATGTATCTACTCAGTGTCAAGTATTCATGAAAATACAAGTTTTAGTTTTAAATAATCTTCAAGCAGTTTGAACTAAATTATTCATCTTTGACTGTCGTCAAACAATAAAGTTTTTGTGACTCGTGTTTTTGATAAAGCACATTTTAGTAAACAGTAGATTTTCTACACAACCTTACAATTTATTAAAAATAATCAATAACCTTCAAACTTCTTCAGTATCAACCAACATTAAGCATTTTGTTTAAATTGAATTGCAGAAGCACTGCCAGAATATATTTCAAATAAAATCATGTGATGTTAACGAATTTCCAAAAGCTTCGCCCAACGTGGGGCTCGAACCCACGACCCTGAGATTAAGAGTCTCATGCTCTACCGACTTAACTAGCCGGGCTTATGATTGAGGGACCTAAATACCGAATAGGTTTTACAAGGTCCATTTTGTTAGTATAGTTAAACTAGTATTTGTTTTTATTGTCATTTAGTATCTGTTATATTGATATTGTGTTTAAGGTGTTATTAAATCTGATCGTTTTAGTCAACAATACGCAGTCCACTCCTGAACATAAACTTCTCGAAGTTTGCGCCATATATCTCGTTTCCCTTATCCAGCCTCGACCGGCGGCCCCACGCGGGTCTTCGGTAGATCTAGGTTGGAAGGAATTCTACGTTACAGATACCTAGACGTCATATCCTTTTCAAGACTCGTCCGCTTCATCGGCCATAGGTCCTGCGAAATCACGACCGGCTAATGGCCATTTCGAAGTGCTAATTTTGCAAGCTATGCCGGCTGCTTTAGTTTGTTTACGTACTAATTTCAGATTTTATCCATAAATCTCATCATCGCTTTATATTGGAATTACATTTAGTTTTTCAGTTTCCGTAAACCACTATTCGTGACATCTCTACTAAAAATGTGTTTTAAGTAAAAATATATTTCATAAAAAAAATATTTTTAAAAGAATATGTTCTAATAAAAATAAAAACCCAAAAAATGAGAGTATAATAAATAAACTTTTACGCCATCTAATCGTGTACAATTCAGCTCTCATAATTTACGCCCTTCTACTAAACTTAAATTGAACACTCCTGCGCATAACTCAAGTTTTTATAACAATTCTTTTACAGTTAAGGCTATACAGCTCTGGAACGCGCTTCCTGTTACAATTAGAGAAGCAAAATCGCTAGCGATATTTAAAACTATGATTAAAAAATACTATCTGTCTTTGGAATATGATATTTAAATTCACTTATAAACATTTATGTATTTTGTAGATATGTATTTGTATGGTATGTATATTAAGTATATATCTATGTAATATATAAAATTTATCTATATATTTATATATATATATATATATATATATATATATATATATATATATATATATATATATATATATATATATATAATTTATGTATTTATTATTAAAATGTAAGTAGTTTGTACTATATGTTACGTATACCACCGTCGCCATTATCATCTGAATTCATTTCTGGGGTTGTCTGGAAGAGATCGCTTTTTAGCGATAAGACCGCCCTTTGTACATAACTAGATATAATTTTAGTCTTAAGTTCATGTTTGTATTGGTGTACAATAAGGAGTTATCTATCTATCTATCTAATTCAGGAGCTTTTCAGATGCGATTGTTTACATGTTCTGTATATACCATTGCGCTCGTCTTTATAAACTAAAACTAGTATTATAATTAAGATTAATGATGCAGAAAATAATATCTTCAGAAAAACAACGGCGGCACCGGTAAAACTGAAAGTTTATAAATAGTGGCTCAATGTCATGTAGCCGTTGCCTGTGTCTATAAAAAAAGTTTATAAATTGTCCATTGACTTTGACGTTGATTATTACTGAGTGAAATTGCCACTAGCTTTTACGGTTAGAGGTAAATGAGGTCTTATACTTAGATTGTGTGAACAATGTGTAATTTCAAATTGAATGTTGAACCAAGATGATATTACAAAATACTATCGATCTTATTATTGCTAAAACTAAGCCTCCTGATGGATGAAAGTCTGCCGAAATCACGCCGAAAATCCCTGTAATAGATTTATATGAATTGCAGGTAAACAATAAAGAATATAGTATTTTAATCAATTGACTGCACACATCGGTAAACATTTTGTACAGTTATGCAGCTGTGTGCAAGGCTCTCTTGTAAATAAATGCATCTCCTACACGTTATCATGTTTATAACAATACTCATAAGGATGAGTATTGTTCTGAACATTTAAAGATTTCAAAAAGTAGTAGTATTTTCAATTCGTGGGCAAAAAGGGCAAAATATGTAAATACTCTGTTTAAGCATTGAGTCAAAACTAATTGCAGTTCTGATGGCCCTATTCAGAATTACCTATATCCGTGTAGAAACGGAGAAGGAATACTAATTTGTGAGTTCGGGCGGCCTGTCATAAGAGGCTACAAATCAACCGACAGCTAAGTTTTTGTCTCTGTGGATGGCTACTACCTCTGGACTGGAACATACTACCACAATAACATTGACTTGTGTTCCAGCACTGGTGAACCAGTTCCAGCCTCTCCTTCGAGGTCGGCAGCACCTTTAGTGTTAAAAATGTTCATAGGCAACAGTAACCAGTTTCCGACATGTTAGCCGTCATTCTGCCTGCTGTACTCCAAAAAAAGAATGGTCCGTGAACTACAAAATATGAATAACGAATTTCCTCCCTAATCACTTTACGATTAAATCAATACAGTTTAAAAACGTGTATTGAAAATATTTCAGTTATTTTTATCTACACACATAAACTAAATTCAAACGTTTGTTTGTAATGTCAAAATAACAACTTATTATTAAATGCATATGAAAAGTATATACGATAGGTACTTATATCGAAAACACATTTTTTAATTTATAAGCTGGATGTTCCGGCTGATCTCTGAAACGGTTGGACCGATTTTGATAGGCCTTTCACTGGCAGCTAGCTGACGTTATAAGGAGTAACTTAGGCTATTTTTTAAGAATTCCGCGAAAAAAATTCACACGGACGAAGTCGCGGGCACAACTAGTAATATAAAAAAAATAATTACAAACTATAACTATTTACTTAATTGCAATATTTGTACGAACGCAAAGAGAGAACATAACGTTTATTGGTTTTTTAAGTGACGATAATACACGGAGTCGAATGGCGAATCCTTTCTTCGTGCATTCACTTCATTACAAATGTGTCGGCTGTATTCTTCCCACGTGACCAGGATGCCACCCGGATGTGATGTATGTTGACTTTTGCCTCCTATTCTGTTTGGAAATTTCAAGTGGACTGTATTTAAACACACTTTAAGCATACTTTTGTCTAGCGGCGAATAAATCTTTCTACTACATTTTATTTGTATAATACTAGTAGTTTGAAAAAAATTGCTGACGTAAAGAGATAAAAAAAAACTCCTTGTGGCACTCGGGGACTCCCGCGGTAAAGCTATTGCATAGCATTTTTTATCAACTTATGCAATTATAATTATTTTTTATTTATTTATTTATGCAGTATTTTTAAGCTATCACTCGTTTTCTTTCACTATTTTTTCATCTTTCTTCATTAATAAATACACTTTGTTTATTCATATTTAAAACATTTTATACACAAATTTTACGCGTACAGCTATTCACCAGCAACTGCTATTCACTGTTGTACATAGGTATACTTATGTATACATATATACCTACACGTATACTGACGGGGCGCACATGCGGTGAGTGTGGCATTATAAAGATATGATAGATACCTATACACCTATATACTTTCTCACAAACAGCTGCTTACGTATTCGTCCAATTTCGGAGCAGCCCGTCTCGATCTTTGCGAGCTTCGTACAGTCGTACCATATACATACACGTTAAGCGAACGCTCGGCCGAGCTACATGGTAGGCGGAGTGGGGCTGTTAGGTTTTATTTTCGTTACGGAATTTCTTAATTCGTTCGCCGCGCTCAAAGCCCGCGATAAAAGCTATGCAATAGCTTAAAAATACTAACCCTAACAAAACGTGTAAAAGTTATTTGTATGGCCATTAATTACCTTTTTGTAACGGTACTTGACAATCTTGTTACATCTGACATAAAGCGTGACCGTTACAAAGTTCCACAAAAGATTTGTCTATTTATTTTTTGTGAGACTAGACGGTGGGACTGGTGCACATGCTTCGCTATTTAAAGTCACGCAGCGAAATATGAAGCGACCTTAGGTGTTTTATCAAAGAATCAGAAATCGGAATATCCGTAAGAGAACCAGGGTATACGATACAGCTAGCCAATTTAATAGTACCCTACTTAGTTGGAATAGCAATGGATCGGTCACATCTATCGCAGGACCAACAGCCGAACGAGCAGGCGAGTTCTGGAATTAAATGGTCTCTTAATGCGGTCTTACATACTAATGATCTTGGAAAGATCGCGGTGGGAGCTGCATGAGGAAAGCGGAGGACCAAGATTTGTGGCGCAACAATTAGTTTATAGTCAAAAATTTTATAGAAACTTAATAACTTTTTTATAGCTAAAGCACAGCAGACAGGCTGACGGCTCAACTGTGGTGGAAAGTGGTTACCGTCGCCTATGGACAGCAATATCTAAGTTCCTGCCAATGTGCTGCCGGCTTTAAAGGAGAAACTGGAACCTAGCCACTGATGCCGGAATACAACTCGAAGTTGTTATGGCGGCATACTTTAGACCACTCCTCTAGATAGACCAGGGGTGTTAGCCATCCAGACGGGCAAATGCCCTAATACCTGGCTGTGGGTTGTTTTGTCACCTCTTGCGACGGGCCGCCCGGCCGCAGATATATTATATTCTTTTTCCATTCCTGCACGGAGACATAACTTGTAAAGACTTAAATTTCTCTTAATACTGTGTTCCGTGAACTAGGCAAGCAAAAGGCTTGACAACTCAACAACAGAGGCTGTAGAAGATCAGGGTTCTTTTACATTAATCTATCACTCAGATATGGAAATTATTAGAAAATGTTTAACCTTGCGTAGTACAGAGAAAAATGCCGCGCTCTCGTTTTGGAGGCCAAGATTCATTTTGAGTCGCTTAGCCAAGAGAAAGAGATATAGAGTATGCGAAGAGAGAGCGAAGTTTTAGTTAAAGAAGACATTTATAAACACCAGAAAGTGAGAGAAAAATTACTTTGGCGTCATTACATAATAATATATGTCACGCAATATTTAGGAGCTTTTTAAAGTTACGCTTTTAGGATTCTTTAGTCATTTCGGAACCATGAAACTGTTGTTTTCGTCATATTCTTCTGTCTGTTTGTTGTCGCAATCATTTAAAATGTCAGAAACTATTGGGTCTACGAGTATGTGCATGATGTCACGACTTCACAACCGCGAGATGCTGTTTTGTAAAAACGCATATACATAGCAAAACATAACGGTATCATAAAACAATTTAAATAATTATGTTAATGTCACTAAATGGATGCCAGTGGGTCGCGTGGGTTTGCTCAAATATTTCGACACGTCTTATACGGCATTTCGTATCTAATATCCGGGGGTGGTTTGGTGGGAGTTTTTTTAAACAAACGTAGAATAGTGGCTAAAAGGGAACAGCAATTGTAGGGTTTATTTGATTTTAATTAGTGTGTGGTCTTAAATGTGCCTCAAAACTTCCCTTTGCCTCAATCAAATACCTACAATTAGCTTAGGCTTTTGCATGAAGATTATTCTAAAAATGGAATATTCGTGAATACTTGCCTCTAATTAATTAGATACACAGATCATCTAAAACCATATTCAATCAGAAGATGAATAATACTCCAAAAACCTATTAAGCACCTAAATATCGCCCTCTCATTTACATAATTAAATTATCATATTATATGGCCGCGACATAGTTGTGTTTTTGAGAAAAAGTTACTGTAACATAATTTTCACATAATAAATTTCAGGATAACCTTTCAATTATTGGTTACGTTTATAACATTAATTAAACTATGAAGCCTTAAAAATAAGTTATTTTTTTGTATTGCAAGTATGTAATCGTAGTTACTCAAATTATAATGGTGTGTTATGCAGTATAGAAAGCAGATGCCATTTCAAATACCGGCTTGGCAACTTTGTAGTTAGCTATAACTTTCCCTCCCTACTGTACGTAAAATTTGGCTCCCATCATCGACTACACTCCGTAGGGTAGTTGACATTGAGATACTTTTTATCATCCTACATAACGCCGCAACCCCTTAGAATTTGTACGATACTAACGTAAGAAGTTATGATGTCATCTGTTTACCCATTCAAATATCGTATTAATTATTATTTAAACAAGAATTAAATTTATTTTTATTGTGATGTTTTTAAAGTAGGAAGGTAGCATGGTTATATAACTCCTTGCGATAGACTTGCGAGTTTTTTTTATTAAGGCGGGAGAAATGCATTTCGCAGACTACCGGATCCTTTACTAGGGATTAGACCAAAGCGACGAGAGGTGAGACCACGATTGGGCACCAGAGTCCAATCGCCGGCATGTGTGGAGACTCGAATACTCAATATTCTAAATCCACCCTCGTCCCATGTGCACCGCGCTTATGGCAGGAAGAGCGTGAGATTTAGATTAGAACGTAGTTACGCCCACGCCGATCCTAGCGCATCAGTGCTTGAGAGTCGACAGGGGTGAAGACTCCTCCGCTCCCTAGATGCTAGAGGGCCCCTGCACTGCTATTTACGGGAGGAGATCTTGCGCATATCTAACTTATGGCTCGATGATTTTCTATGGCTCTAAAAGTTTGCGTTACGGTAACAGACGAGCGTAAAGGTGGCCGAGCCATGAGTAATGAATAAGCGCGTACTTACTTGTATGTCTGTCACCCGCCTTATATAGTATGTATGTATATAAATAATTTTCGAATTTGCTGTAATTGGCACCAAGGTTTCCATATTGTGGAGTTTTTCACAATCTTGGCGAAACATATTTAGGCACTTTTTTGGGGAAACAAAAACCTTGGCATAATTCGAGCCAAGCACTAAAAATGGAATCTAATAACGACAACAATGTTGAAACCATGTCGCTTTTAGCATAATAAACAATGTTAGTCTCTTAAGTTTACTCTTGTTTTCATACAGTTTATACATATCTTGAAGTTGGTGAGACAGTCAATATATAAATGTAGATGTTTGAGGTTAAGGTACTGAAATAATACTATTTTGGGGAATTAATCATCATCTGCTTTACGGAAATTGTTAAATCTCAACCTGGAGACCGTAATTGGTACTGTCTAAAAAAGATATACACTAATGGAACACGTGCCATCAATAACATGCGTGCTGTTATTTTGCCACCTAGACCCCTCCCCAAGTTAGCCTTTAATCTAATAATAATAATAATGTTTTTATTTCAGGCAATAAAATACCCATATAAAAACACTAATTAGAAAACTGAGAACTATTAAATTAAAATAAGATTCATATCACATATTATACATTTGCGTAACGGTGCACAGAATGCCAGCTCCTAAAAATAGGGTTGTCAAGGCTATCTGAAAACATGCAGAGAATCCCATTGCCCGAAGTACGGAGGCGAGCCCAGGGCCCCGCGATGTATGACCTCCTTATCGCAAAGAAAATTGCAATCCTCTGTTCAGCGAACATGCCCGAAGCGCTACACAATCAAGGCAGTTTCAATACGATGCGATAGGCATTATTATATTGCACCCTAATGGTTCCTTAAGATTTTTTGGTGCATTTCACCCAGAGCTAAGTGTAGAAACTTTGACAGAATGCTCTAAACAGTGTCACTTTCACCTGTTCAGTGCATCGCGAAAATCTTTTATTTTTTATATTAAATAGGTTTGCGTTTGACCACGATCACGCCCGATGCCGGACGATGATGCGGTCGAAGATGGAGCACGCTTACCTAGATAGTACCTATTCACACGAGACTTGAAGATACCCGAAATCTACGCGAGATCATATTGCACCTAACAGCTAGAGCTCTACGCTCGCGCTCTATGTCTAAATCGTTACTGAGAATCTAAATTATAAAATAAAAGTCTAGCCCGCAGACCTTTAAGTCGATGACTCATTATTTGAACTTTGATTGTAGAGTGATTGCGTAATGAATGGTCTCACAGTGGCCCAACTGACCAGTAATTTTGTGCAACTTAGTATTACTTTCTTTTACACTTATAAAAATGAAGTATTTGTCTGTAATTTCAAAATATATGTCAAAATTTAAATGAAAAGGGATATTAATACAACGTCTAGTGCTTATTTACATGGTTTATATGAAAAAAAATCTAACAAAAAAGCAACCGACTTCAAGAGTATTTAAAAATAAAATTTTCTACATCATCTTGAAGTCGGTGCCAAATAAAACATAAAAATTACTACATTTTGCAATATTCTGTTGTTGTAACAATGTATATGGTAATTTTTATCTTTTGCTTGGCACTGACTTCAAGATGTTGTAGAAAAATCTATTTTTTGCTTTGTAGTTACTCTTCCAGTCGGTTTGTTTTTTGTTAGATTTTTTTTATTTTTCACTTCTAAGTTACATAATATTGTACGGCATCCCAAATAAGGTAACTACTCAAATGTGGAAACGATATCTGATGAAACAAAAGCGTGTTTAGAAAAGGTTGTTGAGCATATTATGAGCAGCTCGAAGGTAAATTATGTATACCTATGCACTTAAGAAACTCTAATAGGTAAGTGCCGTCATGCTGGGCAGTAAATAAATATATATCAGTTGGTTCTGGCACTCGCCGGCCGCTCCTGCAGCGGGGCTCTTGTATTTTGGTTTACAGAAAATTAAGTAACTCATTTTTGTCCATTGTTTTAAAACCTGGATTGGTGTAAGTTCTTTACGAAAGTTAATTAAAATAAATGATTACGCCCATCGTCTAGTGTCACCAGGTATAATTTTCGTTTAAATCTCAACTTCGGTCCTCGACGTTTTCTGAATAAAACGCATTTCATAACTCAATTTAAGCGTTCTTGCTGTTTATCGTTATAGATATCCATTCTACGCTTTTCTAGTCCTAGTTGAGTCTAGTACTGCACGTTATTGATTTTAATTAGGTGCCTACTCGTTTTAAGATTGTTATAAACCTAACAATATTTTTCAATAGGTTTTCTATTTGATTTTTGGAAATTTTCTGCTATATCGTCGGAACCCAGGGTCTAATAGCAATAAAATTTATACGATACTATTCTGAAGTTATACTTAATCCGATGAAAAAAGAATGATCAAAATTGGTTTTGAAACAAAAAAGTTATGAATTACATACTTCATTCAAAAACCACATTTTATTACCCGATTTTGACGAATTTTTTGCTACATCTTCGAAACCCAAATTCGGCGAACAATGAAATTTATACCAAACTACTACGAAGATACTCTAAATCGAACGCAAAAGAAAACATTAAAATTGGTTCAGAAACAAAAAAGTTACAGACGTCAATCACTACAACGTTTTCTACTTAATTTTATGGATTTTGTGCTATATCTTCGGAACTCAAGATCTATACCAATGAAATTCATATGGGATCATTCTGAAACGATACTATATCGAAAGCAAACAGAATGACAAAATTCGGTTCAAAAACAACAAAGTTATAGCTGAACATACATATGAAAAAAATTACACGACGAATTGTGAACCTTCTCTTTTTTGAAGTCTGTTCACAAATTGAATAAATTTCGTTAGAAACCCCTGCAGCTGAAAGCAAACGACGACATTGAATAACGACACTCAATTTTATGGTTACCTGAATTACTTTTTTCTATGGTATGAGTTCACAAGATAGCCCACCTGATGGAAAGCGGTTACTATCGTCTATGGACATTTGAAGCCAATGTGTTGCCGCTCTCTAAAGGAAGACTGGAACCTAGCTAGTAATTTCGGAGCCCGGCGCCCGGAACACAATTCACCGTTGTTATGGTGGTATACTCTAAACCAGGGGTGGTAGCCATCCAGACAATTAAATATCCTTAAATATCCTGACTGTGGGTTGTTTTGTCACCTCTTACACAGGCTTCCCGGTCGCATAAAGTTGTATATAGTTACGTTGCGTGCTTCATTCAAAGTAAAGCACAGAAGTGAATCGTGTAATATCAGCGTACTGATCCCTATTATCCCTATTAATATTATAAATGCGAAAGTAACTCTGTCTGTCTGTCTGTTCCGTTTTCACGTAAAAACTACTGGACCGATTTGGCTGAAACTCAGTAAGTATATATAATATATTTCGATGCCGAGAATGAACATAGGATACTTTTTATCCCGAAAAATGGGATAGTTTCCGGGATTAAAATATATTTGTCTTTCTGTTTGTTATGCTTTTACGGAAGAACTCTAATGAGCCGATTTGGCTGAAATTCGGTACGTATGTAAATTAAATACCGAGGGTGGACAAGGGATACTTTTCATTTTGGCCTTTTTGGCCTTTTTGGTCGTTTTGCCTATTCCGTCATTTTGGCCATGTCGGTCATTTTGGCCTTTTTGGTCATTTAGGCCTTTTTGGTCGTTTTTGACTATTCCGTCATTTTGGCCATGTCGGTCATTTAGGCCTTTTTGGTCATTTTGACCATTTTGATTATTTTGGCCTTTTTGGTAGTTTTTGCCTATTCCGTCATTTTGGCCACGTCGGTCACTGTGGCCTTATTGGTCATTTTGGCCATGTCGGTCATTTTGGCCTTTTTGGTCATTTTGGCCACGTCGGTCACTGTGGCCTTATTGGTCATTTTGGCCATGTCGGTCATTTTGGCCTTTTTGGTCATTTTGACCATTTTGGCCTTTTTGGTCAAGTTTTGTAATTTATGTTGTTGACAGATAGATGGGGTATGGTATAATTAGCTATGTAAAATGAAGTGAATCTTCCGTGGGCAAATACATAAAAATTTAATATAATATAACCTGTAGCGCTTGCTCTATAAACAAGAGACACGTACTAGAGGCTAACCCGCGGCGCAGCCGCGGGGTAAACTCTAGTAAATAATAAAACGTCATTAAAAGCAAGAAGAAAGACCTATGGAGTCAATTGGCCGTTAGTATTTAGAAGCTTTTCAGAGTTACGTTTCTTACTAGACGATTTTAATTTCTGATATTCTTACATACTACACATACCATACACATACTTACATATAGTATACCGAAAGGAAGATAATACATCTATTCGAATTTCGCCGAAGGATAGATATCGAATAAAGACAAATCAGACCCGTCTTTGGAGGTTATAAAACAAAATGGCTGCCATTGACACCATAACCGCGAACTTTGACCGTATTTTCGCATAATATCGCCGTCGAACAGTGAAATCTAACTATACCGGTTTGTAAAAAACTGGATATTGATCTTCATATTTATTCACTATGGTTTTTTAATATAATAAAATTCTTTTGAGGCCGGCGACACGTAGCTACGCCCCTGGTGTTGCAAACGTCCATTAATAATAATACACATATTATAAATTCTTTTTAGCGCGCCATATGTAAAAGTAAAATAGAACCTTTATAATTAATTTCACTGCGGTGTTTGTCGATGTGTCACAGACAGTTGATCACCGAGCTCATTCCACAACTTGGATACGTGTGACATATAGGAGTGAGCGCAACGTACAGCGGATGACTGCGAAGTATCGAGAGTTGGTGGATGTATTCCCAAACGCCGTCGAGTGATGCGGTGGTAGAATCATCATGACGTAGACGAGAATATTGCTGATTAGGAGTAGCGATGGTATTATACATAATTATCGTAAGATTATTTTTATTTGAATAATAAATATATAACTATACTATATATCCAAATATAGTAATAAAATGCAACTATTTAAACATATATTATATGAAATATAATACTAATTATATAAAATTACATATCATTATATTGCAGATAGTATTTCCTCACCATGTTAGAGATTTTGCTTGTCTCATGTCTGACAGCAACAGGCGATGTATCCCAAAGTTGGACAGCCTTAACCGTGTAATATTGTAGCTTTTAAAGAATATTTCCGTTTCAATTGCTTTGATGAATGATCTAGCACTAGTTTTAAAAAACCTGGTTGCGGCCAATGATGTGCGTTGGTCAATCGCCCGCTAACAAGGAGAATCGCCCAGGCATCAGCTCTGACAGCTCTTTAGCGCACTTCCCATTGCACAGATGATAGAATAAATTTAGGCTTGTGTTTAAACGCCTACCAGAAATGCACCTAATAAATTCGAAATACCTACCAGAATGGATAAATGCTCACCAAATTGCGTTTCCAGAAGTATTGTAGAAATGAAGCTATTTTCCTTTTTATGCTATGCCATAAAAATATATAAACGCCTTTAAAGCTAATTTCAGACCAAATATTTTACATTATCGTTAAACAGATATTACCAATATTTTGTTTCTCCACTTCCAATTTAGTAATTTTTGCTGAGGCAAAAAAGCAAACGTTCCAACGTACAATTAGTTTTAATACCAAATATAATATTTCGTATTCCAAACATGATAATATATGTTGCTTGTTTATTGTTTTATGAATTTGATTAAAACATGATAATATAGCAAAGTAAATACTTCACTCTCAATATTGCTGCAACACAAATGATTGAAGTAGGTAAAAAATGAATCACTAGTAGAAAAAAAAACAAAAGTAAAACGAAGTTATGTTTCATTATATTTATAGGTACTTATAAGATTTATTTATACTTAAGATTTATCAATGGCACTTTAAAGAACACAATAGTTAAAAGCAGTCAATCACATAAACTTTTTAAAAAACTAACAAATGAAAATAATTATTGAATCAACAGAGGTTTTTTATATTTAGCTGGGCGCACTCTCTTTCTCTTCTCACCAATAGGGATATTCCTAGCTTCAAGAGGTGATTCCACGTATTTTAGCGTGACAATGTGTGACGCTTGCGTGACGGGATTGCGTCCTGCGGTCTGTGCCTCACATGCCGGTGGCGGCTGTGCTGTTTGCAGGGTAAATAAGTAAAGGGAAACGACTGTAATCTTAGTTTAACAATAATATATTCTGGATTCAGGTTGGATAATTTGATTACACTTAAACTATTTAGAACTGTAATTTTCGGTTTGAATGTTAGTGTTTTAGTAAAACAATATTTGGTGGGCATTTATCCATTTTTGTAAGCAAAAAGAATTCACATACAAAACGTACAATTATTCTGATGAGTGTATATTTATTTTGGAAATTAAAACGTTGTTTTTTAGGCACCTCGGTATAGAGTGGATTAAATTTATATGAAGTAATATATTTTATTTGGTGCTTAATCTAAGGGACAAAAAAAATTTTTGGTGAGCATTTAAATTGTACCTATAAATTTAAAGCGATGGTAGAATATATTTAAAGAGATGATAGAAGATAGATAAATTTACAGTTAGAATATCATTTTACTAAGGATTGAGGGTCTAAAAGCGATAATAATATAGTCGAGCCTTTAACTAATATCAAATAAATAACAATGCATTAACCATTTTGCACCCATTAGTTATCTTTAATAGTTTCGCGATCCATAGCGAATGTTAATTAGTATTATGTGCACGCTACAATGCGCGGAAGTCGATGCGCATCACGCCACCTACATCGCGTCGTTCGATGACGAGACATGGAGACGCTATAATATTGGGTAAATTTGCCTTATAGTGCAGTGTGCACTGGCAACACTGCTCTTTTATACTTTTAGCGAAAACATAAAGGGCGATTGTAACGCATTGCCAGCTCCGAGCTCTAAGAGCAGTAGTCAAAAGATAATAATTGCTCTATCACATTCAAATCTACCTATTCAAAACCTTAATATAGTAATCATGTATAAAGGCGAGTTTAGTCCTAAAATATTATCAGTAGGAATAATATAAGAGATCTCACGGAAAATAGGTTTTAGTCAAAATGATAAGTCCAATTAATACTTCAACTCTCTAGTTTACAAATATAAAAAACATCGTAAGTATGCGCTATAATCAACAAGTTTTTTCTACAAATATAACGGTATGATACGTTTTTTGCACCGACCATTCATTTTGCGATGGTACTTTTTTAGCTAGTAAAGATCAATTTATATTGGTGAAGATATTGGATTTTATTTAAATTTTATGTAGAAAATTCGTCATTATTTTAAACCAAGACAGTGATATACCATTATCTTGCTTTGAATTCTTCAAAATTTTCAAAAATACACAAGCAAAATTCATTGACAGTACGTATTTTTAATTGAAGAGCATAACAAGGAAAAAATTAGGATGAATTAATTAGAATATGTCGATTTATATTTATAATTCTTTCAAAACAATACATATTTACCACATTTTTGTTTCACTCACACTTGTGTACATTGTATTATAATGTATTATGTATTACATAAATAAAACACCCGTTACTCAGCTTTTATTTAGTACCTTACTATCTATGTCTCGCTATTGTTCTAACAGTGCAACAATAACAAAGATCTTATTTAGCCATTTATGCCTCAATGTCATTTATACAAACGAAAAAGTTTTCTTTTTAAATTACCAATAATAAAATAACGATTAAATAACGGGTTGGCATTGTAGAACTCCCTTTATGTAAAGTAACAGGTATAACAGTTAACTTTTTTGCTTACAATTGACTTGTGTGTTGACGATGTAAGTTGTTTGATTAATAATCAAGTCCTTTGCGTTATGTCAACATTTATACCAATAATAAAATACTTAAATAACGGGATGGCATTGTAGAACTCCCTTTATGTAAAGTAACAGGCATAACAGTTAACTTTTTTGCTTACAATTGACTTATGTGTTGAATCGATGTAAGTTGTTTGATAAATAATCAAGTTCTTTGCGTTACGTCAACATTTAATATGCAACGTTAAACTGAAATGTCAAGTCTGTAAATTCATCATTAAACCTGTCCTTTTGTATGGCAGTGAAAAGTGACTTGTGTTTGAGCGACACAAACACGAGCTGGCGTGTTAGAGAGGTGAATATGTTGCCGCTGTGTAGAGTCACGTTGGCGGATCGCGGCAGAATTTTCCCCATGATCGGCATCTTTTATCTCCTGACTGCACATTGATGAGATGTTCAAGTCGATTGTTCATTTATCTCGATGAGTTTCGATTGTTTTTACCCAGTTGTAGTCGATAGTTGATTTCAACACGGGTTTCGTAATAAACGGATGCAATGATGAATTGACGAAACTTACAACTAATTACGGCTGGATTCATCCGCTTCTAGGGAGTCGAGACGAGTAGGTAAACTGAAAATAATACAAAAAACTTATAAACAATATAACTCGATTATTTAGTCAACTATCGAGTTGATATGTTGATTGTATCATGCGATTGTTTAGATTTTTTAAACATCTTGAGAATCGCCCATCCCTGTTTCTTATGTAGCTTATAAACTGGCTTACGGTGATAACCATATCAGGATGTGAGAGGTTGAAGGTATTGGAGAGATGTGTTACAATGGCAGCTAGGTTGCCCCCGCTTTATACCTTTAACATCTTTAGGCTTGGCACTCCTAGAGTTTATCAAAAACATGGGATTTCCGCTCCCTGTCCATTCGCTTAAGCCAAACGCGTAGGCCGGGGCACATGGAGAGATCTTCACGGTGTTGCTTACCGAAATCGCCACTCAGTTTTGGCTTCGCTATAAAGCCCTCTGCCACAAACCATGGTAATTAAATCTTGGTCTTGCAAATGATGAAGTTATTCAAGAAAGTAAATGGTGATACAAAAATTTACTATTCGATGTTATGAATATTTAGCAATTGTAAATGGTCTTTCATTCATCCATCCATGTTTCATCAATTATCATTATAACAGATAGAACACCTTACACTGTAATTGATTTAACAAATATTCAACAAGCGATGTAGTAATATAAACATGCATTGTGACTATTTCGTGTTATTTTAACTTCTTGTAATTGTATTATGATTAATATAAACACAATAGAATGCCTGTCTAACACAAATTGGCCTTGTTACTAATGACTGTAATATATACGTATGATCAACTAAAAGTCATCAGGCGAGAGCCAAACTGCCTGCCGCTACACAACGGAGTACTTGTGGGTACTTAAAAAGGCATTCCTATTTCACTAAAAATTAGATGTTTCAAACATAGTCAGTCACAATTCTAGATTAAAAATAATTAATATCCTCTTATTATTATTTTACCTAAATTTTCCTTTTTTGGAAGTTAAACTAAATACACGGTAAGGCAATTAACTTTCAAGTTACCCCGCCATAGCTCAAATTAAATTTTGAAAAAAGAACATTAAAAAATTGTGCCAAGTAATGTAAAAACTGCACCCGACATTCTAAAGAAATACGAAATTGTGTGTTATTTAAAATGAACATAAAAAGTTGATCAATGCCAATCAAGTTTTTATTTGAATACAAGTTTAATATTTGGGTCGTCACTTATTTTGCTGCTGGTTTGATTACTATTTTATATTACTGTTAAAGACTAGTTTTTAAAACGTCCGCATCTACGTTATTAGATCGATTCAGTTATCGTGGCATTTAAATGATTTCATATTTTTTTTATATTTACAGGTAAGCAACAGATAGATGTTTCACCACATGCGACGGTAAGTGGTTGCCATCGCCTATAGAGCTATTGTGCAAAGCCAAGTCAACCTAGTTGAGACAAAAAATTTGTTTACACCTTTTAAGAAAAGCCTCACTCTAGGAAGACTGCGAGAGAGCTCATTCAGCAACTTGCACTCGTATGGTATAAAGGAGCGAGTGCCATGTATTGTAGACAACTGTTAAATGTCAAGGAAGTGTGTCTGAACTACCAATCGCCAGCGGACGGTGCAGTGATAGAAAGATGATGTAGGATACCAGAGCACTCCCAATCCCAATATACGGACTTAGATCGTATTTGGAATCCACGTCAATTTTAAAAGTTAAAAATTCCAAAACTACTTTCAGAGTGAGATTTATTTATTTAAGTAGACAGCACAAGAAATAACAATAATATTATATTTAATCGGCATTATCTTTGTAAAAATTGCCCATCGGATTAAATCAAGGGTGACAGGCATACTGTTAGTTGTCTTAAAATAGGGAGGAATCGAGGAAAAGGCGTCCTAGCCCAGCAATAGTACGCATAAAGGCTGTTATTATTAATTTCATGACCACACTAAATTAGCACTCAAATTAAGTTTAGATCGTAATAGTGTACGAGTGTCAATAAAACTTGTCTGTCGTCATATTACGACATTTTGGTTAAATTTATGCCAAACAGCGTTGCATTATAGCTTACTCTGGTTTGCTGATCAATGTTTTCAGAACTGGTTGTTGGATGTGTAATAGAGAATGCGATATTTTTACAATTTCTAGTCATACCTATTATAATTTTTTGCTAAATCTTAGTTGCATTGTTTGGACTCCGCTTTTTTACTTTTTCTCTAGTTCGCACGGTCATTTATTCAGAATTTCTTAATTTGATCCTGACCCAGGCGGAACGGCCTAATCTAGCCGGATGGATACACGGCAATTCCTAGCTTTGCTGCAGTGGATAGCGCTTGTATTTTTGAGTTAACGCAAGGGTTTTGCCGACTTATATATACGACAACAGAGATGAACACATGTTTCTCTACCGCTCTCACACTTATTCTTTCCGTCCTCCATCACCCGCCCAATTGGAGTATTATATAAAAAAATGTCGGCTTATAATGCCATTAACAACTTCTATAATTTGCGATTATATGATAGGAAATACGGTCTTAAATTACAGGATATAAATAGTAAACTGTGGCTATTTAAGCTCGATGAACCATTATTCAACTCTTAAGTATCGCAGTAAACCCGGTGACGTATTAAAAAAACAATTTCCTTTTCATATATTTAAGAATATTATTCACCTCTAACAATAATATTAAATGTTCCGCTAGGGACATTATTACAAAGAAAATATTTGTCATATGTTTTATTCGTTGGTCCAGAAATGAACTGAGGACAATTACGTCATGCGAACGTCGTGCGTGGCAGATGTTGCTTTTAAAATTATTTTTAGCTTGTTTTTTAACTGCATCATCATAGTGTTTTAATAAGGTTTATTTAATCGCTGATCTTATGAGGACGATGTTTTGGTCGTCTGAATCTATTTTACTGATACCTACTACTACTATTCCATATTATATGCTGGTAGCTATGCATCCTGCCGTTAGTGAACCGTTGTCTGCTCCTGGACGTAGATTTGCTCTTTGAGCCGCTTTCCTCGTCCAGCGCCTCCCGGAGTCTTTACGAAGGTCGCCGGTCTCCAGGGGTGAAAGGTGATCTACATTACGTTAGCAGAGACGCGATCTGCTCTTTAGGACCTCCTGTTCCATCGGTCATCGGGACTGCAACAAATGTGTGCTGGCCACTGACTAATTTGAAACTGAAAGCTATGCCTATAGGATATTATCACAAGTAACCGTATACGAGTCCAATTCATGTATTGAGAGTTTTTCTTAAAAATAGAATACTGTTATTAAAATCGTATCCGTTTCAACATTAAATATAAATTAACACTTTTTATATAAAACTAGCTGACCCGGCCCCGTTCGCTGGGCATCAGAAAACAATTAAAAATACTTATTAATAATCACAATCAAGCAAGTCGTGGTAGCGTAATGGCTAGCGCACGCGTCCTAAACTCAAAGGTCGCGGGTTCGATCCTGGCCGAAACGCATGCACCACTTAGGGTATTTTCTGACATAATGTGCATATTGTTACAATTACCACGTGCTAACAACGGTAAAGGAAAACATCGTGATGCAACCTGCACATCGAGATAACCGATGTGTCAAACCTGCCAAGCCGCCTTGGACAAGCGTGGCGGGTATACTGTCCATTCCCCTACCGTGGGAGGCCCGAGCCCAACAGTGGGACAGTTTGGGCTGTTGTTATTATATATTATAATCACAGTCAAATATGCCCTATGTCACTCAGGAATAATGTAGCTTTCCACTGGTGAAAGAATTTTAAAAATCGGTTTAGTAGATTCAGAGATTACCCCCTTCAACGTCGCAAACTTTACCTCTATATAATATTAAGCGATTGGTGATTACAATGATTATAGAAAGGCGGTACTTGCCGGTTGCGACTGATGCTTCCGTTAAAAGGCAGTATAAGTAACAAGTAAGTAACAAGAACCAACGCAATTTTACTGTTACCAAATACTATCATGAAATAAATCTTCTAAAACCGTTAATTCATTATCGAACAATGGGGCTTACATAAAATGCTCAATGGCCTATCCGACAGCTAGTGAGAGTTGAAAGGTTGGAGCAGAATTGACTGTTTTTGCAGGGCTGATGACGATTTTAGGTGATTTATTATCGCTCGTTTATATATAATCGTTATATTCGTTCGACAGTCAATATACGTGAGAGTAATGTTTATCGGGAACTATTGAGCCGATATGGGTAATATTTTGCAAGAAGGTGTATAATTTATATACCGCTACGTAATGGTGAATTGAAATCTGTCAAAAAATTAAAATTTTGGTTTGCTTATTGTTTAGTTTTGCTGGGACTAGAGCAGTTCAGTAATTGTTGAGATATTATGTGTTCTATCTATGTTTAGTAATTCATAGCCAAATGGCAAAGGCAGTGAAAGTTTGTTTCACCGTATTTAGTATTTACTACTAATCACTAGGTCACTAAGCACTATGCCCCATGAGTTCTGAAGACAGCAACGCAAATAATTATGCTTTTGCTTTCTTTAGGTACAAATTTACCAAAATGCCCCTATATAATTCGATGTTATTCATCTGGCAACCCTGTCTTGCTAATACGTTTGTTAATGCGTTACCATGCAATTGTAAATAACAACTGTAGTTTTCTCCGGTGATGATTTTACAAGAATGAAAGTGTCAGTGTTTCTGCTTATCATTAGTTTTATAACAGTTTATATATTCAGAGTTCCGTAAACATTTCGGACATGGCAGAATCCTTATAAAATCTTCATTCTGTCTGTCTGTCTAAGTATATCATAGTCTCTAAAACTTTGATACTTATAGATGAAAAGGCAAAAAGAATATTTATTTCATATGGGCATATGGCCATACAATGCTGTAATTAGTAAAAAAAAAACCTCCTATATAATATGAAATAATAATGAAATACATGTAGAATGCACCTACCTTTTTGCAAAGTAACCAGTTTTTAAGACGTACACATAAAATTTTATAAGTGTACGATTTGTACCACAATGGCTACATAACTCAAAGTAAACTAATTTTTTCCTAGGTATTTTTGAAACTGAACTTTGCCCTGACGTTGAATTAGATAAGTTTAACATAGATAATATTGCAAATGAGATACCTCATTCATGCTAAGTTTAGTTTTGAATATGCAATCTGCAATGCAAATTAATTTCTAATATGATATTGTAATGTATTCGTAAAGCAATGACGCGATTGACAGCGTTTAAATTTTATAATTTAACGTATGGATTTCTTTTAAACATGGGTTCAAATTCTAAAACGAGAGGGAAAATTAATATAATTGAACGTTATCTAAAGGTAAATAAGACCTAAGCCTTTTCATTGAGCAAATAAAATATAATTATGTTTCGTCACGTAAAAAAAACGACTGGGCTACAATCGAGAAGATTGGAAGAGGCTCTACCGACAAGTTTAATTATTAAATGATCCTTCATTATTTTACTCCCTGTATTTTTTTTGTTACTTGCATAATTTCTTTAAAATCCATTAAGCTGTTAGTCATGAAAAGGCGAACAAAGATATAATTTCTCATTTAGTAGGGAATAAGCTACCGCGTAAATCGAGCCATAACCCGCTGTATTATTGACCGCAGCTCGAGTAAAAGTAGCCCGTATTTCTATGTAATACTAAAACCAACGGAAACGGAACAGGTTTTTAGAGTTTAATGCCGATTTTATATTATACCTAGCCATTTACGATGTATATGTATAGCACCGTGTGAAAATGTTGGTTGTGGTCTACTTTTAACTTAAATGTACCTAAGTGTTGTAATTTTTGAGTAACGAGTAGGTATGTTAAATTTATACAATTGTAAGATAATTTTGTACAAATTCCGGCTAATACGAACCTGTAATGTAACGGGTAGTTCACGAACTATGAAGAATTCCGTAGTGATCCGTGCAGGAACGCAGAAAGAATACATTTCCTGCGGCCGGACTACCTACCCTGGTCTAGATGTCGCCGTAACAACCTTGAACTATGTTCCGACATTAGTGACCAGGTTCCAGTCTCCCTTAAACGAGCCGCAGCGCATTCGTAGCATCTTTGGTGTAGTAAATGTCCATAGGCGATGGTAACCGCTTTCCATCAAGTGGGCCGTCTGCCTGTCTGCTGAACTCCTGCAATAAAATAAATAATAGAGGAGGTGAAAGTATACTGTCTTCGTCATTTGGCTACAAAACTAAAGAAAGCATTTCATCGAAAATACTAGATACCTCAAAAACTACTCAATGGATATTATTCAAATCACTTTTAGTCGAAATTATTTTTAAGGCAGCTATATTTTCAGACATTGCCACGTTATAATTCAAAAGTTAGAGAGAGACAAAGAATTTTCACGTTTTTAGCAGCCGAAATCTCTGTGTTACGTATTATATATGTTATAAGAATATTTTAAACTTAGTTACATGTATGGCGGGCATTTTAATTGTTTTGCGGTTTACATTGTATAATGCTATCTATAAAAATAAATAAAATTGAAGTGTCTGTTTGTAATGTTCAAATAACAGATTTTTACTAAATGTTAATAATAACAATCACACACATTGCATATTCCCAAGTTAAGCAAGTTACGCCTTTGTTATGGGTAATATACAACGGATCACTCTGGGGCCTATCCCAGACACCTAGACAAATAACAGAAAGATCGGTTCCGAAATTTACCATGCCAGGAATCGAACTCGGAGCCTCTGTTCTAGCGAGTTCGGCTGGCTAAGACTTGCCCGCTCAACTACAGAAGCCGTATTTCATATGCATTTTAAAATACTTACACTACTTATATAAAATAACAAATTTATTTTTTTGTGTTTCTGTGTGTTTGTTCTGGCTAATCTCTGAAATGCCCGAATCGATTTTGATGGAACTTTCACTGACAAATAGCTAATGTTATAAGGTGTAACTTAGGCTACTTTAAAATTAGGGTTCCGTGAAAATAAAATTACGCGGAGGAAGTCGTGAGTAACGGCTAGTATAGACTATATACTATATTTCGGTTAGATTGCCTTCATATAGAAACAGTAGTTTCTGAAAAATAGAATGAGACTTATAAAGACAGACGACAGGAGAGGACATAAGAAAACTTTACATTTATTAAAATCTTTGCGGATAACTAATCGTGATACTTTAATTACTGATTTATTATGTAACTCTGCCTACTAAAGCCTAAATGCGACGTCATAGCAGTCAGCTACATAACATTTGAAAATTTGAACCAAATACAAAACATACATATGCCGAAAAAGGAAAAACTATTACGCAAAAAGTCGTAGTGAATTATGCATATTAGTGAAATTGGAAAAACCACTTTCACCCGCCACCTTGGACGTGGCGTCCATATTTTTAATTTGATCGGTTTATGGCGCCCGGGCGTCCGTTACAGTGTCCCTCGTAATATTACCTATTTTATTATCGTATGATGTCATTCGTGGGAAAATGTTGTTTGTCATTCTTACTTCATACACATATAAATTAGATTTAATTGTATCATAGTTAAGTTAGATTTGATTGTTGACCGGTTCCTATTTTTTTTTATTCGTTGACTTGCCTTACCATCGTTTGAATGTTGTCATTAAGTTTATGGAGCTTATGTAAAATTTTAACCTATATATAGTAAGGCGAATTAACGTTGTAAGATATAGGAACCGGTTGTCTATCATGTACACGACAACTAAGTATATAAGCTCGCCATTTCTGGTGAAATATACAACGCTATATTTCCGTTCTCACTAGATTGCGAAAGTAACTCAGTGAATTTTTGACTAAACTGGCTGAGAAGATCTTAAGCTATTTGGCAATGGGATGTCATTGTATACTGGATACTTGGAAAAGGACATAGGTGGCTTTTTGGCTCGGAAACAATATTGATGGGAGGGGGCAATTGGGCACAAAAAAAGTCTATGGGCAATGCGTTTTTACTTGATTCAAAAATATTAAAACATTAAACATGTACGGACAACAACTAGTATACTATTAATTTGAAAATTACTTACGTTTTGATGTTTACGTATTTAAATTTTGGTCTGTTTTCCCATGACATTGGTCATACTGACTGATAATACATATATGGATAAGTACTTTCAATGACTGGGATGAACAAAGGATATTTCTTATCCCAGAAAATGGGACAGTGTCCGTAGGATAATTTTGATGTATACTTGAGTAAAATAAAATTTTAAGTTTTAATAGAATATAATTACATTTATTGTGATTAAAATTGATTTGCTTGGCTTTTACGTAACGCAATTTTAACCTGTAGTTTTTCGGAACTTGTTTCTTGAGCTTTCATAACGGTAAATGTATAGCTTTCTAATACAGGAATTTTAAGTAGTGGGGTGGTGAAGTGGGGAGGGGGAGAGGCACACTTGCCTTTACAACAACCCCTAAGGTCCGGCGATCGCGATTTTTTTTATAATAAACATAACCTCACTTATTTTCACTGATTTTTTCGATAATATTGCACTTCTATCATAGGTCCAAAGCTGAAAACTTCTTTCAAAGTTAAAAAAAAGCCAGTAATCAACATAAAAAGAGCCAAAATAACCAAAAACCAGTTTAATTGGATAAAAATGAAGGAAAAACACAATAGAGCACATTCATATACACTACAAGAGTAACCATTCAAAATGGCGACCAATAAAGACGATGTTCTTTTTTTACGTAATCGCATTAATTTATGTTTAACCTATAATAAAAAAAATGTTCAGCAATGTATTTAAAAATTGATATCATTAATATATTGATTCATTGGCATATTAAAAACCACCTTGCTAGTCGTCCACTAAATTGATAAATAAAACAAATGTTTCATGCGAGACTTTCAAGGCGTCGTAACTGTTTGTGTCTAAAATAAATAGTAAATGGTTAACAGTCGGTTGTGGCACTCGCCGGCCGCTGCCGCGGCACGCTCGCTACGCTTGCTCGGCTCTATTATCATGTAAAGGATCTCTTTAAATAAAACATGGTTTCTATATATATTAATTAACTTTATAAATATATTTTATTGCGGCAATTAATTCTAAAAAGCCGTCTTTTTAATGCTTTAATCATGCGTCACTTTTTAATCAATTGCTTATATGTCTAGCATGTAATTGGTAATTATGCGTCAATTAAATTTGAAATTAGATTAGATAGATTAGAATTTGAATGGTTACTCTTGTAGTGTATATGAATGTGCTCTATTGTGTTTTTTCTTCATTTTTATCCAATTAAGCTGGTTTTTGTTTATTTTGGCTCTTTTTATGTTGATTACTGGCTTTTTTTTAACTTTGAAAGAAGTTTTCAGCTTTGGACCTATGATAGAAGTGCAATATTAGCGAAAAAATCAGTGAAAATAAGTGAGGTTATGTTTATTTAAAAAAAAAATCGCGATCGCCGGACCTTAGGGGTTGTTGTAAAGGCAGGTGTGCCTCCCCCCTCCCCACTTCACCTCCCCAATACTTAAAATTCCTGTATTAGATTGTTAAGTCGCAGCCTTCATGAACTTCTTAAATTATATAACAATAAACATAATAATTGTAATTTTATTGCCTATTTAAAACATTAAATATTGTTTGTAGACCGTGAGAGTTCAGTAAAGTAGGGTAAAATTATTCTACCGTTGGCAACTCCGGAATCGACCGCAGAATGACGCGAGGTGAGGGGCAAGGGGAGGGGAGCGCGGAGTGCGACTGTCAAAATGTATCGTCTTCGCGTTACGAATTTGCAATAATTTAATTAGAAAAAAGCTTTTTACTGAATTAATTCGTGGTCTAATATCTTATTTATGGTGTAATAAACGTTCTATCAGCACGGAATCAAAAAAATATTGGGTATTTGGTGAACATTCTTGAAACGTTTGCCTTCTATGCAGGGGATCGCTATTTTTGTTATGTAGCACAGTTTTATTGTAAATATTTGTTTTTAGTGCCGGAATAACGCGTTGCAGTGGTTATTTTCTCTATCATTTCGCCCTTTTGGATATTCTTTAAACATATGTAATATGATTTAAGAGGAATTTGCGAAGCTACGAAATCAGTGCCAAGCAAGAAAAAGTGAGAAAAATTATCATGTGCTAATCTTATTTGAGTGCCAAAAATTTGGAAAAACTATATTTCTATAAATCTATATGTTTATTTTATTAATTATCAGTACAATAGTACCATATAAAAGCCTGCATTTTGAATTTGATTTTGAATCTTAAAAATATAGCTAATATATTTAAAAAATGTGAAGACTTATCTTGTTAATTCAATAATTTTGGATTAATAATAATATAGTTTGGATATCTAGCCAATGTCACATGGTTATGAACTTTTCATGATTATTAGACTTAAAAACCTCTTATACCATATAGCTTTTGACATGTGAATCCTGAAACTACATGTTTCTCTAATTTAGTCTGGTGCTAAACATTTTAAAAGTAGTGAAAGTGTTAAAGGTTATCAATTAACATTAAGAATGGTGGAACTTCAGTTGACAATTTTCAAATGAATGTCCAAGTGTGTCTTTCATCATGAGAAGGGTTTTTGGAGTCTGCTCAGACAGTTGGCTGCTCTGCGGACAGAATGTGAGGCGCTAGACATAGCTGGCTGTCTCTAGATGTTGTCTGTATGTGACATGTTTCCTTTTTCCTTTTTTATTTTTATATTTTCATCATCTATGTCTTTGATTGGTTAATGTTTATAATAGATTTTACTAGATAGTATTTCAAAAGGCAATGTACTGCTCTACATTTTTTACCCAACAATAAGAAAACTTTTTTGAAGGAATGTTTTATGTACATTTCATTGCTACAGAAAATCATTTTGTTACTAGGTTCAGGCATTCTTCTTTTTTGTGTGGAAATAGACTTACCTGCCACATTTGTCCAAGGTGGAATGGTGCTTCACATATTGGATGTTTTGATGTACAGGTTTAATCACAATGTTTTCCTTAACTGTTTCTATGCAATAATTATAATACTATGCACATAAGTCGAAAGAAATCTTAAGTGTTGCATGTTTACTAGCCAGGATTCAAAACCTAATCATAACAATGTGTTAGCCACTAAACTTCCATGATAAATCTCAAATATTAAAAAAATAGGAATTGTAAGATGTTGAGTTTTTGGCTGTTAAATTTGGATTAAAACAGATTAAATATGATTTTTTCGTTGTAACCAAGGTTTTATTGATCACTGATATAAAGGAAGAATATTATGATTGCAATAAAGTAACTAGATTAATAGAAAAATATCACTAGGCTTTCAAACAATGTATTATCATTTTTTTTTAATTCATACTCATACAACCGCATGTGATGGTCATGCGAGTTCAGTGCTTTTCCCCATCCCAAAAATGCCCAATGGCCCTAAAGAGTTTTCACTTCAAAATATGTATCAGAATCAATTCTTAAAAAAATTCATCTCTCAGGATCATAGAAAGTGATTTTTTATTTTCATATGATTGAATGCAATGTAAGAAAACTTAACTTATTTGTGTTGTATTCTACCAATAGTCCCTCAAGACTATAAGTAGAATACTAAGCCCAGATCACCATCTTCTATCGGTGATTTGGAAGATTATGGGCCAAGTTTTTTTTTCCTATTTATATTTTTACTGCACTTGACATAGGCGAAATTAATGCAAATTATGTGGGAGTCATAACCCCTTCAGAAAAGAAACAGTAGTTTCATTCTAGTTTAATCAATTAGAAAATATTCAAGTTTGGATGTACTTTTGTTTAAAAAATCAGTTTAAACAATTTAATGTTGATAGAAATTCTAGTGATATTTTAATTTGATTAATTTGGTGTATTTATGTGTAAAATAATACTAATAACACTCACTGGATATGTAGGATCTAGGGACTTCTTCTTCCATGTCGCTATTAAAATATATCTACATTAATCAATCAAGACAAGAATCATACTACCATTTCACAGAATAATATAATTGTTTTTACTTTAGAGCCTGGCATGAGTGTTTTGTGATATTCCTAGTTTTGGTACTAACTTGTTGATGTTTTATCATAGAATTTATTAATCCACCCATACTATGGAAGAAGAATACTAAGGATGACCATCACAAAGTAAAAAACGTAAGTCATAACACACTCTTGCGAGACATGTGGAACCACCCATCTGTTTTTGTTGTTATAGAAAACCACAATTAAAACTTTTGAGCACCTTTTAATAATTTAATAGTGATGCAGATCAGAAAAACTATTTCAGCCCTGCATGTGTCCCTACTAGTATTCAAAACTATGTCTCTTGTAATTTGACTTTATGGCTTGAGAATGTTACCCACTTAGCTATCATGGCTTACCATGGTTAATTAGATCATGATTCTTCATGAATTTTTACAGTGAGTGAAGATATTTGCTTCCAAATTCATAAGAATTTTGTTTTACTTCGCTAATTCTGTATTCAGTGAAATGTATATATTCAACCTCTGTAAGTTGAACTTGAAGGGAGACAACAAAAAATTTGAGATATAGTTCTAGACTTAGCGAATTCTATAAGGATACATTCAACTTGTAGAGGTTAAGCATTATTCTAAATGATTTTGATTTAGGGAGGTGAAATAAGTAAAATTCCTACCTTCCTAGAGGTAAAAAACTTTTTCAAATATTGCTAGGTATGAGATACAGAGGTCCAAGTTATTGTTTCGAGTTATAGAAGGGAAATAAGTACTGAATTGGCTTATAGGGACTCACTAATTATTTCGACTTATAGAGGGTTAAGATTTCGAGCAACCGAGGTTCTGGGTTTATTTTTTTTTAGTTTGGGAGGCTTTCAACTTATCAAGGTTCGACTTAAAGGGGTTCTACTGTACATGGCTCACTTCTTTTGAACCTTCCAATCAAATTGATTCTTGATTGATTGATGAATGGATTGATTCAATTTGGTTGAGCAGTGTATTATCAGCTTATATTAAATATGGTAGAACATAAAAAAGTTTTAAATAAGAATTTGATCTGAATAGGATGTGTTAGTGTTTGAAATATAAAGAATGTTAAGTTCACAATTTTTAAGAATCTGTAACTCAATAATAAGACACGACGGGAAATGTTCGTCACAACATGGAATTGTTCACTTGCATAGAAAGAACTTCAACCATGAAAGGACTAGTGATTTTTTTTATAGGCAAGAAAGCAGCCGGACCCACCCTATAGAAAGTGGTTACTGTCGCTTAAGGGCGTATATAACACCAGGGGCGTCGCCAACGCGTTGCGGGTCGTGAAGCAATTTTGACTCCCGTTCTTTAACAACCGCATGTCGTAGCGCAGAGGGAAACTTCAGCGGGAAGTTTCCTCCAGATCGTTGTTTTACGCGGATAAGTGAAGTCACAGGCTTAGTTTTCATTATTTGGATGTTCATAGGTACTTTGAGTCTTAGGGTCAGCTGACCTGTTCCTATGGGATTTAATTCCGGTATCACCAATCGCCTTATTTCCATTTCGAGTGTGTAGGCATCCTGTTTCATTGCCGCCATAATTCTTTACTACAAACGCGTTTATGACCTATAAATGTCGAGGCCAGGCTATGTTCACATTGCTAGCGATGAGCGATTTAATATTCTTATTTTTGTTATAGCATTGAAAAAGAATGGTAGGAATGACGATTTTAGTAGTTAAACGTGCTGCTTTGATGGTTAGTTCCATTGCGTTCGCTAAAAGTCACTAGTAACAATTCGTAGGTACATTACGTACATACAAAACATGTGCGCACTTCGAATACTTGGCGCAATATTTTTTCCGCAAAATCTAAATTTCCGCATCGATTTTAAAATCCCACTAGATGCAGATTTGATGGGCGCTAGGCCTAAATATGTAATTGAAAAAAAAATCTTATGACTATTTAGATTATAATTAGTTAGTCTGATTTTGCTCAGCACAATATAATCTAAAATAATAACATAAATGGTCTGTAGCGCCATCTAGTCCTGTAGGATTGAGGGGCATTTCTAAAGGTTACAGTTTTATTGTAAGGCGCCCAATACCTAAAAAAATAAAATTTCTTTATTTGCTAATATCCTCCTCCCTCGCGTAAAAGCATTGGATTAAAATAAATGTGAACGCTGAAAGGTTGGTAGAGTCGCTCGTCTAGCTGGCGGTGGCACCTAAACAATTGAAGAGCTACTGTGCTACGTTGCCACGCTCGCAAAAAAGCACGACTAGTGTCGGTAAACATTCGAAACATGTTTTATTTAATTTACCTCAATTTCCACATATTTTCTTGCGGGCAAATGTTACGTAATATTGGGCTAGACACTCCCTCTGCCCTAAGTTGTTTGTTGGAGTCGAGATGGACCTTACTCTACTCACGAATCAATCCTGTTCACAATTTCATATTGATTGTTAGCAGATGTGCAAGCACGCGTCGAAATCACTGGTTTTGTCAAATTACCAAAAAGTGGCAATTGCTGTAGTTATTGTATTAGTAATACAAGAAAAAGCACCTTGTGTTTAAAAGTGGGTATTGTTACGTTAAGTAATGTCTCATGAATATAATGTTTAAAAAAAAAGATTTTCTCAAATTTTTAAGAAGCACGCTAAGTGCTTTCTACTATATACTACTATCTTTAGTAACTCCCTTTATCGCCAATTTGACGCGTGCAAGACATTTTGATGCATGATAGTATTTTTATAATTGAACGCTTGGTTGTTATTTGTTACCTTGGAATTTTTATCTACCGGTTAAAGCTACGAAGACTTGAAAAACGTACGACAATGAACGCGTCTGGAGCGCAAATGATAGCAAAATGTGTCAACCGCTCTATTCACCATTCAACGTGTATTCAATCTGTTGATTCAACTCGTCGATTGCTAGGAAGATCGACACGACACACCTCAACATGTTGAACGTTTGCGTCAATTTGCCTCCCACCACGCATTTGTCAAATCAACTCAAATTGATTCGACAGATTGAATATGAAATTGCATCGGAGTAACCGCTTATGCAGAGATGGGTTTCCGCGCGTGTGCACTGGGACCGCATCTCGTCCGATTGTTGTGACAGTTGTTAACCTAGTTTCGTATGAAATTCTTTTATGTCCATAAAAATATTATACGCCTTCGAAATTTATATTCTTTAATCATAGTTTCGGATTTATTAAACCAATTAAAACAGTGAAGACTGCTTTTTTAAATGGCTCCGTAGCGAAATGACTAAACCTGTCAATCCTTGTCATTTCTACGAAATCCTTCATAGTTCGTGAACTGCCACGCTTTTAAGATTTATTAACATACCTCGTTTTTATTCTACTTTTGAGCTTTCAAAAACAAAAATCGTTTCAGTATGTGTTAGTCACCTCACATCGAGGTTCTGTAGTTAAAATGACCACGTGCTATGGTGAAAGAAATATCATGATGAAATGACATAACCGATGATGCTGACGCATCCCACCCACCAACCCGCTTTGAAAAAGGATGACGGCTTGCTGTCCGTTCTTGGAAAAATTTATAAACCCGAACCCAGCAGTGGGACGTGGTGTTTTTATTATATAAATTGGCAGACAAACATTTGCATTTTATATCTCCCCGAGCTAAGCAAGTTACACTTGTGTTATAGGTAATATACGATTGATATCTTTAGGATCGATCCCAGATAGCCAGACTAGAGTGAAGAACGGACAATTCGTTTGGGAAATTTACCGTGCCTGGACTCCAATGCGGGACCTCTGCATTTCAGTATACTATGTAATGTAACGCTTAGACGAGTAGACCACAGAGCCCATCAATCAATAAAAAAAAATATGTTAATTTATGGAACTTTGATTTAATAATTGTTAAATAGTGGCAAACTGGCAGGCCGACGGCTGCCATTGCTAGCACGTGACGAGTACCAGTCGCAATTAATAATCCTGTGATCACTAACCATACCTAGAATTGAAATTAAGAAAATATACATTTTTCGTATTTCATCTGTGTAGGAACGGAGAAAGAATACAATTTGCTGTCTGTTGAACTCGTGCATTTCAAAGAATCCAATTCCCAAGACTTAATTAATATACATATTGTATTTTTATAGAGGAACCATCCACGCGCTTGTTTTTAATAAGTTTTTTGGCCCCAAAATCAGGCCCATGCCACTAACGAAGTGTGTCAAGTGGCCTCTATATAGATAGCAACTGTATCTCGCTCGTTAGAAGATCGTGAACACCTAATAACACTTGAATTTTATCACTCGGAAGCCCACACTGTCTGAGATAATGGCGTAAGGTCGCTTTATGTACTGTCATTTGTTGAATATGTATTAAGCTTATATAGTTCTTTTTTTATTACCGGCGTAGGTACACCAGCCAGACGAACGGCCCCGCTGATGGCAAGTGGTTACTGTCGCCTATGGATATTGAAACACCAACAGTGTTACTAATGTGTTACTAACCTGGGGCCCAATTCTGCTAAAGTATTAAAAATACGATTCCATTGTGAGTGTCAATAATTCGTATTCTACTAAATCCACAATGTCGTCTCGATATTGTCGCGACGGAATAATAGTAGAATTAAATTAGTATTATGATTAGCAGAGATGGCGTTAGCCGAAGGGAATATATCTACCACCAAATTTAAACAATTATTTCGTAAACAAACGTCTAGAAAGACGGCCCCGATTTGACGCCTTCAAATTATCATCATCATCCGAGCGTTAAATCCCAGTTGCGTTCGGAGCGATGGCTTTCAAACCCAGGGTCTGCTTTCCTACTTTTTCATCTCCATATCGCGCGATCTTCTGCATTCCTTGTATTGAGGTCATTGGTACGCCCCCCTATGGAACCTTAATAAATGTGTATTTACTGCCATCAGCGCCGTCAGGCTGATGCCAGTAGAATCCTCGAACATTCTTAAACCATAATGCGATAAGACGCATTCCTTACTTCTTTGGGTGTTTCTAACAATGTAATCATAGTATCCGATCTTACCCATTATGCATGACGTAATACGTGACAAACGCACGTAATAACACTGCTACATTGATATGCATTGTTTATAGTTTTAATTAATGTTTAATTGTTTCTTAGATCATGTACGTTTTAAATTATTATAACTTTTGTAATCATTGAGTTGATTATTACTTAAAAGTTATCAGTCGAATAAATTATAATCTGACTAAATTCAAAATTAAAACAATTCAATTGTTTTATTAACGCAACTGTAATTTTTAATTTTCCCATGCTGTGTTTATTCTATGAATAACTTTTATCTGATGATTGAAACATCCCCTCTTATTGAAATATATAAAAAAAACATTGAAGTTAGTGCTCTCGAGTCCCAAGCTCAAAGGGGGTGGGTACAAATCCTGACCTGCAAGCATGCACTACTTAAACAATTTTCTAACTTAATGTGCAATTGTTACAATTACTACGTGCCAACGCTGAAGGAAGATATCGTGATAAAACCTGCACGTCGAGATAAATCATTGTCAAACCTGCTAATCCGCTTTGCGCAAGTATGACGGGTATTCTGCCTGTTCCCCTATAGATGGGAGGTCCGAGCCCAGCAGTGGGACGTTCATGGGCTTGTATTATCTATAATATTATAAAATTCTAAATATGCCGTATCTGTAAATTGAAGCTATTAAAAAAAACAACTGGAACAGACTATACGAGTGTGTACTAGATTTTATTTAATTTATATTAATTAGTATTTATTTTATTTTGCAGGGCTCCCCTCACGGTTCGGTGATGTCGTGCCAGTCGCTCGCGGCCCGCGCCTTCGCGGAGCCCGACAAGGAGACTATAGCCCATTGCGCCGGCTTTCACAGGTGAATTAACTTTTGTCTATAAAATTAGTGTATTCTTCTTTGGAGGGATACCAGGAATCTTCCATCTTGAACTAAAAAAGTGAGTAATAATTCGCAAATCGACCAGAATCATGCTAGTATAAACAAAGCTAGTCACCGGAGATACCAGCCCATAGGGGCGAGGGCGAACCCACGCCAGTCGGAGTTGCATCGCCGGCAGACGCCTTAGTCCCGTGGCTCCGAAAAAATTATGGCGTCTGGAGGAACACCGAGGGTTTTAGTGGGAATTCTGGCAGCCCGTCTGGCCGGCCGGTCTGCTCGTCCCTGTGCAGCGCGGCATCCGAAAAAGGGTTTCCTTTCGTAAAAAAGGCGAAGCATGACTATATTCTCCTAACTTCACTTGACTTGACTTGAGTGAAGTGTGCAGAGCTGCGTGCCGTTTCCTAGCAACGGCCCAGTTTGTGCGTAAATCGGTGTTAGCATTTTCCCTCGCCTTAAAAAAAAAGTGTGCACAGCTGTTTACGTTCTAGCTGGAGTACCGCCACCAATTTAAAGCCTTTTGATGTTATTTATTTATAATATTATAAAATTCTAAAAAAGCCTTGGATAACACGATGCACATTTTTAGATTTCTTGTCTGTTTGTTCGAAATTCACGTAAAAACTACTGGGCCGATTTCGATGCCATTTTCACTGATCGATAGTAAATTTTATGTAATAAAATGTGTGATACTTTTTATCCGGGAATCCCGCTGAAATTTTCTCAGAGCGGTTTGAAGTTGTTCGAGTGCATAAAAATTTGCATATTCTGACACAGTTTTCACTAAAAACGATTATTACTTACTATAACTTACATTCTTCTTTAAATGCTGCAGTACTTTGCGTCCCGGGAATCCCGCGGGAATTTCGAGCCATACCTGGACGAAGTCACGGGCATATCCTAATTGTTTTAATAAAGAGATTGTCTTCCTTACCTCTATTCTCGATAGTATTCTTTACTTTATTTACCTATTCTATATTATGTAATATTTGATAGATTCTGGTATATAAGTCGTGATAGCATATTGGCTCAGCAGTTTCCCGATTTATTACACATTTTTTACAATAGGAAAGCGCACAGTCCAATCAACTGAGACACTTCTTATAAAACTACACTTAATTACAGAACGTCGCAGTCATACATTTTGTAAGAGTGTATGACATATATGACGTCATAAGTAGGTAAAAAGGTCTGAAATAGGGCATTCATTATTGTTTGTAAACTATTTGATATTATTTCCATAATGATATTTTAAAAGTTACATGATTAAATGTTATTTTAACGCCTGTTCTTTAATATATAAAATATTAGAATTTGTGTGTGTCTGCATCCCTATTGTCATATCCTGACGGTGAAAGAAGACAACTTGACAAAATCTATACCATCGAGTTTATCGACGTGTCATATCCGCTTTGGACAAGGTCCGAGTCCAGAAGAAGAATGTTTTATGGGTTGTTATTATATACTAAACTTTATATTTTCAGATCAGTCCGGTTCAGTTCAGAATCTCGAAGCTCGACGAGAGCGTCGAATGATGCCGACTGCAAGAGAGAGACGCCAGGTATTTTCTTAATTTTTAGCATAAAAATGAAACTTTCATACAATCATATCCGTGCTACCACTTGTCTGGCTGTGGCATACACGAACTTATTTAGAATTTCGTGATCATTTTGGCAAAATGTAATGTCTGTCTTTCTGTCTATGTTATATTATAGTCATTTCTCGGAAAGACTACAGGGACTATCTAGGTGAAATTCGGTAAGAGGATGTGTGTATAATATAGTATTCTAGGTATATACCGCTATACAATGATGTAACGAAATCAGGAAAAAGTTAAATATTAGCAGTGGCTGAGTTACATGTAACTGAGGGACGAATTTTTTAGCCGCCTTAAGGTCTCAAATAATCATAATGTTTTACCGTAAACATTTTTTATTCAAGTCAACGAGTAGGAAGATCCCACCTGTTCTCTCTCTCTGTTCAAGATTAGCGCATGTCTATACTCGTATGCCTTCGACTTCATCTTGTGTATTCTTCTGACATAATATATATTTAACACTATAGCGCTAGCGTCAAAACAATTGACTGATAATTACATGCATTGTTTGCATTAAGCACTGACGCTTTAGGCGCCGTCCTATATGTCATCGCTCGCGCGATTGGTGCGATGCGATCAAAAAATGATCGTGCGACCGTGCGTTCAAACATACTGATCACTACTGAATGTCCTATTGACGGTCGCGCGATCATGCGATGCGTTCAAATTGTCTTAATTTCATCGCGCGACTATCGACGCATCGCAAACATACTGATCAGTACTGAATGTCCTATCCTATAGCGCTCGCCGCTCTCGGGATCAAATGTTTCTGTTGACATAGACAAATATTCGTAAAAATCTTCTTTTTTCCGTACGTCGAAATACTGATTGTGAAATTCACCGCGCTGATTTCTGTTTTTATAAAGTAGACATATTATGTCGTCCAGGTTTTTTTTTAATGTTATTTGCGATTAAAGAAATATGGCCCGATAGCATAAGCTGTGCATCTCTGTTAAAAGCCATTTCGAGTGTGATCGCATCGCTCCAAAACACGATTCTAAACCGGTTTCATCGTACAATAAGTACGTAAATGTTTCTGTTGACATAGAAAAATATTCATAAAATTCACCGCGTTGATTTCTGTTTTTAACCGACTTTAAAAAGGAGGTGGCTCTCAATTCGTCGGAATCTCCTATTTTTTTTATGTATGTTCACCGATTACTCCGAGATTTATGATCCTATTTACGTGATTCTTTTTAGATTGATGCAGAATAGTTGCCATTTGGTCCCCTAAAAATTTAACATGGTTTCGCCCAGTACTTTTCATTTTACGAACATTGTTTTGTTCCCGTTTCTTGGGACCTATATTTTTTAAGGAACGCGGCTCCTTTCGTTGGTCTACCCATATATAGATATACACTAAAAAGTAACAAATAAAATAAAAAAACTTCGTTTAAAAAAACCGACTTCAAAAACTAAAAGTATAAAATAACTTATTTCTAAAGCTATTATTATTAATATATATTATCAAAAACATCTTAAAGTCGATGCTTTTTAAACGAAGTTTTTTTATTTTTCATAAAGTATATTATGTCGTCCACGTTTTCTTTTTTTAATGTTATATACGATTAAAGAAATATTACCCGATAGCAGAAACTGTGCATCCTTGTTAAAAGCCAATTCCAGTGTGATCGCATCGCTCCAAAACATGATTCTAAACCAGTTTCATCGTACGATGAAATCGCATCGCAACCATCGCGCGAGCGATGACAATAGGACGGCGCCTTACGCATAATGAACAGAAAGTTTAAGCAGCAACACGAAGTTGCAAGCGCCTTTATCAACGTACTTTCAATTAGTACATAATGCAGTCATATAGGCCCTAAGGCAACTTTGCTTTGGGTGCTTGGAAATATATTATTTTTCTCCACGCGCCTCATGAAATTATGACCTCACAATGCAGTGAACTGTTAATAACCTTTCTCTTGCGTTTCTTTACAGGTTCGATATCCCTGACGGCGCTGACAGTGACCCCAGTGACCTCACAGACGTCCGCGATGAGCCAATCGGCGCCACCCTCCTCGACCACTTTCGACCTCGCCGAATCGGTGAGGGAAACCTAACAACAATAATCAACCCAATCCTTTGGGGTCGCACAATGTGTCTTTTTCATTTATAATATTCTGAAAGTATGCTTGGAGTTGCCAGATGACAGGGATGAAAACAGTACTTTTCGACTCTGTTGTTGTTATAATTTGCCACAAAGGCCCTGTTGTCAAACCTGTTCCCAACATTTTTACAGCCATTGTTAAATCGCGGCATAAAATGCAATAAAAGAGTATCAACAATTTTGTAACATCATTTTATATTTATAAGTTACTTTCCACAAAATTATTATTTAATTTAAATAGATTTGTGCTAGATATTAACTATCATCAGTGAAAAAAGTACTGGTTGGTAGAATGCCTAAGAAAAATACATTTACTGGACATTTCATATGTGGCGTATTAAATGAGTTCATCAGTTTTAGTTGTGGGTTTAAAACCAAACGCCTAACGTCAAGCACTTATTTAATTTATATCAAAATTATAAATGCAAGGTGTGATACCACAAATTATAATCATTTTGACCTATTATATTGTTTCAGCCGGCCCCAGCAGTGCCATGTCGCTTCCCAAAGTTAGAGGAGTGTGCCCACTTTCACTATGAACGGGTCTCTTTGGGAGGTCTCAGTGTGGAGACTGTGCCTTGCGAGGAAAAGTGCACAGACTCCGTGGAAGAAGGTGGGTTTTTGTTTCCTTATGTACTATCATGGAAGATGAGATTAATATGTATACATAAATATTAACTTTACATTAACACATGAAGAAAATTTTTCTTACCCCTTTTTAACCATATTGCCCTTAGGGTGATATCAGGCATTTAAAGTTTATATGGAGAAAAAGTGCAGGAAGCTAGAGAAAGATGAACTTCGAAATAAGCTTTAGAAGCTACATTTTTATTGTTCCATTGTCTTTCATATGGGTCGGCAAGTTTGTATGTAATATTCCCATGATCCACAGAGATAGCATAACAATGAGCATATAGTGTGAGTTATGTATATGTTTGTTCTAAAATCAACTGGTTTTGCTATCTTGGTATTTTTGTGGGTTTCAATGTTGTAGCTCTCTATCAACTGTAGACCATTGACTACAACCTACAAACTTGCCAGCCTATATTATTCTTTCTCCTTACATTAAAATACAGTATTCACAGCATATGTTTCCAAGGTTAATAGTCTATTTTGAGTCATTAACTTATTCCATAAGGTTGGGTCTGCCTCCGGGTGCGCTCCCACGTAAACTCGTCGTGCGAGGAGAGCATAGAGGTGCGAGCGGCTTCCACCAGTTGGACTGAAGCCACGCACCTCAGTGAATGGACTCTCACGAGGAACAGGGACAACTTCTTGCACCTGGATGACATGCTCCACAGGTATTGTTCAGAAAGAAAAAAAAGAATACAATACATGAGTGGATAAAGGAGTTGTGTAATATTCTTTAGAATTTCAAGGCCATTTTGTTGAAAACCTTTATGGTTTCATCGTGGGCACTCTTGTAAGAAAAATATTGGGTTTATATAATATGATTGAAATTTGACAGAAAAGCGTAGTGTATTTGGTGTTATATGATGATATAGGAAGACTGTGAAACTACTAAATAAACTGTGTAAGTGTGAAAATCACACAATGTAAAGTTCCATAGAATTGACAAACTAGCACTATTATCATCATTTGGCTATGGAATAAAAAAGTGCTTAATCAATAATATATACTATTTAGCTAATTTCTCAGTGATATCCTTCAAAAAAATTTACATTATATAATTATTTTTGAAGCTCTACAAACTTTTTATCTCATTGTTTAATAGTTAGAGGGCAACTTCACAACTTTGGGAGCACAACATGTTTCTGGACTCTGGGAGTTACCTATTAACTAAATTTAAAAAAAACATTGTAGCAATTATCTCAATGATCATGTATCTTTGACTGAGAACATAATTTTTTAATAATTCTCCAGATGTATATACGACAGAAAGGTGTCGGGCTTACCAAATCTGTCCGAGAAAATGAATGTAGCCTTATGCTGTGATGAAGAAGAGTATCATAGATTGATCTCTGACTACGTCCACCATCTCTCTATCATCGCAGACGACAGCATTAACTGTGGACCGGTACTTAATTGGCTGCAGATGGACAATAAAGGTAAGACAGATTTTTTAATTGTGGTATCTATGTTAGTACAGCTGTTTTATTGAAACCAGCTTTAGGTTGGCAGCTTACATGACACTCCTGTTTTCTATGAGCAGCACCTTTTTTTTGCAGCAGAGGTGGCAGATACATTTAAAAAAAAGTGTGGAGTTATAAAGTACTTTATTATAAAGTCTTAACTTCCTATGCTCTTTTGAAATCTAGGTGGCTGTGGTGGTTTAGTAAGATCACAAAAAGTGTCTCAGTTGATTTGACTTTCAATTGCTCTATTAAACAGTCTTGCCACCCTTAAACTTCTATTAATTTCCGTTGTACTGTATTCTCTGACCCCTGCGGAGCACGGGAGTGTCACATACGAACTTCACTCATGATTGCTATTGAGCCACTGTCCTATATACAAATTTTCATCTATGGCACATTTTAATCTGTCTGGTATGTTTTCAGGGCACAAACTTTTAGTTGCGAACGAAGACTCGAGTTCCATCAACACCCCAGCTGTAGCAGCGGCGTACTCCGTCAGGAAATATGTGTCGCAGGTACATTAAAATTATTGTCAACAAATCACAATCCTCTGCTAGAAGCAAGCCTCTCTAAGTTAGAGCCATAATAATAATATTTCGACCCCATTGAGCATAGTGTAGTCTGTCTTCCTATTCGCCTACAAACATATTATGTGAAAATTCTTATCTTCAATTACTATAAGATTTATATTATAACATTTTTGAAATTATATTTTAGGCTCGAGATGAGATCAGTTTTGAAGTTGGTGACATGATCTCCATTATAGATATGCCTGGTGAGTTAAATATATACAATACTACAATCAGTCACATGAGTTTTTAGATGAATATACTAATCGGATAAACCATAAAACTTAGTTCTTGCACTTATATACCTCTTTTTATAACTAGATGTAAGCAGTCAAAGCACCACAAATTAATGTAGATGAAGAGATTTATGACAGTCAATGAAATGAAAGGTGTTTCTAAGGATCATATCAAGTATACATCTGTTGTCTCTGCCTACCCCTATAGGAAATAGGCGTTATAATCTGTATGTATTTATGAATGAATTTTGACATTTATTAATAGTTGTTGTTTCATACACAGGTCCGAACGAGTCGCTGTGGTGGCGCGGCAAGCGCGGGTTCCGCGTTGGTTTCTTCCCGCACCACTGCGTCGCGGTCATAGGGGACAAGGTGCCGAGGCACATGACGCAGCCGCCGCCGATAGTCGGGTGAGCGCTCGCCCTTATTGCCTCTACAATTTCGGGATTGGCTGTGATCGAGTGTTTGCAGAATTAGAAATGAGCAAATACAAATGATAATAAAAGCATTTAATAAACTTAATACTGTTACGACCTGAACGCCGACAAAAGACAAATTCACACCTGCATACCTGTAGACATTTTATTACCTTTTCGGCATTTGGACTTCTCTTGTTTACTTTGTGTTTAAAATTTGTGATTAGAAAAACAGAGCCCATTGTATATTGTAGTCTTTTATGGTAGTCATTAGCCAGGTGTCATTCTAGGAATTCAGTTCACACGGCCGAGCAGACGTATTGTATTTGTGCAGTATAAAGCAATGCCCCAATGGAGAGATCGGCAGTCAAGCGATAACCACGAGCGGAGCAAGACTTGTGTACATTCCGTAATATATTTAGTAACGGACTTTGGGCGTATTATTGAATCGTGCATTAATTATGTTTGGACTGGTTGTGTTCAGTTATATTTGTACCTGTGTTATACGTCTTTGTATCGTTCTAATAAACTCATAATTCCAACGGCATTTTAATTCGAGTCCTGCAACTCGTAACAATACTATGTAGTTAGAAGACAGACGTGAGAGGATAAAAGAATATATGAAAAAGTGGTGTTTTTTTTTTTAATTGCTTGAATCTGACTTGCCAGTGCAAGTGCCAAGTTGAACGACCTCATTTTACCATTGCCATTACAGGAGCACCCAATTTAAACAACTTAAGAGGTACATGAAATAACAATAAAGCAGACTAAGGTAGAAGGTGGCATAGAGTTCTCATTGCTTTTCTTTACGACTTTAAACAGTAGGTGTTTCTACTCAGATACTGTGCAGTTGCGACAGACATCAAGTGAACTGAGTGAAAGTTTTATCACTTCTAATTGCAAGTTTAACACTATTGATTGATTGCTAATGATTTGTATTTGTGGCATCTCTAGCTGTTTGTGTAGTTGTGAAAGGATGCAATCATTCCGATATGTAATAATACTAATTTAGGAAATCATAGATAATTGTTTTCTCTGTTACCAGTTCGGTAGCAATGGCGCCTATCAAACCTGTCCTACGAAAGCACGGCAAGTTGATATCGCTGTTCAGGAGTTTCATCCTGTCGCGACCATCGAGACGGAGTCTCAAGCAGCAGGGCATACTCAAGGAGAGAGTCTTCGGGTGCGACCTCGGGGAGCATCTGCTTAACTGCGGTAGAGATGGTGAGTTATATCTCATTATCTCATGAAGTTATATCTGTGAGTTAATGGTCTATTAAACCAAGATCCAAGATAGGGAAGACCAAGAGCTCATTCACATATCGAGGGCTTCATAACAAATGGGTGTACAGACAAAAGTGCAGTTTTACACAAGGGACAAAATTGTGATTAAACCTAAACTAGTTGATTGTTTAAAGCTGAAATTTGGAATACCCTTCTTTTTAGGTACACTTGCATACCGGTAAGACTTTCTAAATTGTAACATGCAAAGTTTTTAGTAAACAACAATAAAATGGCATTTTTGCGTAAACGCCTTTATGTTATGAAGCCCTAGATATATATCTACCATTGAAAATTCATTATTAATAATGCATCATTAAAGATAAACATTTACATTTGTTCATTGAATTGTTGTTGTTGTTGTAACGATTTATCATTATGGACTTGTACTTCTTCATTTGTACAATCCATGACCATGTGGATACAGTGAAAGAAGGTCATATAGTCCAAGATCCCAGTCACCCCAGACTTACGTGATTTTAGGAAAGATGAAATATTTAAGATCATTAGTTTAACAAAAACTTAGAAAGGAATGGATACTCGCTAAGCTGAAAGCGGGGCCGTTTTTCAGTTAGCAGGTATCAAAGGTGGAAAAAACCATGCTAACTTACGTCAAAGTAGCAAGGCTAGTTTTTACATATGTCATGTATGATATTGTTATAAACAAAGATATACAGTTGCCAGGCCGCTGCTGTGGGTCATAACTTTTGACAGACACTTTTAAAAAAAAGTGGGAAGTTACATCATTTTAGGAAGGCTGAATTTTTTATATGTTATCAAATATAATATTTTAAAATATTTTCCAATGAGCCAGACAAATCGAGAGAGATAGTGCGAGAGCATTATTCTAGTCAATTCAATATTATTTATATTTAAATCCCTATTAATATTATAAATGCGAAAGTAACTCTGTCTGTCTGTCTGTTCCGTTTTCACGTAAAAACTACTGGACCGATTTCGCTGAAACTCAGTATATATATATTTTCGATACCGAGGATGAACATAGGATACTTTTTATCCCGAAAAATGGGATAGTTTCCGGGATAACATGATATTTGCCTGTTTGTTTGTTATGCTTTTACGGAAAAACTACTGGACCGATTTGGCTGAAATTCGGTACGTATGTAAATTAAATACTGAGGATGGACAAGAGATAATTTTCATTTTGGCCTTTTTGGTAATTTTGGCCTGATTGGTCATTTTGGCCTTTTTGGTCATTTTGGCCTTTTTGGTCATTTTGGCCTATTTGGTAATTTTTCCTTTTTGGTCATTTTGGCCTATTTGGTCATTTTGGCCTATTTGGTCATTTTGGCCTTTTTGGTCATTTTGGCCTATTTGGTCATTTTGGCTTATTTGATCATTTTGGCCTTTTTGATCATTTTGGCCTTTTTGATCATTTTGGCCTATTTGGTCATTTTGGCCTTTTTGGTCATTTTGGCCTTTTTGGTAATTTTTCCTTTTTGGTCATTTTGGCCTATTTGGTCATTTTGGCCTATTTGGTCATTTTTCCTTTTTGGTCATTTTGGCCTATTTGGTCATTTTGGCCTATTTGTTCATTTTGGCCTTTTTGGTCGTTTTGGCCTATTTGGTCATTTTGGCCTTTTTGATCATTTTGGCCTATTTGGTCATTTTGGCCTCTTTGGTAATTTTGACCATTTTGATTATTTTGGCCTTTTTGGTCGTTTTTGCCTATTCCGTCATTTTAGCAATGTCGGTCACTGGGGTCTTTTGGTCATTTAGACCATTTTGGCCTTTTTGGTCAAGTTTTGTAATTTATTTTGTTGACAGATAGACGGGGGATGGTATATATAATTAGCGATATAAATTGAAGTGAATCTTCTGTGCGCAAATACATAAAAATGTAATATAATATAACCTGTAGCACTTGCTCTATAAACAAGAGACACGCACTAGAGGTTAACCCGCGGCGCAGCCGCGGGGTAAACTCTAGTTGTATATATATTCACGCGTCAGAGTGCATCTCACTTGTACTTTATATACTTGAATAATGCTCTAATGCTTTATGCTCTCGCGCTTCCTCACGCCGCGGAACTCTTCACGAGTCTGGGAAGATGTTTGGCCTGTAAGATTTGTCTGGCTTATATTTTTATTCATAATATACAGTCCCGGCAGTGTTGGTGGAGTGTGCACGCGCAATAGAGGAGCGCGGCGCCGTGGACGGCGTGTACAGGCTGTCGGGCGGCTCGGGGCTCACGCAGCGGCTGCGCGCCGCGTTCGACTCGGGCGCGACGCCCGCGCTGCCGGCGGCCGCCATCGCCCGGGACCCGCACGCCGTGCCCAGTCTGCTCAAGATGTACTTCAGGTAATATTGCTGGGCAAAACAAGTGCAACGCTGGGCGAAGTTGGGCCAGTGCTGGGCTTGAATTGTTTTACCGAATTACGTACTAAGGGAGAGAATTGGTGGGTGTAAAACAGTATGTTGCTGGGCAAAATATAAATAATAAAGCCAGTTGCAGCTGGCAGTGATCAAAGTTATGTTTTTAAATAATTGAATTTTTATACACTTGCTAGATTTTTCTTTATTTTGTTTAGTGTATTTTAATCCATTTGTTTTACAATAAACTTCATGAAGCCCTTTTTGGTGGTAAATGGGAAGCAAGTTAAAAGACAACCAAATTATATCTTTGTCCTAAAATTGTCTATGGAGAGAGATTGAATGAAAAGATACAGAAATATTATACTTACAATTGTCATTGCTTCGTAACAAACTCTATTACCCCAACAGTTTTAAGAGTGATTTGACTTATTTTCGAACTTTACTCCACTGACATACATACAAACATTCTTATATGTGTAATATAGACAGTTAATAGTAAAAAACTTTTCCAACAGGGAACTTCCAAACCCTCTCTGCACCTACCAGTTGTATGAGAGCTTCGTGAATGCGGTGCAACAGCCTGACGAGGCGTCGCGGCTGAAGGCAGTTAGGGATACCGTTGTCAAATTGCCACCACCACATTATAGGTCAGTTTTAAATAATATAATAGGTCTACCGGAAAGTTCTGTACGCTCTGGTTACAATCAGTTTCAACAAGTATGCGCATATTTCTGTGACACATATTTGGCGGAAAGGCTTGATTCAGTTCAACAAACCATTTTCGACCCTATTCGGAAACTATGGTTTGTGTGGAAGTATTCGAGATGGGTGCCACACAATTTAAGTGAGAAGAATTTGAATGATCAAATCATCATATGCACATCTCTGCTAGCACGCAACAAAATCGAACCCTTCTTGGACCGGATCATAAGTGGGGATGAAAAGTGGATTACATATGAAAACATCATAAGAAAAAGGGCATATTGTGAACCCGGAAAACCTGCCCCCTCTACCTCTAAACCGAAGTTGAGCCTGGACAAGAGAATGTTGTGTATATGGTGGGACATTCGAGGGCCAATACATTTTGAGCCGTTGAAACCAAACGAAAGGCTAAATTCGGAGAGGTACTGTCAGCAATTGGATAAATAAAAAACGGCACTCAATCACTCGTTCAATAGGAAGGACATCATACTGCTTCATGACAATGCCAGGCCGCATGCTGCTTTGGGGACTCGTCAGAAAGTCGCAGAGCTAGGCTGGGAAATTCTGTCGCATCCACCATACTCCCCGGACCTACCACCATCTGATTATCACTTGTTTCTGTCCTTACAAAATTTCTTGCAGGGCAAACAATTCAAGAACGAAGAAGATATCAGACAAGCACTGGTTCAATTTTTGGCCTCTAGAGATAAGACATTTTTTAAAAATGGGATATACAAATTGCCATCATACTGGCAAGAAGTCATAAATAATGATGGCAATTATATTATTCAATAAAGTTTATCCAAAGTATGAAAAAATGTATGCCTTTGTTTCATTCTAAAACGGACAGAACTTTCCGGTAGACCTAATATTTCTAAATTATATTCTAGGTGTTACTCTGATGCACAGGCTATGTTATTGTAAATCTTTATCGAAATTCATTCATTAGTTTTTGCACTAAAGTGTAATAAATATCCATTAAAATGCCCAAAGTCTCATGAGTGTAATAAAATGACCCACCATGATTGTGCAGTGCAGCCATGAAGCTATCCAAGAGCATCCCTCAGGGACTGTTTGGTTTACAGTTTATAATAGGAGTATGAGAGCCTGGTTGTTTGGGCCCAACTCCAGAGTAATCTCTTGGTTGAATTTTTCAAGTGGGTCTTCAGGACCAAATCCTAAATTATGCACTCCAAAGGTGTCTCAAGGCTGATTTTGATGAAGACTAAAGAGGTAACATTGATTTTTGAAAAATCAATTACCTTTGTCAGGAACCGAATCGGCTTATTTTGATAAAATAAACACAGCTGTACTATTTTATCAAGCCCTAGGGTAGCTTGTGAGAATCAACTTCTGTGAAGGAATTTCAAATGGTAAACCAAGGGAAAGGCTAGATTGTGAACAAAATTGATTTGATTCTGACATTCCATCATAGAAATTGATTCTTACAAGCAACACAGGTGTGTTTATTTTATCAAAATCAACCTATTCGATTCCTGACGAGGGTAATAGATTTTTCAAAAATCCGATGATACCAATTTAGTTTTTGTTAAAGTCGGCCTCTAGACTCCTTAGACTGGTTTTCACTATTTCTTATAGTGCAGGATTTTTTGATGTTTTTGATTCTGAACTTGATAAATTCACCCTGTGTATATTTTTATACACAAAATGTAGCTTTCATAGCTCGTGGGTATACGATGTGTGGGGCTTATCTGCCCATTATTATTGCTGTTCATACAGTTTTAATTGTTTCCAGGACTTTGGCGTACTTGATGCGCCACCTGCGTCGCGTGTCACTGCTGGGCGAGCAGACCGGCATGACCGCCAGGAACATGGCGATCGTTTGGGCGCCGAACTTGTTGCGATCGCCGAGGCCCCAGCACGCCTTGCAAGGGGTCGCTGTGCAGGTATTACCACCATATGGCTGTATAACCCGCTAGTTGATCGTCAGTTTCGATAGATTCTAAACAGATACAACCCACAAGAGTTTACTTGAGACTTTTTATTTATTGCAGGAGCTCAGCAGACAGGCAGACGGCCCACATGATGGAAAGCGGTTACCATCGCCTATGAACATTTGCAACACCAAGGGAGCTACAAATGCGCTGCTGCTCTCTTAAGGGAGACTGGAACCTGGTCACTAATGCAGGAACACAACTCAAGGTTGTTATGGTGACATACTTAGACCAGGGGTGGTAGCCATCCAGTCGGGCAAATGCCCCACCACCTGGCTGTGGGTTGTTTTGTCGCCTCTTACGACAGGCCGCCCGGCCGCAGGAAATTGTATTAAAGACTAGACTAGACTTCGCTCAGATGACGTAAATGCGAGGTACTGACGCGTTAATAGAGAGAGACAGACGAGAGCGGTAAGGAGGCGGGGGTCAGGAAGGGAGCGCGCATTCCGCTCAGGTCTCAAGTTAACTCTTGCGGATAATATAATAATGTAACTTGTAACACACTGTCGTGGCACGGTTTTTGCGTTTCGGTTTATCATATATCATCTAGTAAAAGTCTCTTACAACTAAGAAGAACTTCATAATTTTGAGAACTATTGTTTGGCGAGTAGGTATTGCAAATTGCAAACCAGCAATGTAAATGTATATTTTATATGTGACCTTAATGACCTGTTTACAATTAGAAAAAAAAAATGCACTGTCGCAAATGCAAGGTTTGATCAATTACAGGGGTTTTTGGTTATAAACAGATACAGTTTATAAAATATTTATGTACATACCTACAATTCATGCCAATGTGGCTCAAAACTCAACATTATGCTGTGTCAGGAGCTGACACAATGCTGATTTTCAGTTCTAGCTTCCATCAAACCAGAAGAGACCAAGTCGCCAACTAATTTGTCAGTGCCTTATAATCAAACTAGTTAAATTATAAACTTTAAAAAGAGTCAGGAGGCTGGTCAGCAATGACTTTTTTTCTTTATGTGAGATTTCAGTCTTGAGCACAGACACAACAGTGCTAAACTGTTGGTCTTCTATTGGATACACTTTATGGAGTGTTCCTTAGAACTGCACGAGCTGGTTGCTCCATCCCCCTTTTAACAATTGCACGAGACGACGCACCGTTTTGTGCCACCATTACATGGGGCACATACCACCAGTTGAATAATTTGCTGGAGTTGGTTTTTCCAAACAAATTTAACGTGCGAGTCTTCATGTCACGAGTGAATAATTATCTTCTAGGTAAGCGTGCTCCATCCTAGATCAGGTCGTCACTCAACAGCAGATAAGACAGTGGTCAAAGGGAAGCTATATGAACATTTTAGAATTTACAATATTCCGCTTGCATTATCATTTTATATGGATTACAAGAACATTCTATATAGTTTCAATCTGTTACACCTTGGTATCTTTATCCTGAGATAAATACCATAGCGCCAAAATAAAATACGTGTCCAGAGAAGTTAGCACCGTGAGTTTGCGCGGGTCGTCCAATCGAGTGTCAGCACTAATAGAAGAAGAATAACAAAGAACATGTAAATCGTACCGCTTTAAAGAATAGAATCTTCTGAATGCTAAATGCTCGTAATGATAATGACCGATACGAGGAATTTAGTTTGTATACACAGCTTAGCGGCAATGCAAAGAAATTCCTGAGAAATGTTCATAAACAATTAACAAAAGCTGATAATATGAGACGTATTCTGTGAAAAATGTTCACGTGCGCTCTTCGACGTAACGATATCTATCTATAGTTAATTTGTAATTTTGTTACAGGCAGTGGTAACTGAGTTCCTGATATGTTATGCAGAGGAATTGTTCGCCGAAGAACAGGGATCGGATTCTGGACCGGAGTCTTTGGAACAGGTATTTAATGCAAACAATATTTTAGATAAAATTGTGGTACATTCCACTTGTACGAATAATTAAAACTGTCTTTGCTCACTTGTGGCCGCCCGCGACTTAGTCTGCGGCCTTTCTGACTCACCATAATGATACAGCCCTCATGGACGTCTGCTGCCTGGGTTTGCCCGACTTTTGTTCACGTAAAAGTTACTGATTGATTAAAACTTCAACCGTTTCACATAGCGACCATGATCGTTATGGTCGCCGCGAAAACGTCACTAAAGACGTCATAATTTTCGATAACGCAAAATTCAACCCAACTCTTGACATCGTGACCGCTTGACATAGATCGCGACCGCTGTTACGGTCTATTTCAAGAGGTGGGTTGAAGTGGGCGTTGACGACAGAACATTAATTTTCTCTTTATCGCGACGTTGACAAAGGCGTCATTTTCAAATCAAACATACTTCAACTAGTGCCATTTGTGGATTAATGAAAACTACACTCCATAATCTCATCCCACTTGAATTTGTGATTGTGACGCCAGCAAACAAGTGGAACAAGAAGAATCGCGGTCGTGACCGGGTCATTGTGAGCTACAAGAGGAACGCGCCTAAAATTGAGGAGCGGACATTCAAATCAATTGAGATACTTTTATAAAGATACAGAACGTCGCAGCCTCATAGATTTTGTACAAGCGTACCTACTTATGACGTCATAAGTAGGTACAAGTAAAAGTAGCCAAATAGCGCATTCATCATTATTTGAAAAATAAATAAAATTATTTCTATCGTGATATTTTAAAAGTTGTGATAAAAAAAGTTATTTTAACGCTTTTATTTATTCTCAAATTACTTAAGTTAGATAAATATTAATCAGGCTTTAGGGCCAATTTTTCAATCAAGTCAGTATAAATATATCAACCGCATAATTTATAATCTGACTAATTCAAAATTAGAACAATTCAACTGTTTTATTCATACTACTTTCATTTGTATCTTTCCCCTGTTGTATTTTATTCTGTGAATAACTTTTAACTGGTGATAAAAAATCGGCCCTCAGTGTCTTAAATTGCATGATTAAGATATCATGGGTGTCCACCCCTAAAATGCCTTTAAATGTTATAAATAGTATGAATATAGAAAATTATAAACAAAATATTCTTCTAAATTTGTACACATTTTTTTAAATTTTATTTTGTTAATAAACATTTTTTTAAATATAGGATCACTACGAATCTCACGTCGAACTGCGTGGCCACGATTCGTGCCGACGACCGAAGAGTCTTCCTATTAATCCTCCCACTAAACTATTGAGGTGAGTACTTCCTTGTCAGGCAAACAAATCATATGCCTTGGTATGAAACACCAACAACTAGCTCTTTTTAGAGTATAAATAGCTAGAGCGAGCCGTGTTGTAACACATGGTGCGAAATGTTATATTCATATTCCCACTTTTGTAAACAAAAGTTTGTTTTTAACTTCAAGAACATTGAGTTGATTGTGCAATTTTTTTTATTGTTTTTGTAATTACACACAAAAGTATATGCCGAGTGCTATACTTAAGTATTGTTAACTTCATTTTTATAGCCACAAAGATCTATTTTCACTGTACGTATTGATAACAGTGCGCTGCTCTATTTTGGCAACTGAGCCGATAGAGCCGTTGAGCTATATATTTACTATCTCAGGGAATAAATAATAATAACAAATGAATTTTATTAAACTGAAAAATGTTACAAATTATATTTGCAGTTACAATGATACTTTAAACTAAACGTTCGAAACATAAATAACTACATTATAATGACTATATCATAATTATAAGTACGTATTTAAATCGACATTAACAATTTTGAACCTGTGCTTTATATTGCCCGAGTTGTTGAAAGTGGCGCTGTCTTCCTAGCAAGGTTATAAAATAACCTGTGTTAAGGAGAAACAGCATACTAGACTCCCATAGGATGATACTATATGGGGGGGGGGGGGGGGGTTTATGAAAATGGTGGGAATGAGAGGTAAGTTTTAAATTGGTATATAGCTCATTTTTGTCTATCTATCATTCCCGAGCTAGCCAAGTCTAATTGCAATAAATATGTCGTAGTTTAATAATAATGTCGTAATTTAATAATAGTTTTGTATTTGTCAGCCTGGAGGAGGCCCGCCGCCGCGGCGCGCCCTCCCTGCCCATACAGCACACGCCGTCGCTGCCGCCGGCGTCGGGGGCCATCGCGGCCGCGGCGGCAGCCGGCACCCAGCTGCGCCCCTCGGGCCACCTTAGGCCCAAATACATTGAGGTAGGTATACTAGTCATTCACTAGTACCAATCAATCTTAATCCTCTTGTTAAGATTTCGTTTGTCACCTCTACAGAACCCTCCAAGCGATTTATTCTTACTGGATATTTCAGGTTGGCTCTGGTCCAAACAACCTGCCTCAATACCACACAGTATTGGACTTACCTATACCAAGTGAGTAACTTTTAAAAGAACTCTAATAATGTTGTCATATTTACCTTAAGTATGTCGGAGACTTTAATTATTATTATTAAAAGAATTTTTCAACTATTTGAAAGGACGTGTCAATTTGAGGAACCCGAGTGTCATTTGACACTCAACGGCAACAGGTTAAACAGGTTAAGGTGTGCCAAAAAGATATCGCCTAATGCCGTTGCCTAATTCTTGTAAAAACTTGTGGCTACACTTATACAGGACAATATCAATGGGTTAATTAATGCAATCTGTTGACTCTAGCGCAGGACAAATGAATACAAAATAGTTCGACGATGTTGTTGTACTCTCAATATAATTATTTGCTGCTTATAGTGCACAGGTTTGGCATTTAAACCCGTCCTACTAGACGAGCATGGGTCTCGATTCTTGAAACTGAGAAAAGTGGTCGTCGACAAGCCTTCTACGTGCTTCTAATAATATATAGAGCTTATACCGCCATTTTATCATAAGCAACATTTGGACATATACTCTTTGTTGCAAAAGGCATTTTATACTATTGTTTTGTGTTAGGCCTTTTAGTTTTAGTTAATTTAGACCATATTGAATCAAAAACTTATAATCTTCAAACAAAATAATAGTTTAAAATTACCTTTTGTGACAAAAAATATATTTAGGTCCAAATGCCACTTACCGTATGTCAAGTGACGGTAAAGGCTCGATATACGGTAATTTATATATGGAAAGATTTTAACAACAAAGATTATATATACAAAAACCTTAACAGCTGTGTGATATTCTTAATTATTTTTATCCTAATGATTACACGGCATGTTCGCGAGATGCAGCTGCGATGGTAATTATCTGCTTTATGCGTTGACATGTTCATGGATTGCTCAAAGTTTTATAATTGCTCAATATTCGGGAGTAAATGAAACCATGAGACGTAACAAATGCAATAAATTTTTTATGTGGTTCTAGACTTAGGCATTCACTCAACATATTTTGGTCCTTGGAGCCGGATAATAAATAAAACTTGTTAATATAAGTGTTGATTTACTTGTAGGTGGCAAGCGCGGCGTGAAGCGCTCGCCGTCCGGCTGGCGCGGGCTGTTCACGCGGAGTAAGCACCAGCGGCCCACGGGCGCCCGGCCGCCGCCGCCCCCCGCCACGCCGCCCCCTGAGGTACATATGACTTTTATACGAGAGGTGAAAGTGACCTATTTAGGCACGAGCGTAGCGAGGGCGCTAATAGTTCGAGTGCCTAAATGGGTCATCTCACTCGAGGTTAACCACTCTGCTTTTCATTTCGAATATAAGGAAAGTAAATAAAAACTGATCATTTAAGCAAACAACTACTTCTCTAATGTAATCAGACGTTAAATGTATACTTAAATCTGATGAACTCATTTAATACGTCATATATGAAACGTCAAGTAAAGGTCATTGGGCATTTTGTTCGGACATATGACCCACGGCGTACACAAACGAAATAGGGCTAGGTATGTGGATAAATGTACCTGCTACTCAGTGGTATGGGTAGCATTCTTGCAGGCTCTTAGAAAATTGAGGTTTTTTTTTATTTTGTTATCGTTGTAGTATTTTTGTAATTAATTATGTAAAAACTATTGGATCGATTTCGAAAATATTATGCACCGCAATTGTTTTAGACAATTTCTGTTCAAAGTTCAAAGAATAAGAGAAACACAAGTGTAAACGCATAGATCGAAACGACGGATGACGTACGGCTGCGAGGCGGTCCAAGCGGATACTTTACACACGTACTGTTAAATAACTACATCTGCCGGTCGTCACATAAAAAAAAAATATTTAGAAAAGTGGGATTTTATTATTTGAAGTAAAATTAGTCTCTGTACGTTTAAAACAAAAAAAAGTTGAAAAGTAATATCGCCAATAAGCCGATATTTTTTCCTACTGTGCTAGAAGTCGGTTACATATTTAAATAGCTAGTTTTATTGATGACAGGACACGCCGATGTTGCAAACGGGCCTCCGCCCGGTGAAGTCATGCGAGTCTTTGGCGTCTGACACCGACACTCTCGCCCCGTTGGCCGAAAGGGCGGCCGTGCCGCTCAAACATCACACCAGGTAACTATGATCCATGTCCGGCTTAGTGTTAAATCCCTGCTGCATCTGAAATATCAGCTTCTGAATCTGGGGTGTGCTTAACTTTGTGTTTGATAGCTATTTTTGGCACGAAGTTGTTTATCGCAAGTTACTCTGAGAATGGCTAGACGAATTGAGTGTAACTGAAACGAAAAATGCTGACCGCTGTATATTTTAGTACAATTTCGAAATTTAAAGTAATGGAAAATAAGACCTTAAATAATATCCAAGGTTTTCGATTGAAACTTCGATCTAACCAGGTGACCCCAAAAACAACTCGATTTTTATTTTGTTTTATGTATAGTAAATTTTTTTTGGGAATTGTGACCCTTACGGTGATGATAGCTGAAAATAGTTCTGAGTGTGAGTAGTGAGTGGTGGTGGTTGTGAGTGCAATCTCTCTGAGTTGACCTAATTGATCGTCGAGGGTACGCGAAATGAGGCTGTTTGTGAGAAATTGATGTATTCAAGAACCGTACCTGCTTAGTCACTGCTAGAGAATATAGTGGTAACGTGCATCGACCAATAGGATCGGGGAGTGTGGCCCCTTTAACTAGATTTCGCTTACAGAATTGTACCAAGTTTACGAAACGCTACGATCTATAAACACTTTCCAGAGAATTTTCAATTACTCCCCTTGAAAACATTAAAATTAAAACTAGTAGAGTGGCTGATACGCGTAGCATTTTATACGATTGAAGAATATCTTAATTTTAAATGGACAGATAATGAAACTATATTATGCATAATATATTTAACTTACCACTTAGGGCGAGTTCGTTTAGTATTTCACAACACCCAAAATACTCTGTCTGCCGTTCCATGCAGTGACCACGGTCATTATGGTCGTGACGAAAACGTCACTAATGACGTCGTCATTTTCGATCAGACAGCGCTCACAACGACCCATGTCAAGATTTTCAAATCAATCGATGAATAATATTTGTGTATTTCGTCTTTAATAACATCAACGCTGCATAATCCGTTCGACTAGAGTTTACGGTTGTAACACACGCAAGCAAGTGGAACGGAAAAATCGCGGTCGTGAACGTGGTTGTTGTGAGCTCCTTGTGGAACGTAGCATTAGCATGACATATGCAAAAATGTCTCTATGTTTCAAACGAATAAATTACTTTGACTTTACAATATTCTAGGAGGAACTTTCAGCGGAGGTATCCCCTCTGTGCTAGAAATGCGTTATTTAATTCCTTAGCGGCCGGCAACGCGCCTGATGTTGCATACTTCCATAGGCGACGATAAAATGTTTTCATCAGGGCCGTCTGCCTATTTCAGGCAATAAGAACACTTATAGTATCATAATGGCAGGTCGTCGTCGTGCGACTCGTACTTCGAGCCGTGGCAGGCGGAGCTGGCGGACATGCGCCTGCGCCTGTCGCCGCAGGAGCGCGACAGGCACATGTTCAGCGAGGAGGACGACACGCAACACCAGAACGTTGCGCAACAGGTGAATATAATATTACTAGTTTTTATACATTACAGTGTTCTATTGTTTTTGGGTGTTTAATTAATTGCAAGAAAGAAAGTCCATTTTATTCAACATTTTAGATAAGCTTGAAGGATCAAAATGTAGACACAGGAACGAAGGGTATCTAAAATGAAGAGCTTTTTTCTCGTATAAATTCGTATAATTCGTTTTTACACTAATTCGTTACGCTGGTAAATTTTGAACCGTTTAGTAATGAAGATGAAGTGACTTGAAGTTCGTAAGTGACGTTTTATCTGTCACTGCTAATGTGACGTTTACGTATGGAGAATGTTGTGATTGTCGTTGGCAACGATCCACAAGGCCAAAGGTCAGCCAGAGCCGACATTGGCGTATTGTCTGAATAGTGGGTATTTAAAGAAACTTACTAAGGACATAAAAATGTTGAATAAACTCAATACTACATCATTACAGAGACAGGAAAGAACGAATAATATGAGAAAAGCGGTGTTAAAAACGATTTAAATATCATTTTATGGAAAATAGAACATTTTGTTCAATAACATCTCTTTCTCTTGGTTTGCTGTTTGGCACACATTCACAGAAATTGATCCATACAAGCTACACTATAATTCAGTACAGGTGTCTTAATTTTTTCAACATAAATTGCTTCGATTCCTCATGGTAGTTGATTTTTCATAAATATAATGATACCATTTTAATTATCATCAAAGTCATCCTCGAGACTCCTTTGAGAGTTTTTCGATATTAAGCATAGTTTAAGATTTGGTCTTCAAGGCCCACTTGAAAATTATTCACCTATATAACTCAGTTAGGTAATTTTGGCATTAATTCATATTACACGGGACGACATGATGACGTTAATCGCACGGTAAAAACCGTTACTTAAATGACCAGATGACGCCACGGGATTATTCTCAAATTGTCAATAGATAATGTATTTGTATATAGCTGCATTTGTAGAAATTGAATTGATAGACATTGTATTTATAGGGCGACTCGTTGTGCTCGACGCCGCCGGAGTCCGGCCTGTGCAGCGTGGAGCCCAGCCCCAGGAGGAACCTGCGCGTCGATATAGAAGCCGCTAACGACATGGCCGAACGGTGAGATTTGTCATTGTTTAAATCTTTGTGTTCACGCATATATTTTTTATGAACTGGTTTACATTATTACAGATCTGTAGAAGCACATTTTATTACCTGTCGGCATTTGAACTAATTGTAATCCTTTTATGATCGTCTTCTTTTGTTCATTTATTTGTTGGCATACGTTTCTAATTATTGTGGAGAATAGCCTGTTGTCCTCGCTCATTAGCATCAATAGCCAGGTGTTGCTGATGCTTTTGCATTTGTGAAGTATAAAACGACGGCCTGATGGAGAGAGGGGGCAGTTGCGATATGACTAAGATACGGGCGTGACGTGTGTACATTCGGGAACCTAATAGTGACGGACTTTGCGCGTTGTATTGAATTGCGACCTTCTGCATTACGTTTGCATTTGTTGTGTTCGGTTATATTTGTACCTGTGTTATACGTGTTTTTATAGTTCTAATAAACTCTATAATAATTCTAACGGCATGTTAATTCGAGCCCCGCTAGTCGTCGCAATACTTATTATGTGAAATAAAGAAAGAGAGCTTTATTTCTATGGTATGGTATTCAATCGACATATTTTTAGTGTTTTTCGTTCATTTTCAAAGTCAAAGAACGTATTATTTTCGAAGTCTTAAAGTTCAATAGTGATGAAATTAACTTTCCTTCATAGACGTCGCGCTGCGCTGGAGGAGCAGCTCTCGCAAATAGGTTACATCGACGGGGAGTCCCCTCGGGCGAGGCCGCCGGCCGAGAAGCGGCACTCGGCGAGGCCCACCAGCCCCAACCACACCGACATCGCGAAGAGGTGAGGTTTGCATAAGTGTAATTCAGATACATAGATATGGGCGAAGCCTACAAGTGTAAGTTCCATGTAGGTGTAACATAGATATGGGTGAAGCCTAGATACAGGTGTAACTTAGATATGGGTGAAGCCTAGATACAGGTGCAACTTAGATATGGGTGTAGCATAGATATGGGTGAAGCCTAGATACAGGTGTAACTTAGATATGGGTGAAGCCTAGATACAGGTGCAACTTAGATATGGGTGTAGCATAGATATGGGGGAAGCCTAGAGACAGGTGTAGCATAGATATGAGTGAAGCCTAGATACAGGTGTAGCACTGATGTGGGTGAAATCTAGATACAGGCGTAACTTAGATATGGGTGAAACCTGAATACAGGTGTAGCTTAGATACTGAATGTAGTATAAATATGGGTGTAGCCTAAATACAGGTATAAACTAGATATATGTGTAATGTAGGAACGGGTATAGGCGAGATACTAGTGTAGCATAGATATGAGAACACAATTTGTTTATGCATATTTACAATGTACTAGGTGGTGTTTATGTGACGATTAAAATAAAAAAGTACTTTGTCTACATTTATACATTAAATAAAGTTATACATAGTGCTTCATAATGAAACAAATGCAGTGAATTCGATTCCAGATTGTGCAAGGATCGCGACAGCCCGATGGTCTCGCAATCTGAGTTCAATAGCACCGTCGCTAACGTCAAAATGAGGTGAGATTGACGCATGTGCTTATATGCTTTGTTAAACAATTAATAAGAGCTAGTTGATTAATGGTAAATTTTAATAATTCTTATGAATTAATTTATCTCTAACTAATTGTTATACTGAAAAGAATACCTGAACATTATGCTAATAATTAATTTGAGAAATGTATTTCATTTTAATACAGGTCATGTATTTTAAATGTATATTTTAATTTAAAAAAAAGGTTGAAATCATCGGGGAAAAAACGCGCTAATTGAATCGTTGACGTCATCGTCCGCAATATGATAGCGTTGCAGTACATGTATATTATACGTAATGAGGTACACCTCATTCTGTTTTGGTTATTAATTACTGATTTAAAATAATACTGACATCAATACACTGACGGACTCATAAACTGCATCAAAGTAATAGACGACTTTGAAATAAATATTTTAACCAAGTATGCAAACTTTCTATACAGATTTAAATTGAAACCTCTAGATTGGTTCGTGTACTTTAAAATAGCGTAGGGTCATATCCTTAAATTTAAGTTTGTGTACTGGAAAGGACCTTAAGACTTTTTTTGAAGAAAAAACAGAAATTTAAGGAAAATTGGTTTAATTAAAAAATTGGTTTTAACAATAGACACAAACTTTATGCAAGGGTTTATTTATGTTTTAATAACATGTATTACCTCCACGTGCCCTTATTACGGATTCTAATCGGTTCCGCATAGATTTTATTAGGGTTATTAAAAGATCTTGCGGAATATTGTCCCATTCTTCTGAAAGTGCTGTTCTTAGTGCTGCCACTGTCGTGGGAAAAGGGTTTCTCGCATATACAGCTCTTTTTAAATTGTCCCAAACATGCTCAATGGGATTAAGATCCGGGCTGCGTGCTGGCCAATTCATTGTACGTATTTCAACCTCTTCGCAATATTGTCGAACTTGTGCAGCAGCGTGCGGCCGGGCATTATCCTGCATTAAAGTAAAATTTTCGCCTATGAATCCCATGTAAGGCACCACGTGATCTTCTAAGATCTCTGTTATGTAGCGATGTGCAGTCAAACCCCCTCTATTACCGTTTTGACGGACCATGTCTATGAACACAAGTTCTGTTCGCCCGTTCATCGATATGCCACCCCAGACCATACACGAACCGCCTCCAAAAGGAACACGCTCCTCAATACAACTTTGAGCATATCGCTCCCCACGTCGACGATAGACTCTTCTGCGACCATCTGCACCATATAAACATGTCCTACACTCGTCCGTGAACAATACGGAGGTCCATTGCTCTTCTGTCCAATTCAGGTGATCACGCGCAAATCTTAAGCGAGCTTGTCTGTGAGCTACAGATAACTTTGGACCATTTGCTGGTCTAAAAGGGGTGATATCCGCTTCCTTTAACCTTCTTCTTATTGTTCGTGCACTCACGTTTACTCCACGCACTTCATTAAGCTCTGTTTTGATGTTAACAGACGTGAGGAAACGATTTCGCAGGGAAGTTGTAACAAGAAATCTGTCATCACGACCGGTGGTTGCTCGAGTCCTGCCTGTACCACGTCTCCTTCTGTAAGAACCTGTCTCCACAAACCTGTATATTCTAGAAACCGTAGACTGGTTTAAATTTAAATTTCTACCAATCGTTCGTTGATCCAAGCCCTCCCGCACCAATGCTACAATTTGAGCCGCTTGTTCGGACGAAGTATCCATATTATGGTTCAAAAACTCTCGATGAGTTAAAAAACTAACCCAACAATTCTGCTGGTAACAATAATTCAATTGACAAAAGAATAAAAAATCAATGAGAATCAATTTAAAACTTTGCTTTAAATAACACGCAAATCTGATACTACGAGTAAATTTTCTTTTCCCGGCTATATTCATTTGTTTTATTGCAGTTCTATTTTTAAATTTTCCTTTTTTTGAGATTAAGAGCCAGTCTCTCCATATTTATATAATTTAATCTAAAAAGTTTGCATACTTATTTAAAAAAATCATTTCAAAGTAATCCTGAACTTTGATGCAGTTTATGAGTCCGTCAGTTTATATAGACATTGTGAAGAATCCTGCACATCGAAATAACCGATGTGTAAGATCCGTCAATTCGCCTTAGACAAGCGTGGGAGTATAATTCCCTCCAGTCTCTCCTGCCAAAAAAATAAGGTGGCTAAGTCCAATAAAATTGAACATTTATGGACTGCCATTACATTAACGAATGCATGAAACGTCTATACTTCATTTCAATGGACTAACCCTAAATCGTAAACAACCGATTTTTAGTATTTATTAAAAGTATAGCCGTTTTCGTATAGCATTGAAGAAGAATACATAGAATGACAAATGTCAGAAGCGTCAAAATATACTGACGCTTCAACGACCTTCGACTGTGCATTAGTGTGAATTGACCCTAAACTTGACATACGGTTTTTTACGTTTTATCTAAATTCGATTAGACTAGCGTGTATTTATAACATTTTAATATTTTTTTGAGTTTAAGACTGATTGTTGTCCAATAAGTCCCTAAAAGCCTGCAATCACTAACAAACAATCTATAACACTTACAGAGAACGAAACTCGCCAAGAAAAAGTAAAAATACTACGAGATACAGTGGTATGCATCACCAGACTGACGATAAAACTGTTACCATCAACCGATTAAGTTGGCATGGGAAAGATGGACATTCCACCCTTATTAAAATTGATTGGCCGTTAGAGCATAGTTCGATTAGTAATTTGACTACAAGTACCATAAATTCTAGTCCAATAACTCCGGTTACACCAGTCTATGATCCTCTAGAGAGCGATTCAGATGCAAGCGAAATTAATAAACATACTATAAAAATATCTAACTGTCAAAGTTGTGATGAGAAGTGTTTGAAATGTGAACTGAAAGCAACAGATTATGAACATGTAACTGAATTGCAAGATAGCTTAGATCATAGCCTAAATTCTGATGTAAGCTATCAGAATTTGAATAGATTATCAGCTGTTTCTACGTCATCAACAGAGCCCACTGATAAGAATAAAGATTTAGATGTTATGAAGTCGTCACACGAAAGCTCGTCAACATTTTCCAATGTCAGTTTGAAGCACAATGATGAATTGTACGAATGCTATAGCTTTACACGACCGAATTATATAAATTTACAATCGTCTAGTAGTAAAAGTTCGCCTGGAAGTCCCTTGAAGAGTCCTTTAAAGTCCACGATAAGTATAACGTTTAGATCGCCAACGAAAATTAAAGATTATGAACCAGTACTTAATATAGATGATACTCCTATAGAAAGAGAGTCTGTATACGAAGATGTTGATTTAGATAAGAATCTGTCTATAGTAGAAGAGGCAACGGTACCGGAAAGCGATGCTAGTCTACCAACACAAAATGCTTGTCAACCAGAAAGCTTTAATGATGATCTAATTATATTAGAAACACCAACTCAAACAGATATAGTCGATATAGATGTTTACAGTCAAGTAAAATTTTTCAAACAGAGCATTGAAGAAGTTAACGCTTTACTATTCGAAACTCCTAACGAACCAGAAGACAGACATTATGAAAATGTAAATTTTAAAATACACAACGATTATGAAAATATTAATGTAGATACGCTTAAAATCTGTGATAAAGAACTTGAAATAACCGAACCGGTTGACAATTTTAATGCTACCGAGAGCAAAGCTGAAAAAGAAAATGGAAATGTCATTGAAAAAGCTAATTTGAATGTTAGAGAATTGGCAATACGTTTTGAAAGTCCAACAGAACAGAAAGGACCGTTTACGTTTGAGAAATTCAAAGCGGAGATTAAATATCCTTCTCTTGAGCGTAAAGAAGAAGATAAAGTGACTATAGAAATACGAAAGAAGGATAATAAACCACCGCCGGTATCTCCTAAGACCCATAAACTGTCAAAAAATTCTTGCAACGCCAGGTCCTTAGATGAAAATGCGTTTGTTAAAGAGTTTGGTAACGAGAAGACGTACGCAAACCGACGGAAAAGTCTAGAAGTTAAAGATGTAAAGCGCCAAAGTAAATTTCTACCAGACCTTAACTTAAATACAGAAGAAAACGAACAAAGGGAAAGTATAACACCGACAACGGAGAACAAAATTTCTCTAATCCAAAGGTTCAATGAAAAACGACCGCCAGATATAAAACATTTGCTAAACTTCGACACAGAAAAGAAGTTAAGCAGAGAACGAATAGAGAAATATAAGGAAGAACGGAGAATATTCTTTAGGGAAAAGTATAGTTCTCATTCGTTCCGAAGTAATCCGGAGCAATTGACGAGGGCTAAGATTAAAAAGGAAGAGATAAGGGAAAACTTGGACCAACCAAAGTTCGAAAGAAGAAATACCGTAGATTTAGGACAAAGAATGAGATTCTCCTTAGCAAAAAGTGCTAATAATCTCGACAGTATACCATCTCCATCATCTAGAGATGACAATGTAGATGATATAAATGGTGAAGCAACAAAATACGATACAGATGACAGGTATGTACCGTTTGATGCGTTTGTTTTCTTTTGTATTGAATTGGTTTTTAATGTTGTCGAAATTTTAATTAATATTTTCTAAAAATCATTTCACCTTTTTAATTTATAACAAGCTCACTAATTAACTTTTTTAATTAATAACTTGAACCATTCTTTAATTATCATTTGAATAATAAAAAATAATTTGAGACATGCATTTATACTAGGTTTTTTACGTATGTATGTATGTCCTTTTAGATATTTTAATTGTTGGAGATAAAAACTATTCCGTGTGTAACATCCCCGGTATTCCTGCTATATGTAGCAAAATAAGAATCGCTAGTAATAAGAGTTTACTTTCTCAATATTTCTACATAATTTCAATCCAAAGGAGAAAATACATGTTTCAGATTTCATATCAAATCATTTAATTGATTAAACATGGTAAATAAAATTAAACATAAGATTACAATATGTTATTTGATGTGTTTACACATTTGATTTATGTATTAATTAGGTTTTTTCAAAATTACACCACTATATTCCGCGGGAGCTCTAAAATTTTCGAAGATAAGGAATATAATACCTTTGTTCAACTCTCATCGATAGCTCGCATTCAGAATAATTCGTTTACCGTAAAATAGAAAAAAAAACAAATATAAGAACTTATATATTATAGATTTCTACGAGATTTAATTCAAGTAACCTCTAGTCACATATCCTACGCGGTCTCTTGAATATTTCACTACGAAATATATATCTCTATTGTCGAGTTAAGTTTTGCTATACAGAACTTTCACTGAGTGAATAAATTTCACCCGAGTGTGGAAAATTAATTGTTTTGCACAAAGTGAGAAAATTTCACTTATTCACTGACTCACATAGCACACGAAATGGCGCCTTTTGAACTAAGACTACATTAGCAAATTGTTAAACATGTCATTTAGATTTCAAAATAATTGTTTTCAGGACAGAAAGAGTCTCGCCATCTTACAACATACGCGATATGACGGCAATGTTCGAGCAAAAATCTCAAGGCAACACAAATGCGGGTTGACGTATGATATATTTTTAAATAAGCTTAAAGTTTTGTTATTGAAATGTGGATTATATCTAATAATCAGTGATCTAAATAGGTGAGTTGATAATAAAATATAATAATGGAGTTGTTACCATAGTCATACCAGCAGCAATATTGTAATAACTCCATATTTATATCATCCTATTACGGTCTCTGGTAATAAATATTCAGTAATCTTTATTATAATATAAAGGCTAAAATTATTTGGTTCGAGTGATGTAAAGCTATAAACAAATATATAAAATTATTATATAATGTTGGCTGGTGTAATAATATAAATGAAATAAAATACTCTTAAAGCATTTTTAGCAGTTAATATCGCTTCAAACTTCATCATGTTTCACATCAATATCGTCAAACCAATCAATACAGTTTTCGTCTACAATATTGTTTAATATCGAGACACATGGTGGTGGAATGGATGTTTATAACAAGTTAACACTGTACCCTGTATTAATGATATATGTGTGATCTGATAAGTAGTAATGAAAAAAGATATATACCTAAACTTGACGAATGACTACAAAGAGCAGTTAGGATTATCAAAAAAGAAATCTATACATACTCATCACAATATCTGAGGAACTATAATATTACTACTACTATGGACTTGAAATGTGCAATGGTCCTTCCTTTCTCCAAGCAGAGGTCAGCTAAGAAGTAATATATGGTACGACTGATCCGATTTTGAAAATTCTTCCACCATTGGAAAGCTACATCATTTCCGAGTGACATAGGCTATATTTGATTGTGATTAACAAATGTAAAAAGTAAAAATGTTTTACGCCCAGCGAAGTGGGCGCGGGAACGTCTGTCAAATATGTTACAGTAATAACGTCTCACGCGAGAATTACATCTTCGTCCTGCACTGCGAGTGCTTTAAAGGTTACTAAGTTTAATCAAAACTTGTTATGTGTGCAAGTAAAATTATATATTTGTATCACGAATTAATCTAATATTATGTCGATGTACGATTATGTCGTGCCAATTGGTCAAATTCACGTAAATTCGGCGGTGTTTTAATACGATACTTGAGCAAGCTGTGTTTCATGGTTTTCCCAGATATGTACCTCCGAAATGGGCGTAATGAGATATTTAGGTCTCGATAACGTAGACAACGCAACAGCTCGCTTAGTAGTCTTTCAAGATAACTAAAACTATATAAACCTTATAAAAATTGACACATCCAAATCATTTTACTTATAACGTGTAAGCGTTTAATTACGTGAAAGCGTGTTGGAAAGCGATGAGTATATTATAATAATTATTTATTTATTTACTTCCCATAAAATGAAAACAACATTATACAGTACAAAAATGACAAACTTAATTGAATGGGAAGGACAGGAGCCCAAACTAGGTAATTACCCTGTATGGTCGAATAATTTACTAGGTTTTAACTAGTTTAACATAAAACTTTAATAAATTACTTTGCTTTAAATACACTGATAACCATATTGATTTGATCTTACCTTAATAATCAAAGATCATGGATGGTACTATTTTTTAAGGAAAAATAAAGCAAAATTATGAATGAGAACCACTTGTTTCTGTTAAGTTGTTCATCGAAAACAATAGAAAACCGGGTTTTTTTTATGTCACTCACACTCGTGTATACTGTATTATTTTATATGAATGATGAAAGAGTCGCATTCAGCAAAGCAGACCCAGCTATTATTTAATCACGGTTTCTATAACTTTTGATATTATTATGAAGAGGTCCAGTAGCACCCAATTTTACATTTCGGAAGGTAATCTTCCTACCTTCAAAATATACATCACTCTGAAGCCAAATGTTTTATGTTTAATTATATGTAAGTTGTTAATATTCTTTGTTTTAAAAATGAATTAATCTCGTCGAATCGTGAATAATTTGAATTCTCGTTTGGGTATTTGTGAATATGTTGTGCCTCAAGAAAAGTAATTTTATGTACAGATTAATAACGAATAAATATAAAAACGTAACAAATACACTTGTTTGACAGTGACGATGTCTCAGCAAACGAAACAAGAAAAGTCTGAAAATAACGATGATAATTTACTGTAAGTAACCTGTATCTAAAATTATTTTTAATTGATTTGTTTATTTTAGAATAAGTTGTTTTAATTTATTTAATTGTTAGTTATAAAAATATCTTATTTATTTATTGAGAAAATAATCGCGTAAAAGCCAACCTGTACAAATACTTCTTGATAGGACAATTAGGGCTTTGTTTTGATCACATTAAAGGGTTGTCAGTGATATGAAACACTTTAATATACTCTTCAATCTGGCACCATGTTCATGGGGATGTCGTCAATCTAACATCAAGTTCCCATCAGTCTATCATCATCCTGGTGCCAGATTATCCTTAACCCAAACAATCCTACGTGCTGTGTCGTATTTCGATAAATAAATAAGTGGTTAAAATCATCACGTTTTTAATAACACAAAGTCGTTGAGTATTATTTTTCTGTATCTCTCTTAATTTTTTTGTATTATAATTATTTAATTTTGTTATTTTGTCATTGTAATTTAGGAATTTGGTTTAAATAATATTAATATGTCCGTAAACGAATATTTGTTGTTTATTATAAGAATCTCATTTTTGTTATATAAGATTATAATATGTATAACAAATAATATTTAATAATTAAAACAAAAGAATTCTTGGCAAATTCAAGAACTGGCTACTGACGGGGAGATTAAACTGAAAGTATTTTCTTTCAAAATAATCGTTACAGGTTTGAGACCATGACAACTAGAGCAGCCTAATCTACAAAAAACAAAATGTACTACTTCTATTAGGCAACTATGACATTTTTACTCCGGCCTATTTTTGAGAAAATGCCTAGTATCATTATGCTTATAGGTTGTGAAAATAATAATAAAACATTGTGGTATTTCTATAGACCAAATCAGTAATATATTGTGTTTTGATTACTCCACTTTTAGTTGGCATTAATTAACGGATTTATCATTAACAAAACTAAATTTTAACTCTCAGTTCGTATTTCTTATTTTTTTATTATAATGTTGAGGCATTAGTAAAGTTGAAAATGTGTGTTCAAAAAGCGCTTAAATCGGTTGAAATGTAATTTCTGGATTTGATATTTCTAATAGAAGTGTACTGACTTTATTAAGATTGTATCGAGGTGGTTTGATCACTTTTATGTAAAAGTTGTCATTATCAGTCATCAAGATTACATCAAGAAAACTTGTCATGGAGCGAAACTTTATTTGAAAATGGAACTTGATTAAGGTAGGTGCGATGTTAAAAAGCTTTCTGTAAAATAACAGCAATATCTCTTAAATGATTGTAAATAATATCCAATTTTTACTACACATGTATAAACCTAACTATATGTAATAAATAGTTATGAATATTTTAATATATTTGGTTTATAATTAGGAAAACGGGTTTTTTTCTTACTGTGGGCTCTCTTGACTAGTTGCTATTTTACAGATAGATTTTTTTATTAAGCACCTGTTGAAGTGGTTTACTTTAAAATGATATTTTGAATTAATAATAATTCAAGGACGTTGGTTGATATATAATAATAGCCTAAACCGTATTTTATTAATAATCGTATATTGCATATAGTCATCAATCGTACATCAAGCTACAATCAAGCCTGCTGTCAAGCAGCGAAACTTGAATCAAATTGGAACATGATCAAGTGATCTACTTTAAATTGATATTCTAAATCTATCTATTATTATAATTCAAGGATTTTGTCGTGTAATAGCCTAAACAGTTTTTAATATTAAGCAGTATGTCATGTGAAATATCTACCCATTAGGATTGGAAGAAGTACACTAGCAATAACAATTGCTCAGTAACGGACGTAACTGTAAAAACGCCCCTACAACCTTGTATTTCTAGAAGGCGCCACAAAGCATTCCTTCATTGCGTTTTAATACAAGCCGGATTACTATCTCTTATTCGGTTATTTCATCATTAGTAGAAAATTGACATTATACACGTTTAGTCACAAAACGACGTAAGTAAATTTAAGACTGGAGATTTTTGTAATACATTACGTCTAAAGTATGTCGCCATAACAACCTTGAGTTGTGTTCCGGCATGAGTCTCCCTTAAGAGAGCAGCAGCGCATTTGTAGCACCTTCGGTGTTGCAAATGTCCATAGGTGATGGAAGTGGGCCGCCTGCCTGTCTGCTGAACTCCTGCAATAAAAATATTAGTTTTCTGCGATTATTAATTAAAAAGAGGAGCGTTCGCGCATTTCATTCGATTTCACTAGAGTTGTCGTTTTCTTATTTTTTTTAATGCAACACGCGTTTTATTAAGACCTCCAAACTCTTAATTACGACTGTCTTTTTTAATACAAACGCAATTAGTTATTTATCTCAAATTTTCAACCAAGTAGTAAGGCGCAATATCGATAGTAAGATACAGAAACTCGGCAATAGGAAAACACCTTTCTTCTGTTGGATAACATTATTTTATTCACTAAATGGGTCAAAAGTTGAATTTATCTAAATTAAGAAAGTCACTTCTTAAATTAAGATTTAAAAAATTACTAGTCTGATTTTTGAATAACATGAACATTCGTTGAAAGTCAATAATGTTTTTCTAAATCAAAGTGCAAGAGAGCAAAGACTTCTAGCGTCCTCTGGGAATAGCTTAGGGGTGTAATTATTAAGGTTGTTACTTTTTGACTGTGTGATGGTTATTCCTAGTATTCTATATTTTATCTTGTTTTCGATCAATGGTAAAATAAAAGAATACATAAGGTATAGAAAGCCGCCATTAAAGTTCTAATGTTACTAGACATTTCACATGGCAACACTGAAGAACCGTTTATATTGCCATAAAATAAATATAATAAATAAAAAATATTGCATTTACTACAGCTAATATATTTTTTATAAAAAATATTTAATACGTAATATAGATTTAGACGCTCTTATGAGAATATATAAAATTGGACTATATAGCTTAAATTTTCAAATGCTAAGAAAGTTAGTTAAATGAACATTAATCTTCCAAAGTCTTCATGAATATACTATGCCTTTCGAATTATTAGAAAAACTTATATATAATCGGTGGTAAAAATTCAAATTATTATACCTCGGTGATTTCTTAATCACTAGAAAAAAAATTGATTACAAAGTAAAATACCCTATTATTGGTACAAAACTGTCTTTACATTTGTAGTAGGGATAGAACGATGACAGCGCCACGGCTATTAAGTGAAACATACTTTAGGCTCTTTAGTCTATAACCTTTGCCAATTTTTCATGTGAATAAGGTTGATATACTACCAAAAGCGTAGAGGTGAAATTAAATAGTGGTTTTCGCGTATACCTGATAAATATGAAGAGAACCACAACTCACCAATGTTTACTACACTTATTATGAAAATTACTACAGCTATAGCCAGTTCCTATATCCTACCGTTCATTTGCCTTGCCACTGGTTAAAATTTGAAATAACTATGGAGCTTGTATGCAAAATTAATTTCAAATTTCTACTTATGGTAAGGCAAGGGGTTTAATAGTAAAATATGGGAACAGGCCGTTAATTTATTACTCTTACTACCATAATTACCACAGTTCGCCGAGTTTATTACATTTACTACTAAAAATATTGTTACGTGCGCGCGGGGTACGCACTTAGGATCGGAAGAAAACACCAGTTTTTAATTTAAGGCTAATAAGTCATTACTTTTAAGCCCATGAAAATCCGCATAATATATCCATCCTATTGCCACGACTATTTTTCTATGCCAAATCTATATAATGCCACTACGATCGAAGCAGTGTTCTTTTAATCGTGCTTTGAAGTTTTAGCACCGGTTATATAAACCAGTTACTATGAGGCTTTTATAATAATATTTTATAGTAATCGACTATTTTAATACGTTCGTTATAGCGTGAAAAGATAATACTAGAAATTACAATCGCCTAGTGAATCTACATTTCCAGAGGGAGCCACATGCATTTCTTTTGCTTTTTTATATAGTTAGTTATTATATGTATTGTGTGATACTTATGTATCCTATTTCCATGCATTTAATTGGCATACCATCGTCATACACTTTTGATGCCTTGCACACACTCCACAGCCCGGGTTGTCTGGAAAAGGTCGCTTTAAAGTGATAAGACCGCCCTTTGTTCCTTCCTGCCTTCAAAAGAAATGACTGTAAATAATTTACTATATGCGTATGTGGTGAACAATAAGAAAAATAATAAAACCATGTTTTAACGGTTTTAAGTGCGGTAATTTATTTGATTTTGGTTATTCCGACGTTTCGGCCGCTTCAGTCAGTGAAAGTTTATTATGTATACAAGTCGCGAAAACTTAATAAAATATAATAAGAAAAATACTCTACTTTTAAGTAAGATTTTCCCGATAGACCTATCCCATCTTCCCTCTCATACTAAAGGCTGTCAACACGTTGGCTTCGCCCCTGGTATTGCAATTTTCTATAGACGACGGTGTGTAGTAAAAAGTTGCTTGCTATGAAACGCAATAAAATTTGTGTCGCCATTGGTTTTGAAAACGTGGGTTTGGGTTTATGGGTTATGGTTTTGACTGGGCGAGTGTGATTTCCGGTCTTTTTTATGACTATACCAGTTATTATTAATGCCAGGTCTCCTATATCTCACTATCCATTCTTATACTTCTTAGTACTCATTAAAAGACAAATTCAATACGAGTAATCTCGATTTTCTACCATTGATGAGCCAAAAGAATGGATAGTAACTGAAAAGAAACCCGGCGCAAAGGAATTCCTTTTAAAATGTTTAATGTTTGTAAAATTGTATAATAGAAATGTTTGTAATGATGTTGTAACTTATTTACGCGTGTATCTTTGTATGACTGTGTTTGAGTTGTAATTGTTTGGATGACACAATGTTACAATATAATCTAACATTATTTACATGTAAAAAACTAACATTAAAATCGCATCGTACTTATATATTTAATGCGCTATTGGATTCCTTTAAACTTATGATGTCATACTCTTACAAAATCTATGAGGCTGCATTGTTTTGTAACACGATAAATACTATCGTAGTTGATTTTTTTCACTACCTCTATTTAATATATCAGGATATAGGTTTTCTATAGTTAGGATCCAGCATCCCCACTTTTAGGGGAATAGATTGATAGATGTAGCTACGCTTGACCAAAACGGATTCGCGGATTTCATTCGTAACACAGAAGTAGAAGAATACTACCAGGGTGAATCAAAAAGTCCTCAGAAGTGCATATATGAAGGGCGTATAAAACCTTTTTGGGAGAAGTTCAATATTCAAATTAAAGTGTTAATATTTATAACAACTGTCACTTGTTTTTGTCAGTTAGTTCGCACGTAATAAATTGATTTGTGCAACGAGTTGCTAAAAACGCAAAATTATGGATAAAAGTGAGTTAAATGTGTTGATAAAATATCTCAATTTTGAAAAAATCGACTAATTAATTTTTTCTGGTATTCAGCAAACATGAAGGGGATGATGCTGAACCTATTCTATGGTTGCGTACTGGGTGGCTGAATTTAAAAGAGGTAGATGAAGCGGTAAAGATGACCCGCATTCTGGGCGGCCTTCAACCTCCGTTATGGAATTTAGAGTTGGATAGGCGACACATTCTACAATAAATTATAATTACAGTTTAAATACTAATTAATATGCTATCTGACTCCTTAAACATCTTTATGGTAACTTGATATTCTTGTACAAAATCTAGGCGGCTTCATACGATAGTTGCCGTGAACGGGGAATATCTCGATAAGACTACCATCATTCCTAGTTTTTTTCTTCCAGTCTTTATTGTAAATTAAACTCAAGCATAGTCATACTAAAAGTGCGTTTTTATATGAAAAAAATTTCGAGCTTTAAGCATCTATTACTTAAAGAGTTGTGCTCTAGATATCATATTTAACATTATTGATACTTGAAGAATTTTGTGGTCTCGATGTTCTGTTATTCATCTTTCTTCTTTACATTTAAGAATACTTGTTTGTGAAGCCCCCTCCAATGTTTTCTATATGTACATTTAAGCTAGGTGTTCCTAGTATTTGTCTTGTTAATTATTTAATGATAAAGGTACAATTTGAACCTAGAAAGCTTGCGGAAAAGATTAGAATGCTCTTGTATGGTTTTGTAAGCAAGTAGTAATCGTTCGAAGACGGATATTACGCATTTCTATTGGTAGAAAATTCAATTTTAAAATGTTTCTAGGATATTGATTGTTTTCAAGCTAGAATTTTGTTCATATTGAAAATTGAGATTTTACGGTAAAATGTATGTGTCTTTTCCGGCAGGCACAAAAGTCCCTCGTTTGGCGTCAGTCTAAGACCTAGACTTAACTAAGCATTCTGTTACTCGGGTTAGACTACAGCATGCTATTTGCTTGAAGATTATTTTAAAATTTGAATATTCATGAACATGGAACGGTATATACATTTCATGCAAAGTCAATATTAAGTAAGAAGGTGAATTTTGGTAATTTGCGAACTTTCGAACCACAAAATACTTGATTTGTCAATACTGTTGAGGGATATCCGTAGCCTTGTATTTATTGACTTGTAATATAATCGGTCGGAGTTATGTAACCGCTTGTAGAAGTAGTCACGAGAAAGGAATATTGTACACAATAAAAGTATTATGAAAGTATTTTGTTCTTTTTTCTCAAGATCTGACTTACGATGGATATATCTCACACGCTGCTCTATATGGAAAAATGAATTGCATAATTAACGATTTGTTTGTACACCATTGTGTGAGCATCTGTAATATGCCGTATATTATTTGTCAGGAAAATGCTATAATCTTCCCGACTTTCATTCATAAAGACGAGTAGTTTTTAAGTTAAAATACTGACATGCAAAAACAAACGGACGGAAATGCCGATTTATACGGATTTCGTTTTACTAAAATGGCTACGAAGTAAAATAAAAAACTACATAAAATAATACCTGAAACGCTGTATTTTCCTTGGTTCATCTATTACCTGGATGGCGTATGTCATATAGTTGTTACAAGCACGAAATATCTTGGTTCTACCCCTTAGGAACCTGGTAGGCAGCAATTTGTTCTTTTACCCGTTTTTATGCTCGTCTTTGTTTGCCCAATGTATGATAACCCACACTCACAATCAAGCTTGTAGACACCTGCACATCACATTATTTTGTGAATTAAATTATTCTATTTTTGGACAACCCCCGTCCGGGTAAAGGCTTTTTCCACTTGCGCCCTGTCCAAGGCTACTGCGAGCCACCTTGGGCCCGCAGCTTTTGCATGTATCGCTCAAAAATACAAGCCACAGAAACAAAAGGGTATGTAAAATAACACTCGCTATATAAAAAGCGCTTTATTTACACTTATTACAATAATTCAAAACTTATAATCTTATTTTGTAATCATTATTATTTAAAATTTCGTTCGTTTGACAACTTTAACAATCGCACCGTTTATTATCAAAGATTACACTGGTGGGCATAGGCTGTTCCAAGTTTGCGCCACATATCCTAATCCTTCACTTTCCTCATCTAGACCCTGCCGGCGAGAACCGAGGTGATTGGTCCTTCGGCCCGAATAGCGTCCTACACAATGTTTGTTAAACGCGGTATCCAATTCAGGACTCGTCTGCTCCAGGCAGCAGTCCTGCGACAGACTACCGCTCCTCTGCCATTTCAGCTTGCAAATTTTACGAGCTGTATCGATTACATTGGTTCTCTCTTGAGGACGTCCTCATTTCGGATTTCATTCATAATAGAAACACCAAACTAAACTCAAGTCGAGTCCCATTGTCAATATCCATGTCTTGAAAATATATACCATGACGTTTATGACGGGCTACTCGGAGACTTGTCTTCGCAGTTAAGTATATTTAAAAAACTATATGTAAGTAAATTTATATCTACGTTTTAATTTCCAGTGAAAAATACAAGCTAAAAATTGTATAGCAAATTAATATAAAGCAAAAATTTTACAAAACCCTGCAAATTTTTCTTTTGACCTGGAGCAATGGTTAAAAATGTAAATGCGTTCTTACTAAATACTAAAACTAAGTTAAATGAATAGGTTACAATTTCCGTCATTATTTTTCATTTGGACTTAGTTAAAACTACACTAATGGATTTAATTAATTATATGACGTATATATTGAAACGCATAAACGAATGATATGAGGATGCTATGTACCAAAAACTAAGGATATTTACTAGGCAAAAACTTTAAATAAAAAAGCGTGTAAAAAGAAGAGTAGTATTGAAGGTAGCTCTCTCCCAGTGTAACCTAGTAAACAAATTAAATCTCGCTTAAATCCGTTACATCCGTGGTTTTAATCAAACAGCCTTATTCGTTCCATAGCAAATCTTTTAAAATATTTACCAATTAATAATTTTCACAACTCAACGAATTATTTTAATTTTGTTCATTAGCACCTTATTTCACATATTTTCCAACTGCATCTTAATTTTTTTTACATAATAATTCACAAAGTATAAAACGGGCTTAAAACTATTATTCTTATCTCATTATAAATAAAAATAAATAAATTAGTGCATTACATCGACATAAAAATATTTACAAACTTATCTATACTGACTTTTAGTAAACTTACATTGCATCTACATACAAATCATAGCCAATAAAAAAAATGTATGAATTTTGTCAAGAATGATATGATTTGTGTTATGACAGTTGATATATGGTAGGTTCCTAATCTTACTATTCATTCCCATGTATTATTACCATCAGTTGAATTTTGATGTTGCTCGTATGGAAGCTTATGTGAAATTTTAACTGATAGTAAGGCAAATTAACGGTCAGTTCCTAAACCAGCCAAGAATAGTAACAGGAAAATCCACGTAGTACGCATCCGTTAACATACCTTGAAGGCTTCTGTGATGAACGACCACTGATTCCGTTCATTCACTGTGGAACTATAGAATATTTTTTTATAGACCTCTCTGGCTATCTAGATAGTCAAAAATCTTTTATCATTTTTTAAAACTATTTTTTCTGTGCACTCACTCCCTGATTTTCATTTCAGGTTAGTACTTTAAAACATTAAATAATAGTCATTATTAATTATCGTAAGTCAATCAATCCGAAATATCCATATCTCGATAACCACTTCATTGGCCTTATTCGAACCCATGTTCAAAAGTATTTTACATTGACCACATATTTTCAGAATTACTTACTTTAGAAGCAAACATCTTGCCACATATTGACTAAAAGAAAAACAGATATTGTTTATACAGACATGTGACAATACATCAACTGCTTACATAATAGCGCCATCCCTAATTTTTATAACGATTCAATGCCACTATTATGTAGCAGCGTAGAAAATACACATTCAGCCAAATTCATTAATGCGGACGGACGGACATGACACAATTTTATATGAGTTAGTTTCTGTGAAAATAGCTAAAGTACCGTAAAAGAACATATCACCCCGCCCATATGATTTCAGGAAATAAGCCAGGTAAAAGTCAATTAGAAAACCATAATGTCTTCCCGCCTTTTGCTAGATAAATTATCGTCTATGGTCAAATACATGTTGAACGAGAAAAACATGGCGGTCGATGACAAAAAGTGCCAAACATCGTGCGAATCATACAACTGAAGTAACGAACACTGTCTGTTGTTCTGGCGAGATTGGGCCGGAGTCAGCTGAAACAGGACAAATGTCATAAATGTTATTTTTATTATAAATAATAAACAATTATAATTTAAATTATAAAATATGAAAAATAATAAAGTACAGAATCTATATTTAAAAAAAATCCTTTATTTTCTTATAACGCAATACAAAAGACAATAAAACACAGATTGTTTGCAAATATTTAAGCATAGAAGAAAAATAGCAAAAATATAAATGATTTACTGAAAACACAACAATGTCATATGTGACGTGTATGACGAAGTAAATTTTTTCGTACATATAATTAAGGAGTTACTTACAGCCCAGTTAGTGCTTTGGTCCAAATAAAAGTAACTTGATCCAAACCAGTTCGCATATGTCAGTACTATGAACACCCAACTGTAAAATAAATACCAAGAGATTCGTAGAGGCGATAAAGATCCATGGTTTTCATTATTTGGCAACGAAACCATAAAAATCATTAAGGGCATTGCATAAGGTTTTGCTTTAATTTATTTAAAAAACACAAAACGTATTTAACGCCCTTAAATACAATTAGCGTCTTGCGCAATGCAAAATTTGCCGTTGAACATGTTTAAAGAACTGCCAATACCTTTTGTGTAAAACGTATTTAGGAAATTTAAGATGATTAACTAGTTTTATTTAAAGGCGTCGCCTTAAAATAAAATAATCAATTAAAAAAATACTTAACGTATCTTATAATAACGTCCCACTGCTGTGCTCGGACCTCCTAATTTTTCAAGGGCTCAAAAGACTACTCGTTGATAGTATTTTTTAAGCTTCAACCTTTATTTCTTTGAGAATATTCCTTTTCATAGGGTACTTAAAAGTTACAGAGCGACACAAAATCTGTACAACGATATATATAAAATATCTTTGTTTCAAAATTTCAGCAAATTCAATTCAACAGTTTTTGAGTAACATGTCTCTAAGTCAGTGATATAAATAGCCTTTTTGCTATTTGGGTAATGTGGCCCTTAAAAAAAGTCGTAATGGCTAGGGCACGTGTCACAAACTCAAAGGGTGCGGGTTCGAATCCTAGCCGGAACGCACCACTTAAGCAGATATCAGACCTAATGTATGTACATATTGTGACAATTATCACGCGCTAACAACGGTGAAGGAAAACACGGTGATGAAACCTGATAACCGATGAGTGAAACCCGCCAAGCCGGCTTGGACATGCGTGGTGGGTATACCGTGGAATGTTTATGGGCTGTTATTGTTTATTTTATTACCCTAAAATGAAATTATTTAACAATACATACCTATACCATCGAATGGACTCTCTATGTAGTAATTTCATGACTATATAGAATAATGTGTAGAGAAATAGGTTACTCATTAGCACCAAAAGGAGATGCGATGCGAAGTCACGGCTGTGCTGAGACACCCTGGATGGGAAAAATCCAGTCGTCAATATAATAATTTACAAGTATTTTTTTATATCTTATAACACTTGTATAATTAAATTTCACTCACCCGTATGCCGCGATGGCCCAGTTGGACAAATTGGCGATGATGAGAAGCACACATCGGCCGCAGTAGGTCGGCGTAATCGCCACCAGGGGGCGCGAGATGAGCTCTCTCATCGCCCGATACACGACGCCACCGTCTGGATGATAAAGCATCATCGGACCATGAGAAAATACTTGATATTAAAAAAAGCTAATGAATAGTATTTGGAACGATTCGATATTATGAGATTTACCGTCGTATTGTTAGTTGTAGTATTATTTTTAACTATCCATGCCCGCGACTTCGTACGCAGAACTGACAACTATAGTATTAATTTGGTCAATTCGAACAATATCTTTATAGGTTTTGTTCGGTCCTTGCCTAGTATAAAGTAGGTAAAACATCGCTCCATGAATTTTGCTGTCTACCCTCTTTCTGTGTGAGGCGACGGCCAATGCACAGCAGGGTAGGGGCAGCCATTTTGGACTCTCTCATTCAAGTTTCGACAAGAACTACACCGCGCCGTGCGCTGTTAAATTTTCTAAAACTGCAACTTGTGATCATACTGGCCGTGCCAAGAACTTTTGCTATCCCTAAAGCTTTGCACAAGTGTTAGCTCCAAAGTGGAATTTAGTGCCGTGTGCTGTTCCTGTGTGCAACCTGAACCGAGCCAGGAGGAGGCGGATCTCAAGGTTAGTGGAGCTTCTGCTTTTCTAGTGCAAGGATCTAGGGCATATAGTCGCTATACAGTACATAGAAATCGAACCAGCATTTTATCCGTGGGCTACAGCGCCCCACAGGTTTCATTAAAATCTGTTCAGTAGTTTTCATGTTAAAGAGTAACAAACAGCCATCAAAACAAAACTTTCTCATTTATAATAATAAAAGCATATAACTCACCAAGTCTAAACCTGCCCATATAATATATCTGGAATGTCATTATTAGACACGTAATAAGATGGAGGGCAGTAAACGCTATCCAAAAGTAAAAATTGGCATTCAAAACGCCAACCAGACCTGAAAAATATTTCGGCTTCAATCTCAACAATAGTAATAAATCGGCAGACAAACACGCGGTGTAGAAGTATATCCCCAAGTTGGGAAAGTTATGCTTGTGTAATGTGTAATACACAACAGATGGCTCTGGAATTGATCACAGACAACCAGACCATACTAAACAACGGAAACTTTGTTTACGGAATTTATTGTCAAAAATGAACCCACGTCCTGTGTCGCAGTGAACTAGGTGAACCAACACAGACCACTAGCAACCACAGATACGCTGAAACATGAATGATAAATATTTAAGTTATATATTTTTATATTACACCTAATTATAAGTAGGTACGGTACTACACACATGAAACACTGACATATTCAAATGTTTAAAAAAACTTACAGAAGACATTATATAGAATAGAATATTCTTTATTGCACACAAGAAAATAATACACATGAGTTAACAATCATATAAGTAGTACAATCGGCGGTCTTATCGCTAACAGCGATTTCTTCCAGACAACCTTCTGGAGATAACCCATATGTATCCAAATAGTAAAGTTATTTATAAAATACGACAATCGGAAGACACGGGAGAGTGCATAAAAAAGAAAATAAAATGAACTTGTAAATGCCAATAAACATAGCAGTTAAATTAAAAAATCATCATCACACTACATTACATTGAGATTCATCAATACACAACAAGATGAAAATATACAACAAATGTCAAGGCTAAGATGGTTGGGAAAAGATAAAAAGGATGAGTAAAACACATCAAAACTCACCGACGAATATGATCAGAGCTAGAACGCCGAAGGTGGCGTGAGCGCGCGCATTTATGTCCGGGTGGCGCGATTGGTATATCTTCACCATACATAGTACTGACGTCACATACATAAAGGACGTGTCTGAAATATAAATAAAGGCACTCACGTAAACGAGTTTATACATATTTTTTGTGAACCATAAATCGGAATGTAAATGTAATTTAAACACACTCACCAAACTGGAAGTTCATACTGTTAGGACATACGTGGTAGGCCGCCGAGAGCATCCCTTCACTAACCAATGCTATGCCCATTGCGTAAAGCAAACCAAAATGTTGCGGAATACCGAGCTCTTTCTGAAAATATATTTATACATAAATAACACCATTACCCACCAAAACAAACAGCCACAAGAATATATTAATTAGTTATAAGCACTCTCTATTCCATGCAAACTTAAATAATATTATTAGCTGGTTTAGTGATGTATATCACACCAGAATCACATCAACAAGACCACAACAGTAATCGATACACCACAATAATCATCAGCACACCACAAAAATCATCAGCACACCACAAAAATCATCAACACACCACAAAAATAATCAACACATCACAACTGTCACCAAGAATACCACACTCACCTGAGCGGCGCTCTTCGCCCTGTGCGCAGCGTGTCGTCGCCACACTTGGAACAGGAATAATACCCCCAATAACACGTAGCCCAGATTCGAGTACACATGATTGAAATCCGACAAAACCATAAGGGGATGTGCACAGAGAAAGTTAAAATAGCACAAGTCCTGATTGCCAGATTGGTTGAGCATCTGTAATGCGATTTTGATTTATTAATACCATGTGTGACAGAACAATACAAAGGAATGACAATCACCAAGTAAAAAACGTAATTCGTAACACATCTTGCGTCAATAGTCATCGCTAAAGCTACGTTCCACATGAGGTTCAAAACTACCACGTTTACGATCGCGATTTATCACGTTCCACTTGTTTGCGGGCGTTACAATCATAAACTCAAGTGTAACGGGTTATGAGGCGTTGATGTCATTATCTACCAACAACTCCTACACAAATTTTATTGGTTGATTTCAAAATCGCGCCTTTATTAACATATTGATAGAAAGAATTAATGCTCTGTGGTCAAGGCCCACTTCGACCGAGCTCTTGACATGGGTCGTTGTGAGCGCTACGTGATCGAACATTATGACGTCATTAGTGACGTTTTCGCTACGTCCATAAAGACCGTGCCTGCTATCTGGGACGGCTGAAAGAGCATTATGGGCGTAATAACATGTGGCGCTGTTTAGTTATATAAAGGAACTAGCCGTTCCCGCCTGCTTCGCCTGGCGAATGACATTATAGAATTTTTAAAAACGGATCACGGTTTGTTATAAGTGAAAATCATGTTGTTTCTAACATAGAGGTTATGTTAAATCATGTTCCTCTTTTATGAGCTAGAAAACAAATGAACCAAGGATAAATGCCTGTCTTTTGTTTTATGGGAGCAAATAAATTAATAAACAAATAAATTGAGAAAACATGGCAAAGGGCTCATAGAATTTGAAAAATATGTAGCCTATAACCATCTAAGATTAATACCGCGTCGAATGGTTGTGGTTTCATGCGGATCGGTCCAGTAGTTTTCGAGTTTACCTCGGACAAAGAAAACATTTGGTTTGGTTTTATGACATTTACATTTTTAATAGGCGTTTGTCATTCGTCGTATATTTCTTCAATGATATTTACTTACCCTTTGATAGGTAACCACGAGTTGAATGACAGGTAGAGTATAAAAAACAGCAACAGTAAGAACATTCCATAGGTACATGTTGGATCGTGTTGACAATACACGGGAGCGACATCTAGTGACAAAAAAATCTATAATATATAGCCAGGTAGTATTTAGAGTATTTGCCCGTCTGGATGGCTACCACCCCTGGTCTAGATTATTCCGCCATAACTTTGAGTTGTATTCTGGCGTTAGTGGCCAGGTTCCAGTCTCGCTTTAGAGAGTGACAGCGTATTTCAAGGCTGTTGGTGTTGCAAGTGTCTATAAGCGATAGCAACCGCTTTCCATCAGGTGGGCCGTCTGCCTGTCTGCTACGACTACGCTTAAAACTATTAATATATATATATATATATATATATATATATATATATAATATAATATAATTATCGCAATGCCAATTAATCTCTAATTATTACCCATTGTAAGACAGATTAATGAATAGTAAGATAACAGATCTAACATAAGTCAATAAATAACCTAATGAGAAAAAAATAGCCCACTGACAGACAAACTATTTTTGTGAAAATGCCTTTGTATCTTTTAAATTGATATATATTTCGTATCGAAACTTATATGGTATTGTGCCACATGGATAACATTGTCGTATTCATTTCCAGTCATATAGATCATGTAGTTACAAAGAAAAAGGACATACTAAAGTCGTACTGTATTTTTTATAAATAATATACTATACTATATTGCACAAGCATAATAAGTATATAAGACAGGAAGGAGGGAAAATACATTACCTTGCCAAATTAGCAACACATAGTTTCCCACCCATCCTATATAAATCTTGATCTACATTCGTGTCGTCTAAAGTTGATACATCAGATTCGGTGTCTGAAGAAGAACTGTGATATTCTGAAAAATCAGATTAGAGAGAAATTATTGTATAACAATGACCACAAATTATAGTTTACTCACACACACTCCTCTATCCGTATGCTTGTCTATATGACACTGTTGCTAATTTCGGCAAGTATTATAGCTAGATATAAAATATGGCAAACTTTTTTTTTGATGAAAACCTACTTAACACTTGTAGTAATTATGTATTTTTCGATTATAAGAATATTCATTATTCTTATATTTCCAATATAATTAAAAGAGTGGAAGTTTTTGTGGAAGTACCTACATTTAAAAACTATATAATAACTATTAATAAAAGCTCACAAACGTCCCAATACTGAGCTTGGGCCTCCCAGTATAGGGGAATGGACAGTATACCCGCCACGCTTGTCTAACGGCGGCTTTCAATATTCGATCTCAATCCAAAAATGGTTATCTATCCGGATTTTAAACAATCCATCGATCGATCCAAAATCCTCGTTTCAATATAACATCTGGTTTTAAAATCTCGCAAAAAAAAAGGGATTGGTCATAAATTTGTGTCCTCCCGAACGTTTTGTTTCACGCAGCTCTAGTTAAGAGTTCTTTAGATTTTAATAATAATCTTTATATTCAAAGTAGTATATTTTATAAATAAACATAACATTTTTTATATTTATTAAATATATATTGTATAAATAACCTTAGGGGATTTATTAAACATTTTAGTACACGTTCTGTTGTTCTGTAACTTAAACCTTTGAATAGGAACAGAACGCTATCTTAAGAAAAAGAAAAGTCACGTCAGTCAGTATGATATTTAATTAAAATATTGTATTGATGTTTTTGTAAGCAAGTATTAGATATTTAGGTAGTTTAAAGTTTGTTTTGTAGCAAAAAAAAACTAGAAAATGGAGAATTTAATGGTAAGTAAACATTATGTAACTAAATATCTATTGAATTACCCATCATATGTATGACTAACAATTTTCTGTTATAAAATTGAATCATGTGTAGACGCGTTATCACGCAGTTACGCACGCACCATTACTTACTTGCTAAAATTCTTTGTAGAATAAACAAAAACCTTTAACAAAGGAAGAAACGAGCTTGTTGGTCTCCTTAATTGAGTGGAGCAAGATAATCACCACCGCCACAGTAACAAAATAAAAGGAGAGGAGCAAACATGCAACATCTGGGACGCCTTCAATGCCAATGTGGGTGTCTGTCGCCGTAAACCTGAACAACTACATCTTAAATAGGAGAATTTGAAGCAGAACTTCAATAAGAATAGACCAAATTAAGGTAAAAAGTTGATTATTCTCGTAATATAGTAACTGGTCCAATTATTAATAGATGTAGCTTTACTTCTGGTCTAATCATTAATAAATTTGTAGAAAGACAAGTATATTATTGGTGGTTATTTTTTTATTATTATTATAATACTAGAGTTTACCCTGCGGCTGCACCACGGGTCAACCCCTAGTACCTATCTCTGGTTTAAAGAGAAAGTGGTACAGGTTACACTGTATTAAATTTCTATGTATTTGCCCCTGGAAGATTCAGTTTTATTTGTATATCACAATCTATACCATCCCCCGTCTAACTGTAAACTACATAAATGACGAAAAATATAATATATAAATGTTGTTTATATACACAGTTAATGTTAAAATGTTACAAAATGAACACGACAAGTGTGTTTTATTACTTTTTAAAACAACACATTTGTTAAAAATTATAGATATGACAGACATTGTTACTTATGATGCAAGTAAGTTTATCCTGGGCGGTTGTTAAAGTTCTACTAATAACCCTGTTTAGTAAGAATATAAGTATATATATGGTGGACAAATTTTATTACATTTGAGTCACAACTTAGATGGCCTAGGTCTGATTCGCCCTGTGTATTGTCCAATAGTTTAAGGGGAAACCCAAACCAAAACTATTACATAATATGTAGTAGCCTCAATGGTTCAATTTTACAACTATTGCAGATGTCAATGACATTAAGATTCTGTAAACTACATATAAATGATTATAGAAGGAATTTTGATTATAATGTTTATTTAATTACTGCAGATTATTATATCACATTTTGTTTTCACAGGTGCCAAGCGCAGGATAATAAAAAGTAATGTGGTTCGTCAAGCCAGAAATGTAGCTATAGCAGGATATTATATAGTTAAGAAAAAAATATTAGAAAGTAAGATTGAAAATATTAAGTTAGAGAATGAGAAGTTAAAATTAGAGATAACGAATTTGAAGGGAGAAAATACATAAAGTTGTTTGTTTTAGTCATATTAATTCATATAGTTTTTAATTTATTTAAAAAATATGTTCTAGGATGGTTTACATTTGTATATTTGAATTTTAATTTTTTGTGTATAATTTGAATGTAAATATTAATTTTGAATAACCTAAATGTAGCTATTAGAATTACCTACATTATAAAAGTAAATGTAATGTACCTTTTATGTGTAAATTAAACAAATTTATAGTATGATCTGTATATTTTATTTCGTGGACATTGTTCCATTTATATCTAGCATAATTTAAGTAAAATATAGCCATCATCACAACACATATATTTACATGAACTTTAATCTTGAATCCCATAAATATATATTAAATAAATGTAAAAGTTTGTTTGTGTGAGTGGTTATTTGTCAATCACACAAAATGTTTGAATGAATTTTCAATGAAATGTATTCATTCCAATAATTTGAAATTATTTCTTGTCTATGAGTAACATTATTTTCCAAATTTTCTGATGTCATAGTAACTACACTTTCTCTTGGCAACTCTACTTCAGGGGCCACTTCCTCAATACTATAGTTTCTACAAATATTGTGAAGAGCTGATGTAGCAATTATAACCTTGGTTATATCTTCTAAAGATAATTTCATTGTCAGTGATATAATTGGGAAGCGATGTTTCCAAACTGCAAATGTCCTGTACAAAGAAATATATATTTAAAATTAAAAATAAAATACAATTCTACTAGTAAACAGGTGGGTACTTTCTTTACTGTTACCATTTGCCCTATGCTTTCTTTTCATGTTATTTTCACATTTTAAATATGTTTCTGTGGTAAGCAATATGAGTACCTAATAATCTTAAGTGTTAGTTTTACAATTCAATCGTATTTCTAGTTTTTATGTGGGCCTCATTGTTTCTGATTTCTTGCATATTTGATGGGTTTAACAAAGATGCAAGCAAGTAAGACCGATTTGGGTAGGCACTATCTCCAACTAACCAATGAATTCCTAGTAAACTCTCTTCACACCTAGCTGCAATAATTATTGGATTGGAAACTCTTAACAGTAAAAATTATATATTACTAATAGAAGTGACAATCTCAGTATAATATTAACAACCTCGTAGTATTGAGTATTTAAAAATAGTAGAATCATGAATAGAACCAGGCCAGCGAGCAACAAAATTTATTAATTTAAGGTCTGCATCACAGACTGGTTGGACATAGATAGAAAAATATCCTTTCCTATTTCTATATTCCTCACTTATTCTGGAACCTGAAATAGAAAATAATTTATTAATTTATCATTAATAATCTACATGTAGTAACAGTAACTCTCTGATAACATAATTCATTATACACTACTTATACTTACATGGAGACTGACTGTGTACATGTGTACAATCAATTGCACCATATACCCTAGGAAACCGAGTGATATTATACAATTTGTTTGTAGTCCTAAAGCCCAGAACAATATATTTGCCATACAATCTAGCAATAGCAGCACTATCTGCCACTATCCTACATGCCGTTGGTAGGGATACACCAGCAAAGTCAGTCACGGAATTTAGCATTGTCCCCGAATGCATAAAATCGTAGTTAGTAAAAGTTGGTGCAATTGGTGGACAGCAGTTGTTTCTAAAAATAGAATTGAATATTATTTTAGGTTATCTAATTTATAAAGCAATGTAAATAGTATTATTAAAAACACTTTACGGTCTTGATTTCACTGTAACAAATGACATTATTTCGCTCAAAACCATTTCAACGTGTTTTATTTATTCTAAATATAAACTCTGCATCAGTCAAATTTTGCAACAAGTTTATTCGCCGATACATTTTTCTATCCAAATCCGATAATTGAAGTAACATTTCAAAATCACTATCACTTGAAAATAATTCCATTATTACACAAGAATCTCTCAATATTGGGGGATCGCAAATAAAGATCGATTGAGGTCAAAAAAGGATTTGTCAAAATTAGAGATCGTATATTGAAAGCGTGTAGCTGTCACTTTCATACAAGTGGCAATCCAAAAACGCCGGATCGCCCTCCCAACGATGGATTCGTAAAACGGATCGACGAAACGATCTGTGGATCGAATATTAAAATCATAAAAGTCAGAAATGGATTGAAAATAAGGATTTTAGATTCGAGATTAAAGATTGAGATTGCTTACTGAAAGCCGCCGTAAGGCGGCTTCACACGTCATCACGATGTTTCCTTCACCGTTGTTAACACGTGATAATTGTAGCAAAATGCACAGGTCAGAAAACTGTCTAAGCGGTGCATGTGTTCCGACCACGATCGGAACCGCGCCCTTTGAGTTTGGGACGCGCCATTACGCTACTAGGACGGTGAAAACTTTGCAAAGGATTAAATACGACATTAAAGGTATGTGCATATTAAAAGTCGCGACTGACGGACGCGGCTAAGGGGCGCGGCTTACAATGTATCTGTATAAGGAAAGTCCATTGAAGTGTGCATATTATTCGGACGCGTCCGATGGACTCATCCTACGGACGCGTCACGTAATGTATGGGCACCTATAGGGTCGATTTTATAATCAACTTTATCCATTGACTAAATTCCATTGTTTTATTTACGGAACTGTAATCTTTAATTTATTCATGTTGTGCTTTATGCTATGAATAACTTTTATCTGGTATTTGAAAAATTAGACCTAAAAAATTAAAATGACAGTTGTATGAAGAATAATAGCTAAATTGTTTCGCTTATGTGTTTAGTCGGGATATAATTTAGTTGACAGATAAAGATATTAAGATAAAATATTATTTAATTAATGAAAAATACTTACCAATAGTACGTCCCGACCCGCCCGCATCCGTATCACCGACGAGGCATTGTCGCGACGAGCCGCTGGCGTCGTTGATCGCAACGTGACGGCGCCGTCGTGAAGTCGGACGGCTGTCGTTCGACACCGACGGTGTAGTCGTGTCTTTAAATTAATAAAAATTCCTTTTTTGGGTTCCATAGCCATTCTCACAAAAACAACTTAGGAACCATCCACAAATTACATCACACGAATCTCATGATTTTTGACCTGTACCCCGCTTCTTCTTCTTGACACAGCTGGTCACATTCGTGACCATTGTCCTCTCTCCCGAGTGTGACATCACATATTTTGCAATTTTACATCAAGAAAATATTAAACTAAAACAGTAATTCTGTAATTACTTTTATTTCTATTTAATTATTATTAATAATTGAACATTGAAACCCCTACAAAATCATAGTGACCGTCAATTATTCATTAATATTTTTCTACCCAAGTACTGGGATTACATACAAAAAATGTGTATGTGTTATTGTGTATTTTATATGATGCTACACAACAATGTAGTAAAATCGCGAAGTAAAAATTATAAAGTCAAGTCGACTTCATCCGTGCAGGAACGGAGAAAGAATACAATTTCCTGCGGCCGGGCGGCCTGTCGTAAGAGTCGACAAAACAACCCACAGCCAGGCGGTAGGGCGTGTGCCCGACTGGATGGCTACCACCCCTGGGCTAAAGTATGTCGCCATAACAACCTTGAGTTGTGTTCCGGCATTGGTGACCGGGTTCCAGTCTCCCTTAAGAGAGCAGCAGCGCATTTGTAGCGCCTCTGGTGTTGCAAATATCCATAGGCGATGGTAACCGCTTTCCATCAAGTGGGCCCTCCACCCATCTGCTGAACTCCTGCAATAAAAAAATAAAAGACTTAAAAAAATAATTGTCTTGTCCAGACCTAATCGATATAAGATACAATTTATTTGCATAAGAGCTAATGTACATTTTACTTAAGTTCTTATTTTTAATTAATTATATCAGCTGACAATGGTTCGCTATAGTTGGCATGCAAATGTTCCTAAAACAGTTGGTGTATGTATGTGTTGTATGTACTAAAAGTATATATATCTAGACAACAAATAAACAATTCTTACCATCTATTGGGGTATTTTCCGCGTCTTCAGTCCTCTGTTTTCTCTTCTGGCATATTATGACGAGGATAAAGGCCACGTGGAAAGAAGTGAAGAATATGAGGGCAACTCCAGCCGCTATCGCATACTCCTGGTATGATATCGTCTCAATTATTTTGAAACTGTAACCATGCAATGCAGTTAATAACTACAATTTACTTATTCTATGTTCAAAGGGGTTAAAACGGTTACTTGTACAATAGGGGAGCGGACTGTCAAATTCTGATACACTTAAAGAAAGTCGCAGCCTCCATAAATTTTGTACGAGCGTACATATTTATGACGTCATAAGTAGGTAAAAGTAAAAGGAGTCTAATGGCGAATTGTTATTGTTTGAAAGAAATTAAATTTATTATCTATAATGAATTTATTATATTGTATAACAAGTACTTTAAATGTCAATGCGACACAGAATAATATGGCCGCGTTCCACATGAAGCTCACAACGACCACGCTCACGATCGCCACTTGTCCCGTTACACGTGTTTGCGCGCGTTTATAATCATAAACTCAAGTGGAATGGATTACGGTGTGCTTAGGTCATTAAAGACGAAATACACAAACGTCATTGGTTGAAAATCGTGCCTTTTTCAACATATTGTGGCGAATGATGGTAGAACCATCTAGTTAATTTTAGAACTTTTCGAAACATCCAGAACAATCTAGAAGGAAAAGACAAGGACGGATATATTTAGAAAGAGATGGACGATAAACGAAAGAAAGAGATAGATAGATGTTAGAAAGAGATAGACAATAAACGAAAGAAAGAGATAGATAGATGTTAGAAAGGGATAGATGTATAAACGAAAGTTCCCGAACAGAAGGTTCGGGAAGGAAGAGACAGAGATAGATAGCTGGGTTCTAGAAAATTCTTCCGGGTATATAAACAGCGCAAGGCGCGCCTACCGAGCAGTTTAAAGTTGAGTTCAGTTCAAGACGGTGAAACGACAAGTGCGATACTAAAGGGTTATCAGAGAAGGTTAATAGAGTACAGAGACGGATTAAGTGGTGAATTTAGTGACAAGTTTGGTGGACAGATACGCGAAGGAGGTGTTTAGCGTAGTTCGAAGAAGGAACCAGAAGCGAGTTACCCGCGATAATATTGGAGGTGGTCCGCGCAATATCGGCGACGGTATTGAGGGTGTGACAACTTATCGTCGGGACTGTGCATCGTTGGTCGTGCGTATAGGGGCAACCCTACAGAGAGGTACTACGTGCGGCTGTGTAAGTCAATAAAAGCTTTTAAATTTAAAACTGGTGTTTTCTTCCAATCCATAAGTGCGTAACCCCGCTCGCACGTAACAATATCGATTGAGAGAGAGAGAGAGCATTAATGCTATGTGGTCAACGCCCATTTCGACGCACCGTTTGTCATGGGTCGTCATGAGTGCTGCGTGATTAAACATTATGACGTCATTAGTGGCGTTTTCGTCACGACCATAAAGAACCGCAGTCTCTATGTGGAACGGTTGAAGGAGCATTTTGGGCTTTGTGAGCCACAAGTGGAACGTAGTCTATGTCATATTTTCCAACTACTATTATAAAATATGTGAACACATATAAGGTTCACATTACAGGTATTTAAAAATGGTTGTTATCAAGTCACATTTACCTGCAACTTGATGAATTCTATAAAAAAAATAGAAACAGATATAAATGACATAAAATAATTTGAGCTAGATTTGTTAGTGGAGTTTTTTTTCCTTAAAACAGCCAAATCGCGGTGCGATGCAGTGTACAGAGTAGCAAGTAGACATAATTTAAACAATAAAATCTTTTGAATGTGAATATGAAACTGTCTTCAATATGTAAAACTAACCGTAATGTGTAAAACTTACATAAATCTATCAAACTTACCTATATGTGTCAAACTTACCTAAGTGTATAAAACTTACCTAAACTTCTTAACCCTCCCGTCGTTGGTGGCAACATCGACACTACTTTCCTCAGTCCACCCAAAATATTGTGCCATTTTTGGCAAAGTGCTACTGTTCGTTATACTGTTTTGAGTGCAATCTTCGTCCGAAGTTTTGACAATAAAGACGATATAAAATCCGAGGGGGAACGTATCTTGCTGGAAGAAAGAAATGTATTGAAACACATAACAGATTAGCACCCAGGATTCCGTCTGTCTTTGTCCTGGATTACTTGCAACATGAACACCACCGTCAACGACGTCTACCTTTATGCGTCAACTCGCCTTCGGCGTTGACGCGTGTCATTCATCTCGCCCGCACTGTGTGCCGGTGGACACCGAGCACGACTAGGAGGTAATAGTTACAAACATTTATAATCATATCTTTTGAACCCTGCAAGATGTCGAAATCAGGCATACAAAAAGAAATTAAGAATAATTCATTATTATTTTAATCCCTAACACTTTTCTTAAAATCCTGTTCAAGGCAAAGACAGACTATCCGAAAAAAACATAAAAAATATATAATTAAGCATCATATGAATTTTGTTATATTTTAAAATCACAAACAAATAGTGGAATGTTTTCGTATACTGACTTACAGTGAGTGTTATCCCTCCGCGTCTCGTCATTGTCAAGTAATATCCATCGTACAATATATCCCTTTCGTTGTCAAACACCGGACACTGAAAAGCATTAGTTATTTGCATAACAAATGTAATAATTTTCTGTGTATTTGATCATCCAAGTGAGAGCTTCTTTCTAGGACATTTCTGTCACTGAACTAGTTCACCTTAATACGTACTATTCGGTAATTACAACTTTTCAAATTTCTTTGTTAGCAATCGAATCACGGTTTCCAATGTGACATTGTTTATGAAAAACACAAGACTGTCTGATTGAATTGACGCGACCGATTGGACTAGTAGCCCGATTAAGGTTTACAAATGTTTCTAACAGTGCAACACGTTCATGAACAAGAATATAATCTAATGCCTCGTTTACATTATGCTTATTACCATGGCAGCGAGTATGAAATTGGGGAGAGAAATGTTTAGCGCGAGTATGATAACACAACATGCGAACATGAAATACTCGCATTTCCCACTGTCCTGTTTGGTGCTGTGGAAGCGAACATAATGAGAAGGGTTAACAACGTTCATATGTTTCATACGCTTTTCGTTCGTATTCACCAAAACCACTTTAAAATATCGACGAAATTTGACGATTTCACGACAATACATTGATCTGAGTTCAAATTTCTAAATAGAGCTTAGGATAACGGAACAAGTGTTAGACTGCTAGAATCGTTTCATTCCCTCCAAATTCGTCACGCTCAATTTCTAGGACATTAGGAATCACATGATATAAATTAAAATCTCGCCACCCCCTGTTTTTGTGTATCTTTTTAACCGATGTTAATTGCAAATGACACAATTCTTTATACCCATGTCACAGTAACCGATGCCCTATAACGTAATTTGTAGATGGGCCCTTTACGATCAGAATATAGTAGGTAACAATCAAACCATGTTTACACTGGCTAGATACATAAATTATGCAGAGCCATATTTCAAAGTAAGACTTACAGAGAAATTTTGTATTGATACCACAGCACATATATCATCCTCAGATTCTATCATAACAATCACACTCTTGGGTCTTGACAGCCATCCTGTTGTTTTACCATAGTTACTCCTGAGCAAGTATTTCTCTAGTTGTCTTGTATCTTTATTACTTATATCCTGAAACACACAGTTATAGAATATGATAGTTGACAGTCAAATCACTTATGTGATTATCCTATAAAAAGCTGCGTGCAGCGTAATTTAGTAGTTAGTAATTAAAATTATTCTGAGCTTGAATTTATTGTCATCTTCCTTTTGAAACATCCTGATTACAAACATTTTCTAGCAAAATAGAAACCGACTTGCAAGAGTAACTAAAAAGCATAAAAAATATTTTTTTCCACAACTTCTTGAAGCCATTGTCAAGTAAAACATAAAAAAACAACAAATTTGCAAAATATAGCCATTTTCATGTTTTACTTGGCATCTACCTCGAGATGTTGACTTTTTAGTGACTTTTAAAGTAGGTTTCTTTTTTGCTAGAAAAATATTGTTATAAGGATGTTTCAAAAGTTAGGTGATAAGGAGGGAATTCTAACACCCCCACTTTTATATAAATATTTTTAAAGTACCAGTGCAAGCATGATGATGGACATTAGGGTAGATTGAAACTTACCTGTTTACAAATATATTTCTTTTTCAAAGATTGGGTAGTTAGATCGACTGCATCGTGAGGGCCTTGGTCAAACGGGTAGAAGTAGTATTTAGGCTGACTCGGCGTACTTGTCAAATTAGTGGTAGAGTTTAATTTTATGTAGAAATCTCGTACTGTTTCCACTTTAATCGTTACACTGATAGAATCCGGAGAGGACGACGTCAAATGCACGATCGGAGTGTTTATCGATGAGATGTCTGTAACGGATTTGGAACGTTTAATTTATGCAGAAATGATAAATAAATATACGATAAAACATGATAAATTATAAAACATAATTAGTGGTAGAAATTATAAAACTTGATTAGTGGTCGAATTTAATTAGCTATTATATTCAATTAGTAGTAGAATTTAAATAAGTTTAGACATTATCAATTTTATGGTTTATCTACTTTGGAGAATGGTTCAAACTATTGGTGAATTAGTATATTAAATTGCAATGGATTAATGACACAGGCAGTTTTGTATGAATCTTGCCTATTTTAGTTTTATGAATGACATAATTACTTCAACTTTTTATGTATGTCATTTATTTTATAAACGTTTTTGTGAACGTTTAGTTACTGTTTATAAGAATAGGGGCAAGTATAGTATAATACAAGCATAATATATGTCTATAAATGTTTAAATATTTTCGGGTGTGCAAACCGTCACAACTTACTAAAATACTTAAAAGACTTAAATTGGCAGAAAACTAAAAATCCCTAAATTAAATATAATTTGTAACATTTCAACTACATTGAGACCTATGAAATTTGTACTGAACTAAGTAAGTTCGGTTAGGTAAAGAAATATGTTGTTATATAAAATGTACTTAATTTACATTAAATTTAAAATCTTTTTTTCTGAAATTAACACTGGTAGAAAGTTTAAAAAGTTATTATAATAAATATATTATTTACGTATTAAAGGCCCACAGTAGACCCTCCATTTCTCACTGTCTAAGAAGGCGTGAACAGAAAGAGAACATAAAATTAAAATCTTTTTAAGTGTATTTATTAAAAATGTGAGGGATTTTCTTATAAAGTCACATTTTGTATTTAGAATTTTAAATAACAAATCTACATCTTTTGTATATAGAAAATCTATTGCCATGTAAAAGCTATCAATTGTCAATTACCTAATATTTACTGCAATCACCTATTTAAAATTCATAATGATTCTAAAAAGGCATTTCAAGTACGTGCAAAACCTAAATGCGCCTTGAAAGACATTAGCTTCGCCAGGTTGCGCAGATCCAGTCAAGTGTTTACGTTCATTACACTTGACAGTGTTGTGCGAAAGAGACGGCATGCCATTCCAGATAGTGAATGAGCGAGAACGCAAAACTCCCTCCTCAGCTTTGTACGTTAGTATATGTCATAAAGAAAATCCCGCGGCAAGAATTGGAACTACTTGTACAGATCAGCCCAGCCATGTTGTGTTTATTATCGTTTTTTTATGTAAAAGTTACATTCTATGATTATTCTATCTGCTAATACTAATAAATTGGAATGTCCCTACAATTACTTTATCTTTTCTAACACTCCATAGCACGACCGTAGTGCCCGGCGCCCGCCCAGTTTGGGAGATGTCTTTGTGACAATGACATACACAAACTTCAAAAACTCATTTAAGTTTTGCTTGTACTATAATGGAATTGGTAAAAAAATTGAACTATTTACCAAAAATTTAAATTGGTACATTATTTAAAACTATTATCGTATTAGACTTCTGCAGTAGAATACTTACCGCAAGTTTCTTCATTTTCGTCAAACAAATTGTTATGTGGACAGAGGGTTCTCGATATGTTTGTGAATTGCTCTAGACTTACTGGAGTCTGAACCAACATTGGCAACTGCCATGAGAAAACACCTGGAAAAAAATGACAGGGTGTAAATACATAGGTAGTAAAACAATTTGATGGCCACCAGATACACAGGGAATAAATCATTCAGTGGATTATTTGTTTCAAGTGTATGTGTTCCATTATGGCCAATATAATATGTATTTTTTATTACATATAGTCTTAAAAATAAACTTTCATAATAAAACTGTTAAAATAAATATTTAAAAGCTGCGCTCTTGTGCATAATGCTGCTATTTTGGGGCACTCCCGAAATATGGAATTCTCCCTATAATTAATTGTATGGCAGTCACATAAACCAGCCAATGAATGGAAAGACATGACGATTATATAGGGGTCCTGTTTTTACAAAATAGTTAAGAGACCCTCGAAAAGGCAAAGGGGCATAGAGGTGATAATTTTTTGTTTTTTAATTTATTCATGACCATAGAATCAAAGTCTTTCAGTCGGAAACATGTTAATTAATAGGTCGTCGTAGTAGCGCAGTTGTATTGCAGGCTACAACCGACGCCATTCAATGGAGTTCTTGTGAAAACTTGAAAGATCACATCTGACTATACAGTTCACATTTCTCACAAAAACACATAATTTCTACTCAAAAACTATCAATATCCTGCAACTATTGTTCATTTTAGCGTAATTATACACATTTTTAGAAAATAAAACTGCACAGCACAACGTCTCATTTCAGTTCCCGCCAAAAACTCCAGAGGTGATAAACATACACTGTTCCTGCCAGATGTCAAACTATCTCTAAAAATGTTATTCACCTTTTTGCTGTCTTGCTGTCACAAACAATGGATAAGTGCGGTTCGCAAAGTTACTTGCAACTGTTACACGTGCAGGAGTATCATAGGCTTCTGTATCCTGTAATGAGCAATATAAAATTAAATCATGAAAATATTTCTAGGGTGGGGCATAGACATGAGGCTCTTTTGATATTATGAATTTAATGGTGATTTCTATCAGAATTTAGAGGTTATTTTTTTTATAACCACCCAAAATAAATAATGCCCCCCCTCCCCCCCTTATTACTTGTAATAAATGGGCCTCAAATCTATACCGCACCCTTTTTTAAGAATGAATTTGTGTCAGAGTTAAAGATACAAGTTTTTTTTAATTTGGATATTTTAATCTTCTGTTGTAGTATGCAGACAAAAACATTAAAATAATCACTACAGCTACAGAAGAAGAACCTTGGAAAATGTTTAATAAATCCCAGTACTTTAAAGTTTTGCCTTGATGGTAAGTCTTATTATATTGTGGAAACATTTTCATTTCATTTTGATAGTAGATTTATAAGCGAGGTTGAATAGAAACAAATCATAGACTGATTTGATGTGAAATAATAAATCGCCAAAAAGCAAGAGCCTCCTTTTAGATTATTAGAATTCCACTTCAGGCAACTTACCCCTCCAAATTCCATGATATACTCAGTACTTTTATTAACGTGTACCACGTAAGGAACATTGTACTTATATCTGTAACAAATTCAATAATTAATAGGAAACATAAATGTACTAGAAGTGATATACAATAACAACTGTGTGGCATAACTCAAGTTCGAGTTTGCTATTATTTCATTTGGCCAGTTGTGTGCACACAAACTTGTAGTTTATGTGATACTAAATTGTTGTCACATTAGAATACTAATACTAGACTAGACACCTATAGCTTAAGAGCCAAATTCAAAACAAATTTTCAGACAATGGTTATACTAAAGTTTACCCCGGCAGCTCTGCAAATCAAACTCTGGTATGTACCTCTTGTTTAAAGAACATTGTACACAGTTACAGTGTAGTTACATTTTTATGTTTGCCTGGCAGATTCACTTCATTTTCTATTGCAAACTATCCCCTCTCTCGGGATGAAAAGTATTCATATGTACATTTTCTACATTAAAACCACATTTAAACAAAATTACAGCAAAACCAAACCTGTACTCCTAGTAGTCTTTCTGTAAAAGTTTAATAAACACATCAAGTTACCATCACATTGTTTTATAGATGATGATTTTTTACATCTATAACTATAACTTGAGAAATTATTGATCTCCCATACAAACTCTCATATCCTATTTCGACCCATTCTAGTTTTTATATCTATCTTTGATGAAAAATGGAAAAAAAATTACAAAAATGACAAAAATGTCCAAAATGACACAAATGGCAACAATTACTAATATCACCAAAATATACAAAGTGACCAAAATTACTCAAATAACAGATTAAATTGGAAAATCAGAAAAAACCAAACCTATCCCACTTTCTGCAATAACCTTTACATAAAGCTATCCTATTATCCTGGATGAAAAGTATCCCTTGTCCACCCATGGTATTAAAATTACATATATACTAAATTTCAGCCAAATTGGTCTAATAGATTTCCATAAAAGCATAACGAACAGAGAAACAAATATATTTTTATCCCAGAAATTATGCCATTTTTCTGAATAAAAGTATCCTATGTTCATCCTCGGCATTGAAATTATATGTATACTGAGTTTCACCAAATCGCTCCAATATTTTTTCTGTGAAAACGGAACAGACAGACAGAGTTATTTCACATTTATAATATTAATATGTATAGGTATTTAAAAAGCCATGGTAGGTTACTGGCTTACATGTTGATATGTCAATTGAAGTGGGTTTTATTTATTTTGAATAGACCTGCCCATGAAAATAACTGGTGTCTCAAACCCAACAACCTACCTTTGACAAGGATAGAGCTTATGAGCTATTATTTATTATTTTATAAATATACACTTCACTGTTGTGGTGTATAATGGAGATCCAGAAAGATCTTTACACAGATTTTTCTCTGTGTGCTACAACATGGATTTGTTTAAGAGGATCATCATTAAATTTTTCAAAAGCAACAACACTGGCCACCCTTGGTGTTGCAAACATTCATAGTAGATATGTGTCATTAGTTCAATTTTAGAGATTCGGGTCAATACTGACCTGTTGACAAAATGATACAGATCTTGCGACCCGTTCAATCAAACAATTGGTTCACTAAAGGATTATATATATATTATGCGGGTAATAGAAAAAAAGATCACAAAAAAGTTGAAACATGTGTTAATAAAAGTTAAAAGATAATTATTATTTGAAATCAAAACAATCCAAATACGTCATGGGACAACGAACAACTAACCGAGACGCGGCGATCCGAAATTCGGGTCATTTCAGATTGCCATTGAAATTCACTGTCGTATGGTTCTCTTCTTCTGATTCATAGGTTTTACTAAACGAATCTGAACGAATCGATCTAGTGAACCACTCGTATTTTTCAAAGTGACCCCATCGTTCGCGCGGATCTTGAGACCCGGGTCATTTGATTCGTTCGTTCACGAACGTCACATATGTAATTCATTGACTTTCCATCATCAGACTACCCACTCTACCCGTGAGTCATCTAAAATGTTCTCACATGGATAAATTCCTGTTATTATGTCGGTTTCCCATAATAGTACGCAGAAACAATGGATATCCATTAGCTAAAATCCTGACTAATTTTTTGCTTCATCTATTTTCATTAATTCCTTCATACATTTTTATATGCAGTGCTTTTAAATATGTTTAATATGTGTTTGTTTATCTGTTATCTCTTTTACTGAATATTATATAGCTATAAAAAACAATATTTATTAAAACTAGTTGTATTATCAAAACCCACAAGTATTATATCAATACAATTACATTCTATATATTAATAATTTATTGATAATAAACTGCAATGAATCATTATATATATATATATATATGTTTTGCTTATGATATGGCTTTGCATACATAGACAGTAACAATGAGGAACAAATCGGTCAACCTTGATGACATTTCAATACTAGGAGGTACAATCATTAAAAAAAGTCACATATTGGTTATTTAGGTATTCAAATATCCCTGGGCAATAGTAATTAATTGGAATCAGGTCCATCTGCTTATTTGCCTAGAAGCAAACAATATATAAAGTATCTATGTCCTTGTGTATTTTATTAGAGCTATATCATAGTGCTTTCCTTACATTACTGATAATGTGAATTCGCTCAGCACCTATTCAGTCTGACAGGAACATAAAGCCTTGAATCTGCTCTAGACTTACACGCATATATCGCGTCTTTTTCTTTAATATTCTTGCTTACTTATTCGAGGCTTCACAGCCTTTATAATTTTATGGGTAATTAGTTAAAAATTCAAATTTTTATATATCATGTTTCAGTATTGAAATTAAATAATATCAACATAAAGTAAGTAATTACTTACTTTATGTTACTCAACACTAATAAATAACTAGTCACGAATTCTATTCTCTTTTATTAGGTACTAAAATGAGACAAAGAAACTAATTAACAGCGTGAAGCAATAAATTATAAATCTATTCTCCTAATTCAGATTTTTACAATGGTCTTGCTGAAACAAATCATTTTAAAAACGAGGATGATACTCACGTATTATTATAGTGAAATATAATTTCATTCTTAAAAACATCTTGCAAACTTCCGCATGGTAAAAACAAAACTAAAACATATTTTATACACCAATCCAGCACCATTTTTAAGAAATTAATTCACGTTTTTATTTTAAAATAACATTAAAAGCAATTTGTTGATTTATCTCATGTTTATATTGTTTTCATATTTTTGTTTGTTTTACGTAAAACACCAGTTCAAAATCAAACTAAATCAATGCCCAGCTCAGAAACATTTAACCACAGACTACAGCAATGGCTATAAACTGAAATCAAATGAGTGGGAAAAAAAATTAAAAATAATCGCTATTAACTAATAGATTTATGAATGTCTTCATTTTCCTGTTAGTGCTTAGATCTTTCGGTCCTTTTAATTGAGTCAGGTTATTCGTAGAATGATTAAAACTAGGCGTGGAACATTTCACAAGTAGCATGCGAAATTTTATATGAAATGCAATTTCATACATCGCATCTGCTACCTCTCTTCATTTGGTCTGTGAAATGTCACAGGTAATGAAATCGCGAGAGCGAGCGAGTAGGGACGAATGAGCGGGCGTGATAGAAAGAATAAACTATATTTTGCTGATTCGTCGCCGCTAAGTCGCTAAGTGTACGACTATGAAGTAGTATGAAGTGCGTCGCGCCATTGGTGCTCCGTTTAAGTACTATACGGAAGAATCTTGAATATCTTATGAGAGTATTAAAAAGTAGATTTTAAATTACGGTTTGTAAAGTATTATTTTCCTTGGAATAATCTCAAAATCAGTTGTTTAGGAAATGAAATGAATTTTCATTGTTATCGCAGGTCACAGGTCAGTCATTCGATTCGAAAGTAGCATGCGTAGTGATTATAAATTATAATTCATATTTCATTTTTAATAGCATACGGAACGTGTGACGCTGTGGTAATTTTAAGCTTCAAAAATCATTGCCAGTGAAATTTCACATGTGAAATCATTGCGTTTTTTTTTTTAATTTCATCCAATGAATATGAATTAAAAGTAGCAATCATTTCCATGCTTAATTAAAACTTTACATGACAGATAGCACTGCTAGAATCCTTAAGTTTTTGTTTCACATATAACATTTGTTTTCTAAGTTATTAATATATAAATAAATATTTATAAAAACATAAATATTTATAATAAATAAATATTTTTTAATATATATTTAATATATTTTTGAATACATTTAATTAAGACTCTTTATAACTAACCGAAGTAAATGGACTCATTGAAAAAACAAGTGCCAAATTACGACCGACAGTGTCAATACTTATTAATGTAGTTAGGGGTGGCTTATTATGATCAATGGGGTTATTGACAAATTTTTGAAAAGGGCTTAAATAGAAAGAATGTGTTCTATATTAACTAAAAAAAATACTCTGGCTTTTATCCGCGTACTTATAGAATAATTTTTACCCCTGTTAAATTCATATTTTGAATAACGTGCCAGAAAGGCGCCAAAATGACGAATGCCTTTTTGTGACGTCAATAGTAATTACTATGACAGTTTCTTGACAGAACTAAATTCATTAAGCATGTGGTCTAATTAAATCCAGATATATCGATTTTGATTTCGATTCGATTTGTGTATCAATTTGTAACACAATTTGTTGTTATCTTATAGTAAGTAAAATTATTCCGTTGCTGCAGAAATTATGGCATTACCGATCAATTTTCAGTTTAATTCGAAGGGTTTTTGAACTGAGTCTTTGATTTAACGGTGATATAAGTTACTCAAGCAAACGAATGCCTAACGCTTTAAAAAATAAGGTTCAATTGTACTCAAATAAATTCACTCGTTTATCATTTTCGCTATCTCCCGTGAAATGACAATCTGGTGAAAAACAGACATTTCCTATTTTCGTAACTGGGAGGAAAAGTGGTTTATTTTATATCACTGCTATTAAGTCGGTGATCAGCGAAATGTGCCATCACAATATAAAACCAACAAACCCAATTTACGAGAAATCAGGGTGGTCATTAGAAAAATTGAGAATCTACCAGTTAATTATAATCACTGGAAATCTGTCAAAATCAAATCTAAAACTTGTCTACTATATTGTTTTTAGCTTTAATATTAACACTTTTGTTTTTGATGGTGATGTCAGGAGCCTTAAGAACAGACGAGCGTGCATGACAAGAGCTATGAATGTCAAAGAAGCAAGTGAGGTGTCTAAGAATAAGCCTGTATGGCGCTCTGTTGTTCGTGCCTACCCCGCAAGGGACCTGGCGTGAAGTTATGTATGTATGTAGTACTTCTGTTTTTGTCAAAATGTCACTGATAGTCAATCAAATATATGACTCAAATTAATAAACATACATTATTATTAAAATTTAAAACATTCTAGAACATTTTCAATAATAATATTACTTTTAGTGAACCAGATAATGAAATTAAAAATTATAACTGTTTATAATACACAATTTTAATGTAAAAAGTTTAAGCGCAGACATCTCGAAAACTCGAAACTGAACGCATGCTTACTACTACCAATCAAGGTCAAGGAAGAACTATCGTTATAAAAAAAAAAAATGACCAATGAACTTTGAATATTTAAGTCACCGGTCGTATGCCGCTTTGTGATTGGCTGATGAATAGAACAGATGCCTATGCGTCATCCGCCATAACGTTGTAAATTCTAGTGAATCGTAAGTTGTTTTTTTTGAGATATCGTGAAAATATAGTGATATTTTTATGATATAAGTGTATTAAGTGTGGTTATAAACATGACGGAGTGTTATAGAATGAAAGACGGTTTTAATAACAAAGACGATTGGGCAGAGTTAACTGTTGAAACTTCGTGTGAAATGTCTGACTCGTACAATATATTCTCGGACGATTTGAGCCCTATACCAGCTAGTATTGTTCCGAGGAAGTTGGATTTCACTTTGGATGATGACGACGGGATTAGGGACGCTACACCACCGCCGGCGTCTCATAGTCCGCCGTACAAGCGAGTTAGAGATTTACGGTAAGTAAATAGTTATATCAGTTCTCACTGTTGTAGCCTTTCTAAATCACCACAGTGTATTCTAATCAAGTCCTGTTTGCATATTAAATGATACCTGCTTTTATACACTAGTAAAACAAGGTTGTATTCGTATGTGCTAGATGTTTTTCTGTTATTTGCTGAATGGTAAGCAATAGAAACAACAAGAAAACTTTAAGAGTATTTGGAAATAATACTGTGCATATTAAACATGATTACAAATTATTTGTTGTTCAATATCTAATTTCTCTACCATGGAAATTATCTTCTTGAAACTTACAAAGATACTGTTAAACTTGTTGTAGGGCACCCAGGGTATACTTATTTTATCAATATATGTGTTAAAAATTGGATCAGCAATATCTTTAGAGAAGCTTAAATTATGGAAAATCAGATATAATTTTGAAGAGATGAAAAAACACGTCTTTTATTTTACATCTATATATTTGGAATCTCAAATTTAAATATATTGACAAACAACAAAAAAAACAACTTATAAAACTTTATGGAATAAAACAGGTTCATTTCAAACAATATGAGTAAATACTGTAGATACCTACATTGAATTATTTAATACTAAGGCTGGTGTGCACCGACTTTTAACCGATGGTTAAAATAAAATAATCGCCAAAAATGTATGGTTATTTTTGATTATTTTTGGTTAACCATCGGTTAAAAGTCGGTGCACACCAGTCTAAATGTCTGTTGCACATTTTGAACAAAATTTAGATAAAAAAACACCTTCAAAAAATTAAAATGCTTATATGAAGAGATTACTAACTAAAAGTAGATGAAATGAAAGATATAAACGGAGATTGTATCAATGGTATGTTGTCTGTTTACTCTAATAGAAAACAGATGCGATAATATGTATATATAATATGAGGAATAATCTGTGAACACCTAAGGATCGCAAATAACAAATAAACATTCAACAGAATTCAACCAGATCTAACTTATATGTATATGTATTCAAATTCGGCCAGCAAATTTTTCTGTGAAATCTCCATAAAATAAATTCTACATTGGTTTTAAATTCTTTATATTGCTTCATTTTTGATGTGTACTCTTCTTAAAGCTTGAAATTACAAGTTCTCTGATATTTTACTAGTAATAAAAGTGTGTGTGACAAGTTGTGACATGTCCAAAATGTACTTGATTATTACTACTGGTTATTTTAAATACAAGCCCAAGCCTATCTAAACTGTCAGAAAATTATGACACACATGTTGCCTCTTCGCTTGAATGTGTTAATTTTCAAAATAACACATTATGGTAGTAAAGAGACGCTGTGTATTAATTAAATTAGTACAGTTTTTAAGGTAAAGTTATTTTGGCGACAATGGAAATGGGTGCAGTATTGATATTGGGCACATTAATCTTACGTAATGGGAGGGGCAGAGGAGGAGGTTAGAAAGTGACACTCACCCCTTCTGCAACCCCATGTCTAGAAAATATATAGTTCTTGAGATATTAATGTTTTTGTAAATGTAACTTCACTTATGTTTTTCACTAATATTGCACTCTATCATTGGGGCTAAAGTTGAAAACTCCAATCAAAATCCAGTAGTCAACATAAAAAGATTCAAAATAGTCCAAAAAGACAAGAAAGTTGTTGGAAAATTTAATAAAACACAACAGGAATTCTATAATTTAATTGGAGCTATATTTTGCATCCAGGCGAGAATGTGCGCTTGTTTGAGGCGCCTTTGTGGGATACTATGCAGCTGTTTCTGGGCAAGCTCATTTGGGTGAACCATTAGACGTTTCTTATATCAGATGTAGGTGCTGGCAACCTCCTCCCTTATTGTGGGAACTGCAGAGTACTTGTGGGCTTCGGCAATGGTTGAGAACCAAGGTGCTTTTATTATTGATTTTAATATGGTACTCTGGAACCATTGGAGGATTTCTATATTGAAGTAGCTAGCACTCCCCCAAAGTTGTATGTCATAAGTCCAAAATGGCTTTATAGCTATTTTATAAACAAGTAGCTTATTTTCTATATAGCTATAGATAGCTTGGATGATCTTCCTAGAAGCCACGACAGATTCCTATATCTGTGGTTCATTTCATCTCTTTTCGCTTGGAAATGTTTCTTCCAGATGAACAGTCTATCTAGGTGAAGGCCAAAATACTTGACTGAGTCTACATGAGGTAGAGTTTCCCTAGTGAAGAATGAAAGTGTCCTGTGTGGATTTTGAATGTGCTCGCTTTTATTTGTTGTTTGCAAGAATGGCTGTATCATCAGCAAAGGTGGCTATTGTAACAAAATCGATTTCAGGTAGGTTGGCAGTAAACAACATATATAGATATGGGCCTAGTACTGATCCTTGTGGGACCCCTGTTTTTATTTTTTTTAATTCAGATCTAGCGTCCTTTGCCTTTACTTGAAATATTCTGCCTTCGAGATAAGATTTTAAGATTTCAAAGAAGGAATGAGGGAAGTAAGTTTTGATTTTGCAGAGCAATCCTTTGTGCCACACCCTGTTAAATGCCTGTTCAACGTCCAGGAACACCGAAGAACAGTATTCTTTGAGTTCTAGAGCTTTACATATCTTCATCTCACACTTTATGGACCTGCTCAATGGTAGAGTGACATTGGCGGAACCCAAACTGGTGGTCTGGAATAACTTTTAGTTCCTCAAGTATGAGTACTAATCTAACCAGGAGATTTTTTTTGCACACCTTAGATATGACCAGCAGCAAATTTATTGGTCGGTATGAAGAAGCCAAGTTAGGTGGTTTACCTGGCTTGTAGATCATTACAATCTGGGAGACTTTCCAGTGGTCTGGGTAGTAAGATATTTTTATAATCACGTTGATCAGCAAAAGGTGATGAGAACAATTGCTTTTCTAGGAAGTTCCTTTAGCACTCCTCTCGGAGTGATGAGGTCATATCCTGGAGCAGATTTGTCTTGGTTTAATGTTAAGTCTAGAAAAACGGGTGTAAATGTCTCAACCACTGCTTTGAAAACTCAAATTGAAGAAAAAAAATGGCTAAGACGAATCTGGCATACCACCAGGCAGCCTGTTGATAAAAGAGCTTTTAACAAAGCCGGTTTAATGCTGAAAGATTCTATCAAACTATCACAAGAGGATAAATTCCAGCAGTATGTAGAGTCCCTAAGTGCGACCAAAGTATCCAATTACTCTTTGTGGAAGCCAACTAAACACGTCAACCACCCACAAGCCCCTAAACCAGCCATTAAAACAACAGACAATAAATGGGCTCACACATGTTACGAGAAAGCAGATACATTTGCTAAACACCGTGAAAAAGTCTTCACTCCAAATCTTGCTGATCCAAATTCAGATGAGAATTCGATATATAATAAATCAGAAAATTATAAATCTGTAAATGGCTCGAGTTTGTGAAATGAAATAAATCGTATATAATAGGCATGAAACTCAACATAATGCTAGTACTAGTATAACCCAAATCGACACTTGGTATAAGTTTTATCCTGATAAAAGAATTGTTTACCTGGAATAGGTGGATAAGCAAAATAGATGAGACAATCATGTTTTTTCAATTCATTAATAATACCTACTTAGTTACAAACAACATGTCATTCATTATATTATTTCAAATCAGCCGCTCTACTCTCGACTCCAATTCCGACAGATCGGGATTGAAATTTGTACGTATTGTACCCTTGATTTTAACACTAGCGCCAAATTGATTTGAGATTGCATGTCATTTTGGGGAACTAAACGAAATCGGAATCGGTATCTTATCGCTACTCTTGAGTTGATTTTGACAGCTGTGTATTGCGACAATATTGTGTTGACTATTGTGATTTTTCCAATAACAAAAGTGTAACTTTTTAGAAATTGTTTTGCGTTTAAAGTGGTTTTTATTAAATAATAAGTTCTTAATATGGCTAAATCAGTACTAATATCGCACATTTTACATAAAATGCACAATAAAAATATACAAGAAAGAAGAAATGAGCCTCGTAGAACACAGCGCATTTTCAATGATTGAAGACGAATTTATAGCGAATTATGGAGTGAGCCAGGATTTATTTGAGGAAGTTTATAAAATATAAAACCCTTTTTACCAACTCCGAAGAGCAAGATCAATCGCCTAAGTAGGTTTGTTGTCTTTGTGTATGAAGTACGAACACAAAGCCCACATTGTAGTTTGTTTAATGAAAACAAAGCATTCTTTACATTTATACAGTACTTATCCTGGTTTGTAAGTGTTTACTTTAATATTATATATGTTTAGAATGAATAAAGAAATAAAATACCGCGCTTAAAGTAAAATGTAGTTTTATTATAGTAACTAGTTTTTACCCTAATAAAGAACTTTTTGAATGGATTTAGCAATTCCAGAGATTATGCAATACGATAAAGCAAAAATATTTGTTAATTTCAAAACTATTACTATTATCAGCTATTTGTATTGTCATGTCCCATACAGGGTAGACAAAGGGGATTATGCTACTAAACTTTAACTACTTGCATACAATTAAACTTATCACGTCCTGAATATTATATTATAATTCAGATAATTCAATTATTTGGATTTTTGTTATAATATAAATTAAACTATTTTTAAATAATTACATATAATTAAACAATATATACAGTTATTTAAGATGAAAAATATATTTATTTAGCAATTATATCAATCAAGGCTCTGGCATTTTCCTGGCAATTTCCAAAATGGCATTGGAGATTATTAAGCCTGCATTTTCTATATTGTCCAGATTTTCAGACATTTGTAGGAATTCCTGTGCAGTTTATTCTTCTTCTTCTGTTTTCGCAAATTGCAGCATTATCTTTATCTAAATATCTGTACGAGGTTGAAGGGTAACATGGGCAGGATTGTGGTCTTGTGTCTCGAAGCGGAGTGGTTGCTGGTGTATCTAAAATATAAAAATAATAATATAGAACCTTAGTTGGTAAACTTATTGGTTAGTACAAATCAAAAGTTCAGAAAAAAATACTAGTGTATTTTTTTGTTACGACCTAAATATTTGTTACAAAACACTTCAATAATATGCATACTTAATTGGGTTCTGTGAACGATGGGCTGTTATTTATGTTTCGCATTCCCAAACATTTTAACAAAAACTTTCTTGTGTGTAATGCTTTCATCAAGTGACAAATAAACAATAAGATAAGTCTTATTTGGTCAAAATAAAAAAGAAACACGAACAACTAACAGCTGCTTTGAAGTATGATATTAGTTTTAGTATTAATATTACTTTGAAATATTAAAAGGGATTGAGTTTGTACTTACGACATATTAGATAATTAATACGATATCCTTTTTACAGTAGGATTCCACTTGTATAACTGTCTTTTATCACGGCCGGCACACAATATAATATATTTCTGACAATCTAATTCCACTTACATTTGGAAATTCGACAGAGATGAGAGAACTTTGAGTATTTTGATAGTGTAGGCAACGGTCACAGCACATACAGTCCAAGTCATAACTGTATTTATGATTTAAACAATGTTGTTTTTCAGATTTTAATTTATAATGCTACAATTAATCAGTCAAACAATCTTTACTAATATAACTATTTATTAGCCGTGTTATTTAAAAGATTAACTATTTTAAAGTCATACTAGCGAATTATTTAGATGTGTCGACCAACACCAATGCGACGCTTTATGGAACTAACTTCATGCGTCCTAAACAATCGCAATCTAATCCTAATTGTAATCCAATGTTGCTTCAGTAGTACCGAATCACGTCACTTCAAAATTGACATTGGAATTGAATTGGTCTTGTATTGGTATTGAGATTAACTTGGAGAGTAGAGCTGCAGGTTGGTATTGAGTAATCAGTATGTTTTGCTGGGCAGTTTTTAGATTATATATATTGTCTTAGGACTTAGCTTATTTGTTATTGTAGTGAATTTAACAAGAAACAGTTTTAGGCCTAAAAAATTACAGAATGTATCCTCATTTAACCAAATATGTTATTTAGAATAAGAATATCCCATTAGAAATCATTATTCATATTTCATGTGATTTTTTTTAGTTTAACATTCATAGCAATATAGTATTTACTTCCTTTTGCTGTTTATTATACATTCTTTAAATTATAAAAATGTCCCTTTAGAGTAAAAGGGACAAAACTTATATTACCTCAGTAGATATAGCGCTTCACATTACTCCACACCATATCACAATCAATTCTAAATGAATGTTCATCAATAAAAGAGCAGGCATTCAAATACCATGTTATTATCATAACTAAAATATACCTGTATGTTGCAAATAATTTAAATTACAATATAAAATATATAATTAATATGTTATTAGATATTCGACAGCTTATAGAAATTACGTCATAACTTGTAAGTACATACAAAATCTAGGTTAGCGCTAGGTTTTGGTAAGTTGATAAAAAGTATCTCAATTGATTTGACTGTTAACTACCCTATACGCAAGCGATCTCTCACTTTTTCGCCGACCCCTCAAGAACCGTGCCCGGAACTAAACTTTCATTCGCCGCTCGCATACTTCAGATGGTGATTAGTTCTCGATTGCGAAATATAATTTAATTAAAACTTCAGACGTTAAAACGTACTTTTATTACGTATAAAAGTCGCGAAAACTTAAGAAAATATTATGTAAAACTTCAGATTTATTTGTTTTGCATGACCAGCATCACAAATTCGAATCGCATAAGGCATCAAATATGTTTTCATAAAATGTATTGTAGGTACATATACATAGGTATATCAGAAATGCGGCCTCGCTAACCGGCGGTTAGGAATCTGTTACAGTACAGTTATAAACAAACAATACGATCAACAATATCCCGAACAGCTGACATCTGCAACATACACATAAAAAATACATACATTATCAATAGAAACACCCTGCTCTCGAAAATCACCTACGCAACTAATAGGTTGTACAAAGAAATGTGTATTTTAAGTCTCTGTGATTAGGTTTGTTATGGAATGTACATTTCATTCGAATTCGAAACACCTGATGCTGTAAAAAATGCCAGGGAGACTTATTATCAGACTAGCTGTGGCCGCGTCTTTGTTGGCGCGGGATATGAAATAATTATAATATTATATTCCTTATCTTCTGAACCCTGCAAGATATTAAAAAGTAAAAAATCTTTTATCTCCAAAATTATAAGAGTGACAATCATACATTGTAAAATGTTCTGGAAAAATCCTTCACTCATACATTTCTAGAGAGCGCCACATGTAATTATTTCCTTCTGTTTTGGGTATAGAACATACCATTAGACTTTCAGCCAACATTTCACTATTTTAATAATATTTTAGATGAACTCTAGGTCAAAAATTCAGCTTAATTTACACTTCCATATATTTTTTTTTATTAATATGGTAAATGTAAATCTTCAGTCTGTTTTTAAGCACACTGAAAAGTGTTAGATTTCATATAGACACCTCTATATGGGGATTTGCTAATATTTTTAATTAATATGTTAAAAATACATAAAAAAAATATGTATCTAAAGCAAAAGAGATAGAACATATGTAAGCAGCGTCGAGACTTCACAAAATAAATGAATAAGCCTATATATATATATATATATATATATATATATATATCTTAACAAGAGAAACAATTGAAAACCACATGCCTCACAATTATTAAATTACAATTTTAAAATTCTTTACATCATCTCAAATATATACAACAACAATTCCATATACATTAAATGATAACATAAATTTATCACTTCTCAGTTTACTGAAGGACATGCTCTTTGTGATTGACAGATCTACTCTCTGCCTCGCCTCACACACCATTTAAATAGTATAAAATACTTGAAAGTACCATCAATTATATGTTTTAATTCCATGTAACAGGTACTTACAAATTGCTGGACATTTTAGTCCAGTAATTTGTTAGTACCTTTTACAAATACCACCAAAACCATTTAGTAAATATAACAGTATCATGGCCAATAGCCAGTAGAAATACATACCAGCTATCCATTCCACCACTCTAGTTTATCTCTACATTCATTTTGAAAAGACAAGACAAAGCCATATGTCTTTACTCTTCTTATAATTCACAAACAAATCCTTGTTATTGTCTACAAGAGATCAATAAATATTTGCATTAAAATAGTTATTGTTTCTGTTATGACATTATTATATGAGTAATTATTATTATTCCGTGAATTAAAAACTTTGTACCCCTTTTTATGAAATTTGCGCAGACGGAGGAGTATGAAATTTTGCACACTTATAGTTCATATACAGAAAGAGTGCAGAATGCTAATATGACTTTTTTAAAATGATGCATAAAAATACATTAAATCAACAAAAAAACATTACACACACTACCAAGTATTTGACACACATGCATATACTCGTATATCTTTTATTTATTGTTGAAGTCAAATTAACAGTGTAGCCTTCTCGATATAGATATATATAGAAGTTATAGTCTTTGACAAGAGAACCTTAACAATGTTCAAACTTATAATTTAAATTAATTATGGTCGAATTTCGCCCAATGGGTGACTACTAGTATGAGTAATTACTACAACTACAGCTTCATGAAAGCTCTTATAAATACATATTCTCTCTGCCATATATTTCAGGATACCAACACATAGTATGATGCGAGTGTTAGAATGTGATAAGTAGATAGATGATTCTAGAACTATTGTAAATTTTAACTGCCTTCACATTTTTTAGTCTATAGTAATATTGGCAAAAAGGGGACCCTTATGTTTACCTCATATTCGCCCGCCCGTCCGTCTGTCCTTGTTACTTTTACATTTATATGTTTTAAATCAGAGGTCTCCAAACTACGGCCCGCGGGACAAATCCGGCCCGCGACAGCTTAAGACTAGTACCATCAATCTGGCCCGCGACAGCCAATGTCTTATTGTTGTTACTATTGTTATGATAAGTTTAAGAAGAAAACACAGAATGATAATTATTCGGTTCTATTTACTTGCAAAGTAAAACTTAATGACAAAAATGATCACGCAGAAAACTTAAGTATCAAAGCTTAAGCATATTTATAACCAACAAATAATTGAAATGAAATCCCACTAATCACAGTAAAACAAAAAACACTAATGAGATTTGTGTAATTGTGATTTTACACCGACAAAAGTTTGTGTGTGGAGGTCGCGCACTTCGCGACTAGCTAGTCTCTAGATTCTAGAAATATAGTTAAGGGAAGAAATTATAAAATTGTTTTGGCCCTTGCAACATACTGAAAAAAATCATTATAGCCCCTAAGGCTTCAAAGTTTGGAGACCCCTGTTTTAAATAGTAAAATATTAGTTAAAAGAGTATTATCCCCGCAAATTGCTATTGCGCCTGGCCGCCATTTTGGTGACGTAACCGTAGCCGAACACTCGGTACTGTTAGCATCACTGGCCGGCGAGTACGCGTACAAATCGAGTTGCGGATGACGTCACGTGAATGTTAATTTGACAAGGTTCCAGCGCATTGGCAATTTACAGGGATAATAGTGATGTGTTTCTATATCAGAAGACAGGAACAGATTACAAAATGACATTTGGCGCCCGGAGAAGGACTTTCTCAGAATTATATTTTTTAATGGACTATTATTATCTCTGCCTTGCTCAAGCTATTCAAGCTATAAAAAATTGGTACTGAACCATAAAAATAATTTGAAATTTTCCTTTTCAGACTCTTTGACACACCACACACGCCGAAGTCTTTGCTCGAGAAGTGTTCGACGCCGACGCATCATCCGCCCAGATCCAGACTGTTTCCGCCCAAAGTTACCAATCAGTCGGGTGAGATTTATTTTGCGCCGCAAGTCATTCTCTCGCTTCTTGATTTATCATTGATTTAGTCTAAAAAACATGTTTTTAATTATAATACACTGGATTTCGGTTATAAAGACGATGAAGAGATCACTATAATTCCGTCGCTATATCCAGAAGTGACTATATAAAAAGTAGAAAGGAAGAAAACAATAGATAATATGGTTGTGCAAAGGGCAAAGGGCGGTTGTGCAAAGGGCGTAGGTTAAACTATACATCTCTTAATGTCCTATTCAATTTTAAGATGTAACCTGCAGAATATTTATGTACGTAAAGTTAAATCTGTGCATGCAAACAATCGGAAGCTTTATGATTCTGTAAATGAAACTGTTTGTTGACTCATTCTTAGTGTGTAGACTCCATCGCATTATGAGCAAGGGATTTAGAAACTTTATTTACAAATGGTTCCTTAATTCTAGTCGCTATACCCAAAATCAGCGTTATATCCGAATTTGCTATAGCCTATAGTATCGTATTCCGATAATAACAATCAAACATCAATCAAGATCAAACAAGTAATATGAAATCTTTACTAATGGTAAGGTAACAATTTTCAAGATGCCTTGGCTCAAAGAAATACATACTTATCTGCAAGCATTGTATGGGAAGAAATCTATACAAGCACAAAATTTACAAACCACAGTTAAAACACCATCCCAAAAAACGTGCAGCCGATTTGTTACCAAAAGCTGCACAAAGCATTTGAAAATGAACGATATTCATTCAGAGTGTTATATAGACCTGAATTAACTAGTTCTTCTTCTTGTTCTTCTTCTGCGAGCGGGCGGTGTCCGCAACTCGACGACAAAGCGCCTATTTTACGTGCGAGGGTGGATGAGGGTTTACTCCATCCAACCCAGCTCCTCCAGGAAGTCGACCAGCTTCTTGATGTTGCTGAAGACTTCTCGGAGGCTACCTGGGGCGTCCAGATACTTCGTCCTGTATTGGGCCACACCTCCGCATTCAAGCAGGACATGGGCGGCTGTTTCTTCTGCCTTCAGGCATGCTCTGCACAGGGGGCTGTCGGTGACACCTATATTGAAAAGATGTCTGTTAAAATTGCCATGTCCAGTGGCTGCGCTAATAACTAGTCTCAGCCTGGACCAACTGAGCTTTAAGATGTTCCTGGAGAAACACAGGTCTACTCGAGGCATTGCCAGCTTAGCTTGCGTGCAATCCTCCAAGTTGTCCCAAAGTTGTTGATGTAGTGCCCTTGTCCTTTGATTTATGAATTAACTAGTTCATTCCACAAGAAAAATATGTATCTTTGTCAACATGTGTTTTGAAAACTTGCTGTAGCACATGGCTACGCTTTTAGGTGTACAACAAAAATCGTTCATAATAATTGTTAGAAACCAATTTATTCAATAAAATCGAAAAGAACAGTTCCTATGTACTAGGGTTTAACCGGTTCGACTTTCTTACCAGTTCAAAGCCTTGACATACATAATAGAATGGTAAGGTAAAAAACAGATAGTAATATAGAAATGTAGTAATATAAATACACTTATTTTCATACTAATGTTTTGACATTTAGGCATACCGTCTGGCTCTAGTCACCACCTACACCCGCCGGCCTTTGACGATGACAGCGCCCTCGGCAGCCTCCCACCAGACGAGCTGGAAGAATCGAGACTTTGCTTGAAGAAACCACTGGTCAATATTAACCCATTCACACCCGATGGTAAGCTATTGTTGTGATTTATATAAAATTGTTAATGACATTATTTTAATTTAATTGTTTCTATAAATAATATACTAACTAAAAGAGACAATTGTATACTAAATATTTGTTTTAATTGTAACTAAGATCATCATAATCAATAATATAATCATAAAATCTGTGTAGTCCTAAGGACAACAAAGGGCTTATAACCGAAACTACAAAAAGTTTGTATGTCAAGGCGAAACATGTAACTCAAGACTTAGCAAACATTGCAAAATTGTCCATGTTTCAAACAAATAAATTACTTTTGACTTTGAGTACTGCATAATTTATTTAGGGTTCATAGGGGTAGTTGCAAAACCAGTATGAAGCATGTATTTATTAATAATGTTGTTTTTAGGTCAAGCATTGAATAGAAAAAAACGGGCATTATCAAAGACACCTACATGGGGCTCTACACCAGAACTACCTGCTAAAAGAATCCGTGTAAGTAATACTTATAATAAATCTGTATAATCATTAATATTCTAATGTTTCTTATTTTTTCTTCTCTTCTCTTTTCCATTTCCCATGGTCATATCCTCTCTAAAGCCTACCTTGATACAATTTAAAATTAAATGGTACCTGTACTTGTGACCTCATCAGGTTGCTTTTTCGGTTTTGGCCATTATAAACAATCTTATATATAAAATTCTTGTGTCACAATGATCATTCCCATACTCCTCCGAAACGGCTTGACCGATTCTCATGAAATTTTATGTGAATATTGGGTACGTCTGAGAATCAGACAACATCTATTTCTCATCCCCCTAAATATTAAGGGTATTCCACCCCTAATTTATTTTTTATTTTTATGATACAGCATTAAAAAATACATACAACCCTAAATTTTCAACCCTCTACGATCAATCCCTTTTTTTTAATAGCGATATTAGTATTTTTACAATTTTCTACTGGGATAATTTAGATTTTAATTTGAATCAGGTAGATGGCGCTGCAATCGGGTACCAGAGTTTAGGTGTTTTTTTGTTGTTGTATGTGTTGAAGTTTGTCCCGGAATGGTTTAAATAAACGATTGGACCCAGTAGGTGGCGCCGCGAAACGCTGGGCCTGATTTTGATGTTTTTTTTTGTTTGTTCAAGTGGATTTGAGAATAGTTTAGATTAATATTTGGTCCCGATAGATGATGCTGGAATCGGGTTCTAGATTTTTATTTTTTAAAGACAGGACAACGTCTGCCGGGTACAGCTAGTATGTTTATAAAAATTATGGTTTATGTGTTACTCTTATTGTAACTATATTATTGTAAGGTTTTATCAACATGAATCAGTAGTTTTTGCATGAAAGAGTAGCAACCATTTTTCCTGAAAAAATTGTTTCGTTTAAAACATTAATACGATTCTTTGAAATTAAATTTTATTTAATCACTATAACAACAAAGGAATAAATAAGTCAACTACTAAAAGTGAAGAGGCACAAACACTATCTACCTCTGGACTTCTGAAACTACGAGGCAGTTCACAGTTCAGGCAGTTCGTTCACTGGAAGGCTTGATCTTATCACCCAGTCTACAAAGAATTGCCTTAAGATCTGCTACACAAATTGTATTAGATTACTACACTATTGTAAAAAATTGGATTAGTAGATGTCAATTAGATGTAATCAATAATATTAATTTATTTATTTCAGACACAGAGATCCATAAAAAACAACATATTTTACAATTTTAAAATACATTATTATAAATTAAATTAAAAACTTTAAAAAATATAGATAAAAATTAACAAAATTAAAATTAAAAATATTGTTAATTTGATTGAAAATGATTATATTGTTTGTATCGATTATCCTACTATTCATATAGTGTTATAATTGCTTAGAATAAATATGGTTTATAATGAATAACTATTACAATGTTTATTATTTTTAGGAATCTAACATATCTCGATATAACGTCGAGTTTGTGGAACTAGGCGTTATTGGTTGTGGAGAGTTTGGACTGGTGACAAAGTGTTTGAACAAGTTGGATGGTTGTGTGTACGCCCTGAAAAGGTCGCTGCGGCCAGTTGGCAGCACTGTAATCGAGAGAGCGGCATATACCGAAGTGTATGCCCATTCTGCAGTTGGAAAGCACCCGAATATCGTCAAGTAAGTGTGCATAGAGTAAAGGATTCAGACTTTACTTTTAATTTATAAATGTATTGTTTGGTACTTATTGTTGCAAACCGATGATGATCATTTGGAAAGACTTATGGTGGTGTGGACCAACATTTAACGGTTAAAATATAATAATCACTGTTTATGCATACATTTTTAGTGATTATTTTTTTTAACCATCGGTTAAAAATCGGTGCACAGCAGCCTTAGTTACTTACCCCTTGGAATTTAAATTATGTGTAATACTTTATATGACTCTTTTAATTGTCGCCTGTCATTTGTTCGCGTTAATTTTCTAAGTATAGCAAAGTTCCGAAATTCCACATCAAGTTTTTAAAAGCCATCTTCTTCGGATAGTACTGTCTATTTTGCGAATATATAAGGTCGACCCGTTGAGACAGAGTTAGTTGAATTTAAACTGCGATCGAGGGGTTACCAAATGTACTTTCGGAACAGGAATCTTACATCAAGGGCTTTGCTCCTATTACGTTATTATGATTTTCTGCTTTACGACTTCACACACATAATTCAAATGCAATTTGAATTAGGTGTGTCTACTTCTCTAATAAAATACATAATTTCAGCGGCACTTTAAATTTATATCCCACGAATTCATAACATTACTATGGTTATAGCTTAACCTGGCTATGCTTGCTTTACTGTGACTCAGTCTTTTCTGTTTTAGTTGTATTTTGTCTAAAGCTCGCAAAAATGTTTGCAATTTCCTGTTTTCATAGAAACTACAGAATACAGAACACTGTTTTATTAAAATGTAATATTAAGTGAAAATATCTATTCATTTAACTATTTTTCGAGTTTTGCATATACAAATATAAGTAGCTGATTTTTATATTATAATGATATGAGAAATTGGTAGACTATGCCGATGCCGATGTAAACGATGCCCTTTCTCGCCAAAATTATAAATGTTTCGAAACCAGTACATATTTTTGTTCAAAATATAGATAATTTCTTTTTTCAACATTTATATTACATATTATAGTTACTTTATTTTGATATATTTCAGAGTTCAGAAGATATTAATATGAAGTCCTGGTGACAAAAAAATATATGAATGAAAAATATACATACATTTTCTCTTTCTTCATCAGTTATTACTCGGCGTGGACTGAGGATGGCCATATGATAATCCAGAGCGAGTACTGCGACGGTGGTTCGTTGCAGCAACGGCTTGCTGACGGTCCCCTTTGCGAGAGCGAGATGATGGTGTTGCTGCAACATGTTGCCTCCGGACTCGCGTAAGTGCTTTATTTCATACTAGCTATTATAGATAGGTAATTATTGTAAAAGCCAATGTATTAGCCGGTTGTTCATAAAATAATCAGGGCTAAGTTGTCAACCACTTCACCAATTGGCTAATGTTTATCAAATAAAACCCACAACTGACATGTTTAATGCTTAGCTGTCAGCCGGCTATTGGCTGTTGGTTAGTAAATCATCCACCCTTTAGCCAAAAAGGCTGGTTTTTAGCCGGTTAATGAACTACCATTGGGAAGATGACTAAGTTTTTGGACGTTCGGTTGGTTATCCAACGCTACTAACTACATGTGACTTTGTCCACTTAGTAGAATTCCATAGCCATTTTGTCATAAATAGAACTCTAGATTTATCTTCTTTTTTCTACCCCAGTTTCATCCACGCCATGAAACTGGTGCACATGGATCTGAAGCCGGAGAACATCTTCGTGTGCAACGACGTCGTTCAGCCTCCCCCGCTGCCTCCCGAACCCGATGACGGATACGACGAAGACGAACAACCGAATCGGCAACAACGGCACGTGTATAAGATCGGTGAGGAAATACATCTCTTTGAGAAAAAAATAAATGGTCGACAGACATACACATTATATCGAGGCCTTCATAACAAATGGGCGTACAGACAAAAGTCCATTTTTACACAAGAGACAAAATTGTGAATAAAACAAAACTAGCTGATTGTATAAGGCTGAAATTTGGACTAACCTTCTTTTTAGGTACACTTGCATACCGGTAAGACTTTACAAATTGTAACAGGCAGTTTTTAGTAAACGACAAAAAAATGCCATTTTTGTGTATACACCTAATGTTATGAAGCCCTCGATATGTTCCCAAGTTAAGCCAGATACCATTGTGTTATGGAGATAGACAACAAACCGCCGTGGGACCTACATCCAGACACTTGGACCATAGTAAATAATAAAATATCTTTGGCTGTTCTGTTGTCTTTAGACATCATTCACTAACATTAACGCATGTGACATTATAAATTCGTTTGATAGTTTTTACTTGAGAGAGTAATAAAGATCCATCTCCACATTTTTTTTAAATTGATAGGTACAATTTGATTTCGTTTTTACTACACAGTTATTTACTTAGTTTTTTTTTTTCAGGTGACCTCGGTCACGTGACTATGGCTTCTGCACCTCAGGTGGAAGAAGGCGACTGCAGGTATCTACCAAAAGAAGTGTTACAGGAAAACCTCAAACACCTTCAGAAGGCGGATATATTCGCGTTAGGTGAGTTAACAAATCATTAGTGTATCGGTTTTATAATTTTGCCTATAAAGCCTTTGAACCAGTAATATCAAGAGAAGAGATTATTTCATTTCAAATTATGTTATATGCTTCCATAGGTAAATAATGAAAGTAGTCAATGTTTGTCACATCTATTGAATTCTTCAATCTGCATCTATGTATGGCCCAGCAGTTAGTTACCTAGTTTATTATATACTTTAATTTTATTGTTTATTTTAAATTTTAACATAAAAAATCTCTCTTCAAAGGTTTAACACTTTTCGAGGTTGCGGGTGGGGGTCCCTTACCCAAAAATGGTGATTTGTGGCACGAATACAGAGACGGAAAGTTACCTGACTTACCAAACTTATCAAGAGCATTCAATGCATTATTGAAGGTAAGTTTGAACAACACTACGGAAAACACAAGCACACATACATATTACATTTTGTAATATGTAGAATAGATTCAATAGTCAAACGAGTATGTTTAACAATTATATTTCAAAAAGTAGTCAGCGGATCTGGTTTAATTTGTTGATTTTTTTTTCTGTTTTTCACCCTGTATTTCAATATTATTAGTAGTAAATATATTTTTTCTTTATAGAAAATGGTTGATCCGGATCCAACCGTCCGTCCGTCTGCGGACGACCTTATCCGACATCCGTACCTATATCCTGAGAACAAATCCAAATCTGAACTGCTAAGAGAATTAGCAGCAGCCGAGATGAAGAATGAATTGCTCGCGAAGAAACTAGAGGAAGCAGCCAGGTAAGAAGTTTGTCTTCAATTGAAATATTTTAATTCATATTTCAGAAAAACAATACAGTATAGAATAAATACGATAAAGGCCTCCCTCAAGCTATTTGCTGCCCATTTTTCCCTGTCTTTGCAGCTTCTGGACCACAATGTCCCAGCTGTTTGTTTAAAATTGTCCTCACACCTCTTGTATTGTCTCATGTCCGGCCCAGTCCCATTTCAATTGTTTTATTATTTTTGATGCGTTTTTGAACTTAGTACTTATAGACTAGTAAACAAGTGCCTTTTGGACCAACTTTTTTCAGCAGTCTCCGAAAATTATAAATGAGGTGTCATTCGATTCGGAATGGCATCTAGATAATTTTTGAAAAAAAATGAAGTTCCGCTTGCAAAAATTGTAAAAGTTATTATCAATTAACTAAAAAAAAGGGGGGGTTAGTTTTTTTGCTAATATCTCAAAAAGTAATAAAGATTTTTCAAATTTGAAAAAAGATTCGAAAAGAGGAGGAAATTTCCTAAAAAAAGTCTCGACTCCCGAAACTGTAAGATTAATATTTATAATTTTCCCAGAGGGATGAAAATACGGCCGAAAACGGGTACTCTGGCTTATTCAATAGTTAATTAATAATTTTTTTTGCTTGAACATGAACATTGCAAGTGTGATAATTGTTAAACTATAAATTTAAGATTTTTTTCCTTTCTTGGAGCAATTCTTGAAAGGCTTTAGAATAGAACCCCGTTGGAAAAATTAGAAAATGTTTATTTTTCATTTTTTTATTAATAATTTTCGTTGTTACAAAATATTTTTGTTTTGCTTGAACATAAACATTGCAAGTGTGATAATTGTTAAACTATAAATTTAAGATTTTTTTCCTTTCTTGGAGCAATTCTTGAAAGGCTTTAGAATAGAACCCCGTTGGAAAAATTAGAAAATGTTTATTTTTCATTTTTTTATTAATAATTTTCGTTGTTACAAAATATTTTTGTTTTGCTTGAACATAAACATTGCAAGTGTGATAATTGTTAAACTATAAATTTAAGATTTTTTTCCTTTCTTGGAGCCATTCTTGAAAGGCTTTAGAATAGAACCCCGTTGGAAAAATGAGGAAATGTTTATTTTTCATTTTTTTATGAATAATTTTCGTTATTTTAAACTTTTAATTTTGTAACAACGAAAATTATTATTAAAAAAATAAAAATAAACATTTTCTAATTTTTCCAACGGGGTTCTATTCTAAAGCTTTTCAAGAATTGCTCCAAGAAAGGAAAAATCTTAAATTTATAGTTTAACAATGAGGAAGTTTCCAATCTCATAAAAACAAAAAATAATTATATAAATTTAAAGACTATAAAAAAATATTACATCTAGTAGAAAAATTACTTGTATATCTCTATAAATGACGAAGCTGTGAATTTTTTAATATCACTCACACGAAAATAAAAAGCCGCGCGAAGCATTCACCGTGTTACGTCACAAGTCTCGTAGGCCGCCCTATGCGGGCGGGACGCGCTAGGACGGGTGATCGCAGAGATATATACGTGTTTCATGCTCGCATTACAATACTATCTCAGACGTGGTGTTTGTGTGTGTGGTATTCTGATTCGTGATATTTTGTATTAAACTGGTATATAAAAAAGTGGAACCGAGAAACGAGATGAAAAAGTTACAAAGAAATATATATAACACAAATCCAACTGCAAATGTTGTTTGGAGAGAAGACAAAGGGGTTGTTTTGCATTGCTCATGAGGACTTCGACATTTTTAACAATGTAGACATTTATAAAGTGTCTTTTGAGAAGTTTTTCATTTTGGAAAAAAAGTATATTCAAGAAAGTTTTAATGCTGTAAAATAAAAAAATAATCTGGTTTTGAGTTAAAAATATAGTTTTATTAAAAGGCTCTGCAAGTTTACTAATCCACATGCTATTCATACGATGATATCAAAGAAAGGCATCATTTTCACGTTTACACATGCATGTGGTGCAAGCATTTTAAAATATCGCAATCTTCGTATCGATCTTTCAACGTGGATTCGAACTGCGGCAATCCTTTTTGTATCAATAACTTCTGTATTGTCACTGTGCCTCTGTTTGTAAGAGACTGGCAGATTAACAGTGTCTGAAGTGTCTGTAATATCGCAACTAATGTCGTGCCTTGCCTTGCGTGCCTTGGAGCATTTCATTGCCTGAAGATCTAATATTCTTCTACCTGAATTTTGTTTGACATCCTTTATCTTTTTTTTGCCCATTATATATGCCTTTATTTTTTGTTTTTAAATAATCATTGGCTACCATATCCACATCAAAACAGTCCATTGGTACAAAAATACGTTTGTCAGGATCTTTAATTACTTCATCACCCTGAACACATTCAATACATTTTATGGGTTTTTGGGCAACAGAAGCAGGAACTTCCGTTAAAAGTACTTTTTCATAATACTCTGCTCGACGATGCTTAGCAACGGCAGACCGTTCTTGTGTATCTTACCTTGGTCTTTTGGCAAGAAAACTTATGAGGTAAAACACTTTCTTCAGAAGTAGTCTGCCACTAACAAATAGCGGCCTTACTTATAATAATCTCGTTAAGAAACGATTAGGCATCTCTTAAGTAAGAGAATCAGAATCAGTCCCTAATCAATGAATATCTTTTTTTTTCATTTATAAACGTGTATTGCCTGTTGTTTACCTAAGAGGAGCACAGATAAACGAAATCAGAATGATTAACGTGGGTTGTACCCAAAATATTCGACTAAAGAGGAGTTTATGAGTAAGATTTTCACTAATCAGTTGCTGAGCAGTTACTTAAAATTTAACAAACGTTTATAAGTAAGGCCATAAATGTTTTACAAAGCTTTGAGTGTCGTTCTCGACCTGTACCATAAAATAAAAACAACATAGCCTACTAAACTCTTGCAAGAGCTTGCAAGTAAAACTATATTTTTAATCGATTGCTAACGTATCTACCTAGGTGGTACAGAGCTTTCATAATGATAAAGATTTTTCCCAGATATGTATGAGACGGCTAGATGAATTTTACGCATACATAAACCTATTATTTGACCTAATATTTGATCGAAATCATTCGTCTCGACGAAGACTGATTCTTCATAGAAGTGATACTAAACTTAAATATAAATACTCTAATGAAGTTTCACATTTACTATGCAAAACGCAGACAGAAAAATTTCAATATTAGTTATTGTAATACTTCACGATGAAGTATCTTTACTTTACAGTATATAATAGAGTATATAAGTACAATACAGTACAAATAAAAAATATCGATAACGTGCATCCAACACCATTCCATTTCTAGCGTAGTGCAACGGAGATACGAAATTCTTGGAAGAATTCGTTTTCATTATTATACCTATTCTGCCGAAATGTCGACGACTTGTGCATTAGTATCGTCATGTCAAATAGACATAGAAACTGGTAAGAGTTAAAGGATATGCAGAGATATGTAGGTAGATAATATAGACATAGATATTTACATCAAAATGATCTTCGAAGCAATACCGTACTGATTTTTCTGATACAGATTCCTTTCTTTTCATAATTTTGCACCACTCATATCGTATATGTTTCTGCTTTGGCACTTTTGCAGTCGTGTTTATACAGTTAGACACGATGCAGTATTTATAATGTATTTTAGTTTTAATTTCCATGGTAATACCTGATGTTGTATTGCGCTAAAAAGTACTAACTGCGGCGAACAGTCGCCTAGTCGCTGCGTCGTCCCGAGACGGGCGAGACTTGTGACGTCAGCGCTTGGTCGGCCGGCCGCGCGACTTTCGATTTCAAAATGGGAGGGAAAAGCTTCAGAACTTCGTCATTTACAAGATAATTGAAAACAAAAAACACTAGGATTTATTGCAGCCTTAGTGTGATTTTTAAAAAATAAAATTGAAAAAATGGATTTTCCTCATTATCATACTTGCAATGTTTATGTTCAAGCAAATTTTTTTTATTAATTAACTATTGAATAACTAAATGAAAAATTGTTATAAAAAAAATTTTCAAGCAGATTATTGTTCATTCATCTATTCAGTTAGTGCCTGAATTTTTTCAATTTTTTATTTTCATATTTAGTATGTTTAAATAATATTAATTAATTAAAGGGCCGATGTGGGTGTGACTTGCGTAAGCCAGAGTACCCGTTTTCGGCCGTATTTTCATCCCTCTGGGAAAATTATAAATATTAATCTTACAGTTTCGGGAGTCGATAATTTTTTTAGGAAATTTCCTCCTCTTTTCGAATCTTTTTTCAAATTTGAAAAATCTTTATTACTTTTTGAGATATTTGCAAAAAACTAAAACCCCCCCCTTTTTTTTAGTTAATTGTTAATAACTTTTACAATTTTTGCAAGCGGAACTTCATTTTTTTCAAAAATCATCTAGATGCCATTCCGAATCGAATGACACCTCATTTATAATTTTCGGAGACCGCTGAAAAAAGTTGGTCCAAAAGGCACTTGTTTACTAGTCTATTAGTAACATCCAAACATTATATACTGTTTTTTTTTTAAACGTGTTTGTTTCCGTGATATAAAACATTTCATTTTGAATTCTTGAAATGAAAATTTGAAATTGCATTCATTGCGTTCCTTCAACAAAATCTTGTTTTTTTTTTACTAAGTACATTTGAATTATTATAAATTTTGTATTCTTAATAGATGTATCAAGTCTCTGACGCCGAGTTTAGTACAGAACCAAGAGTCTGCAAAATTCAGAACGAGGTCTGCGAAAAGGTTACAGAAGCCTCGACATGAAAACTTGTTGAGCGATGTCATAGTATCTGTGACATCTCCCTCGCCGTTAAGGAAAAGAAGACTCGACAGACGGACGAAAAAAGTTTAATATTTATATCGTACGTAAGTGAACAAAATTACATTGTTTTTAAATCCCTTCTTAGGACCACCTTAGTAACAGATGGCTGTGTAAAGTAGAAGAATATTAGGAATAAATAGTTGATACAGAACATTAGGGTTTTCTCCGCGACATCACTATGGCTAAATCCCTAGTAAATCATTTTAAGTTTAAATTTGAGACCAAGCTTTTACGCCGGATATATTGCATTAAATTTTATACAATTTTTTTCTTATATCCCAATAAATAAACTATCCCATTTACCGGTATAAAAAGTATCCTATGCACATGCATTGGTATTGAGACTATATACCGAATTTAAGCATAATTGGTCCCATAGTTATTTCGTGAAAGCATCGCAGATAGAGTGATTTGCTTTCACATTTATAATCAAGTATGGATTACTTGCACATGTTTATGCCTGTATGTCATACATTATTTTCTCTTTTCTTGAAGTTTTATTATTTAAAGCATATTTTATTAAAAACAAACGAGTAAAAATTAAATTCTTATACTATTTGCTCTGTAGCATGGTGCGGGTGACAATAAGCTCACCATTCCACCACCATGATTTCACATTTTTGCTGAACCTTTAATATTAGGGTTGTAAAATAAGGAATCCTCAGTTACGGAATTTACCTCGGTAAATTAAATTAATTTACCCTGCCGAAATGTTAGTATCTATAAATAAATAAAAACTTAATATATGCTTAACCCTTAAGACGGAACCACCACAGATTTGTTGCCCGAACTGTTGCACAGCTAATTGGGAAGCACCACAAATTTGTGGTCAAATACAGATAATTGTAATAAATAAATGTTGAATTGATGCTTTCTCTCTCTAACTACATAGAATTTGCATTAGAATAGAAGACACGATATAATTCTCTTGGTTTTGGCGCGGTAATTTTGATGGCAGCTGGCAGTTTGTGGATAAAATAATATTCAATTAAGATTAAGAAGAAGTGAAAACTTCATCAAGACGATTACAGCAGTCTCTCTCGCTCACTTAGTGACTCGAGCCGACTTACCCGAACGAGCGTTACATAGCCGAGCGTGACGGTCCATTCTCATTCAATACCCGAAAAATAAATGCCCAGTGCACCTAAAGAATTTTTCATTTCAAAAACAAAACGAAAAAACAGCAAAGTGCTATGCGTGTAACATAACGCCAAGGGCTGCTCTAATTATTGGATGCTACGATTGATAGTCGATATTTATATAGAGAAAAATTCACGTACTTTTTAAGTTATGTTTTAGATATAGAATTAAATAAAGTAACAGAACATACACAATTATTTATATTTATTTAAACTGCCTAACCTGAAGTCAGGGTTGGAGATTTAGGCATCCTCATGTATGCTGTTCTCGTTTTCTTAAAAATGGAATTCTATATTGTGCCTTGGCAAGTAATTGAATGTTATAACACCTGGCGCCGTCGCCATGCTACATTGCAAATAGTATAATAATTTTAAATTTTAGATTGATTCAGTCTAATTTTAATGTGTTTTAAATACCAAAATGTGAAAAAGTGTGAGAATAATGCATTGTGGCGGCAGAGTTACGTTTTTACTGGGCGACTGTTATTCCTAATATTCTTTATGGTAATAGACACGTTATATTACGAAATTTATTACAATGCACTTAGGTGCAACGGTTAGCCGTTGATTATGTATAGTGCGTAATATAATCTGATTCGCTAGTTATTTACAGGTTTTTGGGAATTTGTGTCTAGGGTTGAAAGGCTATTTGTTTTAAATGACATTTTGACTAGTGGTAGTAGTAGTAGACTAGTAAAACCCGCTCAGCTCCTTAAATTGTAAGAACTATACTTAGGATGCGTTCCATAGTAGCTCACAACGCTCAAAATGTGTCAGTCGTTCCAGCGACCACGGTCGCTATGGTCGTGGCGAAAACTTCACCAATGACGTCAATACTTTTCGATCACTCAGCGCTCACAACGACCCATGTCAAGAAGTGGGTTGAAATGGACTTTGACCACAGAGCATTAATTCTTTCTATCTCTTGACATTGAAAAAGGCGCGATTCTCAAATCCACCAACGACAGTTTTTTATTTCGTTGTTTACGACATAATCGACGCCATTTATGACGCCCCATAATCCGTTCCACTAGAGTTTTGATTGTAACGTCCGAAAGCAAGTGGAATAGGAAAAATCGCGGTATTGAACGTGGTCGTTGTGAGTCTCTTCTGGAACCTACGTTACCTTAGAGGTAAGAAACACAGATTTATGCTTGTGCTAATAAACAGTCACGCGTGGAGTTAGCGGATATTGGAATGACACTAAATTTGAAGTTTAAATTTTGAAAAAATAAATGTGGAGTTCTGATGGCCTACTTCCCCCTCCCCTATCCTATCCCCGGAATTTCGTCCCCTGTTTGCCATCATATTTTCGTAAATTTAAGACATTCTAATGATTACTTATGTCAAGTTGATTTCGGATAGCCTTCGACCTTCCGATATAGGTTTCAATAACGAAAAAATAATAGTTTCAGTTAACGGAAATATAATTTCGATAATTAAGATATTGTTTATTGTTAATAACGATAATAATATTGTTATTATAGTTTTGATAACTAAAATAGCAGTTAACGGAATATACAGCGTATTAGAATGTAAACATTCTTAAAAGTACATATTAATTAGACAATTTAACGAGTTAGAACACTATACCATATTGTAAAAAACATCTGATTAATTTTAATATTTCGTTGTTATTTTCCTAAATCAAAGAAACTGCTATTTTAGACGAACAAGATTCGGATTAGAAACGCTTTTGAATTAATAAATATTGTAACAAGGCATCTCCATTTCAAACCTAGTAACTAAACATTTTATTACTTTTCAACTTTGTCTCGTACAAGAAAAGTCTTCATAGTAGTTTCGCCAAAGTCTCATTCAAATGACGATGATGGGTTCAATTTTTTTTCAGTTACTAGGTTTTGAGATGAAACAGCAGAAAAGTATGAATTGTCAATCTAAGAGTTAGTAACGCAAAACATTTAAAAAAAATATATATACAAGATGAAACCGATAAGACATTGAACCCAGAGTTATGGGTTACCATAGATATTATAAGCTCGTGTTTTGAGCCAGGTTCCTGTATCTTACTATTTTTCATTTGTATTACACTACTGGTTAAAATTTGACATATTCCATACAAGCTATGTCAATTTTCTACTAATGGTAGGGTAAAAGAATGGATGGTCAGATATAGAAACCTGACATTAGTGAAGCGACACGAAAGTATTAAATTTGTAAAAAAATATTTTTAATAAATATCCACCTTATATTCTGCATAGATTTATGTAGAAATTCTTATCGGGATGAATGATATAAGTGCCTTTTTAATTGAATGTAAGTGTAGTATGAGTTCCATAGTTTGAGTTTCATGTTCTAATGCCGTGTTTCTGTATCTTACTTCATACATTCTGGTACGTATCATTGGTAGAAAATTGATATTACTTGCACAGAGTTTATCAATTTTTAATTAACTCATTCCTACATCTTCCCAACTGGTTAAAAATTGACATAAGCTCTAAACAAGTATTTTCAAATTTCTACCAATGGTATGATAACGGCCATCTATAGATAGTGACATAAAGGAACCGGCTAAAAATCTTATGTGATTGAAATATGCTTTCTTATAATCGAATTTAACTTTTTTTAAGTGTATAATAAATATTGTAATTAATGATTTTTAGTTATTATACTAATATTAATTATAAGCGTTTTTTTATTGTAACATTTTGTGTAAATTGTACGGTATTGCAATGATTGTAAGGCCTTTAACAATCGTTTTAAATATGGCTCTGTTATGATATGTGTACATATATCCTGTCAAGTATTCTTGTTGAAAATACTATACGAGAATAATCTTTAAGTGTTTACCATAGCCAATTTGTTTTGTGTTTGACTGACACAGAATGAGGGAGTTACTTTGGCAGCTCGATAAGACACAGTTCACTAAGGCTGGCGTGCATAGGCATTTAACCGGCTGTTAAACTAAAATAATCACTGTTTAGCCATATATTTTTGGCGATTATTTTATTATAACCGTCGGTTAAATGTCTATGCACATCAGCCTAAACAGTTGAGACTTCAACATAAGCACAATCATTAATTTAAAAGCAATGAATATGCTGTAGCTAATATTCATTTTAACCAAGATTGTACACCTTCGATAAACCTTACAGCAAAAAAGCGCCTTATCAGTTCCCACTCAAAAACTCTTGAACGATTTTAAATAATGTCTTTAAAGTCTATCTCAAACAGGGCGCTATGACCGACACATCCATAAAACGTAATTTGTAGCGCTATTGTAACATTTTTAATTATATAAAGATATATTTAATCCTGTTACTGTTTATTAATAACCTTATACTAAGATGCACGATATTTCTCTAATTGAGTAATTTCTCCCATGCCATCCTACTTGAAATTACGATATGCTATTTTTCGACAACGGTTTTTAAACTAGCAGGTTTGTAAAAGCAGCTAGCGGTTGCAAATGCTTTCATTTTAATCATATATAAAACGTGTAATTTGCAAAAAAAAACTTATTGAAACGCTAAAAGCTGTATCAGATGATAAAACTAATGCAAATTGTGTTTGTGTTGAAAATGTCAAGTTTTTAGTGAACTGTGTCTATTCGACGCACTACAAGATCACCCTCGTTCGGCGTAAGTTAAACTTGAAGGTTACTTTAAAACTTGAATATTCATGAATACATACATGACACTTGCTAGATACGCAATTCGTGCTTAGCCATATTTAGAAGCAAGCTAATTTTTGAAGCGTTTTCCGTTGAGGTCGTAAAATCGTTGCTAAAAACGTACAGAATCTAATAACATGCGATATAAACCCGTTTGAGTGTTTTTTGAATTTGACATTTCAAAATAAACACTTTCCTAAAATATGTATCTTCCATGTAACCTAGTACTTTGTGATAAAAATATGTTTTCTTTGTTTATTTAGTTAATTATTATATTTAAGTTTCGAGCTAAGTTCACTTTCGGGTTAAGTTAAAATGGTCCTTCTATAAAAATTGCTTTTCGTTTATTAATTAATTTATGAAAATTGTATAGAATTAAATCGAAATTATTTTTTCTTTTAGCTTTGTTCATATATTATTTACAAAAATGTCGGACGACTGGGGCGGCTTTGCGACTTTCTGTGGAAAATATTTTTTCCCTACTTGAAAATGTATTAGCATATACAGAATGAATTTTTCGAATGGGTCTTCAGGGCCAAATCTTAAACTATACTAAATAACGAAAAACACTCAATGAAGTCTTGAGGTCGATTTTGACGAAAACTTAAGTTGGTATCATCCAATTTTAAAAAAAAATATTCTGTATTAGTACCAAATCATAGTGTAGATTATTTAGCGTATAGTAGTAAGCGCGTACTGTATTTTTTTATAGTATGGTTTGGTATACAAGATAAGGGTAATTGTTTTTCAAAAATTAATGATGCCTCTTTGATTTTCGTCATAATCAGTTTAATGTGTTTCACTACTTAGCATAGTTTATGATTTGATCCTGAAGGCCCACTTAAAAATTCAGCATCTGTATACACTAAAATTTCGTGCACTATCTTTCTTTACGATACGGAGGGAAAATGCAACGAAATGACATTTGTTTACTGAAAAATATGAGTCTGGAAAATCTACTAATTATTTCCAAGGGCGCCACAAGATTTCGTTGCATTTTAATATAGAAAATCGACTAGACTTTTAACTTGTTTTTAAATATATTTTTTTAGACCAAATAAGTTTGAATGAAATTAAAAGTAGTTGTACAGTTCTTACCCAAATTAAAAAAAAGTAATTCGAAGTGCATTAATATAATTTCAAAATATTCAAACAAACTTCCCCATGAATAACAACCAACAACCTATTCAATTCAATTTAGGACGGCTTCGGATTTGGTCTCTAAAAATATGGTATAACAAAAAGTCAAATAGTGTAAAATACATGTGGCGCCATCCAATTGTGTCCGTTTAAAGAGCTTTTCAGAGTTGCTTTTGTACTGGACAACTATCATTCGTAAAGTACTTTCTTCATGGTATATAAACAAATTTCATATAAAAGATATTTGTTTAAATATAACGAAAGTATAACAATATTATATTGTATGTGCGCACAATAAAATTGACAATAATATTGTTTCCGCCTAATCAATAAAGTAACCCATAAATCAACGTAAAAAATTGCAAGTTATTATTATATTCACGTTGTTATTTCCTAATTTAAGGCAGCTACATGATTTTTTGAGTATATATTTAACAGGTTACAAGCCGTTTGGGACAGTGACGGGTTGACATTATTTTCGTATTTTTTAGACATAATAGTGTTTGAACTAAACTAAGCAGGTCATAACTATCCCACTGCAGAAAGGGGTGGTGGTAATAACCTCTATATAAATCAAGATGCTTAGTGCGTCAAACTCAATGAATTAAAATGTTACTCATGATATTTTACTCACTAGAAAATTATGTCAAGTGAGTAATTATAGTATATATTATATATTTTCTCATTTCCAGTTTATTCGCTAACCGATTCTGAAAAAAAAATCAATTAAGTTGGGATTTGTCTTTGGCAGCCATTATTGGCATTCATTTCGTAATAATCGAATTATAGGACAGCCGATTATCTCGAAGACAACATGAAAGCCTAAAATATAAATAAACCTATAAAATCACTCTAGAATTTACAAAAATTAAATAACTTTAAAAATATTAAATATGTATTTCAACCCGTCAAACTTAACATTGTAAGTTCATAAATATACTCTACCTAACACTAGGGTTTTCTGGTCAATTCTAGAACTATTATTTACTGCCTGGACTCTCGTTACTCAGTTTGCATTCCTATATAAGAGGGTCTAACTTTACGTCTTCATTACTAACCTACATAAATTGTTTTTAGCAGTCTGTTACACACATTATTTGTCAGTATATAGTGATAATAATATTTTATTCTTCCATACCACTTATTAATGTTTAAACATTGTCACCCGTCATTGTTTGCAGCGGCCTCTGCCTAAATTAACAGTTAACTAATATGTTCAGAAAAGCACATTGTCGCCCAACCGTATCTCATTTGTGTATTAAATGGATATTATAATGATTCAAATAATTGTTTCATTGTCTTACTTTTACCCTTTAATGCCCCCCACTCTGTTCAATTCTTTTGATTTTTTTTTATTGCTGGAATATATCGAGGCCTTTATAACAAATGGGCGTACAGATAAAAGTGCAGTTTTACACAAGGGACAAAATTGTGAATAAAATAAAACTAGTTTATTGTATAAGGCTGGAAATTGGAATACCCTTCTCTTTAGATACACTTGCATACCAGTAAGAATTTCTAAATTGTAACATGCATAAATTTTAGTAAACAACAAAAAAAAATGGCATTTTTGCGTATACGCCCATTTGTTATGAAGCGATATCAGACAGAATCAGACGGTCCACTTAATGGAAAATGGTTACTCATCTATGGATATTTGCAACACCCAAAGGTGCTGCCTGTGTGGTGCTGGCCTCGAAGCAGCGAACTGGAACTAATCCAGTGATGCTGGAACTAGCTTTTTATGGCGGCATGCTCTAACAGCAAATCTGAAATCATTAGTGACATAATATTTCGAGTCTATAAGGAAACCGTCATGTGGTGTCAAATACGAGAAATTTGGGTTCGAGTCCATACTGATAATGCAACTGGTCAGTTCGTTACTGACAATGTGCCTGAGTAGCGACACTAATTTAATACTTTGCTGGATTTTAACACGTTTTAACATGCTCCCTCCATAAGTTACAAAGATTTAATCCATGGCACGTAACTTAGCCAGGTTTTGGTGTAGTAAGGGTAAATTGGCGCATTCTCAAACAACAACAAAAAAATGGTCACATTGCTTTTTTTTTTAAGATATTCATGACCATAGAATCGAAGTCTTTCAGTCGTTAATAACATGTTAATTAATAGGTCTTCGTAAAGTAGCGCAGTTGTATTGCAGGCTACAACCGACGCCATTCAATGGAGTTCTTGTGAAAACTCGAAAGATCACATCTGACTATACAGTTCACATTTCTCACAAAAACACATAATTTCTACTCAAAAACTATCAATATCCTGCAACTATTGTTCATTTTAGAGTAATTATACACATTTTTAGAAAATAAAACTGCACAGCACAACGTCTCCTTTCAGTTCCCGCCAAAAAAAAACTCTGTCACATTGCTTTTCTACTATTATTGCCATCCTTTATTTTTAAACATGCCTGTTTAGAAGCAATTTTAATATAGGAGAGGAATTCGTGAAGTACCTAACTAAGTATTATAAATAAAATAAACAGTTAAAAGTTAATAAATAAATTATTTTTTTGGCATTTCTGATCAAAATGGTATTTGGTCCTGGCATTGTAATTAAATTAAAAAAAAATACTCTCGAAACAAAAACTTAATTTAAAAAATAACAACAACTCTTAACAAAAAATTACACAAAAGTGTAATCGGGAGCGAATGGACCGTGGACGCAGTGCGGGAGGCAAGGGTCACTACCAAACGCTGCTTGTACCTCATTCCCCGCGTCCCGCTTGACAAGCAAGCAGACCTAAAACGACTTTTTCGCATCATTAAAAATCTGGCCAAGTTATGTCCTGGGGATTATACTTTTGTTCGTATCCTTCAAGCTTTCACAGCTCCCGTTGATCACTACTCAATTCTAGATGTCTATACAAAATGAAAATTATTTGTATTTTCTATTACTCAATAGATGCCGTTATTAATATTTTAAATTAAATCGTGTTCTGCAGATTCATGTACTACTGCAATTCGGTAGTTGACAGTATGAAAAATATAGGCTGGTTTTAATATATATCGTAGATTACGATCTAAATATGACAAAAATATTTTTTTTAACTAAAATATTAAATATTAATTGATATTTTTGAGAAATAAAATTGTTATATTGCAGCCATTAGCCACGTGACAATGAACGTCGATCGATCGACGCGTGACGTCATAGTGTGCAAAACACAAGAAGTTATCAATGACTTCTAAGATAACACTTCAACGAAACAGATGTTTGTTTTGCACACTGTGACGTCATGCGAGACGCCATGACAGCTTGACGCGTTTTTGTGACGAAATGTCAAAATATTTATAAAATTGCTAAATTAAATATGTTAATGTTGTTTTTTTGCTGAAATATTAATATTTTGGCTAAAATAGACCATAAGTCTCAAAATAAACCTGTTTCTCAAAAATTGTCAACTACCGAATTCTTTAATAAAATTTACCAAGCGTTATTTACTATGTCATTCGATTTTTTTTGGGTCAGTAAATGGGTGAATGGACATGGAGAGTATTGCAGAACCGCTCTAAGATGCTGGAAATTAGTTTTTTTTAGTAAAATCGAAATTGAGTTGGAAGGTACGTAAAAAGTAATAGCGCTCATTCATACTCAGGACGCAGGTAATTGCCTTTGAATCGATAGCAGAATATAACTAAGAACGACAATCCTAGGATTTTAAACTGTCCCATGATGTTTAGTTCCAGTGGTCTGTCGTTACCACCTATTTATTCCCGTGCTTATGATAAGGACTTGAAATACTTACGATTATCTATCCAAATTCTTTAATTTTTGTTTCTTATTATTGTAATTTTTCTATGCCCAACTGGCCAAACATGATGCACATTTACTTTTATACCATCATGCATACCTATTCTGATATGTAAATACTAGATAGATAGATAGATAGATAACACTTTATTGTACACCATTACAGAAAAACTTACGAACTAGTATTGTTATAGTAGGGTACAAAGGGCGGTCTTATCGCTAAAAAGCGATCTCTTCCAGACAACCCGTGGCAAGAATATTCCGATTAGAAGTGGCGATGGTGGTATACATAATTATTATACGATTACTTCAATTTTATTAATAAATATATAACTACTATATACCGGGTGCTTCAAAAAAATGTATACACACTTTAAACTATTGTAGTTTTCCCGCTCTACAAGGCTAATGTTATATTTCTTCGCCAGGTGCCAGCATAATCGTCCCTCTATGTTATATTATCAGTTGGAATTTGTAATATCAACATGGGGGACGTACGTTTGAGTTTTGAAGAACGTAAGCAGGTTATTAAGTGGTACTGGAAGTTTGAGAATGTAAATGAAGTTCAAAGACAGTGGAGAAGGGAGTATGATACAGAACCACCTTCAAGATTAACAATTACACGCATACGAGACAAATTCGAAGTTCATGGAACAGTGTGTGATGTGCATAAAGGTCATTCAGGTCGGCCTCGAACAGCTACAAGTGATGAGTCATCAACGGCAGTCTTGGAACTGTTTCAACGCTCTCCTAACAAATGTTCAAGGCAAGGGGCACGTGAAAGTGATGTAAGTGCTAGCAGCGTGCTACGCATTCTGAAGAGAGGCAAGTATCGTGTTTACATTCCAAGGCTGGTGCAACAGCTAAATGACGACGATCCAGATCGAAGGTTGCAATTTTGTGAATGGATTCAGGAGATGGTGATACGTGAACCGGGATTTATGGGTAGCATCATTTGGTCGGATGAAGCCCAATTCAAACTTAATGGAACTGTCAATAGGCACAATTGTGTTTACTGGGGTGAAGAAAATCCTCACATTACAATTGAAAAAGCTGTAAATTTGCCTGGTGTAAATGTGTGGTGCGGTTTGTCTTCAAGGGGACTCATTGGACCTTTTCGATTTCAAGGCACTGTAACTGGTATTAATTACCTAACAATGCTTGCTGATTCCATATTTCCTGCCATTCGTGCATTATACGGTAATGATGATTTTTATTTTCAACAAGATGGTGCTCCGCCGCACTATCACAGGGACGTACGAGCTTACCTGGATCAAAATTTGTCGGGCCAGTGGATAGGACGCAGGGGGCCAATCGAGTTTCCAGCACGCTCTCCAGACCTTACACCACTGGATTTCTTCTTGTGGGGCACAGTAAAAGATGAGGTGTACAAACGTAAACCACGTAACCTAGACATTCTTTGGAATGAGATTCAAGCAGTGTGTAGAGAAATCTCATTGGACGTTTTGATACGATGTACAGAATCTGTGGTGACTCGTACTCAGAATTGTATTGATGCTGCAGGTCACCAATTTGAACAGTATTAACATTTGTTATTTATGTTTCATTTACATTGGACTTTCAGCTTTCTATTTTCCTAAAATTTAACTTTGTAGAACGGTAAATAAATTTTCTATGGAAGTTCAAAGTGTGTATACATTTTTTTGAAGCACCCTGTATATACTTATACTCATGTTTAAGAAATATATAAACTTTGACTTTGAAACTTAACTTCTCTGAACTTAAGATAGTTTTAATTTATTACTTTATTTTGCTGAAAATACGAATTTTATAATAACTTATTTAAAATTGTCAAAAGTCTATCAATTTGTGTAAAATTTAATCTTTATTTTCTTTTTAAATATGAATTTGTCATAGGTTGCATAGCATTTTCTTAAAATAGAATCCGCGTGTTCCCTGAAAACAGTACATAAGTCAGTATCATACCACCATTGATCCAGCAAGCATTGAGCTACAAGCATTTGGCTGGAGTAATCTCTCATATAACCCTCTCATCTGAAGCAGGAACTGATAGTCTTCTAAACCAGAGAGTTGTGCCGCTTTGAGTCTTCAAAGCTGCCTAACAGACAGGTCTGAGTACGGGCTTCTGTATGCTGGCTCTGTACCCTACCGGCGCCCTGAGAATCCTGCCAGCGCATTAAGCATTCCGCCAACGCCCTGAACGGTGTCTAACGTCCTATCGCTCGACGCCCTAGTTGCTGCAGTTCCTGTGAGTGCTGCCCTACCCGTCATCGGTTGGTAGCCCACCTGCTGCTACTGACGCGACTGCAGATTCCGGCCCGCTGCCGTCATCGGTGGGTGCCCTAATCTACTCTCAAAGGACTCGGGACTTTTAAGATAAATGATACGCGTTTAGGGCATCGCCTTAGGTTTACCAGAGCTATAATAGGTTATAATCTATTAAACTTGTAGTAACGTTATCGTAAACTTTCCTACGAAATAAAAATAACCGTTGATATTATTAATATATTTAATCTTGTTACTATTTAAGTAATAATTATCTTACATTCAGAATAGCGATGTTTATTTTTCTGTTTACGTCATTTCTTCCATACCGTTCTGACTGTAGTAGCAAGACGACGGTGCAAATCAAAAGTAAAACAAGAACACCATAAATCTATGAAAACCATATATAATTTATCGCATAACGCTTTAACTTTTAAATCCTTAACCGTATCACATTTGAATATAACCAAATTTAAAAATGTTGCGTAAAATATGCCATTAACTAATAATAAATCTGTTTTATAAATAAAATAATTATGACAAAACACAATCACCGTGTCGAAATAGCGAGTCCAATGAAACAATGATGGCAGTAGCAGGCGGCACGTGCGGGACTCCCGCCTAAATAACTGTCTAATAAATTCAGATAATAAATTATTATTATTTTTTATTTTGAAATGCAGTTCGCACGAAGTTTAAGGTTAGCCAGAAATAATTATTATACCTATTCCTGTTGAATAGCAGTTTTAAGGACATTAAAAGATGTAATGGTCGCTTCCTATATCTTACCATTACAATATTCATTCACTTGTCTTACCATCGGTTGAATTTTTACATTACTTGTTTATAGCTTATGTCAAAGTTTTACTGATAGTAAGGCAAAAGAACAGTCAGTGAGATGTAAGAATGCGCCATAAGTGTTTTTAGCGGGAGCATGAAGAGTGATGTTTTACTGTGCAGTTATTTAAAGTGCAATTCTTTTCGAAAAAGTTTAATATTTGGCTAATACTGTATAACAAGTATCTAATTACATGATATTGATCGTTTTCAACGAAGAATTATGCATTTGTTTTTATAGTGAAACGTTCCTTTTCGAACAGCTACCCTCAAGAATCCCCTCGATTTGGTGTCAATGAAAGACTTATAATGTGGTCGAGTCTTTGCTTGTAGATTATTTTTACTCTGAATACTCATAAATGCTTAACACTGGCTAGATTACACATCTTGCAGGATCATGTTTAAAAAGGGCAATTAGATGTAGGTGCTTCATTCGTAGATGTTAAATATAATGATGATATAATTCCAAGCATGTCTGTGATTCCAAGTATAAACATTCAATACTGTTCTTTCATGTTCAAACTCATAACACCCTTTTAGTATTCTGCAAAATTGGTTAAGCAAGGGTTGATCCTGTTGTGACAACCCATTCAACAACTGTCCATAACAAATTGATATAATTGCATAAATATTGTGCGATTTAAATAATATTAAATAAAAATAGGGTGGCAGGGTATTGTCAATGCCATTGTTGTTAAGGGACCATTTTCAGTAATACATTCAAAATTCAAGTTTTTATTCAAACTAAGTTGTACTACAGAACATTTTTGAAGGTCATACAGAATTATGAGTTACATCCTACTCTATAAGAGCCTGTCCGCACAGCGATATTTCACAGCACGATTTTTTCCCGTAATTCTGTAACACATTGAATATTATAGAAGTAACCGCACTGGCGGTAAAAAAATCGCGCGAGAAAAAAATCTGTGACTTGTTGCAAATTGAACGCGAAGCGGTGCGATTTATTTTCGCGCGAATATTTTGTACCGTATAAAGTAAGTATGGCTATGTTCGCACTGTGGAATAAAATTCGCGCGTTTCGCTCAGTCGTGCAACGTCGCTATTGAAAGTTGTAGTAAATTATCGAATGATTTTTTTGTGATTCTGTAATAGCCAAAAAACTTGTTGCTGTATTTTCGCAACTCTTGATATTTTATGTAGAAAAATCCTTTGATGGGTCTCAATGCCGTAAATGGGTGAATCCAATGTTCATGACATCTTTTGATACTTCTGTTACGCCGCCTTAGCATTAGATAAAATAAAATTTTAGTTTGGTTGTCCATTTTACACGTGTGTCTCAGCCGAGAAGTGAATTAAACTGAATAAAATAGTACGAAATTTTATTCGCAGTGCGTACTAGGTGTAATGCCGGTCGCGGAATTTAATACGCGAGAATAAAAATCTCGCGGTGAAATATCGCTGTGCGGACAAGGCTTTATACTAAACTGTTTACCTAATAGAACAAATGACCGCGTTCACTGAGTTAATCCGCACACCTGACAAGCTTCAACGTAATTCAATAAATAACAACAAGGATTAGTTCGACACTAATGACGACCATAAAACAAGTTCAATAACAATAGCATGTTTTTCTGAATTACAAACTCTAAACACAAAGTAAACAAAATAATTCCTAAATCAAAGAAGGCAATAAACTGCGTTTTACGACAGGCAGCTGGTGTGCGCATTTCTTTGTCGGCATGTAACAATATTATTGTTTACTAATTAAACAGATTTAAAATTAAACTAACAAAAACATTGGGGTCGTTTTGGTATCACGCCAAAAGGAAGGTTTGCATTGAAAATTAGCATTTGTGTCGGACATAATTCTAGCACGCATAAAGCTGAGTGCAAACCTTGTTTGCTGAAAGTGCGGCATACAAATTATTAAAATATGATTTTTTACACAAGGAAGCCATATGAATACTATTTCTTCAAATATTTTTTTCATTTTTTTCCATCTGTATAAAATGCCGATGAATTCTAACAAGTAATGTAATGGAGGAATAAATATTATTCTAAGCAACCTTTTGAGCAAGGAGGCTGGATTATTATTTAAGTTCCGGACTAAAATATTTAAAAATAGAGTTAGTTAAAGTTTACTTAATATTAAAGTTGACTTTAACTAACCCTATTTTACTTAAGTTTATTAAATATATAAAAAAATGTAAATTTGCCATCAAACAAGTAGTAATTTAAACCATCTATTCTCATTAACACCTTCACTGCGGCAACCCGCAGTGCCGCAACAGGTCGAAAATGCCTCAACATAGACTTCACGGCGCTGCAGCTCTAACTGGTGCGATGTGAAGTCTGCCTACTCTCTGGCTGGTGTGCGAATTCTCTGCATTCACTCTCAACACGAGTGATACAGATAAATATATTTTGCTTTATGTTGTAGAAATTTGTACAAGTTGATGAATTGTTGAAAAAGTTAATATTTTTAATCGAATTTATTTTAGGGAGTTGTATTTTACAATATAAAATAACTATAGATTAATTATATTATCGACTTAAGAATACAAAAAAGTTATTTTCTTTTATTTTTACGTATCTGGGGATCACATAACAAATCCACTCAAACAACTTGTAAAAAGGTTTAAATAAGCCTCTAACGCACGAGTGCCAAATTATTTCATACAATACAGGTTTTATTTCTATTGAAACATGAGACTAATGAGTAAGTCTTTTAACACAACTGAAAGAGTTGAGGAGGAGACTGAAGTCTGGGCCTGATTCAAACATATCAGCTGAAAGTTCATTAAAACAGGTCCCGTAGTGGACGTGTCAGACTACTGAGATAATATTTTTTACTATTCTACTTGGATTGTATATAGAATGATGAACACTTGGTACTAAAGTATAACAATTTCCTATTGGAACTAGTAAACTTACAACATAATATGAACTATAATGTACTTGGCAGAAAGTCTAAAATATTTTGTGATAACCATGGAATATAGGATATTCTTTATGAATAGCTATGACCAATAATAAAATAGAGGGTGTGGCTAAGAGTTGTATAGCTTTTTTCTTTAAGTCGGCCAAATGTCTAACGGATAAGTGATGGGTATTCGGATAATTCCGGTATTGAGGAATATCCGAAAATACTTTCAAGTTGTTTGATTAGGATATAAAATGTGTCGAATCTGGAAATTCTTCAGTTGTTTTATGGAATCAAATTTCTATGAAATATTCGTAATATTGTTGAGATTCGTAGACCACAGATTTGACGTCAGCATCTAAATTTTACAAAATTCATATCTTCATAAATATGGTAATGCGTGATCGAGATAGCGAACTCCATTAGGTAGTGACCGAAGATGAGCGACAGACTTACTGTTTACCTGATGGTAAGTGACCACCGACCGACACACACATTTGCAATACTAGACGTGTTGCAATACACCCACACTTGGAAGTCGTCCACTGTACTGTACCTACGTGGCGTTCGCGCCTTCATTCCATATGTGTACAAGCTATGGAATATACTCTCTTCCGCGGTTTTCTCAGACACTTTCAATTCGCAAGACTCGATGCCTGAAGTAAAACTTGGATTACTTAGTGTTGCAGTAGTCCGTGGGCCGACGGTAGCCATTGACTACCAGGTGGAAGGACTGCCTTTTTATCTACAAGCACACATAAAATATAAAAATTAATTGAATATTTTTTCGGATCGAAAATAGAAGTGAGTTTTCTTGCTTATTTTTTTATTACTGATGTTTAGCAGACAGCCCAACGAACTATCTGAAAGGAAGGAAAACCTTTGCAATTCACCAGTGCAATTCTAGATGAGCGACTAGTTTCGAAAAGAAGAAGCTGGAGGAGCCAAATTTCTTCCACTGACAACCTTGAAGATTGATCCGTCGGGATTGGCTAACGTCCACCCGGGCTGGAAGTATATCTATAAGGAATTTTACAGACTGAAAAAAGGACACCACAAGATATAGCGCATATTTTGTAAATATTCCGGCCTGCCTGACCTGTATTATACTACAATCGAAAGCTTCCGCCGAAAGAATTTTTATGACAGCTCGAAAGACAAATCCCCCTAAACAGACAGTTGAACATTACAACATAAACACAAATCTTGCTTTAAAACAATCAACATCCTACATCCACTTACCACCAGATGGACCATTTGCTAATTTGTTCACTTTCAATTATTAAAGAAAAACATTGTTCACTTTTAACCCAACTACTTAGTAGTACATTGTTTTGAAAAAAATAACATAACAACACTTTTCATATTCCCGCCAAAAGCTCATGCCACAAATTCAACAAAAAACGAGACAAAATTACACCGTTTTTTTAATTCGGATAAATAATATCCGCACACTGATGCTTCCCTTCCCTAACCCTCGTTTCAATTCACTCGACCTCATACCAGAAATTTTGGCAAAAAGACTATTATTGCCCGCTGAAAGTGACATTCGCGATTCATATATGCGATTACTGAGGTTATTTCAATATTTTTATTTACTAAGACCATTTATTATGGTTCCGCAGTCGTTTTTGTGAAAGGGGAATCCTTATATTTTCATCGTGTCCGTAAAACACTTCTTTAAATATTATATTAGCAAACTTAAATATTTTAACAATTAAACTATAACCTCTCCTATTATATGAATGTATTCTGTGCCTGTGTTATAATTATTAGAGCTAGGCTTGTTTGCTGCAGAGTTTCTTGCGCCGCTTCTTCTCTTCAAGCCACAACATGTATCGAAGCGGTGGTAAATTATATTAACCATAAACAACATTAAAATTAATTAATTAAAATAAACAAGTTAGCGGTAGACTAAATAAAACTTTAGCAATACTCATCGACACTTGATATCTTTCTTTCTTGACTTCCACGATCACGATTATAATAATAATATATATTATTATTGTAGGTCGTAAATAAAGCAACTTGATACTTGCACGATGTTGTACGTAATACTAACAATTGCTAGTAAGTATCAAAAACACAAATATTGGAGTTGCTAGATAGCTTTGCGAAAGTAGCGCTTCTATCAATTCTATTATTATATTTTCTACTTTATTTCACCAGCCTGTACGTGGGCCAATTAAACGATTTTAATGTCAATTAAATATTAGGTATGTTTCGTGGCCTGTACTCAGCCGCATAAAACATGTAAAACCTTTTTCTTGGAGATTGTGAGAATGTCCGTCTGTCTATCGTTGTATGTCACAAACTACTGACTCTATATAGACGAGATTTGCATGGAAGGTTTAATCTATACCCACAACAAAAGCCCTCAACAATTATATAATAAAGCCACGTACAATTAAAAATTAGGGGTGGCCGCCTACATGAACTGAGGGTTGAAATTTCTTTCAATATATCTATATGCTAGTGTCTGGAGTCAGCTCTTACAATCATAGCGATATTTCTTAATATTTTTTATTTATAGTTATGGAGATATTAGCTTACAAACTCCAACTTGTAAAAATTGTGTCTGTGTCCTTGAGCTATGAAGGACACAGGCACAATTTTTACAAGTTGTTTAAAGTTACTCTTGGGCTAAGAAGTGGAATATTCTGGAAAAGTCCGGGTTGTAGAGCTTATAAATGGAAATGTTTTGAACAGTTTATACGATGAGTACCAATTTTTTGAGATATAAGTAGGTGTTTTCCACTAAATGCTTCATTATGGTTCCGTAGCCAAATAACGACAACAGTGTATATTTGTCACCAATACGGAACCCTACAAGGGTCGTAGTCTGCTTACGAACTTGACACATTTTGTGAATATTTTACAGTAAAACAATTTATGTATGGTGGCGAGCTGGACACCTTTGATCTTTATTTTTTCATGGATTTACCATTGTGTAATGGCATAAATGTATAAATTATACGCTTTCTCGTTAAGTATCATCCATATAGACCTAGTAATTTCTGAGAATAATGACTGTAGCATATAGGCAGACGGATATAGGATGAACGGAGTCGACGATATTATAAGTATTCCGCTTTTGCCAAAATTGCAACTAAACCCTAAAATCTACACTAAACGTCATATAATTAAATCTTCCATCCACAGACTAATAAGTCAATAAAAATACCGAAATGGAAAAGGCAATTTTATCCCTTTAAAAATATAATTTAGCGATGAATAAAACACATATACAATAATGTCCAATGAAATAATTCCATTATTAAGCAAAGCTATATAAAAATAAACTTTATATATGGTTCAGAAAGTCTTATTTTGATTCTCTGTTGTAGATACAGAGAAAAATTGGGTAGCACTGCACCGTCAATATTAAGAAGACCTCTACAAGAGTTATACAAGTAGAAAACGTGAGTAAAAATATTAGAAACTCAATGGTGGAGTGGGTCTTTATAAAATGGACGTATGGCAGCTAAGGGTATGAAAAAGCCACCCTGTTGGAACACGCCCCTAAAGGAACCACCCCTAACCAGTCTTCGTTTGATTCTCAAACGTATAACGCGTTTCGACGAGCATTATTGCGAAATTGTTATTAAATACGATTTGACAGTATAGTGACATTCATTTTCTAAATTTTAAATCGGGCCAAAGTAACTACGTATACAGCCATAAGTGTTAATTGTGATGTGATGATACACAATTATAAAATAATCAATATTTTTATTTTATTATTAAAATAAAATGGCTGTATGATGTACCCAACGGAAAATCTAAAACATGGACAGTTAAAATTCAATCAATTCACAAAAAATCTAGACCCAATGATGATTAAGACTTTACAGAACTTTTATACGAAGACAAACGTACCATTCAATATGACATCACCATTCCTTGTAGACAACATATTACACCAGCAAAAAAACGACTTCCATAACCATTATATTAATCAACAGTTAGAGAATTACGTTTTACAGCGTCAAAATTACCAGTCAAGAGACAATAGTCCTGAAATTGAGGAAAATAAAGACATGGAGGATGAAAATCGAAACGATGATAACGATGACGCGAAAATAGAGAACGATGAAGATTCTAAAAGCCGAGACGATGAAACTTTCACGAATGTTAAGAACGAATATTTTCACCCATCTGAATTTTATTCGAGAAATGAGGAAGTAAAAGCCGATAAAGAGATTATTAATGTACCAAATCTTATACGGCGTTGTCAAAATTGCGGGCTAGATTGCCCGCCATTTGCATGTAAAAAAACTGGTCTAAGTAGACTAGAGGAGTTAGAGAAACGTTTCAATTTAAGAAACTATAATGAAAATTCTGGTGATGAAGCTGATAAAGATAAATATAGTACAGAAGAGATGGTTAAGAGCTGCGAAGAGTTTGAGCAAAAGAAGCCAGTGTTGAAATTTAGTGTTAGTGCTATTTTAGGAGATAGAGAAGATAGTGGGAGTAAACATAGCGGCGTTAATGGTATGTATTTTATACTATGCTAAATGAAAACTAGTTAGGAATAAAATGGAGTCAAGTTGCACTGTGAATACTTTGATAGATTATGATGTTATATAATCAAAGTGTCAATCTTTACTATTTGTCGAACGATATTTTGTTTGTGTTACAATTCCTTTAATTCTTACGTTATATTTTTTTTGACATATTTACGTAAATATTAAAAACGGCTAAGGTAAGTTAATATAAATAAAAAAAGTGTGCGTCTCGGGACGCCCGACAGAAGTGATTGCGTGAGGGAAAGGGAAGCCAGTCAGACTACAGTACTAACGCGTTACGTAACGAAGCGATTTACCCTCCCATAATAAGTTACCACTTCAAAAAAGAAATAGCGTCATACTTACGTTGCTTACATTATTAGTATATATTAAATATACTTGCAGAGCATTATTTTAGCTAGTTTTTGCAGCTTATTCTACTTACTTAAAGCTAATCAAAATAGCAATATCACGTTGCTAAGCAGTGTACTAGGCAATGTAGAAAGAAGACTTACATTCAAGTAATTTTTTTTTTTTTTTTTTGGGGGTTATGGTTTGGCAGGTCTTAACTTTATTTAGGTTTGACAATATATAATTAGCACAGCATTAGGCATACGGAGTTGTAAACCTTATTTGTTGGAAAAACGGCGTACCTGCGATCTTTCAAGAAGGTGTAAAAATGTTTGAATTGTATCTTTATATAGGTACTATTGCTTCCTAGACAAATGAATTATTTCTTTCTAGAGTTAGAGTTTCATAGTCAAATTAAAAAATGGAAAATTTCTCATTCTGTTATGCTCGTCTATCTGTTTAGTTTGTTATTGTTATACTTACCTAATACATACTCTTCTTCAATGCGTTTTTAAGTCGTAATACAATTACAATCCTAAAATTTTCAAAGTTATTAATCTTAAAAATATTGGCAAGGTGCTTGTAAAGCCACGTATATTGAAGGGCTATAGCGGTAAAAAATTACCACAGTTTTTGTCATCGAAACTGAAAAATTATTTAATCGAAAATATTCAATTCCTCTTCCCTAATCTCAAAAATCACTCAACGAATCTTGCTCGAACCAATTTCCACAGGTAAGTATTTTGTAAAAAGTTAGAGAGGGGTATAATTTACACAGCTTTTGATAATCCTGTAAGAGTTCCACTTTTGCGAAAAATGGCTACGGAACCCTAAAAAAATTGGCCGTTCATCACTACAGAACCATTAACCACGTGATGTAATATCCATTTCGCCAGTTTCAACCTTAAAAATTCATCCGTCGGCGTCGTAGACTCCCTTTTAACATCAAAGGAAGTTACTAAAAAAAATCATAAAACAAGTCCGACGGCTATATTTAATTAAATTAAATATTTTAACGCTTTTTTTATCTATCAAGTAACTTTAATTAACTTCTTAAAGTGAAAATAACTTAAGGCTGCGTTTAGTTTTATGTATACTTACTTACTTTCTTTTTTAGAAAAAAAAACGATGTAGTTTTCAGAATAACATGGCGGTCCCGCGAGGTTCTACGCACTCTTCTGGATACCTTATTCATGGACTTCGATGACCTAGGTTCAATATAAAGGGATTATAGGTAGAATACAATTTAAGTCAATGTAAAGTATACATAATTTACTTTAGCTTACCATAAAATTAGAAACTTATGTATAACTTATATATATATATATATATATATATTAATAAAAATAAATACAAAGAAGAAAACTTAATAGTATTTGTCATATTGTGTTCTGCTCACGATCCTTAAGATTACAAGAGTACTGAGCGTAAGTTAACCACCTTGTACGTATAAGGTGCAAAGAGAGATGTAGTTACCTCGTTCCGTTGTTCGAGGATCTACCTCGATAAACGAAACAATATACCAGTAGTATGTCAAATGTTCACCTGACAAGTCGATTAAGCGTTTTGAAAGCTCTTTTTATAGGCGCGGCGCATAACTTCAGGACTGTTAACAATTCGTTTTTTTTTATTGCATGAGTTAAGCAGAGTGGCAGACGGCCCACGAGATGAAAAGCAGTTTCTATTGCCATTTGGAACGCCAAAGATGCTACAAATGCGCTGCCGCTCTCTAAAGGGCGAGTGGTACCTGGCGACTAATGCTGGAATACAATAATAATTCAAGGTTGTTATGCCGGCAAACTCTAGACCAGGGGTGGTAGCCATCCGGTAGGGCAAAAATACCCTAACACCTGGCTGTGGGTTATTTTTTTATTTTCGGAATTAAGTCAACACGGAACTGTAACGCTGAAACACAGAATTTACATTAAACAATATGTTTATGTTGTTTAATTTTTTTATTGCGAAGCTGGCGAGTATGGTTACCGTCGCCTATAGACGATTACAAAACCAGGGGCGCTGCCAATGCGTTTCCTATCTTTAGGATGGGATAAAAAGAGAATGAGGCAGAGGAATCAGACAGAAGGAATAGGATGGAGGGGAAGGATTATGGGATTGGAATACGGGAAGGGGGAAGTGGGCTATCGGTATTTTCAAACACCATTAGCTGAAACGTTTAACTTTCACGCCGAAATTCTATGAGAATGTGGTATCACAATGATAAAGCCGGTCGTGGTCCTTAGAACTGCATCAAGATACAGCATGACTACCACGTAATGGAGTTTAGTGTGCTTAATGAATCCTTGTATTTGTATAAAATAACGATCTCATTCTCACAACTCAATACGTTCAAACAAAAATCTATGAGGCTGCGACGTTTTGAGATACATCTGCCAGTGCTACACTGTGACTGTGTCTAAATCTGACTTACTTGTAACCGTTAATCAAAATAACGCCGTTCATTATTAGCTACATTAGTGTAGGTACCTGTATACAGTTATCCGTCGATGTTTAACATCGTTAACAATTCACATCGCAACGCATCTAAGCCTTGGTTACATCTACGTGACACTGTTAGTAAAACTAATATTATCCCAGGGATAGTAAGGACATAAGATTATAAAAATCGTCTCAGTCGATTTAATTGTACACTACCAATTTCAATAAAATCTTTTGAGCTGTACCGAACCGATTCTAAAATTATTATTAAATAGTAACAGGAATAAATATATATGTATATATATACTTATATATATATTTTTTTCCGGCAGACAAACACACATATTGTATATCCCCAAACTAAGCAAGTTACGCTTGTGTTATGGGTAATATACAACGAACGACTCTACTCTGGGGCCGATCCCAGATACCCAGACCATAGTAAATAACGGAGAAAATACGCTTCCGAAATTTACTGTACTAGGAATCGAACCCGGAGCCTCTACCTTGCAGTGAGGTAGAGGCTCCGCGCAGGTAGTGAGGTAGGCCGGCAAAGGCTCAGCCTGCTCAACCACAGAGGCCGACATAACAAAAGTTAACATTGATTTCGTAGAAAAGTTTACGATAATGTTACAAGTTACGTGTTCTGGATGTGCCAGCCGTACACCGTCCTATTTGAAATAGATACACTATGCATACTTTAGTGGTAATAAGTAGCAGTTACTTTTGCATGTATATTTTAGTACTAGAATATGCCCGCAACCTCGCCCACGCTTGACTTGAAATTCCCACGGGATTCCCGGGACACAAAGTACCACAGCATTTAAAGAAGAATGTAAGCTATCGTTTTAGTGGAAAGTGTTTCGGAATAGGCTATTTGTTATGCATCATAACCAATTCAAACCGCTCCCAGGAAAATTACCGCGAGATTCCCGAGATGAGAAGTACCTATCACACATTTTATTATATAAAATTTGCTTTCTATCGGTGAAAAAATTACATTGGAATCGGTTTTTTTAACCTGGTCATTTAAAATAATACAAATAAAATTAAATAAAATTCCCGCGCCATTCCCAGGATAAAAAGTAGCGCAGGTTCTACGAATTTGCTGTCAATCAGCGAAAACCACACCAAAATCGGCCCACAGTGGTTTTTGCGTGAATCCTAAACAAACAGACAAGAAACCTAAAAAAATTGCATCGTTCTCTCCATCATGTATATAGTCTATTCCAGTACAGATACAGTATTTTTAGAATGTTATAATATTATATATACATAGATAGATGGGTGATTGTGATCGCCATGTATAAGCATGGAAGAGGTATAGGTATGGTGGGGATTGGTGTTACTATAATTAACAACCCCCGAGGGGGTGAGACCTGTGGCGCATTTCCAGCCCTCAACAATGCACACGGAGTAAAATATATTATCGGGAAGCCCTTTTATCTTTGTATCTCACCTGACTGCTTTGAATTGGGGGCAAAGTGTGGGCGTGATCAAAATTGATCAATATGGTTATTAAAGCCAAGTTTCTATATCTTACTAAATTTACTATTCATTGTATTATATTATACTTAGCATTGGTAGAAAATTGATAATACTTGTATGGAGTTTATGTTGAATTTTTATTTAATTTATGCTCGATTACGTATCGGTACAATAAATTAGTTAAAATTAAAAACAACTCAGCAGAGAACAGCAACTGGTCACAATACTTTATAATCAGAGAACCTCATAGTTTGAACATGTATTATACACTAACACTAAACACTCGACAAGCAAAGCATTTTTACAACATCTCGCCATCCCTCCAACTATTGAACAGTACTTACATGAAACTTAGCAATTGGCATAACCGATAGCGGATTGAAGTCATTGATAAACTATTTTAATTAAAGGGTTATGAATGAAAAGAATCAAATACATTATTGTTTGGAAATTCAAGACAACATTTTATACAAGATATTATACTCAAATTATTATACTCAAAGTTTTACATGTAATAAAACAAACCGAACACAGTATAAATCTATCGCGTCTGCCAAAATGAAAATGAAATGTAGTGAATACCGTCTATACAATTGAGACATTTTGAATTATAATTACACAATTATCACGTTATTCAAAGGATACATATTGTAAAAAAAATGTAAATTATAGACAACAACTCTATACAAAACAGGTGCTAATCACAGAATAAATAAAAATATAACATTATTATTCAATTGAGGAAATGGTCGATTGTATCATTTAGAAATAAGAGGGTATATAACAAAATTAATTATTAACTATAAAAAGAAACACGACAATAACTACTAAGTAACTAAGATGCTACTTAATAACTGTAACAATATTTAAATATACTTCTAAACTCTAAAGGAATGAAAGTGTCTCCCTTCTAATTTTTGAATTCTGAAGTACTAGAGCTTCAAAAATACTGTCAACGAAAACTATTTATGTTAAATATTTTTTGAGGTAATATTTTATGGTGTATTTTCAATTTCATGATTTTTTACAGTTCCGTAGCCACATGACAAAAATGTTGAGGATGTCTAAGGAACCCTTCATAATTTGTGACCCGCCACACACTTACTCATTTTTTATAATTTTCTCCCAGAGTAGGTGGATAAGATAGCTACGTAACTAAGCACCTATATAACTTTTAATCAAGAAAGAAAAAGCGTTTCATTAACCATTATAACGTTAACAGCTATAACGCTATAATAACGTTTTAGCTACATTCGAATAGCTACATCTTAATTTACTAGCACAAGTTGCAATATGGCGGACTTTTTCAATAAAACGGCGCGCCATCTGGTGGGACACTTAGGCTTGCGGCGTGAAAGGGACGGCTATATACCAGATCTCAGTTATAAGACAAAGATGGACATAAAATAGGGTCCAGAAAGGAAATTAATATATCCTTCAGCGTTTAGTAAGTTGCTTTATTATATTATTGATGTCCGTAGAAATTTCTTTGTTAATATTGTTTTTATATTGCTGTTATTGGGAAGAATATTGGGAAGTTAGTAATTAAGTCGTAATGAATTTGTTAGTCTGTAATAATTACGGCTGTTTTTGAAAGGCATTAAATTGGGATTAGGTACATATTATTAGCAATACCTCTTACCTCGTCTACATTGGACGAATTTGTCTCAAAGATGGAAAGCATCTAGTCTAGAGTATCAACGAATTCCCACACTCTACTTCTCTGGTCGCTCTACTTTCTAGGGCATCAAAGATATCCTACCAAATCTGTCGTCATTGTCGTGGCACAATCTATTCGGCTTCAGAACAACTCATGTCTTGTCGTCGGTAACAAAAGAAAGACTGAAATGATATTAATGCAGTATAACCCAGTATTCTACTGGTTCTGTAATGAACTGAAATATCGACTTTATTCTCTCATTGAAAGCAATAAGGGACTACAGCCGCTATCTCCAGCAGAATAGAGGCAGGCAAAGAAAGACATTCTTAAAATACACAAATCCAATATTGTTTTAAACATGTGCATGCATACATTGTTTTGAATTTTGTGGTATAATGCAGTTTTTGACTGTAACATCAGTAATCGTCACGTTTTGAAACGTTAACCCGAACAAAACAGACTCAACGTTTCTCGTGGGCATCGTGGGTATTTAGAATAAGCTCTTAGCTGAGGTTTGCCCGCAGCACCATATGGGCTTTTTTAAGAGTGTTGTGAAATTCCTTCGAGACCGCCAGCTCATTGTGACATCTCTGCAGTCGCAAACGTGGTACATAGGCGACAGTAATCGCTTTCTATCAGATGGGCCCTGACGGTTTCTTTGCTGTACTCCATCTATAAAAATACCTACAATATTCTAAGGATTATGAAAGTACTTACATTAACCTATAAAATATTAAAAAAGACCGTATAGTACCTACTTAACCGAACTTGGGTTAAAACCTCGTAAAAACGAAATCACGAGTAATAAAAAGTTATCGGTTAGACAGCGCGGGAAGAGTCGTTCGATTTTCAAATATCATCGCAATATGGCGCCCGATGACATGTTAATATGGAAGCCGGCCGATATGCATAATTTTATTGAGGGAGCACGATTTTTGTACGATTTTCGCTTTACTATTCCCTTATTTTGTGACCAGATTTTTTATTATAAACTAGAGCTGAATTGATATACAGCGGCATACGCAGAATCTCCCGTTTTCTAGCATAAAACGCTATATTAATTTCCGACTCAATGTTTTCAATCCATTCATTCATTTCTATTTCACGAATAAAGGCTACGAAGAAAAATTAATAAGCCTTATGGTTGGCATGTGTTTAAATCCATTAAATAAATAAATAATCAGTTGGCAAACACAAATGTTTTCTATCTCCAATCTACGCAAGTTTCGCGCGTGCTAGGGTAATGTAACGAACAACTCTGTGGCCGATTCTGGTCAATTCTAGACAGCCAGACTACAATAAATCACAAAAAGTTCGTTTACGTTTGCTTTCTAGTGAGCTGGGGTAAGCAAAGACTTAGACAATTCAACCACAGAAACCGTCCTTTCTAATATTTTACGACTAGCTATACCCGCGACGTCGTCCGCGTGAAAATTGTTTTCAAAACACCCCGATTTTGAAACATTATTCATTGGTGCTCCGCTCCTATTGGTCTTAGCGTGATTATATATAGCCTATAGCCTTCCTCGATAAATGTACTATCCAACACTGAAGAATTTTTTCAAATCGGACCATCGGTTCCTGAGATTAGCGCGTTCAAACAAACAAAGAAACAAACTCTTCAGCTTTATAATATTAGTATAGATATTAAAATAGCATGGTTTTAGTACAGCCACTGTTCACGTAGGTTTCCTACAAATAGCAAAACGAGATTCTCTAAAATTCTAAATGTAACAAAAATCAGCATATTACGGCAGTAATCCAAACCGCAATGCGATTGGATCGTTTAAATTCAGAACGCGTCTGCGGTTGTGTTAACCGTCTGCGAGTTTATGTTTCAGTGTAGCGCTTTTATGTATGTTACTTAACAGCTATAACGTTTTAGTGCGTGCCTGTAATTTTATAGTTTGGAAAGTTTAGGCATTATAGTTTGCAACTTTTACCATACAAAATATGCTTATAACAAAATCGTTACGTACTTAATTATATTTGTTTATGGACTTAACGACCAGCTAGGTTGCGTTTGTGTTTTGATCCACTCAGTGCACTGATATGATATTGACGACAGCATTCTATAGTGGCATTCAGAATGGGATGTATTATGAAAACTTTGCTAAAATGACTGGCATATAAAGACAGGCAGACGGAAGAGAGTACTTCATACGCGTTTCGTTTTTGTCAAAATGGTACCTAACAGAGTGTTTTGCCATTTTGAAAAAACAAAAGAAATAGAGTAAAAATTAACAAATGTAAACCAGGCGTTTTGTCTTGGAGTTTCTTGCCACTTCGGTTTTTATCACGTTTCACTCACGTTTTTCGAGCTATATTCAAATATGGCGTGTAGTGTTTAGTGCTTCGTAAACGGGTAATAAGCCAAATTAGTAGATGGCATAAAATGTTAGAAAAAATGGGTAACGTATATGTTGTATTATTATACGTAGTATCACGTCACGTTCCCTTAACAAAACTTAGTTTGTAAAATATTTTAGAATTTGAATTATGTCAATGTCAAAATAACAAGGCATGGTCTTGTTTAACAATTATAGTTACAACACTACGGCACTAGTGTTGTCGCGGAAAACATAATAATGTCATTTGCATATGAGTGTTAAACCGCAAAGCCGCTGTGTTGAATCCAATTCGCTCATTGTTCTGTTAATTGTTGTTTAAACACCTCCTCCCATATTCAGGGTATATAAATAAATAATATTATTATATAACCTTTATTGTTACACAATATAAAATCGATAATATATTAAAGATATGAGATAATGAAACATTATGACGACGTGGCGCGATAATAGATATTTTCCAGACACCTTGCGCATAGAAGACTGGGTTTAGGCTGAATATTGTGCCTGTGGCCCTAATATTAACGAATTATGTTATTAATATATAAGAATAACACTAGGAATGACAATCATCCATTACAAAATGTAACTTTGAAAGCTATTAAAACCTTCTCAAATAAGTGCCACGGGCTTTTCCTCTCGCTTTTTGACATTAAATTATAATATTTAAAATGTATTTTTACATGGAATTAGTAAAAATTGAAAAAATATCGATTATTCTTTTAAATATTTTATTAATATAGTTTAGAAATAAATACTGGAGAATCAATCCAAAGTATTTTTTTATACAGATATATATTGGACTTATCAATATAGGTATGGTTCGCAAATTGTTTATTTTAGAATAAACTAAAATTATTTTAAAAATTAAACTAAACATAAAATAGAAAACTAAAACTAAATACTAAAACTAAATAACTTACTTATATTAATTTCTACGCATAGTTCCTGAAGACTATAAGTAGAATACTGAGCCTAGATCACCGTCTTGTATAGGCTGGCTACGTTTCCTCGCTCGATCGCCATACTGATCCGTTGTCCGAGGTAAGCACTATCTAGCCTTCTGATCACCTGAAGAGTCAATGAGTCATTTCATATATATACGGTACATACACCAAAATAACATTTTTTACAATTTTTGTCTGTCTGTCTGTTTGTTCCGGCTAATCTCTGAAATGGCTAGACCGATTTTCACAGGACTTTTATTGGCAGGTAGCTGATGTAATAAAGAGTAACTTAGGCTACTTATTTTAGAAAAATTCTTTTATTTTGGGATTATGACGATTTTCAATCACCACACGGGAGAGACCGCGGGGCGCAGCTAGTTTAGAATATCTTTAGAGCTACATCTTCTACTTAGCAAATCATTTTTATATTTATTATTTTGTTATGTTCTTCCACATCACACAGACATAGGTCTTTTTGTTAGAAAATGAATTTCCATTTTCACCAATAATGGTTTCGCACCGTATCAATTATTTTCACACTTGGCTCGCGTAAAAGTGTCTCGTGACCCACCCGCCTCGGGCTATAACGTAGCACCTCGTTAACCACTTATAACAGGTTAATCAAATAACGTTATCCGTTGTTTGGTGACAATATCAGCATTTAAGAAGCTAGAGACAGTAGCCAAATAAACTAAAGAAAGAAGAGTTTTTGGGGGAACTTAAAGAATATTTTTCTTTTTCAGAATGTATTTAGATGGATTGTTTTATTTTATTTTTCTCATTATTGTTAAAGAGTGTTTTTGTCTTAAATTAAACATTTCTTTTTTTCTTTTAATACTTGTATATTCATTATGTAATAATAATAATTGAGTGTAAAAGTCGTGGAAGCGTAATGGCTAGCGCACGCATACCAAACTCAAAGGGCGCGGGTTCGATTCCTAGCCGATACCCGCATGCACCTCTTAGTCAGTTTTTCGACCTAATGTGCATATTGTTACAACTACCATGTGCTAGCAACGGCGAAGGAAAACGTCGTGATGAAACCCGCACATCGAGATGACCGGTGTGTCAAACCTGCCAAGCCTTCTTGGACAAGCGTGGCGGGCATACTGTCCGTTCCCCCTATGGTGGAAGGCCCTATCCCAGCAGTGGGACGTTTATGGGCTGTTATTATGATTTATTATTTAATGATAATTGTAAGTATTAAATACCCAACTCTTATGTGAAATGTACCTTTTTGAGCACCCACAAGAACTCTCTCGTTTGGCTCCAGGAGAACTTATAATTTGGTTGAGGCTGTTTGTTTTGTTTCTTTTCTAAATGGTGTATATTTGCATAAAGTCTATTGTAAAAATGTAATATTCATGAATTAGCAGAGGCTATCTACGCAACTCGTGCAGTTATAATTATTAGAGAAGAAAATCAAAATTGGCCAAGTGCGAATCAGTTCACACACAGTGAATGATTTCGTAAAATACCATACACATGAATTGAACCAAGATTCATTTATATTTTTGCTTGTTATATAGTTGCGGTTTCGCCAAATTAATTACGGAACCTAAAAATACCTAATTCCTTTCCACCCAGGCACAGTCGGGTTTCGTAGTGACGACGAGCGAAGGTCGTTCCCGTCAATTGGCTACGGAATCCCAAAAAGTTCACGCGAACTCACATTCGCACTCAAATATTATTTGGTGCTATTATACCACCCATACAAGAACAGATTAAAAATATTTTGCCCTTATTTTGTTTGCGGATCTACTTTTTATTGTCAGCCTTTTATAATCTATTGTTGCTTATAGTAAAAGATTTCGCGGTTAAATAAAGCGTTTTGTTATCACAAGTGTTTTTGATCTTTTTTCAAAAAGCAATCGTACCTACTTAGTTCATGTTTAAAAAAATAGAATATGATCATGAGGTTTGTTCTGTTTTTAGGGTTCCGACATTTTAATGTATAAAGTTAAAGATTCCGTAGAAAAAAAATCAAGGTATTTACAATTTATTGCAGAAATTTTCACTCAATAGTTCAATAGCTAGAAAGTCTGTCTTACCACCTATTGACTGATGTACAAAGACAATCGAACAGACGCATATTATGTTATTTTATTAAGGGTTCCGTGTTCGTCAAAGTGGATATGAAACCAAAAACCAAAAAATACGACTAGAACTAAAAGTTGAAATTAAACCCTTTGAGTAGTGTTTTAAACATGGATATTTTCAATTCAATGCATTTTTGTAAACATGGACGGGCAAACTAAAAGATTATTGAAACAATCATAAACTTATAAAAATACTCTTAAAAATCTCCTTAAGCGATTAGGGAGGTTCATCCCTCTCGAGTAAGGGATGAGAGGCGTCGTTGCGGAAAAGTTTCACCCCCTAACGATTAAAAACGTATGGCAAAAGGGGCTGATATAATTATTTATTAATTTAAATTAAATACGCACATTCAGAGCTTTTTAAACACTTTTTTGTGTGGAGTATATTAAAATATAACAGCAGAGTAGAGCAAGACAATAATATATGTTTGGTTATACACTACCTGTCTAGTCGTGAAAAGCTTATCTGTTTGCACCTAAGTCGGACAGTAAAACATTCATATTTGAATATCTATAACAAGTATTATGAAATTCTAAACATGCCGTGCCTGTATATTAAAGCTTTTAAAAAAACAACTTCAATATACTCAAACAAGGGAAAACACGATGCAATTTTTTAGATTTCTCGTCTTTTTATCTGTTTGTTCTGGGTCCACGTAAAAACTACTAGGCCGATTTCGATGCGGTTTTCGTTGATTGACAGCTAATTCTTAGACTTATACTCTGCGTTAGTTCTTATCCTGGGAATCCAGTGGGATTTTTTCTGGAAATTATTTAAAATGGCCAAATAAAAAAATACAAAATCCAATATGATTTTTTTACTGATCGATAGCAAATTTAATGAAATAAAATGTGTGATATTTTATCCCGCGAATCCCGTGGGAATGTTCCCGGGAGCTGTTTGTAGTACGAGTGCGTAAAAGTTAGCTTATTCCGACAGAGTTTTTACTAAAACATTACCTGCGGTACTTTGTGTCCGAGATTCCCGCGGGAATTTCAAGTTAGGCGTAGACAAAGTCGCGGGTATATCCTAGTATGTACTAGTAATATTCCTAATCTGCCAGGTATTCTCGGTGTATCACGTATGTAGGTCAAAAGTTTTTGTTTTTAATACATATCTGAATTATAAAACTTAGGTACTTATAATATGAAAAAGTTTTTGCTTATAATTAGTATTAGTTGAGAGCGATCGCTTACGTTTGCGTCTGCGTTTGTTCTGAAAATTCGCAATACGAACATTACCACTTTACGTCGTCTGTGTCCTTCTTTGGGTCGCGCACCTGGCGATGACCTGTGTTATTTGCCTCGTCCTACGGCTCGCCCACAGTGCGCGCCACCGGACATAGTCACATGGCCTACAGCGGCGATGTTTCTACTCGACACTGAATGTTATATTTTGGCCAATCTAAACTGTATGCTCTATAATCCTAATAAAATAAAATCAAATTAAAAATTAGAAATAAAGTTCCGAACTTCCGACCCACTAAGAAGCCGTGGTAGCTTACTGCTTAGCGCATTCGCGTCCCAAACTCAAGGGTCGCGGATTCAAATCCAGGCCAGAAAGCATGTACCACTAAGGCAGTTTTCTGACCTAATTGTGTTTAGGTATTGTTACAATTACCACGTGCTAACGGTGGAGAGAAACATCATGATGAAACCTGCACATCGGGATAACCGATTTGTCAAACCCATCAATCCGCCTTGGATATTTTGTACGTGGCGGGTATATCTACTTTCCGTTTCCCTACAAATGGGAGGCCAGAGCTCAACAGTGGAATATTTATGGGCTGTTATTATTATTTCATAATTATAACAAGACAATTTTAGTAGTGTCCGTTTTTGCCAAACTGACTATGAAACAATAAAAAATAAAATAGACGTACTTACATTATGACCAATTAATTACATTATAAATTGTTAATAAGTAAATCATGCTTTAAGCTCTGAGCACGGCCGCTGATAATGATAATAATAATTAATTTAATACCTTCCTAAAATACTATAAGCGTCGAATCCGAGTCACCCCTCTTTCGGGCACCCCCTACCCCCGACACCCCAAGACGTCCCGATGCTGTCAAAGCCACGCCGCCTCTAATATATCGTGCCTTTGTAAACCGATTAATCATTTTAACATGGAGTTTGTTTTTGACTGTACGCGTGTATAATTTAAATTGGTAGGTTATAACGTATTAAATACACTACCGGAGTGGTATAAATCTGCTCAGGAAAATATTTTTCCCCTACTCACTAACTCACTCGCTCAAACAAAAACTCACACTCACTCACCACGAAACTTCAGATTTGTGTTCCACAAATACGATCCCATTTTCTGGAATAAAGAGTATTTAGGATAAGTGATGAAAATAAACACTGGTAATGACAATCGCCTAGTAAACAAATAACGCTTTAAAGTACCTATTCTACAATTGTCTTTTTATTATTGAAAACAATTGTACTATATAGATAAAAAGAAATGTATATTATGCACATTATCCGTGCAGGTACTGAGAAAGTATATATATATATATATATATATATATATATATATATATATATATATATATATATATATACTAGCTGTCCCGGCAGACGTTGACCTGCCCTGAAAAAATAAAATTTAAAACCCGATTGCAGCGCCATCTACAGGGTCCAATTGTGAATCTAAACCATCCTCGAATCCACTTGAACACACACACATAAATTCATTCAAATTGATCCAGCCGTTTAGGAGGAGTTCACTGTCAACACACGTACAGAAGAATTATATACATATATAAAGATACTAGCTGACTCGGCGAACTTCGTACCGCCTTATTCAAATAAATTAATAAACAAAGAAATTGAGAAAACATGGGAAATATATATAGATAAATAGCCATAAACCATCTAGGAAAAATTTCGCATCGAATGGTGGTAGTTTCATGTCGATACGATCAGTGGTTTAAGCGTGATTGAGCCTCAAACGAACACCATTTTCATTATATATATATATAACTAGCTGACTCGGCGAACTTCGTACCGCCTTATTCAAATAAATTAATAAACAAACAAATTGAGAAAACATGGGAAAGGGCTCATAGAATTTGAAAAATATATAGCCTATAACCATCTACGATTAATTCCGCGTCGACTGGTTGTGGTTTCATGATGATCGGTCCAGTAGTTTTCGAGTATATAGATATATATAGATAAATAGCCATAAACCATCTAGGAAAAATTTCGCATCGAATGGTGGTAGTTTCATGTGGATACGATCAGTGGTTTAAGCGTGATTGAGCCTCAGACGAACACCATTTTCATCTTCTATCTATCTATATTCTATACTAGCTGACTCGGCGAACTTCGTACCGCCTTATTCAAATAAATTAATAAACAAACAAATTGAGAAAACATGGGAAAGGGCTCATAGAATTTGAAAAATATATAGCCTATAACCATCTACGATTAATTCCGCGTCGACTGGTTGTGGTTTCATGATGATCGGTCCAGTAGTTTTCGAGTTTACCTCGGACAAAGTATATAGATATATATAGATAAATAGCCATAAACCATCTAGGAAAAATTTCGCATCGAATGGTGGTAGTTTCATGTCGATACGATCAGTGATTTAAGCGTGATTGAGCCTCAAACGAACACCATTTTCATTATATATATATAATAGAAGATATAGAGAGATATAGATAAATAGCCATAAACCATCTAGGAAAAATTTCGCATCGAATGGTGGTAGTTTCATGTCGATACGATCAGTGGTTTAAGCGTGATTGAGCCTCAAACGAACACCATTTTCATTATATATATATAGAAGAAGATAGATATATATATACACATATTAGGTTAGGGAAAAAGTTTCTTCGCATTTTATATAAAAATTCAAAAGGTTTTTTTATAAAGTTTATTTACATTTGACTAAAGTATGTAGGTGCCATTTTGTTAGATAACTTTTTGCCATCTTGTAGGTAGGGACGTGATCCCATTGCTATAAAAATTTTGGGGCTTCTGATCAAAAAACTGCGACAAGTGGTTTTGGCAGTCCTCTCGTGATGTTAACCTGACAGTGCCTAAGGAATTCTGCAGAGATCGAAACAGGTGAAAATCTGAAAGTGCAAGGTCAGGACTATATGGCGGATGCATTAACACCTCCCAGACAAACTCTCGTAAATTTTGCTGAGTGGCTAAAAATGTGTGAGGTTTAGCGTTATCATGGTGAAAAACCACACACCTTCTGTTGATTAATTCCGGCCGGTTTCTCTCAACTTTTTGCTTTAATCTCATCAGTTGTTCGCAGTTTAGTTCAGAATCGATGGTCCTGCCTGGCGGTAACAGCTCATAATGAATAATGCCCTGCTAATCCCACCATACACACAGCATCACCTTGTTGCGTGTTAACCCCGGTTTCGCCACAGACTGTGAAGCCTGACCGGCCTTAGACCACAATCTTTTTCGCACGTTCTTGTCGTACGTGATCCACTTTTCATCACCAGTTATCAGCTTCTTCAAAAATGGTTCGGTTTCATTACGTTGTAATAAAGAATCACTAATGAGTACACGGTTCTTTAGGTTTCTTTCAGTGAGCTCATGAGGTACCCAAATATCGAGCTTTTTTGTGTACCCAGTTTTTTTCAAATGCGCCAAAACCGTTGCATCTTTGATATCAAAATTTCCGGAATGAAAATGCTTAAACCAAATTTGCACTACTCTCACAGATACTGCATTAGGTCCATAAAAATCACATTTTTTTTTCACGGTTTGTGTTGCATTTTTACTTTTTTTGTAGTAAAATATTAAAATGTATCGAATTTCTTCATTAGATTCACTCATTTTAACAATAAGAAAAACAAATGAAAATCACACATTTTTCTAATTTGAATTTGGATTTGTCTTCTTTAAAATTAAAACTTTTTAATGATACCAAAACCAGGCAGATACAAATGGTATAGCCAAAGAAATCTTATTACAAGTTCACAAAATATACATGTATATATATATGTATGTATATATATACATACATATATACATATATATATATATATATATATATAACCGGAAGTAGGGCATTTGCCCGTCTGGATGGCTACCACCCCTGGTCTAGATAATGCCGCCATAACAACCTTGAGTTGTGTTACGGCGTTAGTGGCCAGGTTCCAGTCTCTCTTAAGAAAGCAGCAACGCCTATGGCGTCACAAATGTCTATAGGCAATGGTAGCCGCTTTCCATGAGGCGGACCGTTTGCCTGTCTGCTGAATTCATATATCATTATTAGATATAGATTATATAATTAGGGGCCCAAGAGGAAACAATAGAAATTGAGAGTATGCTCCATACGCTTGGAGGAAGGGCGCCAGTGTATGATAGAGAGTAGAGGAGAAGGTGGTAATGTGGCCCCCCACTTTGTTTTTCAGGTTTCATGTAAAAAGTAAAAGGAAAGCCAATGTAATGAATACATCATTAGTTTTCTTATTTATTTGGCTATACACGACATAATATGAAATAAATAAAAATGCAATAGATAATTGAAAATACATTTATTAAAAAAAATAATGACATTTGACAATTTGAGATCAAGTGAGGGTTATATGGCACCCAGGGGGCCAAATTAAATGTATTATACTTAGCGCCAAAAATCGCAAATATAATATTCGCCTGCAGGGCCCGCGCAGTATGAGCCCATAAATTGCAGCTTTGGCACTGAATGGAATTACAGCTGGAGAGACATTTTCATCACATCCCGATGAGTCACTTTCTACTATTTCTTCATTATCGGAGCTACTGCTGGATGTTACGTCTCTTTGGTGCCTATTAAAACCGCTGGAGCTATCCTCTCTATAATTCCGACCGCGTCCGCGTCCGCATCCATATCCGCGTCCACGTCCGCGTCCACGTCCACGAGTATCTGCTGAGCACAAAGATTCATACAATTGGTTTTTGTAAGACGAGCACCTTTGCTGCTGTAGTTTTTCTACCACGATTAGAAGTTTTAGTCTTGGAATAGCCCAGGAATCGGCTGTATGTGTTCTGGTAAAATAAGATTGCATTGTAGCTCATTTACCGCTGAACTCACTCCTCCTCCCGTAATGATAATACACCCTTATGTCGCCTCAAAAAGTAATCCAACCACGCTCTTCCTGCTACTTCATTTCTGAAGTTATTTCCAATATTATTTTTCAATGCTAGTTGAAAAGCCATTTTTCGAATATCCATCCCAGTAAGTCCGTAGATCTAAACTCCATAAATAAAATATATTCAACTAACTTTTCTTCCACAAAAGATGGAAGTATTGGTTTTCTACCAAGAGGCTTATGAACAAGTAAATCTAAAGATTCTTGAGTGTCTTACTAATTGTTTTAATGTAGACCTAGGTACGGAAAATGTTTTTACCGCCTTTTTATAGCCCATGGTCTTGGTTCTCACGGCTTCAATAGCCTTTTTCATTTGTACAGGGTCCCAAGTTTTTATTATCTTAGAAGATGGAGACATTAAACTTAGTAGAGGCATCTGGAAATAAATAAATATCACTAATGCATGTTATATGGCCCCCGGGACCGTAATACAACCAATATGAGGGGGCCAAATTACCAGTACCGTGGAATCTACAAACCAGCCTCTAAAAATATGTAACACCAAATATTTTGCGTACGTACCTTCAAAATCCAATAAGAAAACGTTAATCGAACACAATATCCAAATCGCTGATACGTAAACTCGGTATTTCCAGAATTATGCAATTAAATGCAACACAATAAAAAAGTTTTGACGAGTGCAAGTTCAAACCAGCTCAAATAACAAACGTATGTGCTGCCTTCCCTTATTTTTTTATTGCATTAAATCGAAATGGTCATTAATGCTCCCCGTTTAAAAAGAGTTTCGCTAGATGACGTGATTCAAAACTAGAAATATCGAAGGGGGCCATAATACCTGCGGGGGTCACATTACCACCTTCTCCTCTACCTAATAGAGCAGATGTAACATTATCTACCTTCTTTTTCTGAATCTTTTTTTACACAAAAATATATACATCCATATATAGCGTAGTATCTGAGTGCGACGTTAAAGTTGAATGGGACATTGACGTTTTGTGTATTAGCCGGTTCCTATATCCGGTCATATAATGTTCTTGTACTTATTTATTTATAGGTTTTTTATCGACTTATCGTGTTTAGTTAAATACCCACAATGTTTTAACATAAATATCAAATATAGTTATATTTGTTACAGAATATCGTCAACCAATGATTGGTAATCCTTGGCCAATCGCTAAACCGATAGCGAGTAGACCTATTCCAGTACAACATCAGCACCTTCAACATCTACTGGCGCACTGTCATCATCCGTATTTAGGTAAGCTGCAGTATATCATGTATAACCACATATAGGACAACACATTATAAATGTTTAATATCTACCTAGTAACGAATATAGTGTTTATTAATAAAACAACACATGTAACATAGTGTCATGGAAAATAATACTAGTATTCTTCTCCCATGATAGTATTGTTACGTGCGAGCTGCGGTACGCACTTAGGATTTGAAGAAAACACCAGTTTTTAATTTAACTCTTTTATTGACTTACATAGCCGCACGTAATACCTCTCTGTAGGGTTGTCCCTATACGCACGACTAATGATACACAGTCCCGACGATAAGGTGTCTCGCTCACAATACCGTCGCCGATATTGCGTAGACCACTTCCACTGCTTCTGCTACTGCAGTGCTCACCTCCGATATTACCGCGTGTAACTCGCTTCTGGTTCGTCTCTCGAACTACGCTACACTAAATTCACCACTAAACTAGTCAGTGTCTTCTATCAAACTCTTCTTCCAACTCTTTCGTATCGCACTTGTCGCTTCACTGTCTTGAACTGAACTCAACTCTAAAACTGCCCGGTAGGCGCGCCTTACGCTGCTTATATACCCGGAAGAATTTTCTGGAACCCATAATTTCGTTATTCTTTTATTTACTATCTGTCCCTTTCTAAACATTTATCTTTCTCTGTCTTTTTCCTCCCGAATTATTCTCATATTATTTATCATACAGTCTCTTTAGATGTAAATATTATAATAATTAGTATCAACTCAACATCTGTCAATTAATATCAACCTCAGCTACTCGCCAAAAATCTGTAGTACAAGATATTTGTGTTGACGTTGGCACGACTGTTGGTAAGAACATTTGTTTGTATAAAGATTCTTTTAAAATACGAACCTTAACTTCGCGATGCAATTTCGTTGGTTCATAAAAAAATACAATAAACAAAACCCATAGACCTCACAGTTAGTCCTCTGTAAAAATATTTGTATCAACTACTTTGTTGTTATTTTATTCGTTTAATAATGGAGCATCGAATACACGCCCAATTTAGCTACCAAAGCTGAATATAAAGACTCTTTTGTTAGCTTAATCTCCAACATAAACACTTTTTATTATCTGTACAGCACACAGACAAAAAAATGTATCTTTTTAACGACCAATGTTTTTTTTTCTTTCGGGATCGAATCGTAATCTTTTTAGGGTTTTTTAATTTGTAGGTAAATAAGGTTTGACCACATTTAAAAAAATAGCTGTTTAATATTTCATAGTTTTTGTGTGTATACAATGTTATACATAACGCACCTTCAATAACAAATTGTGACTGAACAATAATGTGTTGGAACATAAAATTTCTACTAAATTTCATCTACATGAACCCTGTAATTTCAGAATGAAACAAACGAAATGAATGACGGAGAGATTAACAGACGGATATGACGATTCCATAAGGGTTTTAATTTTTGCCGAAATGGTAACAAAGTCAAAATAATCGTTTCAAGATCTAATTCAACCATTCACTGCAACTAGTAGATGGGTGAATATTTGAATATGTGCATATTCGGCCATTTCAAAGAACACTACAAAAATGTGTTTATAAACTGTTCTTTATGGATTTTTAAGTTAGTTTCTTATGTTGTATTTCCATATATTTTAATTGGCCAGCGATAAAGCTGTTAATGTAGACATTGTAGGAAAATATATTTTTTGGCAAAATGGTTGTAATAAACTATGTTTTAATGGTTTTAAGCGCGGTAATTTATTTGATTTTATTTATTCCGACGTTTCGGCCACTTTTGAGTGGTCGTAATCACGAAACACAAAGATGAAAATACTCCTTGACAATTGTCATTAACAGAATCTTGTGGATCAATTACTTTTGTCTTCCGATAATCGAACTTACAAACATTTGATCAGGTAATCTGAGTTGAATACCCTCATGAACCATATATAATAGTAATTAATATAATAATTTCTTATTACCATTCAAATGAACTCATTACCATTTTATTAATACGAACGGTAAAAATGGTAATTTGGTAAATGGTGGTTAGAATTTCTAATAATTATTGGAAAATTTCAGTATTTAGTAAGATTATGCAATTTTTAAAATAAAGATTGAAAAATAGTCCTTTAAACGGAATCTACTGACCTACATTTTATAAAAAAAACGTGTTACCTACATCAAAAGCTCACAAACAGTAGTGAGAAATATTTTGAACCAAAACGCTCGCGACGAAGGATAATCTTCAATTTCGCCGGAATGCAACACTCTTCGACAAAATCGTACGGTCAACGAGTGAGCGACGACCGACTGTACATTTATTATCTCTGATCGCGCTGTTATAATATTTAAAAACACAGAAATCATTGTGGCCATGTTCACGAACGGTAAGTAGGGAAAAGCATAAGGATATTTTTCAGAGTACCCTAACTTAATTAAATTATGTTCTTTGTGTAATTGTTAAGAATTTAAAACAGTCTTAAAATATCCTATTTTACGAATATGTAACCATTACTTCGTTCTTCAATTGCATTTTGATTACTGGACTAATAACTTGTTGAAATCTGGGAAAAGGGACACTGGTGGTAATTAGATTTTGATAAGTTATCATTTAATTTTCAGTATTTCAATTTAATATACATATATAATATATTTTGCACTTTGTAGAAAAGATTTAGATCGGTCTATTAACAAGCATAAGTTCACCAATAGTGGTAGTTAAGTATGTTATTTGTTAAGGGCCGTGCGATTTGCACATTTTCAAAGAATCACCCAGATACATTCCTGAACATAAGCTTCCCAAAGTTTGCGCTGCGCTCTCCTTTGTTTTTGTTCACGGTGGGGGAACGCGTTCACATCCTCGGGTGTCGGGAAAGCAATGCCGATTGGTATGAGGATCTTGCAGGGGCCAGCTCTGCAGATTCCTTCCCTGAGGCCGGAATTGTGCGATACTGGCCGCCGGACTACCTACTAAACCTTCCACCGTCCGCGTCATTGCGCGGTGTCACGGGATGCACCATAGGCATTTCTCCCTGACACCTCGACGCGTACCCTCAAATGGGATGCTCTTGAGTGAAAGGCACCACGGCGTCCTAGGTGTGGCTCACCGGAGAGGCCGCCCGATTTCGACCCGGCTCCACTGTCGCGGAGAGGAGGTGAGCATAGCGACACCCCCAACCTTCCGTTCGCCGCCTGGGACAGGGGTTCACTGACACATTCTCCTCCAGCCCCCCGCTTTCCTCATCGAGCCTCATTCAAGGACGTGAAAAGAAAAAAAACTAAACATCTGTGCAACATAAGAAATACGCAAAAAAAACACAACCAATATTACCATCAAAAAACCTAATAAAACTACCATAATCATATTAGCACTATTTAATAAGCAATTTATTTCACAAAAAGTGCACAATAGGTTAGCACAATGCACAATGGCAAAGCAAATAATATAATACAACAAAAATATAATGCATCACAAGTCTATTGACAGCCGCACAAAAGATTTCGTTGCAAAAAGGGCAAGAATTACCCAAAAAGGGCATAAAATTGGCAAAATGAACAAAAATCAATATTCCGGATGTACCTATAAAAATGAGTGTTCTTAATACCAATAAAAAAACAAGTTTATGCCCAAAACTTGAATAGTGAATTTGCTGTACAGTTTAGTTTTTAAAAAAATATGATAATTGGATAAAGATATTTTTAACAAAGTTGTGTTGAATTATTTAGGGAATGTCCCTTTTTGACCTACCACAAGCACTCTTGAATATTCATTGACACAACACTACTTGTTATATAGAAAATTTGTGCAAAACCTTAATTAAAAAGATGGAAAGAAAGGCAGTTTTTGTTAAAGTTGAGTTTTTTAATCGACTTCAAAAAAGGAGGAGATTCTCAAGTCGTCGTGTGAATATTTTTTTTTATGTATGTTCGGCCATTACTTTGTTGTTTCTGAACCGATTATGATGATTCTTGTTACGTTAGATTTTAGCAAAACTTTAAAACATACATTTTTACATACATACAAAAACAAGCTAGTTACGTTTTCTGTAAAGCAAAATACACGAACCGCGCTGCGGGAGCGGCGGGTGCGGGTGCATACTCGTACATAATTTACCTTCGAGCTGCGCCCAACAACGTTTTCTAACTACGCTTCCGTTGTATCAGCTATCGTTCTGACATTTTAGAAGCTATCTTATAAGAGATATCAATTGATACCATAATGTATAAAAAGTAAAGAGAAAAGAAGAAGAAGAAGTAAGGAAAGTATAAAAAAAAACTAACAAAAAAGAAACCAGAAAGAAAAAAGAAAGAAAGACTTCAAGAGTGTTGAAAATTTTATTAAGATTTCGATTCAAAAATACAATTCTTTGTAAAGACAAAACAGTAAAGATATTGTTCACTATTAACCAATATTACCTACGCATCTTTTAAATAAACCTCCTAGAGGCTGATACCTATATTTTTTTTTCAGTAAGACCAGCACAAGCCCACACCCAAGTTTTTCCATTACCTGGAGGCTTCCCATGGGCACACAGTTCGAGAGGTCAGTATTTGTATTACCATTATCCCATACGTCCAATCATGTACTGTATGTTTATCACAATCATTTTTCTCAGAAACTACTAAAACTATATGCATGAGACAGAAAAATGTGTATACCTACGGTACTAATAGTTTAGTAAAACCTCGAAAAAACAACATAAGAGGCGTCGCAGCGATACTTGTCATTGATTGTGTACATAGTCGGTTGGAGTTGCATTGGTCAAATCTTTAAAAAAAACCATCCCTTTTTTAAAGGCGATTAAAAATCTTGACTAAATTTTTTAATGACTTTTTTGTACAATTCATACTTTTTTATACACAGTTACTGATGAAATATTTGTTTACTTGGCAAGTCGTAAAAATTATGTTTTAACGTTTGAATTAGGTAACTACTTATGAAGTGAAAAATTCTAAAATACTTTATGGTATTTACCCAAAACATCAAGAATATTTTAAATAAAAATTGGTTACAACAATGTCCTTTGAGTAAGGTAAGCTCAAAGTTTGGGGTATATTTAATACTGTCATCATGGTTCCATAGTCTTATTTATGGTTCCGTAGTCAAATTACAAAGATACTTATTAGATAATTGTTACCTCTACAGTACCAGTCATAGTCCGTGAACTGCTACCATAGATAACCGCACCGAATGGGTATAATGCCTTCGCCACCAAGCTCTTTCAATAATCATTCATATAAATTACTTTTTAATACTTAAAAACAGACGGATAATAAATGTATGAAGTAAAGATATTTTGCTGCGGAGTTTGTTGCGCTGCATCTTCTTCTTTAAAAATACCTAAAATTGTTTTGGGAGCGGTGCTAAGTTCATGACTTTCAATAAGTAATCTGTAAGAATCCATTTTGAATTAAATACATTCAATTTCAATAGATGACTAACAGACGGTCTAGATACGCTTGGCCTTAGGAGAGACTGCTTCTCTCTGCGTATTCTATCGACTGTATAACGGGGAATGTTCCGAATAACTGTTTAGAATGGTGCCTTCGTCCTCTTTCTACCATCGGAGTTTTTCAAAAAGGACGTCATAAAATTTCTTCGAGGCCGGCAGCGCGTTGGTGGCATCTCTGATGTTGCAAACGTCCATAGGCGACGATAACCGCTTTCCACCAGGTGGGCCGTCAACCTGTTTGCTGTAATCCAGCTATAAAAAAAGATGATAATTTTCTTCATAGAACTACCAAGCCAAATGACATGCATAATGGAATTTGATCACCTCCACGTAACATTTTATTATAGGTGCCACAGACAAGCACTTGGCCGCTTTTTAATTTATAGTTTTTTCAGGAAAGCCCCGACGCGGCATGATGAGGCGAGCCGTCTTCTCCGACCTCCAACGCAAGGGCCTGGAGAAAAGGTTTCAAGTCCAGAAGTACATATCCAAACCCGATAGGAAGAAACTGGCTGAGAAATTAGGACTGAAAGATAGTCAGGTAAGATATATATGTATATTTTTTATAACACAATTGTTTTATATATGGGAAGGAAATACTTTTTTTTAAACAAATTGCAAATGTATTTTTATTTTTTTTGACTTATAATCAATAATATGGAAACTCACCAGCTGTAAAATTTGGAAAAAATAAAAATAGTATTCCCATCAGATGTATATATTGAACGAAAACAAGGGTTACGTAATATTAACTTGAAACTCCATTTTATTTTTAAAATTACACTGATTATTTATATGGAACTTGTGTCATATTGTAACCCATGATAAGTCAAATGAACGATCAATAAGATATAGGAACCGGCCATAAGTCTAAAAGTCAACAACATGATAAGTCAGTCTTTATAATCCTGACTCAAAGTCAAAGTAACCGTAAAAATTCCCTTACGCTCTGGGTAAAAGTTAACGCATGCGTTTAACAAGCCACCGATTGACTTGGGATGAACATTAGCACAAATATAAGCCCAGTATTGAATGGGCTTTTTTTGTTAATAAATATAATAAAATAAAAACATAATAAATATATAATATAATAAGAATAAAAATATTCAATACGTTTAAGTGTAAGTTCTATTAATGAATGATAATATAATAAAACTACTAAAAATAAATAAACTTAAAGTTCTATGTGCTATATATGTGAGATATATACACCACGCTACTCCAAGGTGGACTGGATTTACTTGTCGATTATCTCAATGTGTAGGATTTATAATTGTGTTTTTCTTCGTGTTCATAACGAGACAATTGTGAAAACCGGCCAATTTGAATAGAGAAACTGCCTAATCATGTACCCGGCCCAGGATTCGCACCTATGTCGTTAGACTTAGGTCGTTAGACTTAGTTACGCAGGTGACTTAAAGGCTGTATTTTTCTTACCACACAACCCCTCATTTAGATATAATGTCCCTGTACACCACTTAGTGTAATAACCGAATAATCTTCTATAACTTTTAAGGCTGGTGGTGTATAGACATTAAACCGACGCGCAACGGTTAAAATAAAGTACCTAATCGCTTTTTAGCCACATACTTTTATCGATTATTTTATTTTAACCATCGGTTATACACTTGTCATGTAGTGTCTATGCACATCAGTCTAAGAACAACAAAAATAATTTTGAACATAAATAATTCACAAGCGTTTGTCACAGATCAGTCGTCCCGGACTAAGGGGAGACGTAACACAGGGTGTTACAAAAAATTGCTACCCCTTAGGGCATAATAGGTGGGGACTGTCAAACGCAGCCGTGGGCGTTACATCCCTTCGCCCCCGCGCTCGGTTCTCGCTTTAAAACAATTACTCGCCGTTTGAATTTCGAATTTAGAACTGTAACGGTGCGCCCCGATTGGCGGTAGGTTTCGGCATTTTTCGGAAATAAACGAAAGGTATCTCAAAAACAATGACGTTTTTTAATAGACTGATTAATTAATTGATTCGCAATAAAATTGATTATACTACCATTTGTTTTATATTATGTCTAGATATTAACAGAAAATATTGAATAAAATCAAGTTATCGTTTAGACAATGTTTATTCATGTATCTATAGTTACTAATAAGTAAATGCAATTTTTTGTATGTAAGTAGTTTTTGAACAATATGAACTAAAAATCAATTTGTAGCGTCTATTGTTTTGTTTAGTTATATTCTGATGCATTACTTACTTTTTGGTTACGCAAATATTCCATAACTTTAGAAATAATATAATAAGCACCTGTAGAAATTGTACAACATACAAATTTGCTATCTCACTCTTCGGTGTATATGCTCTTCAACAAGGGTTGGTCTCGATTTCCTGCGATCCACTAATCAGGTTCTGTCTTGGTGAGTAAGGGAAGTTAAAAAAAAAACAAATTGAAAATCGGTCCACAATTGACGGAGAAATCGCCTAATATGCCTATATATAGGCATATTAGGCGATTAAGCGCCTGTAGAGAGTGTAATACTAGCCTGCGTAATGCGTATACAAGCTTTTTCCAAGAATGTATGCGCTTGGCGTTCTTTAATAAGGGGTACTTACTCTCGATTACCCTGGAATCCACTCACCAAATTCTGATGTGGTGACCATGGCACCACCACCTCGGGAGTATAGACTTACGAACAAAGAAAAAAAAATCGGTTTACAATTGACGGAGATATCGTGTCACGGAGAAATTGCTTAACAATTTGCGTGAGTTTCTCAAATTCCTTGTCATCAGATCCTGATATGGTGACAATGGGATCATTTCGGGAGTATTTAGATTAAAAGAAAATTTTGAAAGTCGGTTTACAATTGACGGAGAAATCGAGTAACAAACATACCAAAAGAACATACATATGAATTGAGAACCTCCTCCTTTTTGAAATCTATTAAAAATTGAAGTGTTTCTCTGTTATTCCAAAATAAACTTAAAACTGCTTTTATATTGTTATAAGCTAGAGGACTCGAATTAAGATGCCGTTGGAATTACTATAGAATTTATTAGAACTATACAAACATCTATAACATAGGTATAAATATAACTAGATACTACTAGTACAAACTGCACGATTCCATAACACGGGCAAAGTCCGTCACTATATCTCTCATCGAATTTACGTCATGCTTTGATCGTGGTTCTCGCTAGACTGCCCCGCCCCTCCGTTCGGGCAATGTTTTATAGTAAACTGTACAATACAACAATTGACTGCGTGGACTGAATTTTTCCAAGAAAACGTAATCTGCACACCTGGTTAATTATTCCTGCGAACGGCCATATACGAAAACAATAACAATAGGCTATTGTCTAATTGCAAATTTTAAACACAAAGTAAACAAAAGACGTCCAAATGCGACAAAGGTAATAAACTGCGCTTTATGACAGGCAGGTGTGCCTTCACCTTTGTCGGCATGTAACAATATATTTATCACATGTAAGCATCAATTACCGTTTATTGTATTTTTATCTGTCAGTCTGTCTGGAAGAACTGGCTTTATTCTAATAGGCTCCTAAATTGTCCAACGGATTTTAAGGAATAGGGATTAAACAGCAATATTATCTTATCTATACTTTAATATATAAAGCTGAAGAGTTTGTTTGTTTGTTTGCTTTAACGCGCTACTCTCAGGAACTATCTAATTTGAAAAATTATTTCAGTGTTAGATAGCCTATTTATTGAGGAAGGCCATAGGCTATATATCATTACGCTAAGACCAATAGGAGCGGAGCACCAATGAAGAATGTTCCAGAATCGAAGGGTTTTTTAAGTTGCATTTTTTTCAACTATTCCACGCGGACGAAGTCGTAGGCAGAAGCTAGTCTTAAATATATTCATGTATGTTTCATTTCGATATTTTGCAGGATTCTATCGGCTTTCTATCTTACTAACCATTAATTTTTTTATTTACTGGTTAAATTTGGCTTAAACTCCATACAAGTAATGCCATTTTTCTACTCATTGATGGTAGGTAATACTCGTACACACAGGTGAATAGTAAGATGTAGAAACTGGCAATAGAAGAGTCGAATAAGATGAAAGTCACGAACAAAGTGACAGACAGAGCTAGTAAAATAATATAAAAGTAACGTGGGGTGAAAAAACCGATTACTTCCGCAATTTTCCGGTAAACTCCGGTTCTCGTCGACGGGCGAGGGGCCGCGATGGGTTTATAAAAACCGTTTTTACGGGTTTATTGTTACCGTTGCCGGGTTTATTAAAAAGTTGCCCAATGGCCGCAATCTCATCGTGTTTCCCTTTCGCTTTGTTATGAAATACTAATGTATTGCTTCGGAATTGTTTGTATTAATTTTGATAATTGCAAGAATTGTAGTTTTTCCTTCTGCTTTATTCGAAAACTTTTATTTACCTATTTCACAAAGGAGGTAAGTATTAAAGTTTCTGAATAAAATAAAATTGTGTGTGTGGGTGTGTGTGCAGTTCACACGCAGCAGAAATGAAACTTCAGAGAATATACTCACAGACAATTTATTTCTAACTTTTATTAATATAAATATGATTCTTTTAGCCTACCTCCATTAACATATTATAATTCAAAATAAACTTTAAATTTTTCACTGTTTTAGTCATAAAAATATTATTACCAGTTTTCTTGACTCCCTAATCTGTGCTACACAATGTAAAACTCGTATCTTACCTATTGTCTCGCAGACTTAGTCCTATATATATCTATATGTGTTCAACTCTTTTTAGTGTCGCTCTTTAGATTCATCGAGTTTCAAATCACAACGATTTTAAAGAAGTTTCACTTCAAAATTAGCGGATGGTGCTGTAAGCCGAAGAAACAAGATTCATTCTTAGTTTCAGTTTCAAATAGTATGTAATATTTAAATATGTAGATGGATTATTATACTGCGTTGGCTAAGCGCCCTAAAGTGATCCATGCATGACCATCGAAACGAGGGCATGACCCTTTTTTTATACTACGCAGTTTCTTGGTGATTGCGTTGGTGAAACATTTTAATACTGGTCATTAATTGACGGACGGTGAAATGCATTGCTATCTTACTTTTCTTAGTCAATAGTGTGGTAAAATTGTAAAGTACCAAAAATTAGGTGAACATAATATGTACACAGTCACGGATCGAAAATGTTCGTCAACTTAAAGTCGAATTTTGCTTGCACGAGTATAAGAAACAATACCGCCACCATTTTAATAAATTTTACGTTTGTAATATATAGAAATGTGAAAAAAGAAAATTTAAATGCTGACAATGATAGACACAATAAGAAAGACAAGTGTGTGTGACAAAGTGTTACGGGCAGATTGTCAATGTACTTCTCCAATTTGAAAACCTGCCCGTAAAACTTCAAGTTAAAATTTTGTTGCGATTCATTTTGTCACTTGTCAGTTGAAGATTTTCCACTTGTCCGTTGCGATGGATTTTTCCACTTGTCCGGTGCGATTCGTTTTCCTCTTGTCCGTTGCGATTCGTGTTTCCCCTTGTCCGTTGCGATTCGTTTTTCCACTTGTCCGTTGAAGTTTCACTTCTAATATGTGTCCCAGCACACAATTCGATTTTTCGCAGGTTTACTGCAAATTATGAAATTGGTTAGGTTAGGTACATTTTAATGGTGTAATAGGCTACACAACCCACCTTATATTTTTTTACGTCAACAGTTTTGCCGTTCGTGTTTTCGTTCACTTTTGTTGTGACTTTCGAAATACTGAACCGTTGGCAGTTTTCTTGTTGTTAATTTGTTTCCTTAACAAACTCTCTATTTAATTTTTTTACATAGACCACAAATAGAGGCAGTGATGCCCAGTCACGTGGAGAGCAGAGGTATAGATAATAAAACTACGTTTTAACGGTTTTAAGCGCGGTAATCAACGTAGTTTTATTATGAATACAAGGCGCGAAAAGTTAAGAAAATATTAGCAAAGGTATATTTCGATGCAAACTGAAGTTTGCCTCCATTAATGGCGGCTTCGGAACATCGCACTTTCCGATGCGCCGAACGCGATTTTAGGTATTAGAGGGACGAGGTATATCTTCGCTCGCTTTCTCGTTTACGGGATTTCCCCGGCGCTCGGCTCACTAGGGCTTCAATAGCGCTTTCGGAGATAGATAAAGGGCTTTTTAGGGCAACCCAGCTCCCAATTTTATTAAACTTCTAGCGCAAAATCTTACGCTTTTTATAATATGCACATATCGAATTAATTTTAAAGTAAATGTATGAATATCTGGACTAATATTATTAAGAGGAAAGATTAGATTGTTTGTTTGCATTGAAGAAGCTCTGAAACTACTGAACGGATTTGAAAAATTCTTTCACTGTTGGCAAGATTATTTTTTTTGAGGCGAGGGAAAATGCTACCGATTTACGCACATACTGGGTCGTTTCTATAAAACGGACCACGTCGGTCGGGGGCGGCATCACTGCAGCAATAGTATGCTTTTTGACAGTAATCCACCCGCGATCGACTCAGCTAGTATGGAAAGACTCAAAGGCAGCTGCATGCGGGCACCAACCCCAATACCCACTAAAAACCCCCTCCTCCCTGTCGACCCTGCGCTTTGTTGTGAAGGAAAGGCTGAGACTTAGAACATAGTTACGCCCAGCCGATCCAGCGCAATAAAATGCATGGAATGTGCCCTGGGAGAACACATCCCACTTCGTTGTACGGGGGTCGATGATCCCTTGTTCCCTAGCAAGCTAAGGGCCCCCCGCAACGGAACCTACTTCAGGGAGGGAAGTAATGCGCGTACCTGCCTCTCCGGGTGCCAGCTGAAGGCCGGCGACCTCGAGTAGACGCATATGCACGCGCAGTAGGACTTCGCTCCCTGTCCCGCTCTGCGGCCTCCTTCAGAGACATTACTGCCTCACAAAAAGTAACCGCAGCTCCCCAGCAGTCGTCGCTCTGCAACATGGCTTTCACCAGGTCACCGAGCGAGTCGATCGCTCCTATGTGCGTCTCGAGTTCGAAACGATGCGGCGCCCATGCGGCGCACTCGACTAGCGTATAAACCGCCGTGTCGGGCGCGCCGCATTGGCGACAGTCCGGAGAAGGCAAGCAGCCCACAATGTGACACAGATACTTATCGAAACACCCGTGTCCGGTGAGTATCTGTGTCATCCTGAAGGTCAGGGTTCCTCTGGTGCTGGTGACCCATTCCTCCAGCTGTGGCCTGATTGCGTCCACCGTGTAGCCGCCGGCCGCAGGGTTTTCGAGTTCTTGAGACCATTTGACGATCATGGCTGCGGTTTCCCGCTTCCTGATCATCTCGATTTCGACCTGACAGAAGGTCAGGCCTCTAGCTAGGGCACTGTTGGCAAGCTACACTATCCCCGGGTGACAAAGGCTATATCATATTTACAAAAAAATTAGGGATCCTTACTAAAATTTCAATAATGTAACGCAAGGTGTAAAAAATACCTAAAATCGCGTGCACTGCGAAAACTATTGATGATAGAGTGAAATAATGTACTACGACTTTTCAGAACACATCATTATCTACAAAAAGTGTCGCGACAGTATATGTCTAACTATTATAGTTATGCCACAATAAGTGTTCTTTTATTTTAAAATTTTAATTACAATGCCGCCGCTAGAAAAGGCTCTTTATTTGTATTTTGGTATTAATCCTTATCAAAATAAATTACTTCATATTCAAGACTGTTTCAATACCTTTATATAACTATTTGAATTATAATACAACTAGAGTTTACCCCGCGGCTGCGCCGCGGGTTAACCTCTAGTCTGTGTCTCTTGTTTATAGAGCAAGTGCTACAGGTTGTATATATTACATTTTTATGTATTTGCCCCCGTCTATCTGTCAATAAAATAAATTACAAAACTTGACCAAAAAGGCCAAAATGGTCTAAATGACCAAAAGACCACAGTGACCGACATTGCTAAAATGACGGAATAGGCAAAAACGACCAAAAAGGCCAAAATGACCAAATAGGCCAAAATTACCAAATAGGCCAAAATGACCAAATAGGCCAAAATGACCAAATAGGCCAAAATGACCAAATAGGCCAAAATGACCAAATAGGCCAAAATGACCAAATAGGCCAAAATGACCAAATAGGCCAAAATGACCAAATAGGCCAAAATGATCAAAAAGGCCAAAATGACCAAAACGCCAAAATGACCAAATAGGCCAAACTGACCAAAAAGGAAAAATGATCAAAAAGGACAAAATGACCAAATAGGCCAAAATTACCAAATAGGCCAAAATGACCAAATAGGCCAAAATGACCAAATAGGCCAAAATGACCAAATAGGCCAAAATGACCAAATAGGCCAAAAAGACCAAATAGGCCAAAATGATCAAAAAGGCCAAAATGACCAAAACGCCAAAATGACCAAATAGGCCAAACTGACCAAAAAGGAAAAATGATCAAAAAGGACAAAATGACCAAATAGGCCAAAATGATCAAAAAGGCCAAAATGACCAAAAAGGCCAAAAATGACCAAATAGGCCAAAATGACCAAAAAGGTCAAAATGATCATAAAGGCCAAAATGACCAAATAGGCCAAAATGACCAAATAGGCCAAAATGACCAAAAAGGTCAAAATGATCAAAAGGGCCAAAATGACCAAATAGGCCAAATGACCAAAAAGGCCAAAATGACCAAAAAGGAAAAATTACCACTTAGGCCAAAATTACCAAAAAGGCCAAAATGACCAAATAGGCCAAAATGACCAAAAAGGAAAAATGACCAAATAGGCCAAAATGACCAAATAGGCCAAAATGACCAAAAAGGTCAAAATGATCAAAAGGGCCAAAATGACCTAATAGGCCAAATGACCAAAAAGGCCAAAATGACCAAAAAGGAAAAATTACCACAGGCCAAAATTACCAAAAAGGCCAAAATGACCAAATAGGCCAAAATGACCAAAAAGGAAAAATGACCAAATAGGCCAAAATGACCAAATAGGCCAAAATGACCAAAAAGGTCAAAATGATCAAAAAGGCCAAAATGACCAAATAGGCCAAAATGATCAAAAAGGCCAAAATGACCAAATAGGCCAAAATTACCAAATAGGCCAAAATTACCAAATAGGCCAAAATGACCAAATAGGCCAAAATGACCAAATAGGCCAAAATGACCAAAAGGTCAAAATGATCAAAAAGGCCAAAATGACCAAATAGGCCAAAATAACCAAATAGGCCAAAATGACAAAAAAGGCCAAAATTACCAAATAGGCCAAAATGACAAAAAAGGCCAAAATTACCAAATAGGCCAAAATTACCAAAAAGGCCAAAATGAAAATTATCCCTTGTCCATCCTCAGTATTTAATTTACATACGTACCGAATTTCAGCCTAATCGGTCCTGTAGTTTTTCCGTAAAAGCATAACAAACAAACAGACAAATATCATGTTATCCCGGAAACTATCCCATTTTTCGGGATAAAAAGTATCCTATGTTCATCCTCGGTATCGAATATATATATATACTGAGTTTCAGCCAAATCGGTCCAGTAGTTTTTACGTGAAAACGGAACAGACAGACAGACAGAGTTACTTTCGCATTTATAATATTAATAGGGATTCGGACATTCCATTCGAAAGATATCACGAGTTTAAAAATGTAAGTATTAGACCACGTGACTGTGACACTTTTTCGTGAGCGAAAAATCGTAAGACCCCCGTCTATATAGAAGTTTCACTTCAAAAATAAAATAGACACCATTACGAAATCATAACTCCTATCAAAAATTAGTCAATACACAGAATAGATGTGGGGAAGCCCATATAATAAATTCTAAAATATTCCCTTCTTGCATCCAGATTGTTCTGGGGTGGCAGTCGTTCAAATTAATCTCCCCGCGAGGGATTTCCCTAAAGGAGATAATTGCCGACGCTTATCGAATTAGGAGGCAAAGATTTGTCTAAAAGGAGATATGGCTTATTGTTAATTGATTGGTGTATTATTGTTTGTTTGCGTTATAGATATTATTGTTTGCTGGTTGTTTAATTGATAATTTGATTACTTTAGTTAATGTAATTTTTATTTATTGACGTAGAAATCGAGTAACGAACACAAAAAGAAGGTACAGACGAATTGAGAACATTTTCCTTTTTTAAGTCGGTTAAAAACTCGACATAGTACTGGCGTATAACCCGAGTTAACACTTAGGATATTTTATCCCGACAAATGATGATTTTTCCGTCGTATAGACGGATTAGCAATATAGATGGCGCTACTATTTAGAGGAGGCTGGAGATAAGGGCGGCAGATTTTAGAGGCGGCAAATTTGAGGCCAATATTTTTTTAGGTTTTACGGCAATTAAAACATTTATTGTTATACCTAGACTAGTCTGCGTGGCATTGTAAAAAAAAGTAAGTTAAAAAATCCCCGATTTTGAAAAATTCTTCATCGGTGCTCCGCTACTATTGGTCTTAGCGTGATGATATAGCCTAGAGCCTTCTTTGATAGATAGGCTGTCTAAAACTGAAAGAATTTTTTAAATCAGACCAGTTCATGAGCTTAGCGCGTTCAATCAATGAAACAAACTCACTTCACCTTTATATATTAGTATAAGATACGTAAATATTGTAGACCTACAAAAACAATCGCTAACAGCTATAAGTATTTTGCCTGGCTATAAGCGCTTACAGCTATAAGTAGATATATTAATGTCTCTTAATAAATTGTCTAATATTCGCCTTTCAAGATTTTACACTGTTTGTCCTCGGTGCTCATTTTTTTTTATTAGAGGGGGGGGGGGCGAGTAGTTCTAATGCCGATATTTTTAGAAGAGGGAAAATACTATCACCGTCATCTTTGTAGATATCATCTTTTATAAAATACAACACTGTACGATTAGTGTATGTAGCATAGCTAGTGTCAAATATCCACAAATAATCATGTTTTGGAATAATCCTCAAGCAAAATCTTCAATCGAATTCTAGCTCTTTAACATACACCAAGTGATAAATTTCTTATAGCAGCTCGAAAAAGCACGTTTCACTATATAAGTACTATAATAGAGATTTTCATAAATACACTCTTCCTTAAGAAAAGTCAATATTCTACAGTTACAACCACCCCTGGTCTAAAGCATACCGCCGTAATAATCTTGAGTTCTGGTATATACTAGTGGCCAGGTTCCATCCCATCCCATCCCATATACGATTCCGGTAGCACCTTTATTGTTGCAAATGTTCATAGGCGACGGTAGCCACTTTCCATCACAGTTGGCCCGTCAGCCAGTCCGTTGTACTCCAGCAATTAAAAATAAAATTACACTTTTAATCCAAATATAAGTACATTTTGCGTAATTCAAACTGCACAGTAAAATATCACCCATCAAATTACCGCTAAAAAACTCGGTAAATATCTTATCTTACATTTACTTACTTAGACCTTTATAATCCTACAGTTGTAGGTCGCTAATTCGCCATGTAGACTCATAATTTTCTAGGAGCATGTTAGGAAAAACAAAATTGGGCAAGCTATCTGTTACATAATCTTTAGATATTATAACCTAAAAATTACCATAGTAGATCCGCGCCATAGACAAACATAACCTACAAATCTAAAAATCTATTATTTCAATATACAAAAGCTTCCCGCACTCAATATCACCCCATAATCTTAACATAAAGAATAAAACCACCCTCAAAGCAAAAGAAAATCGCATTTAAATCGAACGCCAAACACATTCCGCCATCCTTTGCCAATAAAACAAGCAAATTGCTAACAATAAAACGAAAAATAAAAATATAACCCGCATAACGTCTTAAAGACGCGTTATAAAGCGAGACGAACATATTTTATTTCTTTATGTTAGAAAGGGATAAATATAACAAACGGTTACGCCTTTAACTGGTTCCCGATTGGTTGGAGTCAAACAGTATAAAAGAATGAATAGCCGCGATTGGTCGGTTCGAATTATTTCTTTTCTTTTAGTGTTGTTGCTTTTTACGGTTCTTGCTGACTTTTACGACGCTATCGTTGGCAGATTTTCGGTTTTTTGTTTCGATATTTGATAAGGTGTTTTAGGACTGTTTTAATAATATAGTTTTTCTATATTTTCAATTAAGAGTCTCTGTTCGATAATTATTATTTAAGCTGTACTATCACAATTTTTTTCTGAATTTTCCACGTCATAGTTTAAAAGTGGAAACTAATGTATTTTTATAAGTATAGTATTGCATGGCACTTTAATAATTTTGTCAAAGAAATGTTAAGGAACATCATTAAATTTTTTTAATGCAAAATTACCTTTTGAAATGTAAGATATTGATACGAGTTAATAAGTAAAAACAGATTATAAAATCTCGTGTCACGTTATACACTGAAATAATTAAACCTTTTCTTACTAATTAGCTCGTATCAATGTCGTACTTTTCAATAATTCTTAAATCTGCTTAATTCTAACGGCATTTTAATTCGAGTCCTGCTAACTCGTAACAATATACATAAAGATGTAGACATGTAGGTACATACATAGATACGTTTCTTTCATGATTTGTAATTTTCATTATAGGTCTGTTACTTGAAATAAAAAACAACTTATTATTAGATAAGTATTATATTGTTTATGTTTCAGACAAGAACTTTATCAAACCTCTTTGGTACAATGAAGCATAATCTATTACAATATGTTTTTTTCATAACACAATCATATTAAGGATCGTGCAAACTCTCCCGCGGGTTCGCAATCTTGCCTCGCCGCTTGCGTTTGACGTTAAATAATTGTTGGGTGCCGGCCGCGGGCAAAGATGTAACACGGTTTAGAAGGGGCAGTGAAGTTTATTTTATATAATAAGGTTATTACGTGTATTTCCGTTTATGTGAACTAAATTATCAAACTAAGAAACGAATTCACTTCAATACATTAAATATATTCTTTACTTTTTCATAATAATAAGTTATTTAAAAATCTTAGAAAACGCCACTAAAAACCTAAATTACAGCTGATGATCTAACAGCGCTACAAGTTATTTTTATTATTTTAATATAGTTAGTATAGTTTTTTTAACAAAAACAAAACCGAATTCACACTAAAAACCAAAAAATGATATTTATCTGAAACGAATGGAAAAACGAATCGCAACGTACAAGTGTTGTTACGAAGTTTTTCCACTTGTACGTTGCGATTCGTTTTTCCACTTGTCCGTTGCGATACATTTTTCCACTTATCCGTTGCCATACATTTTTCCACTTGTCCGTTGCGATTCGTTTTTCCACTTGTCCGTTGCGATTCGTTTTTCCACTTGTCCGTTGAAGTTTCACTTCCCAGCACACATTTCGATTTTTCGCAGGTTTACTGCAAATTATGATTTGGTTAGGTTAGGTACATTTTAATTAATGCGTTGTTTATGTAAACATATTTTATTTTATCAAACAAAAAACTGAACTCGATCCGGAACTAAAAAAACATCTATAGTCTACTCTAAAATTATACACATACAACGGAACATTAACAAATGCGCATTTTTCGTCATCAATCTTCATTCGAACCTCAAATTATGTTAACAGAGAAATATTTCCAAAAATATTAATTCAGAAATATTTCGTTTGCTCAGTTTGGATGAAGAGGCTCCGAACTACTGAACCGATTTGAAAAATTATTTCACTGTTGGCAAGATACGCTATTCCCGGGTGCCATAGTATATATTATATTTACAAAAAAATTAGGGATCCTTACTAAAATTTCAATAATGTAACGCAAGGTGTAAAAAATACCTAAAATCGCGTGCACTGCGAAAACTATTGATGATAGAGTGAAATAATGTACTACGACTTTTCAGAACACATCATTATCTACAAAAAGTGTCGCGACAGTATATGTCTAACTATTATAGTTATGCCACAATAAGTGTTCTTTTATTTTAAAATTTTAATTACAATGCCGCCGCTAGAAAAGGCTCTTTATTTGTATCTTGGTATAAATCCTTATCAAAATAAATTACTTCATATTCAAGACTGCTTCAATACCATTATATAACTTTTTGAATTATTTTTATTATCCCATTCGAAACATATCACGAGTTTAAAAATGTAAGAATTAGACCACGTGACTGTGACGCTTTTTCGTGAGCCAAAAATCGTAAGACTCCCTCTATATAGAAGTTTTACTTCAAAACAAATGAAAATCACACATTTTTCTAATTTGAATTTGGAATTGTCTTCTTTAAAATTAAAACTTTTCAATAATACCAAAACCAGGCAGATACAAATGGTATAGCCAAAGATATCTTATTACAAGTTCACACATACTATATGCGAATAGACTTACTCCCCAACCTATTATATTATGCTCGAGACCTCTAGTTAACAATTGGGAACTAACCATGAAGGCAACTCATTAAAATATTGGAACTAATATGCTTAGCATTTATTTTCATGATATAAACTATAACCCAAACGTAACTTGTTAATTTTGATAAAATATATCATGTATTAGGTACCGATATTTAATTAAATAAGATACCTGTCTATATTTTAATGGGTCTATAAGAGGGGAAATGCGGGTTAGAATCACTTAACTCGTCACCTCCTCCCCCGTTCCACCGCAGGCATGACAATCGCACTGTCCCCTTATAAAACCGCTTGTTGAGAGATTAAGACATCATACATCTGTTTTCTTAACTTTCACTAGCCGAGACCCGAATCCAGCTTATAACTAAATTGTTTAGTGTTGTCAAATTGTAATTTGATTATACGTATGACTTATGATCCGTGCCCAGCGATGCGATATATTTATGAGCTGATCAATATAACATCACTGATATTATTATGGTTGTTCCAATTATTCAAAACTTTAATATATTATGTATTTCCTAAACTTGGTAGTTATTTTTAGCGTCTTTTAACGTAACCTACTGCCTGTAGTTTCCAGAAAAATTACATAATACCTTAATCTATTTAGTACCAACTCATCCGCCCAATCATTATCAGAACCATCTGGAACTGAACTGGACTTCCCACTGAGGTTTTCCCTCTGTACTACGACGTGGAGTTGTTTAAGGAAGAAGTTATTTTTTGGAGGAATACTTTGCCTACTTCCTGATGCAAACGTACTTATCCAACGGTTTGTCTATTTATCTGTTTCGGGCAATAAAGAAAAACCATTATTATAATAATACTACAACGATTCAAAGTTAGACCTATATTTACTGAAAAATGTTTAAATTTTTCTATATAAAAACAATGATGAAAGTTTATATGGGAGACCAATCATTTTCCAAGGTCATAGATAAAAAAAATCACTGTGAATATAAAATGCAATACCAACTCGATCTGTCTGTTAAGCTTTCACGGAAAACCGACTAGAAGTGCTGGATCGCTTTTGCTGTAATTTTGTTTAAATGTAGTTTTAATACCAAAAGTGGACATATATACTTTTCATCCAGAGAGATGGGATAGTTTGCGATATAAAATGAAGGGAATCTACCGGGGGAAAATACATAAAAAAATATTACAATGTAACCTGTATTAACGCCTGCTCTTTAAACAACAGGTACACACTAGAGATTGACCCGCGGTGCAGCCGCGGGGTAAACTGTAGAAGTGTAGTGATATAATATGTATATACACAAACTTACGACCAAAAGCAATAGGTACATAAATTAAACAATGAATCTGAATTTAGCCGTGGCGGCCGCTTCCGTCATTCGAAGTTCGAAATTTGAAATATTCATTCACAAAATGAATATTCAAACGGCCGCTGTTTACATTCACGGCGTTCCAATTTCAAATATTTGCATTTATTTATTTTGAATTCAGACCGCGATGAGTTTTTGAGCACGCTTATTCTCTATTCCAGTTTAAGGATTATTTAAACTTTATTTTCTTGAATCCAACAAAGAATTTATTGCTAATATAAAAAGGATTTAATCAAAATATTTTTATATGTCTCTATTTACAATGTATTTTATAATAATATTAGCATATAAACTTTTTCTATTGCTGTTCTCAGACCTTGCCATTTTTTTAGGCAATTGGCTGGTAAGGTATATACGCTACATTTGTACAAGGTGATATGTCATTTGACACATTGGTGACTCCGATGTGCATATTTCACCGTGCGATGTTTGCTCCACCAATATTCACCCCAGTAAAACACGTAACTACGAAAAGCTTCTAAATTCTACAGGTTTTATATTAAGACAATTATTTATTATTAAGACAGATAGAGTAAGTTTGAACGCCTCTTTATGGTATTTAAAGAAGTATTCAAAGTTACTCTAACTCGAAGTATATGAATAAGGCCGTACATATATAAGTTTAGTAGTTTATAAGATAATTATAAGGTATTTTCGATTACGTGCATGTACAGAGTTCCGTAGGTAAATGACAATAATAATGAACGATTATCACCTCTATATAGTAAACCGTCCATTATGCATAGATTGAGTACCGAAGCAGTAAACATATAACATTTTCTTTATCTTTCCATACTGGCTTGACAACTCACTCGTTCTTTATCGAACCACCATTACAGGTGTGGCAAAAATAATCTATAAGAATATATATAGACGATGATTAAACTACGCATATATTTGTACCCTACCCAAAATTATATGTATTTTAAGTCGTGTTTAACCCTTTCACTCTTCTTTGAAAAACATTAAATTATCTCTTTCTAAATCATGACTTTGGCGTTTGATTGACAGTTGACATGTTTGTTTTAAAAGTCAAAACTTTATTCAAATGTTCTTTATTTGAATATGTTATTTTGTATTGTGATCTTTGGTTAGTAATATTTTAAAAGGTTAAGTTAAATATTTGCATGTCACTGTGTAAATAATTTAAATAAATAAATATTTTAGTGAAGCGTATTAGTTCTCAATGCAAAAAATATTGTATGATATTTAATTGATAAATTTCAGAAAGAAAGTGCTATTTTGACGTAGGTACTTTAGGGTTCGCAGATAATTATACGCAAAAAACTAATAATTTGAAATCATCATGTCTAACCAACTGATAGTCTGTCCATCTATGACTGTCGAGGCTATTTATTTTATAAACTCATATTAAGTATTCTTTGTTTATGTACATCTTAGTAAATTTTCTCGGAAACTAGGTACTAGATCTACATAAACGAAATTTGGCTGGTTGATATGTATTCTAATAATGATATACAATTGTGTCGACATTATAAAAAAGGACACTTCCTTAGTACACATGTAATATGTAACGTATTAATTGGGAGTTTTTGGCGGGAACTGAAAGGTGATGTTGTGCTGTGCAGTTTTATTTTCTAAAAATGTGTAAAATTACTCTAAAATGAACAATAGTTGTAGGATATTGATAGTTTTTAAGTAGTGATTATGTGTTTTGTGAGAAAAGTGAACTGTATAGTCAAATGTGGCCTTTTGAGTTGTCACAAGAACTCCGGAATGGCACTAGCTGATTACCTACAGTTCAGCTGTGCTACACATAGGCTTAAGAAAATGAAAAAACTAAATGTATATTATAAACTAAGATCTGGCTTAAAGGCCTAGTTGCCAAGCCATAAATATAATAAAAAATAATAAAAAATAACGTATTAATTGAGTGAAAAAAATATTCTAAATAGTGAAAGACTGGGATATGTATAAAACATTCTAAATATGTTTTCAACAGCATCAGTACCAGCACTTAGTGCCTGCAATAATTAATCAATCCAATATCTACATAAGTCGCTGAAGAAGTTAGATATAGTTATAGATACGATTTAGAGATTTTTATTTATTTTTTACGTCGCCATTTGTAACATATCCCTTTCATCCACTCATTTTTTCAATTGTGATGCAAAGTCACAACCGAGTCCATAAGTCTTTTTCTTTAATCTCTAGGTAACTGTAATATCTGCTTAAAATTAAACCTATGTCCTTTCACGTCTATGACAGATATTTAAACAACTGTACCGTGGAGAGACCGTGACCCTTCCTTCGGCCCAGATTAGTAGTGTCGTGACAATATGCCGTCGCCAGCTGACGCGCGCCCTGCCGCCATCTTGCAGGACATAATAGTGATGCGAATTTAAATAATTATCGATTAAATGGAAGGAAAATACTAGCCACAAATGACAATTATAGCATATTAAAACCGTAATTTTAAAAGCTCCAAGTTCCGAAAGTTGTAATGACACTAGATATCATTATGTTTTCGCTTTTTCATTGTTATTACTTAAGACATATTTTTATGCCAAACCAGTCACAAATTGAAGGCACCGGAAGTGTTATATTAGTAGTTAGGAGATGCATGTTTTTTTTTTCAATCTTTGACTGCTTGCCAACAATCGCGTATGAAATTTCCACTACAATAATTTACCTAATTTCTGTAATTGTAACATTTGTATATTTATTAACATTACTATTAGTTATTACATTAATATCTATTATATATGTATGTACTATTAACTGCATTTATATTTGTATAAGATTATATTGTTTTTATATGATATGTAATGGTGCAATGTCTGCCGTAACGACACCTTATGGGCTTAGGAGAAGATCAGCGCTGGTCGATAGATTAGCATCATGCTGCGACTGATGTCCCTTTTTAGGACAAGTTTTGTTTTTAAGTCTATTTTTGCTAACGCTTAATTTTTATTAAGTAGTTTAACTAAGCTAAATACAATTATTTTCTATCTTTATTTCAAAATAACGTGAATACGAATGTTAACCGGGAAGCATGTTTGACAGTTTCTGTTCGATTTGTTTCAAATTCGCACACTTCGTGTACCTTAGATAAGTATGGCAGTATATTGTCCGTTCTCATCCATGAGGAGTCCCAACTCCAGCAGTGGGAAATTTATGAACTGACTATTATTGAAGTTCTGATGAAGAATGATTTTAAAAGTCGTTCATACCATTAGAAGCCAGCCATAAATAACATCCCACTTTAATGAGAGGAGGGGATCTATGAAATGTGATATTGTGGGGCAAGATGTACGAGGGCGTCCTAAATTTCGTGACGTCACATTTTGAATTTTAATATATTTAAGCTTTAAAACACGAATTTTGAACTATTAACGAAAACCTACAAAATATTTCCAACTTTATCAGTATGAAAAAATCATTTAAATGGAAATAAAACTACTTACGGAACTGCTGTTTGAATATAATAATTTTCTGATGTAAAATTGCAAAATATGAGATGTCACGCTAGGGAGGAAAGAGTCTCACGAATGTGACCAGTTTTGACAAGGACGGGGGAGGAAGCAAAAAATCATGAAATTCGTGTGAAATAATTTCTGTATGGCCCTTAGATATTTAAATCAAAACCCGTTAAAAGGTTGTTTTATGTCTATAAACTTAAATTTCTAATATAAGTACCTTGATACGAATTATTAAATTAGGTAAAATTTCGATGGGTTCTTAGAAACTCTATGGTAACTTCTAATTAAGATTTCTATTCATTATCAGTGTGTAGAGTGGATATTTAAAGTTAATAGATCATTAGTCTACGCGATGTTATGAACATCACTTCTAATAATATTTATTTTCTTGCTCTGGATTGGCAAAATTGTATCGACCACATACCAACACTATAAAACGGACGCGCCCTGGTCTGGCGAAGAATTAATTACTTTTTGACATATTCGCTTCTATTGCAAATTATAGGGGAATAAAGTTATTAAACAGTTATGGATATTATTTTATTCAATAAGGGGATGGAAGAAATTTTGCAGGAAGTCATCTTCATATATCGCTAAGCCAGGAAAGATGAATGACAACCGGCCAGTAAGAAATGCAACTAGAAAAGTCTTTAAATCTTACTTAACTAAATAGCGCATCATGTAATTCTGTTTTTGACCAAATTACTACATAAAAAACTGAATTATACTTGGTTTGATTTGAACAAATATTTTTTTATACAATAAAATGTTAAAAAACGATCTGTGGCACCACCTAGTCAAAACTATTAGTAGCTTTTTAGTGTTACATATTTAGGTACTGGGCCGGGGTGATTTTCATACCTTCTTTTTAAAAGTCAACCTCTTTTTATGTGGTAACTGCTTAACTTGCAATAGCTAAGATCTCTAAGTGTGAACGTGAATGTTTCAATATAATATGTGCAGTCATCTATCACAAATTTTAAACAATATGTTATTAAATGATTATGCTCTAAAAGTATACTTATTATACTTTTAGAGCTATACTTTCACGCCTTGTTCCATAAAAAACCATCCATAGATCATTTTGCGAATATTTTAAAAATAGAATGACAAATAGATCTCGCTGATTGGCCGGAACCAATCTGTTATTGATCGATGAACGTCGTTACATTCAAAAATCGAACGCTAAATGTCATTTATCAAATTAAATATCGAACTTTTTTGAAATTGGAATAATAGAACTTTTATTTTTTTGACGTGCGCAACGGTTGTTGGCGTTAATTGATATGTTCGATCATATGAGTTTATATATTAGATACGCTTTTATTTATATTCATTCATATTAATATAAAAGTGAATTTTTGGGACTTTTAGGTAGGTTTTTTTGTATGTTTAGTTGTTCCTTGAGTTAAACGGTGGAAATAAGACAGATGGCCATCTTTACGTATCTTTTATTATAATATTTTTCGTAAATAAATAAACGGCATACAATCACACACATTTCATATCCCAAGCTAAGTAAGTTGCGCATGTGTAAGAATAATATTCAATGGACCAATCCGCGGTCTATCTAATACACGTAGACCATATATATAATATAATATACGAATAACAAAACATTTTTAATAGACGTAACAGTACCGTCTGACTATAACATAGGAGGTAAGGAAATAGAAAAACTGAGCAAATATCATTTATTAAAAACTGAAGTAAGTCGCTTGTGGAATACACAGACGACTGTCATCCCCATAGTTATAGGTGCAACAGGGATAGTAGCTAAAAGCATAAATAAATACATAGAAAAACTAGACACTTCAATTGATATAACTATTTTACAGAAGCAGGCAGCGTTACACACCACAAACATTCTACGCAAGGTGTTAGGAGATACCGTATTTGTAAACAACACAGACACCTTAAATTCAACCACACATAACACAACTCAACAACCAGAACACACATCACAATGACCACACACATTACACGCAAGCGACATACACACATGAGCCACGCAAACACAGACAGTTAGAGGAAGACAAAGAAGAGATACACACACGCACACCATCCAGTATCAATAGTGGGGACATAAATATCTTTTTTCCCGTGGGCAACGGGACGGGATATTTATAAAAACCGACAAAAGTCGTGAGGAAGTTTATTTCAAAACAATTATATAATATACTATAATAGTAAATAAAAAAAACGTTTAACACGAAACTAACCATGGCCAGAATCGAACGAACCTTTACGTTTCAGCGCGATAGGCAGTTAAAGGCTAAGCTCACTCAAAAACAAAGGTCGTAAAAGTGCCATTAAGTACCATTGTTATAATATGCTACTGTTATAATACATTTGATATCATGCTCGTTGTTTATTTTATCTTTTTCCACTGTTCAATTAATATTGAAATAGATTTAACAGTATACTAAATACTATTTGCATAATTTTATTTAGATATAAGACTTATATAGGTTCAATCTTTCGAGCGCACACAGCGTAGGTATAGAGATTTAGTTTTTGCCGAAAGTGCAATGAAACCCTGAAGAGGAACACTTAAGTTATTACTCAGGTGTCTGTCTGATTGTGTCACATGTTGTAAATTGCCATATGTATTTACCTACTGCAAATGCCTTAGGTTATTGGTCACTGCAATCGTTTGGAAACTGAATTGTTTGAAGCAAAATTATTCAATAATTTTTCTTTTGTCCAAAGGTTAAAATCTGGTTTCAAAACCGTCGCATGAAATGGCGGAATTCAAAGGAGCGGGAACTACTCGCGTCTGGCGGATCAAGAGAGCAAACCCTACCCAACAAAAACAATCCACACCCAGACCTTTCAGACGCGGAAGCCGACAAGAAACTTACTTTGTCTCCTCTCAACGAAGAGAATGAAGAAAAGAAGAACTTCCCGACAACGTCTAACTGTCAAGAATACAACTACGATAAAATGGCCACCGCGTTTCCGCGGGAAAACTTCTCCAACATGGAGGACGATGATTTTGACAGCGATGGAAGTGTAACCGACGAAGAAATCAATGTAACATGATTACATGACTTGTTTTTGTCTGTAACTTGTAATTTTTATATAAAAGCCTGCCGTACTCAGAAAGACTACTTGATCATTAAATTCAAAACTTTCTTTTCAAAATGAATACATTTTTGAAAATCCAAAAGGTTTATCCATCAGAACATGATAATTAAGTAAAGCACTAAAATGATAAATAAAGCTTTCTAACATAAGTTTTTGGTGCTTATGTCTAACTATAGATAATAAATCATTCACGTTCGGTTAAAGCAACAAATGTCGACTGTTTGTGTCATTTGGCTACGAAGCCTTGATGAAATGAAATGAAGCCTTTCAAAACTGTTCGTCAAAAAGTCTCCATATCTCAAATACTACTCAACAGAATATATTTAAATTAATTTTTGCACATTATATAAATTACCTCATTGATTCTACCTCGATTTTTTATTTATTTTCTACTCCTTTTGTACATAGTTCACAAATTAGAGGCCTTGAGGGACAATTTTTACGATTTTCGAATGTAATATCTCTTCACCTATTTACGTGATGATAAAAAACTAATATCTTCAGATTTTTCAAGATCCCTAATAATGATAACCAACTTGAGTGTACACTGAAAACAAAAACTTTGAACTCTCTGTTACGTGTATGTGTCACTCCTATTTTTTAGTTGTTTCGCGGTTTTACTACACCATTGCGCCATAAAGACGAGACCAATTCGCGGAATTACACGTTTGCTTGCAATAGTCTATTCGAATTTTGCCGCTTTTACCGACTAATAACTAGTTCACAATCATATTAATTACAATTTTTGACAATGAAATTGTTATTTTATGATTTATGCACGATCTGTCTAATTATAACACCTTTTAACCGTAAATATTATAATTGCTGCGACTACGCAAATTGTTGAGAAATATGTCAAGGGCGTGGAACTAATGACATTTAGGTAAGTCTTAGAAATATTGGGGCCCAAATTTACCGCCTAGTCAGCTTTCTAGTGAAGCCGCCACTAAATATTCCGGAAATCCCGCGGGAATTTTCTCGGGAGGGATTTGTAGTGATTCGGGTGCATCAAAATTAGCACATTTTTCACTAAAACAATAGCTTAGATTCTTTTTTAAATGCTGCGATACTATTTGTACCGGGAATCCCCCGAGAATTTCAAGTCAAGCGTGAACAAAGTCGTGGGCATATTCTAGTTAATAATATTTGATATTACAGATATCATTATTTTCAATTTATAACATACTACCCAAAAAGTATTTGTAAAATTAATATGAACATTGTAAAGAAATCCTTTAGGTATAGTTAAGACTGTAATTTAATTTGATTTGTTGTTGTATAGGTTTGTGTTCGATAAGCTATATTTTAATTACACATTACTAAAATGTAATATATAGATATAAGTTAAGATATTCTTAGCAATAAATAAATATAGAATAGATTATACTGAAACTACAGACGAAGATTTCGAGTACCTATTGACAATCCTGAACCTACCTGCTACTTACTTAGATACTTACCTAAATCTGACACCACTCGATAACGTCACACAACTTAGAGATGCGCCATGATGAAATTCTGAAGTCGATTGTTTGGATTGTTCAGACATCTCTATGACTCGATTATCCCAGAAACAGAAAGCATGAGAGTAATATTGAAAAGGGAGTTATAGCATGTTTAACCGAATGTTGATTCATTTATTGTCTTACCAGGTATTTTCTGATACCCTATGCTTGCCAAAATATGTAATTATTATACCATAATATGTTATTGCACCTAGTAAGTTAAATAAATAGTTTTGAAATTCATGTCACTTTTTTATGCTGTGGGTTTACCCCACAGCATAAAATGCATGTCTTGGCTTACACTTGCTAGGTTTTGAAATTGTACAGCTAAGGTAATAAATAGCGTGAATGGCATTCTTTACTATTTTATGAACAGCCGGAAAGTGTTTATAAAGACGTGGCCATCTCTCAACCAAACGTTGTTGGCAGGTGCCAACACTATGTAGCAGTGAAAGTTGGATACATTAGAAGAAATATGAAAATGGGATAAATGAAGTTGAAGTGAGAGCTAAGATAGGAAACAATATCTTGGATTTAAAGAACAAAATTGAATGAAAACAACACTATTGTTTATTATCGATTATCGTTTTTAATCGAGTATCGAGTCAATATTGAGCTGTTTGCGATTCTTTCGATTAACCCACATGAATTTGCCTCTCAGTAGATGACGGCACGGGAAATTTCTCTTAATTTTGACGTCTTATTAAAAAAAACTTTTGACTTGGTCTATCTAAAATATAATTTTTAAATAATTAAATGTCAAATCAAAACAAGAAAGTCTTGTGGCGCCATCTAGTCACGTAGGATTTAAGGAGTTTCCGAATACGTCACTTACTGGACGATTGCCGTTGTTAAAAATTCTTCATCCATAGTCAATATCAGCGTAGACGACTCTCTTGCAGTGTGTATGTAATAAAAATAACTAAATATGTAAATATATACTAATCAAGATGTAAGTGATCTCAGAATATTCTAGAAATTAAGTTAAATCAAGACTTTGTAATGTTAATGTCATGAATATTACCTATGTGCGGGAAAATAAAGAAACTTGAAAGCCACAACTTGTTTATTTGACCTCCTATGGCTTTGGACGTGTTGAATTGAGACTACATCCATACCTTCTGAACCACATAACCATACGTTATGAAACTAAATATGCATGAAAAATTCAAATAGGAGAGAATTTCGTTGGAATCCATTGAAAAGATTCTGAGACTAGTCGAGACAAATTTTCAGACAGCAACAGAGAAAAAATCTAATCAGGGTTATTTATTATTAGGTATCATATAAACAGCAGTTTATATTCAAATGTTGGCATAGAAACCAATTTGTATAATTATATTTCATAATGACAGAAGTTTAAATACATGGGTATTTATTTTTACAAAATAACAGTAAATAAATTGGCTAAGTTCTTAGTAGTCAACGCAAGAAGGTTTCTGTAGGAGTGACAAAATAAAGCAGGGCCGGATTTACTCTAAGTGCTACCCTGAAAGATACCGCCCTATTAGCTATGCACCGTAACTAGACTTCTTAACGTAAATATCCAAACCAGTAACCAGTACTTTCCAATTTTTGAAAATCATTAATTTTTATAGCAGAAAGTTTAATAAATTTTTTTTTCTCACACTCCAAATTTTACCGCCCTGGGCATTAGCCGCTAGTACCCCTAGTGTAAATGCTTCACTGAATTGAAGCATAAAAAGCGCCTAATTAAAAATACCCTATATACCAAAATGTATTCGTAGGATTCATCATTTATAAGTTCAAACGAATAATCATCGAAAGAATTCTTGAAGCTCAACGTTAAGAATTTTTACAAAAGTTTCCACCTCTTAAGAAGAGAATTTTCACTTCTTTGGCAGCTAATATCTCGCCACCTATTGATTTCGTAAAAAAAAGTAATTGTTATGTGTTTGTTGTTACATTTCGTCCACGTAAACCCAGTAGTTTTAGAGAAAAAAAAGTCTGTGACATACTTAACAAATAGACAGGCGGACATAAGGAAAACGTCCGTTTTGCTAAAATAGCTATGGAAACCCAAATGTTATTTTATAAAAAATAATGTCTTTTATTTAAGGTGGAGAGACATAACTCGGTTCCAAAATCGTAAAATGTGTGTCACAATAGGTATGGCCAAGCAACCCCAAAGGGTAGAAAAAACACAACAAAATGCAGCGGGCGTTGAAAAACCAATATATTTGGATAAGGTGTGAACAGACGTCATGAGCACAAGTCTATTTATCGGGGACAGAACGGACATACGAAACCCTTATTTATTAACGAGGTTTTATTACAAAAAAATATTGTTTTTAACCAAATAATAATGATCCTACAAGAGTAGGAATTAATTGCCATTAATAACTAGTGTTACATACAAAGAAATACGCACCTGGTTTATTACTTTTCCCCCCCGCATTTGAACTTCTTTTGTGTACTTTGTGTTTAATATTTGCAATTAGACAATTACCTATTTGTTTTTGTTTATGGCCGTTCGCAGGAATAATTAACCAGGTGTGCATATTACGGGTCCTTTGTTGTTTTGTATAGTTAGTATATAACAATGCTTGAACGGAGGGGTAAGGCAGTCAAGCGACGATTACGATACTAGCAAGACGTGTGTACATTCGACAAGTGATATAATAACGGACGTTGCGCGTGTTACTGAATCGTGCAGTTTGTACTGGCGGTGTCTAGTTATATTTGTACTTATGATATACGTGTTTGTATAGTTCGAATAAATTCTATAGTAATTCCAGTGGCATTTTAATTCGAGTCCCATGGTCGTAACAATAGGTTATCACCTAACTTTCTTTTAATATTTATGATAGAAAAAAATGGTTGAATAGAGTCAAATCAAACGAGATACTTTTTTAATTCACTAGATTGTATACGAGCCTACGGCTGACGTCATCGCTATTGCGAATCATAATAGTCACTTTTTTTATTGCGAAGCTGGCAAGCAGGCAGCCGGCCCATCGGAAAGTGCTTACCGTCGCCGTTTGCAACACCAGAGGCAAAACCAGCGCGTTGTCGATCTTTAGCTAAAGGGGATGCGATAGAAAAAGGAGGTCATCCGAATTAACATCATTAGCTCAAAGTTAACCCTTTCGCGACGATATCTTATGAGAGTTGTAGATCAAAACAAAGATTCCCGCATGACCCTACTACGTCAATTATAAATATATGATAGGGTATCAATTATTGTTTAAACAGTTAATTTAAAAAAAATATCGTGATATTATAAAGGTAAGCCGATATGGTATTGGAGTCCCTACTAAAAATGGGTATTTTCTATTTCTCTTCCAAAGTTTATAGATTGGGCTTTTCTACTAGGGGAAATCCGCTTAAGGACAAACCAATGTGGGGGAAGCGTGGTGGGGAGTGTGGGCAGCACCGTAAAAGTGCTATTGCCACCTGCAGTTGGAGATACCCATTAAAACCCTTCGCCTTAAATATCCGGGCTGTGGTCTCAGGTAGATTGGGTTATAAGACAGGAAATTACAGTAATTAATATCAGAGCGGCTGTTGCTGATTCGATTTTTCTACGCTACTGTTTCTAACTTGGTTTTCTAGTTAAACTAAAACCATTTAACACCCCGATTTAGATCCGAACAAGCAATAAACATGATCAAAAGCCATCGGTTACCAGCGTGATAGTGACGCGCCGCGTGTGCTGCACGTGTCACAGCGACATCTGTTATTCATCGATCGACTTTTTGGAGGGGAACATTTTCGATTTTTGGTTTAATTTTTACACCACGGCGTTCCTTGTGGCTTCATACACATGATACATCTCATAATCATGCTTATGTCTACGTGAAATTAATTAGACCGACTTAACTTGTGTCAGAAAATAACTAAAAGAACGCTCAATTAAAACGTATTTCCTCAAAGCTTCAAGCCCCTATATTATTAGATGGGAGATACTTCTTTTTCTTTTTTCTTTATAGATCTTTCTTTTTTTGACGTTTTATTATTAAAAAGCATTTTTGATCAAGTCAGTCAAAAATTGAAATTCTCATTAATCCTCTTGCTAATTTTTAGCTGGTTAACACCAAGAATGGGGTAGTTGACACATTTCACAATACATTCTGAAACATTGTTCATACAAAAGAGAGCGCGTTCAAATGCCATGTCGTTATCATAAATTTAACATATCATGACAGAAATAATTTTAATTACTGTTTAAACTATAATTAAAACGTTATTTCACTCGATATAGAAATGACGTCATAACTAGCACTGGTCGTATAAAATCAAGGTAGCTTCCGCGTTTTGTAAGATGGGAAAAAGTATCCCAGTAGGTAGAAAGAATAACACGTGGCGAAATCTAGTAGATTTCGCCACGTGTTATTAGGTCACATATAAGAGAATTTCAGAGTTAAGTTTTGAACTGTCTAAGGTAAGTACGATTGTCATTTTTATCGCTCTTAATTTTCACGTAATAAATATATTAAGGCTACTATTAATTTCACGTTTTAATTAATTTGTTTACCGTTATACAACATCTATTTTTCATACATTTCATAACACTTAAACCTCTCGTTTGTTTTAAACTAGATTTTTCGAACCTTTCGAAATGGTCGTATATTTATCAGGAAATAAATACACAAACTGTACGAAGTTCTCCTCAAAAGTAAAAATAATAATGTAGATTAAAATGGCATCCTTTTATTCATACACATCAAAGCAAAAGATAACGGATTCCTTCTGTATATGACATCTGCACAATGAACCTATCTTCTTAACCCCTTTTCAAAGATTTTTGAGATATTTGTACATTATTCTTTTACTTGGAAGTATATTTATTTCCTTTGCTAGGCGGCAATATATTAAACATTACATTTATTTGTAGGTATAAGAAAATTATTATATTTAAGTTATATATTTAATACACTTGCAATATTTGCGCTGAACAAACTAAGTAACGAACAAACATTGCCAGTTATACCATGCAAAATACACACTATAAAAGCTGTTAAATAACATTTGACTAAGCTGCTAAATTAAAAATATGGACAGTCCATGGTCTACTTATTGTTTAAAAAGAAAAAACAACTTATGGCCGATTCCTATAATTAACTTACTATTCATTCATTTGCCTTATCATCGGTTAAATTTTGTCATTAGATGTACGAAACTTTGTCAAATTTTAACCGACAGTAAAATCTGGCTTGTAATGTATGTACGATTATTATACATTGTACAAACCATACCCAGACAAACACACACACATAGATTCAATTCTATAATTTTGTAGAAGAAGAGAGAAAGGCCAAGCCTTATGATATGCATAATGAATAATGATGAGCACATTACTGCTCAGCTCATTTAAGATAGGTGCCGGCAGCATGCTGTAAGGGAATGCATTTGCACCCGCCTGTCAACAAATAAAAATAAATACCTATAATTTTTTTACTAGTACTTGGTACTGTTTAAATAAAAACTGAAGGCATCTAGATTTCTGTCCAAAGTTCATCACTTTCTACCTACGTTTAATGCGATATGTTGTTGTTGGAATATATAGTATCTACGGTATAATGTGTAGATGCAGATCCTACCTTCCTGAAAGTAATCCTGGCGGCGCCCATGTTTATTAATCAATGTTATTAATGTTTGAAAAATCTATTAATTAAAACAAAAAGCCGAGTCATTTTCAGTTAATGCTAATTTGTGTTTTTCTTGGTGGCCAGCAAAAACTTCAACAGAAAACTCTTGTTTATGTTAAAGTTAATCGATTTACAGCTCCAATACAAACAAATTAAATTAGATAAATAGCCTAAAGCGATAAAATAAATGCAATGGATGACAAATCTTGCTTGCAGCCGCGTGGCTGACACGCGCCTCGTCATATGGTGTGCGAGAGGGATGTACGATGATAGCCCAGAAACATTACACGAAATCATCTAAGGAGAATAAAGTGAGTTATATTAACACAAGTTCATAGTGGACGTATGTGAATTTTTTTGTACTACATTATCTGGGACAAATAAATTCCTATCAGCGACAAGGTAGCTATTTGTAATTCTGTAAATTGTTGTTTTTTCTGTTCATTAAAATGTTTTTATTCTATAAATGACAACAGTGACGTGAAAATGTAACTCAAGAGTTCTAAATCCTGCAAATTGAGAGTGAGTTCCTATTTATCCCACCATGATCTTACTATCCATCAATTTGCTTTACTACTGATATGGAACAAAAATAAGGAATGATAATGTCCTAGTAAAAACGTATCGTATAGTTGGAGCCCCTTGGTAAGTTCATATTGTTATAGAAAATCTTCAATCAACATCCTACGGTTTTATTCATATTGCATTAGAGTAAGTTAGTAGGCTTAGGTAAATATTTAAAGCATAGCATATTTTAAATATAAAATATTAGTGATAATTAGCTCTTTTTCAATTTGTATCTAATTAATGAAAAATTATATGGATTTATGAAATTTATCTACTTATTATAAATAAATGGTTTACACCGTTTTGGTCAGTGATTTTAATTATGGCTTTATCTCGTTCAGATTGGGAAATACTTTGGGTAATGCAATATGTTTAGTAAAATGATATCCGGTGCAAAGTGCTTTTGCAAATGTTTACTGCTGGGGTCATTCTGGGTATATTTGATTACAAATCCCTCCCTAAACGATGTAAACATTGTATAGGTTCGGCCATTTTTAGGGTACGCATAAAGGTAAAAACGACCATGCCAGTCAGTCCATGCACAATGATGGTTTCTTTGTAGGCGACGAATATCCACTATTTCTGTATTTTGGCAATTACATACATACATACATAACTTCACGCCAGGTCCCTTGCGGGGTAGGCACGAACAACAGAGCGCCATACAGGCTTATTCTTACACACCTCACTTGCTTCTTTGACATTCATAGCTCTTGTCATGCACGCTCGTCTGTTCTTAAGGCTCCTGACATCACCTTCTGCTAATACACGATCAATTTGATCATGGAAGGTGTGTCGTGGCCTTCCGCGACTTCTGCATCCATCCACTTTTGCATTGTATATCTGTTTAGTCATTCTTTCATCATACATTCTTTCCACATGCCCGAACCACCGGAGCAACCCTATTCTATAAATTCCTTTCCTTACCTTCACCCCGACACTCTCTTTCAGACCAACTCTCTTTCTTACTTCGGTATTACGAACGCGGTCCGCGAGCGTCACTCCGCAGATTTTGCGCAGTGCTCGCATCTCGACCGCGTTTACTCTACTTTCATGCTCTCTGTTCCATACCCAACTCTCGCTTCCATACGTGAGCGGCAATTGAACTCTAAAAACAACGTTCCATCACAAATACCTCATATCTTGAAAACTACTTACATGATTTTGTTTAAACATATTTTCCTTTAAATAGCCCTGCAGTTTGATTTTCGAAAAATGCAAGGATAATAGTTTTTAAAAGTGAATCATAGTTGTAGGATATTGAATGATTATAAAAAGGAAATATGTGTTTTGAAACTCTCAACGGTTTAGTGAAATGTGACTGATCGCGCTACCACAAGGACTCGGTAGTTTAGCGTCAGTCAAAGACATACAATTTGACTGAAGTTTTTCCTACAAGGTTATTTTAAAGTTAAATATTCATGAATTAATACCTGATGCTGGCTAGATACACAAAAAGAGAAAATATTTGACACAGAGATAGGTAAATACTTTTGTTTCTTTTTTTTAAACTTGGTATCGAGATCCTAACAAGAGCCGAACAGATGTTTTTGATTTTTCTAAATAAGTTCTCACGCCAACACTTACATAAGTTTAAAAAAAAGTTATAATACTTGATGATTCAAACATTCCATTATAGATTAAAAGAAGCCAAATCTCAAAGGCCACACGCAGTTCGCAAAATCCAAAAAAAAAACTATGATTAAAACGGCTACATTCAAAACATGGTTCAATCTTCAGAACCCCTTCGAATTAAAAAAAAATTTAAGCTCGCGTGATCGCACCTTAAAAACGAAAAAGGCAAACAATAGATTTTGACAATTGACAAAAATGCCCACCCTAATTTGACATTAAAAAACGCGGGAATGCAATTGTCATTTGATTTATTGATGTTTTGCCAAAGAATGGTGTTTTATTAATGATGTTTGCACTATAAGATTTTTAGAGTTCCACGCGTCAAATATGTATTTCATTTTTGTAGAGCGCAAAGTTCAATTTAATTCCAGTTCCTGTTCCAGGCTCCCTAAAGAGAGCAGCAGCGCATTCGTAGCACCTTTGGTGTTGCAAATGTCCATAGGCGATGGTAACCGCTGTCCATCAAGTGGGCCGTCTGACTGTCTGCTGATCTCCTGCAATAAAAAAATAGTAATAAATAAGTATATAAAGCATATATATCATTAGGTATTTTTATTCACGGAATTCAGTTGAAGAATTTAGAAATGTTAGAGATCCATCGTCTCGGCCTATTCCAATGGGAAACAGGCGTGACAATATGTATGTATGTAATTTAGAAAAACGTGCTGAGTATAAACAATATATCAACTATTTCTTGCTCATTAATAATTCTATATTTCATTAAACATTTCATTAAACTATACCAATAAGTATAATTGTCAACCTGCCATATAAAAATGAACTCTATATCTGAGATTTCAAAATATATACCAATGGTTCAGTCAAAACTGCTATTTATACGATGCTTAATCAATGATCGTTTTCAGAATTTTGGTCTATCTATTTGTCTAAAAGTTCGTGTCGTTTCAATTTTCTTGAAAATAATACGAATTAAAACAGGAACTCAATTTTAAATTTGCATGCAAGTTTAATTTTGACTTCTTACAGAATCCCAGACGAACCAATAAAAATATAAACGGAGCCTACTTGAACAAAAGCGTCGAATTAATTGAAGCATTCTTTTAAACTGTATGCGTAAACTTAAATAATATATGCGTGGTTTGCGTCTATGTCGTTAATAGTTATTTATCCACTGGAAACTATTCAACCTTTATCTTTATTAATTCAATTATCAAATACTACTTCAATTCTCGTAACGCACTGCGGCGCGATCCTTCGGCGCGATGCTTCCTTTAACCGGCTTCGCTTTGAGACCTCGGGGCTCGGTCTATCATTTTGTTAGTATGAGATTCAGAAGATATAAATATAACGTCCACGTCACACACATACGAAGGTGCTGCCACAACAAATTTTAGATTACATAGTATATATACGGAACCCATCACATGAATAACAGCTCGATACTCACTAACGACATTAGCAGACCATAAATAACATAGATGCTTACGAATTTTCACGCTACAGTTGTTTTTAAAAGAGCCATTTTCAAAAACTAATGTTTACAAATTGTTATTTAGTATAAAAACCGGTTTTTAATCGTCTAATTATTTGATTTTTTTATACGGTAACTTAAAAGAGATGTGCAGGACACTGCAACTATTAAATAAATTTGACTTTTCGTGTTACAAACAGAATTCAGTTTCTTAGCATTTATCAAACATCTACAATTTGGTTGAAGCTGAAGTGGGGGATTACATGAGTCCTGGTAAAAACCAGGTGCATATTCGTTTGATGATTATTCTAAAACTTGAATATTCATGAATATTTAATTTTGGTATTACCTAGATCGACAAACTATGCAAAGATATGGTTAAGGATAAAATTCTCTGCTAGATGGGAAAGGGACAATAACATGAAATGAAACATAGTATCAAATGTTAGCAAATTGCTATTTGTAATACAATACGAGTATATTGCAAATTTAAGCGAATTGTGGCACGGATTTGGGGACATGTGGAAATAAAAAGATTTATTCAAATATACCTTTTAATCACTTTAAACAATTAATTGCAATATTATAATTGGGAGTACTGGTATCAAGCATCAAACAAGACTTGAATTTCCACATTCCGGTTCTAGAGCAATTAACTTGCTGGAAATAATACACTCTGATCTATGTGGTCCGATGGAAACTCCCTCTATTGGTGGGGCGAGTATTTCATAACTTTCATAGATGATTACTCACGCAAAGTATTTGTGTATTTTTTGAAGAACTAATTGGATGTAAAGTCAATATTTGAAAAATTTAAAAACCAGGTTGAAAATGAATTAACAAGAAAAATAAAAATTGTCAGAACTGACAACGGTAAGGAATATTGTAATAAAATATTTCTTAAATTTATTAGCAGATGGTCTCACAAAAGCCACCTGTGCCTATGTGGGAATAAAAAGATTTATTCAAATACACCTTTTAATCACTTTAAACACTTAATTACAATATTAATTTATAATTGGGAGTACATGTTGTCAAGCGCGGATGAACGAATGGAAGGGGCGATGACACACACACAGTGAAACAAAACGGAGGCAAAGGTTTCGTGTCTATATGATGATGGAATATCAGGACAGATATTTAAAAAATCACTATATTGAAATGAAACTTTTTACACAGTCTAGACAGGCGTCATACGTTAAATGTACCTAAGATGTACTTACTTATGTATTAAGTAAGTATTTTATTATTATTAAGAATTTCCTGTAAGTGAGTCAGGTTGCCTGGAAGAGATCGTTTTCAGTGATAAGGCCGCCTTTTGTGTTTTGTGGCTGGTGTAGATAGAATAGAAAGTAGATTTAAATTTTAACTTATATGTATGACCGTGAAAAAGTTCTCCAGTTGAACTTATTTTAAATAAAAAGTTTTGAATTTGTTTAACCGAGTATATTACTACTGTCTTGTTGTGTATGATTGTAATTTGTGTTTTGGTGAACAATAAATGTTAATGACTATCTATCAATATAAAAAAAAAACTTTGGTTGCACCGAAGGGCGTCTAACGGTCTATGATCACCGTAGACGTATTGCAGAAGGACTAGAAGATGACGGCCCCAAGGGTGTAACATTAGTCACTTTCATCGATCAGCTACCGATGCTGTCGGGCTGCACACGTCTCACTCTTTCAGTGAGTCTTGCGTTTTTAGTGAAAGAAATATCGCTGGAGAGGGCTAACAACCTCGGTGATAATGAAGGAGCATGCCGAGCGCATGCATGCATGATTGTAGCGCTGTCTAAACTGTTACCCCACTACCCTAGCTTAGGGTGATAGAAAGTATCAGGGTGATTTTAGTGGGTATATATGATAGTTGACGCGACCACTGCACTACTTCACTGTCTGTCCCTGAGCAGTGAAGTGTGTACATAAACCATCTCCAACTGAAAATTGAAAAAGAAACAATAATTCACGTCGGTTAAAAAATTATAACTAAATCCGACCCAGTGCGGCAATCAATGCCGTGTTTACACGCTCGCTACACGATGTACAACCGACATCAGTGTAGTGTACACACCACTCAAACAGCACTATTGATGGCTTTACAACACAGATAGTTTGGATGTGGTAAAAACAATTACATGATGTCATGATTTTTATGATTTGTGCTCTTGGCTCTTTTTCTGAATCTAGCCCGTGACAAATAGGTATTTATAAATATTCGGAGAGTTCTTATAGCATGGTAGTTCGAAAAGGCACATTACACCAAAGAGTACATACGTAAATTTTTAAGGCTTATTTCAGGTTCTTAAAAAATCCTTCAAACTTGCTCTAACTCTATATGAATACGACCGTTAAAGTTTTCAATAAAAAAACAAAGATCTTGATTATAAACAACCTGCTCTATTCTCCACTTTGAGACATACTGAAAACAGTATTTTTTATGCATTATAATACAACAAAAGAAAACTTAAGTTATTTATATTGTAATCTACCCATCGTCCCTCAAGACTATAAATACAATACTGAACCGTCACCGTCTTTTATCGGTAAGGTGCCTGGCTACGTTGCCTCGCTAGATCTCTATACTGATCCGTTGTCCGAGTTAGGCACCAGCCCTCTGATCACCTGAAAAGTCAATGAGTGGTTTTGATAAATTTTGTAGAGTCTCAGGCGTCAGGACCCTACAGGCCAAGCGTTTCAACAGCAAACAGCCCAAACATATAACTCTCGCTGAGGGTTTCATATTTGTGTCGCTTGAGTGATTCTCCCGTTTCCGCCGCATAGCGGCTGATCTAGTCGTGTTTGGTAAATAGGATGCGGCCTACGTGTCCACGCAGATCACATCTCACACCAAAAGCTTGCCATGTTACCAGGGAATTAGTCATTCCGTCAGGACGTCTATCATCGTCACGTGCAATACCGTTGAACTCGAATAAAGCCGACACGTTAGCGGTGGCAAGCGGCCTTCATAAGACAATACATACATACTTAAACATACATACATACATAACTTCACGCCAGGTCCCTTGCGGGGTAGGCACGAACAACAGAGCGCCATTCAGGCTTATTCTTACACACCTTACTTAAACATGTTTAAAAAAAATTAAGTTGGATGCGACTTGATATGTGAAGTAAAATGGCCTTTTAAAATGTTTTCAATATCATTGGTTTTGTCCCATGTTATAAGATTTATTATTCAGGTACACCAAATAATTTTCATTTACAAATCTGTTTCAAAACACTCCTCTCTTTCCCTGGAATCCCTGTTAGCGCAAATTTTGACGTTTTTCAAATTCGAATTTCAAACGTCAACCGCCATGACACCTGCCCGTAGTCCGCGTTCAGTTTAGAAACTTTGTTCTTGACAGTTTTTTTAATTGATCCATGCGTATATCCAACAAACGTTTGTTTTATTTATACTTTAATTAAAATTGTTTACTAAGCTAACAGTAACTTTAACACACTAACAGTTCGGGCTTTACCTGCGGGGCCTGCGGTTAAGTTACCATACTTCAACGGCCTGCATCTCATGGAACATTTTGAGTTTTAAACGATTCTCATACAATCACCTAGTACAGATCTAAAACTCTATACGACTCGGTTGTGTCCGAGGTCATTCTTCTCTCGTTTTATTATTTAATACATTATTCATATAAACATATATACACATACATTATTTAAATAAAACTAAGTTTTAACGGTTTTAGCGCGCTATTTTATTTGATTTTTTATAACGCTTACAAAGATGTCAAATGTGAATGTGTAATGTTAAAGTTTTTATTAAGCCTACCGCCAACTTATTTGTTTTTAATTATTTAGTTTTTTTATGGTTATTATTTACTCTATGGGAGCCTAATCGAATTTATCACCGCTGCCCAACATGTTATAAATAATATAAATTCTTGGAGATAAAGAGCTGCGCAAGAAACTCTTCAGCAACAGACCTAGCTCTAATAGTTGATGTAATATCAAAATGGGTAGGACGTAAAATTAAAAGATAAAATTGTCAATCAAATTGAGTTTATTGACACAAAAATAAAGGGTAGATACAATATAATGAAAATTATATAGCACAGTTAATATAAGGAGCGTCCCAAAGTTAACTCTGGTTGGTGGTAGTTTTAAAGATTGGAATCCTATATTCAAATAATAGATTGCTGCCTACCCTCTGTCAGACATGGGATAGTCCAGTGCAAGCCTGTTTTCGACCGGGCCTCGGGCCCTGTCAATCATCCGGATGTAAGCCGGTTAATTGTTACCTCACTTGCAGAACCCGGATATATTCTCGCTATGAAATTCCTGTTTTTCTTAGCATCACGTAGTCATTTTGGTAAAAACAAAACTTGTAAAATTATCATGTTCGTATTACTATGACAGAAATTCTTTTCGCATGGTATTGCTATGTCCGTTTATTTTTGGACCTAAATCACATTCAAACTTGAAGTTGCAGTTAGTTTTGAACCTTAAAGTGGAAAAATTTACCTAAATTATAGTTGGTTGAGTTTACAGATACATACTTTCAACATGGAAGAAGTAGGTATATATAATATGTGAATGTCCACATCTGAATAGTTAGTGTTGTGTTTTAATACTGTTCAATTTTTAATAATGAAATTGAAGACATACCTTATTAGAACTTCCAATTTATCAATGACGTGAGTTAAAAATATTGTTAAAATGATATGATACTGAATTGCAAATTTTTGTGGACGTTTCCTTTGAACGAGCTACAGTCTTCGCTCGTTTGGTGGCAATTTTTAACTGCGCAATTGTCATTCCTATAGTATTCTTTTTCAACTTTAAAAAAAAAATTATTTGAACAATTTCCGTGAATATAATTGAGATATATTGAGAATACCGTAATCTGAAAACGATAAACAGGCGTTTGTCACCACTATAGAGTTTTATTATAACCTGTCACGCACTTGAACCTGGAATTCAATACCGAAATAATCATGAAATCTAGAAATATTCTGGGGTACAATGGTTTAGTGAAATTGACACGTGTCCAGATTCTGATATAGCGAGTTTCTATTTGTCATATTCGTATTAGGAGCCTTTGTTAGTCGCGCGGTGCATGACATATCCTAGAATATGATTAGAATTTCAAACTCACGTAATTTGCGTAACCCAAGTCGCCTTGAAACTTGACCCAAAACATCGTTGGTCCTTAAAATTTGTCAACGAATAAATCTTTGAAGAAACCGATCATAAATAACAGTAACCTCCAATAAATCAACATTCAAAACCAAATGACCCGTTAAATCCCTTCAAAATATTTATCATAACGTGTTGTTTGTCAATAGTTTTGTTGTTATGATATACGATCCCACAGTTATTGGTATTATTGTATCGTAAACTATTTTTTAACTCTTGGGATTATTTGAAAAGTTGTACGCTATTTCGCCTGAATCTCAGAACATAGGTATAATATTAATTTATATTAATAGTATATAAATATTTAATTATATATTAATGTATTTAAATATTGCATTTACATTAAAAAAACGTAAATTTTAAATATATATAACTACTCATACATACATATTTATATAGTACAAGTTACAACGCAGACAACTATTTACACTGTTTTTCCTTAGAAGATCATTTTCGTACATTAAGATGAATTGCACTATTTAACCCGGCGAGCATGAGGTGAAAAAAAACTTACATCAAGAATGTGGCAGGGTATCACATACCCATAATTTCATGTACCATAATGTAGTTCTTATTATTATTTTCTTAGTTGTGTTGATCTTATTTTGTTAAATAATGAATTATTTAATGGAATTCAATGAAAGAAGTTTTTAATTATGAAATAATCATTATTTATTTAAAGTTTATCTTATAGATTGTAATTATAGGAACAAAGATTCCGACGTTTACAAAAATCAACAACTTAACAAAAATGATATTTTCTTCCTTATAAAATTTAAAAGTATTTTTTTGCGGAAAATATGATTAATTATTAATTTTTTTAATTACTATCAAGATGAGCACAATTTTCGCATATAAAGTTTGCGTGCTCCAAACATATGGGTTTGGCACAAGCATTATAGGGATGCTTAGTTTTTCTATCCTTCTTATATGAACAAGCACCAATCGAAGAGCCAAAATTACTCTGTAAAAATTGAGATCTCGGGAGTGACATGGTGGTGCGAAATATATCAACCCCAGTTCCATCAGTTCGCCAAAGATCTTTCAAACTCTGTCGATTAGATTTGATAAGACCAGCTATGTACCAGTTTCACTTTCTGAAGTGGATTTATCAGAATAATCACTTGGTTCTTCCTCTACATGGAACAAATTCGCTGTTCTTGTCGTATTGATTGATTCGATCCATTTTGATCAAAAACTGAAACACAATAACAAAATAAACTCAACTAAAGTAATGAAAGACAATCGATGTAAATCATAAAAAATGGATAATGTAAAAAAAACTGATAAAACAGTAAAAGCCATAATTTGAAAATTACTTAAAAATAATGCATCAAAAATGAGGCAGGGTATACCATACTTCGGGTATGGTATGTGGCAGGTTTGCACAGGAATATCCCGAAGGGTGTCCCATGCCAGACTGCGAACACGCCACTATGCCCTCCCGCACGCCCCTGCCGCCAGGTACTGAGCCAGTTAGTGTACTCAGAAAAAGATTCAAAAAATACACAACTTTTAAATTTTATCAGGGTGTGAGATACCCTGGCTCATGCTCACCGGGTTAACAATGTTTAAATGTCTTAGACAGCTTAAGCCACATTTAAAGTTGATATTACAGTAGAAAATGTTTTATATTAATCATCTAAAGACTAATTTAACTAAAATTTTATCTAAGAAAAGGACACTAGGATCTGTCTGCGACTTCGTCTACTTACTTATTAACTTATAATTCCTGCGGGATTCCCGGAACACAAAGTACTCGCAGCATTTACAAAAGAACGTAAGTGTCGGTAAATTAACGTGTCGGAATAAGCAAATTTAATGCACTCGAACAACTACAAACCGCTCCCGGAAATTTTTTCGCGAGATCCCGAGATAAAAAAATATACATTACATAAAATTTGCTATAGATCAGTAAAAAAATACATTGGGATTAGATTTTCTTATCAGGCCACATTAAAATAGTTTTTTAAATCATTCCCAGAAAAATTTCAGCCGGATTTTCAGGATGAAAAGTAGAGCAGATTTTAAATATAAGCATTTGCTGCTAAGTTAAATAGCTTCAATGTCCTGACACATCATGTTTATGAATTTTATAATAATATACATACACAAACACGTACGAAGTAAAACTTCTTTATGATACGATTCTTTATGATTTATGTTCTAAATAAAGGTAGGAAATAAATATTTAAAATAAACGAGGTCTAATAGTCAATGACCAAAACATATTTTGTTATCTATAAAGAACCCTTCATAGATCGTGGACGACCACGACGAATTTGGCCGTTCTTATATATTCTAAACTAGCTTTCTTCATGGCTACATCGCGAGTCAAACCCTAGTAAGTATATCATATAAACCTCAAGTAGCTCTATTTTACTTACATACAATCTTAATTAGATTTTATATATCGCGAGCGAAGCCGTGGGCAAAAGCTAGTACAAACCTTCCTAGAAAACTCCGAAACGATGGTGAAAACCGTTTAAAAATCCTCTACGTGGTTTAAGAGAAGTTAGCGGATGTACAGATAGACGCGGAAAGCAATTTTGTTTTATAGGTACTTCGTAAAGAAGTAGTAACGAAGAAATAAAGTAATATAGAAATAGTTCTTTCACCTTCTCCTAATTATTTGGGTCGGCACAGTGTCTTTTCCTTCTATACTCTTCTATTCAACACACGTCCTCTGCTACAGCACAAATCGTCATATCATCCTTCACACAATCCATCCATCTCTTCTTTGGTCTACCTTTGCATTTATATCCATCAATCTTGCAGTTTAACATTCTTTTTGTCACGTGATTTTTATCCCTCCTCATTACATGCCTATACCACCTCAGTCTTCTTCCTCTCAATTTTTCAGTATAATCTATACTAATATTATAAAAGCTGAAGGGTTTGTTTGTTTGTTTAAACGCGCTAATCTCAGGAACCGCTGGTCCGATTTTAAAAAATTCTTTCAGTGTTGGATAGTCATTTATCGAGGAAGGCTATAGGCTATATTATATTTTCAAAAAAATTAGGGATCCTTACTAAAAGTCCAATAATGTAACCCAAGGTGTAAAAAAATGAAAACTATTGATTAAAGAACAAAACAATGTACTACCACTTTGCAGAACATATACTTGTCTACAAAAAATATCACGTAACCATATGTCTAACTATTGTAGTTATCTCACAATAAGTATTTTCTTTTATTTTTTTACTTTCTGCTGCGGCTCACCGACCCAAAATGAGTCTTGGCCTCCGAAACGAGAATATTCCACTCCTTCCTGTTCAGCGCTGTCTCTTGCCAGTCATCGGCATGAAGCTCGCGCAGATCAGCCTCCACTACGTCCCTCCAGCGATACCTGGGCCTACCAACTGGTCGCCGTCCCGCTGGTTTGCCCAGATAGGCTTGATCCTCCCCCATTCTGTGTAGATAGCCAAGCCAGCGCAAGCGATGTGCCTTGCTCTCGCCTATTATATTGGGCTCATCCACCAGTTCTTGAATTTCGGCATTTTTACGGATCCGCCTGTTGCCATCGCTTCCCCGTGTCGGACCCAGGATCCAGGATTTTATTTTTTTTAATAATTAAAATGCCGTCGCTTCAAAAACTCTTTATTTTGTACCTTGGTATTAATCCTTATCAAAATAAATTCAATGCCTTTCTAGAACTTTTTGAATTATTCAATTCGGACGTTTCATTCAAAAGATATCGCGATATTTAAAGTAAGTATTAGTGTTGTAGCCAAATAAGTATTAAGTATTGCGCGCGCATGTATGATGTGGTGGGCGGTCATGAGGGGCGATACCAGGAGACAGACATAGGATACTTTTTATCCCGTTGGAAACGGTAGGTGGCGCTGAGATCGGGGACTAGAATCTTCCTAATCCGGACCGATTTTGTTTTTAGGTGTTTGAGTGGGTCCCCGCATGGTTTAAATCCACAATTGGAACCGGTAGGTGGCGCTGGGATCGGGTCCTAGATTTTTATTTTTTCAGAGCAGGACAACTTCTGCCGGGGCAGCTAGTAATATATAAATATAATAGTATTTAGCTGTATTCAACCTCTTATAGCAGTAACATGGAGGCTAGTATACCTCTAGCCTGGGTGAGCAGTAATAATAAACTTACTCATGTAGTCGTGACGGTAAAATCTTGCAAGACAACTTTATGACTGTACCAAATTTCCCCACTATACACGTCGACAAACGACCTTAAATTTAAAAATTACGGACAAGGTGGATCCCAGGTAGTTGTCCATTAAAAACGTCCCCAGAATGAAGGTGTTAGTATGAAAAAAAATTACCAATCGAAAAATAATTAAATAAATTACGCAATGAAATAACTTAATCTAAATCAGTTATATACAATATTTTATAGTTCTATACGAAGTATATTATAATATCTTTATATTTAATGTAAAGCCATGATTCCTTGAAAAATTTGGTTACAATATTCGCCATCTAGTATTTAACAGATAAATCAATATAAACTTATGATGCTTTCTAATGTCCAGTAAATACTAAGTCGTTTAGAATTAACTAGTATATGAGACCTTTTTTAACAATTAATTTCGTTTGTTTATTACCTAATTTGTATCTATATTGAAAGACAAATGAAGCGTCTACTTTCGGCATTAAGATTTACGATTCAATTTCGAGAAACACTTACTGCCATCTAGTATTAAAAAGAAATAACAAAAGTCTTGTAATTCATTAGTATTAATGTACAATATTTTCTTTCTTTAACCCTTCTAGCATTAAAAAGATCACTCAAATATAAACATTCAACCGCAAGATTGCAAGTTACCAGCATTATAATGACTATAGCCCAATGAACAACGTAACTGACTAAATGTAGGCACAGATCATTCTTGTCTCTCGCTTTTTTATTTTTATACCAAATCGAGCTGCCGCTTCAACTGTTATTTGGAGTTAAAGATCTACAATTTAGCTAACACTGAAATGTTTGTAACGATCTGAGTTTTACTTGAAAGATTTTCTAAAACAAATGATTATGTATGATTCACGCTGGATAAATTTAGTAATGCTACAACTTCTACTATTGATAAACGTCAATTAAACACAGTAATTTCTATCTACATGTTACTGTTGTTAAAATGTTTGTGCGATTTTTATAGTAGTTATAATTTAATTAATGAAGTACATGATATGTGCGGTACTTCTGGCCAACCAGTTTCCTTGTCACTTCCGTTGATAAAATCAAATTATGAAAACTGTTTACTGAAAAACTGATGTGATATGAGCGACATTTCCGGTTAACTACCTTCAGAAACTTGTCTTTTTCGGTTTTATAGGATAAAACATGGCGGGAGTTGTGCACACAAGACAGTGTAATTCTGTGACAGTCAGGTGTGAGTATGGTTAGTTATGTGCAAGTGTTCTGTGTAAATCTGAAGAATAAAGCATTAAAGTGATTTATGGATGGAAATGCTGCTTCTCATTTCTGGACCTTTTAGTAATTATTCATATACTAGTATTTACACCGCGGCTGGGCTGCAGGTCAATTTCTATTGCGTGCTTTTTGTTTAAAGAGCAGGCGTTTATACAGGTTCCATTGTACTAAATTTTTATGTTAGTGCTATTTGCACCCGGAAGATTAATAGAGATCTGTAGAAGGAAAAATACATGAGTTCACTTTGGTAAGCATCATTTAATTAAAAATAGAACATACAAAAAGTACTCAAAAAAATATCACTAAAACCTTAAAAATTTAAAAAAAAGAATTTTACAAAAGAAACTGTGATGTACATTTTAGGTACTCCAAAATTTCGTGGTAACCTTATACAATATCTAACTCTAAGACTAAGCACATACGTGGCTGGTTCCTATATCTTACTATAATTCAATTGCCTTACACTTATTGCTATTTGATATAAACGTTATAGAAGTAATGACAATTTCTTATCAATGGTAACGTAAAAAAATTGATAGTAAGATACAGACACCCTTTAATAATGAAAGAAGTATATTAGGAATGACAATTCATGTACAGTACCAGCAAAAGTTGAATGTGTCTCGGAGTGAATTTAGCTCCATAAATATCGCCAGGTCCAGTAAGTTTGTGACATCTGACAGTCGTGCGAAAGAGATGGTATGCTAGTCTAGAGAGTGAGCGAAAGAGAGAGCAACAAGCTCCCCTTACTTTACTTAAAATCTCTAGAAACCGCTTTAAAATATTTACAAATATAGTTGTATAATCGTTATTTACTAAGGTTGTCTCTCACTGACTGCTATCACTATCACTGAACAGGATTTTCGTCTTTTTTTTTTTTATTTGACTTGACTTTATGTTGTTGGTCCGAAGACCTCACAACTTTACCGGGGTCTTTGGGGCGAGCGCCTTCGCCAGGCGAAGGCGCTCGAGCCCGGGGGCAACTTGCTTGAGGGAGCTCCCTAGGGAGTTTTACCTCGGCTGGACTGTTGCCATGAGAGGGGGATGAATCTGATGATGCCCGCCAATGGGCGACACAATGAACTAATTGAGAACGGGCGTCGGGTAATATAAAGCCCGAGAAGAAGGATCCCGGCGGAGCGGGATCGGCGGTTCGCGGCGGCCTACGCTATCTTACTGCCGTTTCGCGACGTGTTATGGCTGGGAAAGAAGAAACGGCGAAAGAAACTTCCCAGCAACACGCCTAGTCTATCCTGTGGGGGGGCTATGTCTCCTGGCGTCCCTCTCGAGGACGTGGAGAGATCGTGATTGGCGTTGTCTGAGACGCCGCCGTCTATGTCTGTCTGTCGGTGCCTGCCAGCCTGCCGTCCTAACCGCGGGCGGGCTGATCCGGGCCAGCCGTTTTGTAATAGCGTCGACCTTGTCCGTAAGGACATTACGCGGTCGTCGCACGAGAGCCTTTCGCCGAGGCTTGTAATCGGACGCGGACACGACGAGCGGATTTCGATGGTGCGGCGCGAGATCGAAATACTTACGCGAGAGCGACGTAATGTAGTTTTTGATGGAGGGAAGCTCCAGATCGCGGTGGAGGTCGACGTTACGCATATAGAGGGGACCACCGACGGCTCTGCGCATGAATTTATTCTGCACGATTTGCAGTTTATTTAAATGGGTAGGCTTGGCATGGCCGAATACCACACTCGCATATGTCATGATCGGGCGGATGCATGTTTTATATAGAGTAAGCTTGTGTCTGAGGGACATTTTGCTTCGGTTATCTATCATGGGTGCTAGACGACCCATCACAAATCGCGCTCTATTTCGGACTATAGTGATATGCTCGTTGAAGCGCAAGTTCTGATCTAGGGTGACACCCAGGTATTTGGTGTGCTTTGCCCAGGGAATTTCTTGGTCAGGATTTTCGTCGTCAGCCATTCGCAGTCTACTGCTGGCACAGGTCGTCGGTCTATCGGGCTGGAGGGCGTCCGACACCACGTTTACCGCGACGCGGTCTCTACTCCAGGACTAGCCTGTTCCATCGGCCATCAGTCCAGCAGCAGACATGACCGGCCCACTGCCACTTCAACTTGCTAATTATGCGAGCTATGTCGGTTACCTCGTATCTCTTACGGACACCCTCATTTATAATTTAATCCATAAGAGAAACACCTAACATAGTTCGCTCCATAGCCCGTTGAGCGACTTGGAACTTGTGGACCAATCTTGCCGTCAGTGTCCATGTCAGGCTGAACGGGCTGCTGTTACATTCTTTTTGTGTCTGGTTGATTAGCGCCATAGTCGAGAGGCTGATTGCAGCAATCCTAATGAACTAAAAAGCTACTGATATACGTTAGTTTTAATATTAGTTTCAGAAACAATCACAAGTGTTCTTTGAAATTGGTAAAAAAATATGCTTGAAATTTATATGCAGCAGCCAGTCGTGGTAATAATAGAGATCAGTCATCTTGCTTTAAACAAGTGACAACGTTAAGTTGAACTTATTTAACAAACAAAGATCAGTACAATAGTATAATTAGAACCACTTAGCAATTTGCTGAACTCATGGCCATGTATATGATTTACAAATTAAATTAAATTTTCCATTGCAAGATTGATATTCCTAACATTCTTCTTGCAGCCTCAGACAAGTAACTTTACGGGTATGTTCCAGAAGAGGCTCACAACGAAAATGTTCACGACCGCGATTTTTCCTGTTCCACTTGCTTCTGGATATTACAATCATAAACTGTAGTGGAACGGATTATAGAGCTTTGATGTCATAAACGACTAAACACAAATGTCATTGGTTAATTTGAAAATCGCGCCTTTTTCAATGTCAATCGATAGAGAGAATTAATGCTCTGTGGTCAACGCCCACTTCGACCCACCTCTTGATATGGGTCGTGATGAGCGCTGTGTGATCGAAAATGATGACGTCATTAGTGAAGTTTTCGCCACGACCATAACGACCGTGGTTGCCATTTGAACGGCTGACTGAGTATTTTGCGCGTTGAGAGCTACTAACGGAACACCTCCTACAGCCTACATGACAAGTTATTAATTGACATGATTTTATATCTCTTGACATTTATTTTATTCACACTGTCAGTGTACTGTGGGAACATAACAAATATATAAAATACAAAAACACAAAGTACACACAGACTGGATAAAAGTAACATATAATTATGTGATACCATAGAACTTACTTAGTTACTTAGTAATGACAATCACTCACTAAAACACTTAGCTCTGAAAAGATCCCTAGTAAGCAGATGGCGACACATGTTATTCTTATCATGGAAAACAGTACTAGGCATGACAATAGCCAATAAAACATATACATCATAAAGAAGCCCAAATCTTAGATTTGCAGAGGGTGTCACCAGTCTTCACTTCTTGTGTTTTCGTGTAGCAGACTACTAGACTTTCGATCAACATTTTATATGTTTTAAGCATATTTTTAAACTCAGTTTCAAACATTAAATTATAGAGGGTATCAATTTTACCAAAAATTTCCAGTGCACGACACTAACGACATCTACTGTACAGGTTAATTAATAAAAAGTACTCATATAACATACCTATAGCAATATAAAATACTGATTGTCATTAATAAGGTTCTTCTTCCATGATTACATTTCAAATTATCAGTTTGAATGCATTATTAAAATAGTCCTTACAACTTAATAAAAACTATGGAAACATCCATCACAGCCAAAAGGCATATATAAGAACCTTATATTTTAATCAATGTTTACAACTTCTTTTTAAATATGGCGTTGCATGATTTTTCTATGTAGCCAGTGTCAAGTCTCCATGAAAATTCCAATTTAGTTTTAGAATAATCTTCAAGGAAAGGAACACAAATTATAGGCCTTTGACTGACACTAAATAATTACATTTTATTGTGGCAGCTCGCAAATAAAAAATTTACAAATCAATTTTATTCAGATAAGGGTTTATATATAAATAAAGTCACAAAAATATTTTAAATATACAGTAATGTATTATTATATATGAAATCAAAATTAAATTTCTGTCAACAATTCACAATTTCATTAACATTTGTGGTATACAGATTTGTCGTAACGAAATTGTGTCAATGTATAGAGAGAAGTGAGATATAATAAATATTAATGTATAATAACAGCACACTGCCGGGCTCAGGCCTCCCACTATTGAGGAACGGACAGTATACCCGCCACACTTGTCCAAAGCAGATGGGCAAATTCGACACATCAGTTATCTCGATGTGCAAGGTTTCATCACAATGTTTTCATTTGCCTTTGTTAGCATGTGGCAATTGTAACAATATGCACAATAGGTTAGAGCACTGTCATCATCATCGGTCATGTATTTCAATATTGTGTCATTTCAAAACTATTTATTAACCTTACTGGAAACAATAAAATAATTTTAATAGTTTTCACATGCTTTGGCAAGCAAAGAACATTGGCAAAACCTTTTTATAATGTCATACACAAAATATTCTATTGTATAGAATAGAAATTGACCTCAGTAAAAAATGTCCAACTGAAAGCCCATTTGTTTTTTCAAAGGGGGTTTTCCAATAAAATCAATGTATAATACAATATGAACATTCATTTAAAAAACAATATTAGTTACTAGATTTCGCACTCGCACGGCTGGAGTATTTTTGAGTATTAGCACTCAATTTATTGAGCTGAAAACCTCAATTTGACAAACTGTAACACTTAATTTATTGAGTGTTAAGATTAATTTTATTAATTTTTAACATGCTCTGCTTTATGAGCGCTAAGACTGGATTTGTTGAGCATTAAGACTCAAGTTATTGAACTTTAAGACTTGATTGAGCCGTAAGACTTCACTAAATCTTAAAATTCAAAAATATATTAAGACTTAATTTATAATAAACCTAATTAAAATATTTCACAAGTATACAAATCTCAGGAACATTCTTCTTATAATTAAGAGAGCTTAAAAACATTTTTAATTCATACTCATTCAATAATTATCACATATAGTTTTATTATAATATTGTACATAGTCTAGCCAAAAATACAGTTACAAGGAGAATTTCACAATTAGTAAGTTGATAGTGAAATCAATTGAGACCTTATTGTATACTCTTAAGCCAATATTAGATGATTCTCATTACTGTTTTTCAGTTTGAATAAATCAAATCAACCAAATTGAACCATACAAAGGAACTCTCGAGTTCTTTTGTTATTGAATAAGTTGTTGTGTCTTTTCACCTTCCAATCAAATGTTTATTATTTTTTCGTATGTATCTGATTCTGAAGTTTTTTGTAGCTAATTCCTTATGAATTATACTTTTAAATGTAATATTATCAGCAACATATCATAAATGCAAGTTCCAAAAATTATACTTTAAAGTGCAAAATATTACTTTGAAAGAATCTAACCATGTCGCCGTTTCTTAATATTAATAAAATTAACGAAAGAAAAACTAGCAGAAATTTAATTTTGTTAATTTGGGAAATTTACATCTCACTACGCCTATAGGCCCCCCCGGTTAAAACAAAATATGGCCCATTAAACGTAATTTTTTTGTATTATTATAAAAGCTAGACCTTGCGCAGTTTTTAAAGCTACTTCAAAACTATGGGGTTGCATTTTTACTTTTTGTTTCAGATTCGAAATTTAGTCAGTTCAGTCGAGTCAGATTCGCTTGAAGTAATTTTTTTCACTTTTAAGTACAATTTTGAAACTGACATTGATGTTAGGGTGCTTATTATTTTACATGTAAAAGTGCAAATGATAAGGACTTAGCTACAAACAAAAACTTCACAATAAACATACGAAAAAATAAAACAAAAATTATTTTTAGCCCATGTGGTCGAAATTTACCAAAAATCACAAAAAAAATCGAAAACTTAAAAACATACACGGGGTAATCTTGGTAGCCTTTTATGTCATTATATTCTTTTGAACGTCACTGTTCTGGCCAGGCTGTATATGTATGCTGATATTAATTAGCACTACAAAACCCAAAATCTAGATTTTCTAAGAGCATAGGAACTTATGATATCATATTTAAGGAGTCAAATAGTGCGTTGATTATTTTATCGGTAATCAAATTTATAATATATTTTAAAAGTAACAAAATAGCAGAATATTTCAAAACCATACAATGCTTTAGAATTTGTTGTAACATGTGTCAAGTACTACAAATAATTTCATAATTGTGCATTGTAAAAGTACTATAGGTAGACTATTAAAATATACTTCATCTTATATGCAAAGAGCACAGCTCTGTACAAAAGATACAACTAATATTAAAATAAGAGCAGGAACGTCATCACTAACTGACTTATTATAATTGAAGAACTAAAAAGGACAATTGCCCAGTTAACTCCAAATCCTACATGACTAAATTAGGTACACTACAAGTCATTCCTCTCTTGCTTCATCCTCAGCCAATAGCAATCTACGACTGGACATAGACCTCCCCAAATTTGCATCACATATGCCAGTCCTCCTCATCCAACGCTTAGCGGTGACCTTGCGTAGTCGTTGGTCCTTCGAACCGGATCGCTTCTTTATACTAATATGTAAGGCTTTTTAATGTTATATTATTTAAACCACATTTTTAGCTTAAATCAATCAGAAACTTAAATCTGTATTAATGTAATAGAAGTGTATGTCTATGATTATAATATAAATGCAAAAGTTTAATAATAAGTGAAAACAACAACAACACTTAATCATAATTGACGGTTTTTAACATTACTGTCTCCAATATGTTCTGGAACGGTTCAATGGGTTTCTGATTAATTCAAAATAAAACATTAGCTGAAAGTTTACTATCTGTATCAAAAAATAGAAGAATGACTACTGACTTCCTCAACAATAGAAATGTAGTATTTAACGGCTTTTTCAGTTACCTTTTTACTGGAAAGTTGTCATTTATAGCCTTCATGGTTTGAAGTAAAATTAATGCACATGACTCACAACTTACCTTCTGTCCATTAAAAAAATATGGGTCATTTATAACACAATATTTCACAAAAACTTAATGTTATATCAAAACTATGTATGTATGACACTAAGTTTCTCTTGACAATCACCTTTTCTTACACTCAAATTTTGAATTACTTCATCATTTGTAACCATTTCACCATTTGTAGCAATTTCATCATTATTTGTAACAACTTCATCACTATTTGTAACAACTTCATCACCATTTGTAACAATTTCACTATTTTTTATATCCTCACCATGTTTAAAATGTAAATGCTTATCCATGCTTGCTTTTTGGACACACCTGTAAGGACAATGTGGACATTTAGCAGACTTTTGCCTGGGTTTATAACTTTTTGGACTTTTATCCAATCTTTCACCATCTTTCTCATTCAGATGACGTTGTTTGTGCTTGGTTAAATTTGTCTTTTGCACACATTTATAGCTACACATATCGCAGCTAAATGGTTTTTGATCTGTGTGTAAATACATATGTTTCACTAAATTTGGTTTTTGTACAGTTCTGTAATCACAAAATGTGCAAGCAAAAGGCTTGTATCCAGTATGAGTTCTTTCATGTACAACTAAATTGTTCTTTTGCGCACACCTATATGGACAGTACTGACATTTAAAAGGTTTTTCTTTCATATGTACTAGTATATGTTTAGCCACATTATTTTTTTGACCAGACTTATAACTGCAAAAATTACAGGAGAATGGTTTAACGCCAGTGTGTTTTCGTTCATGTATTTTCAAGATGGCTGGCGACTGACATCTGTAAGCACATTGACTACATGCATATTTACCAACTTTTTCGAAATTCTCACCATCCTCCATACAATTTTTCATATGTTGCTTCAAACTTCGCTTTGTTGTATACAATTCACTACATTTATAACAAAAATATTCACCCTTTATATTCAGAACATCGTCTTTTTCTTCTAAATTTAAATCATTAAAATTATCTGTGGGTTTTAAATTCTCTTTTGGCGACTTATCCTCTTTGATTTCTTCTTTATGATACGGGCTACCATTTTCAAATTGCCTGTGTACAACCAAGTTCTGTGGGTTGTCTCTGGTTGCATAATTTTGTATATAGTTTTGTGGGCGTGTATACAGGTCTATAGGAGCTAATGGAGGTATATTTTGTATATGATTATTATATACATACATTTGGTTGTCGTTATGTGTTGTCTGTGGTGGTTGTTCCTGATGAATGTTACCTAGAATAATATAAATAAAATTAGGCAAATGCTTGGCTGTATACACATAAAGAAGGGTACCATAGAGGCAACAAACATTTCATTTTTAATGATTTACATGTAGAAGCACAAAAATGCATTTAATCCATAATACCTTATCTCAAAATCTATACATGGGGTTCAAGGATTCTCGGAAATTCAATTGTCCTTGAATGTAAACTCATTTATTCTAATAAGCTCATATATCTATGTTACGTCGCGGTTATATTATTTGGATATTTACATATTTATCAGCAATCTTTAGATTCAATAAATTCCTTCAATCTAAAGAAGGTATTTATGAAGCTAATATTTCGCTACCTATTGATGCCATTAAAAATGTCAGGAATTACGTTATAATTTTATCCAAGATATCAGTAATAATATCTCGCATGACTGTACAGTGGCAAAATTATGTTCGCCAGTTTCCAAATTAATTTTTTAATGTTCCGCGAGCACGTGTTTCCTTTTCAAACTAAGTCACAGAACCGATTGTTCCGCAGAAATTATGTTTAACTATTTGACAATAAAGTTTCAAATTACTTAGATGAAAATTGATGGATTTTCTACTTTGTCTATGATTGTTTAGACATGTAAAACCTTTTTGTTGGTTTTAATCTCATCTTATAAGCGTATTGATTATATTCTTTTTGTTTCTTATTGTTAATCTCAGTGTCTGTCACTGCCAACAATGCAATTTTCTTTTCTCATGTTTATATCTATACATACAAACAAATAAAATTAAGTGTGTTTCTAACGTCAGAATAACAGCTTCTTAATAAATGCATATGAAATTATATACGGTATCTATATTAAAAATCATTTTTTTTCTTACATAATGATCCAACTAATTTCTGAAATGGCTACACCGATTTTTACGGGACTTTCACTGGCAGATAGCTGATGTTATAAGTAGTAACTTAGGCTACCTTTTTTAGAATTTCAAGAAAAAAAAACATGCAGACGTAGTCGCGGGCACAGCTAGTATTTAATAAAGATTACATTTATTAAAATGTTGACACTGTTTCTTGTACTCGTGCAAGTTAAAGTCTACTTTAAAGTGACGAACATTTTAATTCCATGAGTGTACACAGAAGACCAGTTTTTCGTCCTTTAGTTAAATGTATGGCAAACCCACCTAATCTTTATTTTTTTGCGGTTTCAGTATATGACTCTACAGGGCTATTACTGACTACATCTTGTATTGCTATCACTCTACTATCACTATACATCAATAGTTGCTGATAAAACTGACTGACATACATAGAACGGATAAAATTATCGATTTCATAAATATTATGTTTATGGAAAAATGCTTATGGAACCCTAAAAAATACTTGGCTACTATACGTAACCACTTACAGAAATCTAAATTAAATATCAATGAATAATCAAATATTTCGTGAAAGCAGTTTTAATTCAACTGCTCTTCAAATCAAGTCTATCATATGACCTTTTGCATAGAAGCAACATTAATATTTAACAAAATTCAAATCTCAAAATGTCACCGATTTATAATAAATACGAATAAATTGTCTGTAAGTGTCTTTTAAAGTAAAGCAATATAACCTCGCCTCGTTTACAAAAACAACATTCGTCCGAAGAGATTATAATCCAACAAAAAGCAAGTCAAAAAGTTAAAAACTAACTATTGCAAAAACTGTTAGGTAAAAAGTATTTTTGAATGTACTAAACGTCATAGACGGACGTAATGTTTAAATTTAAATATTTATTATATATGATTATCGATCTGGAGTTTCTATAGCAATGTTTGTATGTAAGAGAAGGATTATTATATGACGAAAGGTCTCCTAAACGACGAAACTGAATGGGAATAACGCGATCGCTATTAGCTCTTTTAATAATTAATCATACAAATTTTTCGTTGAATCTTGTATTACTTCAAAATTCATTTAAAAATAGACCATGAATGTATATATACATTTATAACATGAGTTCAGCAGACAGCCAGACGGCCCACCTGATAGAAAGCGGTTACTATCGTCTATAGACATTTGCAACATCAAAGGTGCTACAAATGCGCTGCTGCTCTTTTAGGGGAGACTGGAACCCGGCCACTAATGCCGGAACAGAACTCAAAATTGTTACGGCGACTTACTCATGACTGGGCAAATACCCTACCACCTGGCTTTGCGTTTTCATATACATAATAATTATGAAGTAAAGATAATTATGTTGCTGGGGATTATGTAGCACCACGTTTTTCTCTTTTGACTGTAACTAAAATTGCATTAGAAGCGGTGGTAGACTCATGCCCTTCAATAAGTAAGTAAGATTCCATATTGTAACAAATACATTGATTTTCGTTTTCATATAAGTAGACTATAATAATTTCAATGTATACGTACACATCATGCTTGTCTAAGGCGAATTTGAAACCGTGATTATCTCGATGTGCAGATTTCATCATGTTTACCTTGAATGTTATTGTTATGGTAACAATGAACATTGGGTCAGAAGAACTACCTAAAGTTTTCCAGTCGGGCTTTAAGCTTACTTTCTTTCAAACGCAAGTTCTTTGATTATTAACATTATTAGAACAAAATAAACAGTTCATTAGATTGTCTTTTACTAGCAAATATTATTAGTATTGTTTGCATGCTCCCTTCCTTAATTACGCCATATGAACCAAATTCAATAAAGCTTAATAAAAAGACGAACATGCTGCTTATAGCTGCCATGGTGGTTCGAAGTGTGCATACATTTTTAATTTTTACTCACCGTTTATGACATTGACATTGTTCAACCCATGGTTAACATTCTCATAAAAATATTCATCCTCTTGCTCGGCTTTTATTTGAAATTGCATTGGCAATACATCGTGGCCACTTTCGTCTAATGATCTATCATGTGTTATCATGTTTGATACCAACCTTTGGTCCATTCTGTCTATTCTAGGACCTATTGAAACTTCTATACGTTGATTCAATGTTGGATGCTGGTCTAGTCTTGATAAATTTGTTTCCAAACGTTGACCCAAGGCATGGCCCAAACTGGCTTCTAATAATTGATTATCTGTCAAACCAACTAACCCACGTCTGTCTTCAGTTATTAACTCATGTTCTAAATTCTGACGCCCCAAATGATGGCTCAGATCAATCTCATGGTTTAAATCGTGAGGTAAATCTCTTAAATTCATTGGTAGATCTCTCAAATTCTGGGGTAAATCTCTTAGACTCTGGGGTAAATCTCTCAAATTTTGGGGTAAGTCACTCAAACTCCTCTGCAAATCTTGCTCTGTTAGGTTTTGGCTTATCTGTGCAACACTTTGCAAATCCAATTCATTACCAAGAGATCGGACTAGCGAGATATCTAAGTTTCTGGGCAAATTTTGAGCTATAAGCTCTTCATGACGGAGGTTTTGCATATCATTCATATGCAAATCCATATCATTATTCAAATTTCTAGATAAATGTGTGGGTATATCATTGAAGTTTAACCCTCGTATGCTGTTACTTTTAAACATGAGTGTTGACATTTGGCGAGGTGATAAAGGTAGTTGAAAGTTGTGAACCATTGTAGAACTCAGTGAAGTCTGCATTGCTTGATGAAGCTGCTCCATCGATATTGGAGTATGGTAGTCTTCGAGTTGTGATTTTTGAAGCTGAAAAATACAGGTTTTGTTAGAAATTACATTGTCCCTAATTTAGGCTCTAATCCTTACATTATTTAAATTGGTTTAATGATAAAATATTTTTTGCATTAATTCAAGGCCAATATTTTGTTACAATGTACAATTTTAATAGATTATAAAAGCTTGTCATGAGATCCATTTACATTGGAAAGTCCAAACAGAAATCCTAGGAAGACAAAATTTACTTATAAAGTGATTGTGTTTGCCATTTAAAGAATTGAAATCTCCCTTGTATATATAGAGGAACTGTGATAAAAACAAAGTTATTACATATTTAGGCAATTTATCAGACTTATATACTTACATGAAGTTTTAATAAATTCAATTCCTACCAAAATGGTAAAAATACTATGGAAGTCTATATATAGTTATATTTAATTTAGATTATACACAAATTCATTTAAAGAAAAAATAGCAAGGTCCCAATTGAATGCCACTTGCATTACAAAACAACTTGCATTACAACACTTACAAAACATCTTTGCATATGAATTAATTAGTTAATGAAATCTCTTTATATATATTATAGTTTTTATGTTTGCTTGTCAGCAAACTGTCAGGTGCTCAACCTGATAGAATGTGGCTATCATGTCACATGAAAAATTGCAACATTAAGGGAGCTATAAGCCTTGCTAACATGAACCATACTTTAAATGTCTATATTTACACCCTTTTTGAAAAGCCTAATATTCGGAAAACTATGGATGGAAGTTTATTTGCACAGCTTGTACATGTATGACATGAAGAAGAGTTTAGTTTTTGGATTATTTTTGTAGAAATAAATAGGAGGTGGTTCCTCAGCCTCAGCCTCTTTGGATGTAAGTATTTCACAATTATTTTCTTAGGGATAACTGAGTCTATATAGATGAAGTTTGGCAATGTAGTTAGCAGCTACAAAATGGGTAGTGAAATTTAAATGATCATATATATCTATACATATATGATAGCCACTCTTAGTTTTTTTTCAGTTTAAGATATGCATAAATTTAAATATTCCATTCCCTAGCTATCTGAGAAGATTTTTTTGGTATATTGATGGGTTATATATAGATAACTTTTTATTAAAATATCATAAAGTATATTATGATTTTTCTAGTAGGGAGATATTCACTTCTAATAAGAGTACATCTTTTAAATTTTTGAACTAGGAAGTAAAAAATTCAATCTAACAGAGCTCAACTAATACATTTACATGTACTTTAAGATATGACAAAAAAGACTAGGTGGTGCAATGGTGTCCAAAGGAAGACTAGTGTGGCAAAATCCCTGTTTTTATGTGAATAGTGTCCAGATCTCATGAAGACAGGGGTTTGATTGAGAAGAGAGGGTCTTGATTGAGTTTTGGACAAACCCCAATCTGTAGATCTTGTATAAAAACTAAGTTATTTCTTAGTCCGTTTAGATTCTGTTATCCTTGCCTCCATCACCTGACAATTCAGAAAGTTGGGCCATTATTTATTTCTACATATCTTTCTTTCTTTTTGTATCCACAAAGGTTTCTCTTTAACTTTATTTATACTTATTTATTTGTTGTTATTTTTTTCTTTTTTAAAAGCCCAATTTAAAAGTAATACTTGTCTTGCTTAAACTAGTCCTTTCAGATTATATCTAATTTAAAAGTAATTGAATAATGCGGTATTATTAAAAATGGGATCTTAAATAGGTTAGACACATCTTTTTGAGACAGTGATGGGTGATCTGTATTTGAATATCACACACTGAAAATGTGCCACCTAAGTGGTGTCAAAGAGATTAAAGATGCTGTGGCAGATGTGTGGAATTTATTAGGAAGACTGTAAATTAGCACTGGCACATATGAGGTACAAGTCAAGATTTTATATATTGTGATACTTTTTCTCTATTCTGTTTCTTTCTCTCTTTATTTCTTTTAGGATTTTTCTCTACAAAAACATGTCAATATGAATGGGCATCATGTCCATTTGGACAAATATCTTAGTGTAGTTAATTAATTTTATAGCCTTAATATTATACTCATTTTAATAATTCCAACCACCAGACCAGTGCTGTTTCCCAATTCTCTAAAGTGAAATTGCAGAATTGTATAAGGAACTCCATGTTTGTAGCAGCTTTCACATTCAATATTAATGCAGAACCTGGACACCGAAGAAAAGGAAAGGAAGAAAAAGCTTCAAAAACATCTACAGTATTTAAAGATAGGATGATGGATGAGTGCCGGTCACTTGAGCAAAACAGATGTGAAAAACAATGTATTTCTTATCAGGGTAAATTATATGGTAAAATAAAGAAAACCATATTTCTAAAAGTCTCTGTGTGTGTCGGCCAGACATAATGATAAAATAAATAGAGTATTTTATCCGATGGCTAAAAGGGTTCTGTAACTACTAGCTACACCTAAAAATGGAGTATTTGACAATGTACCAGAGGATTCTCACAGTAACGAGATAAAATAAACTGTATGTAATAGATAGAACCAATGTATAAAGGTAACTACACTATAAACATTGTTGAAAATGCGCGAAAATGTATACAATTTCTTTTAAACTTACACTATCCATGTAAACCTTATAGTTGTCTTCGTCAAAACCATTTTGATCTTCCCTCTTCACGAAATCCATATTGAATCACAAATAAGTAAATTATTTTAGACAAGAAACTTAATCACTATAAAAACGCAAGGTTTTTTCCATAGCGCACGGCCTAACCTAACAGGAAATAAAAACTTTAAATGTGTATTAAAAATGTAATTTTGCAATGTATGTATATACTTATTTAAAATTCTTAATGACCAAACTACATTGTTGTAGTATTTATCTATTTCAAACTAAATTTCTTCCATTAAAAAAACGACTTCTTTATTACGAATTGACGTTGTGAAAAAAGAAAGGAAGCTAGGAATAGACTATGTAGAGTTCCGTCAACGAACATCTGTCAGGAAGGCATAATTAAATTTAAAATATCTGAAATAAAATGGATCAAGAACCATTGACTGTTTGTGTAGCCTGCGCCTTATTTAGCTGTTATCAGCGTTGCCAGATGACCATGTTAATTAATCCCCAATTTTTTTTCAAAAACCCCAGATATAAGCTTTTTGAGAAAAAACCCCCAGAATAGTTTTTACTTATTTTAAAGGAGAAAGAAAAAAGCAAAACCACCTTCGTAGCGAAAATGACACTAATGACGTCATCATTTTCCCTCACGGGGCGCTCACAACGACCCGTGTCAATAGGTGCGTTAAATAACCATTCCACTTGAGTTTACGATTGTGACGCCAGCAAATAAGTGAAACGGGAAAAACCGCAGTTGTGAACGTGATCATTGTCAGTCTCTAACGAAAAGTAGCCTATGGGATACGACGCATACGAGTAGAGACGGAGTTTTTGGCGGGAACTGAAAGGAGATGTTGTGCTGTGCAGTTTTATTTTCTAAAAATGTGTAAAATTTCTCTAAAATGAACAATAGTTGTAGGATATTGATAGTTTTTGAGTAGTGATTATGTGTTTTGTGAGAAATGTGAACTGTATAGCCAAATGTGGCCTTTAGAGTTGTCACAAGAACTCCGTTGAATGGCACTAGCTGATTACCTACAGTTCAGCTGTGCTACACATAAGCTTAAGAAAATGAAGAAAGTTTATTATAAACTAAGATCTGTCTTAAAAGCCTAGCTGCCAAGCCATAAACCTAAATAAATAAAAATAACGAGTAGAGACGGCATAATAAATAAATAACGTAAATGAACGAACGAATGAATTGGATTATTATAATGAACTATTGAATTGAAGTATGATTCACTAGTAGAGTATAATTCTAAGATAAAGTAATAATACCGTATTGTGACTTAGAAATAATAATTGTAGTGATGAGAATTGTGTTTGTAGATGAATTATTGATACTAAAAATATCTCTCCAAAATTTCTCACAACAAAATATTTCCCCCCGAAAGTCCCCCCAAAGAATAACCCCCGAATCTCCCCCCAGACGTCAAAAAATCCCCGAATTTGCAGGGAATCCCCCCCATCTGGCAACACTGGCTGTTATAAGGGAAGCAACTTAGAATACCTACAAATAAGACTACAATAGCTAACTTAGAAAAGTATAAATTTTGGTGCTAGACACAATAACAAAGGCTATAAGAAAAACTATCACATGTTTATTTAAAAAGTAATTCAAAGTAAGTATTAGTGATACAATCGACTTAATCAATTTCGATTTAGTTAATAAAACTCAATAAATTATGTTAAATTTTTTTGAATAATAAAAAACGGAAATGTTGTTATTTTTTATCTACCTGACAATACTGCTTTTATGCAATAGACAACAAAAAAATCTTTTTAAAAATAAAGCAGACTTAGGTGTTAAAATTCATAAGTCCTAGCGATGCGCAAACTAAATCACCAATGATATCAGTGATTTATAAATCTTTTTCCTTGAAAGATTTAAATCACTCTTTTAAATCTTTGGTTTCGAAGATATAATTAATTCAGTTGACCGGTTTTAAGCTTAAAATTAACGCCAGAGAGTCTATTTACTGTGTATCATCATTGTATTTATTAGAGTGCGCATGTTATCTCATTTCAATTCACAATATCCTGTATCTACTGTCTCAAACTACATCCAAGTATCTGATTTGTTAGTTTTCATCATTCCATGTGACTAAAATCAATCTTAACGTAGTGAGTTAAAGATGTATTTCTAAAATCATAGATTTAAAGAATTTTGAAAGATTATACATCTTTTAAATCAATCACTCCTGAGTTACACATCTTTAATAAATCCTATTTCAATACCTAATTAATTATTTAATAATATGATTTATTTACGATCTCAAGGTGTGTAAATTATGAAAAATTTAGATAGATATATGTATAAAATATTTTTTTATTATCAGCAATGATATTCCATTATAACTGTTCGACCTAAGGTCAAGGTCAGAAAAATATTACATAACCGAAAATTCTACAGTGTGTCTATTAAGTCTGACGTTAATGTTTGAGGAATTAAAAATAATCATGTGTCTAGCAACACCAAACATCAGTACATCTGTTGTCAATGCTGTCATCGAGTTTGAGTTGCAGAAAAGTTTTCCTTTTATATTATTTATTGTTATTATTAAACTACAATAAATTAAGACAAAACTACGCAGAAAGGTTGAAAAAATGAGTAAAGTAAATAATGGGACGCGGGAAGTGATTTTCAAAGTTTTCCAGCGATGTTTAACGGAGTACGAAGCCGGACGAATTTTGTGTGATTTGGACGATATTTATGGGCGAACAGCATTTATGACTGGTATGTAATCGTGTTATTGTTTGTTTTTAATCTGCCTGAAGTTAAAATTTACTGAAATTACGGTTTGGAGAGCGAAAAAAGGCATTGTTGACATTGCAGATCTTTAGGTTAGATTGACATTCTAAGTAGGTCATAATTAAAGTACGACCAATATTTTTTGATACATAGGGATGATACAACTCAGTCCATTCAGTTTTTCTACCAATTCTGAATTGGAATTAATTGCTTCATGTCAATAAATTATTATTCCATTCGTTTATGTACATTCCTTTTTACTACTTATGTTGTTTATTCTATTTTTACTTCTTTTTTCAGGAAAATCGGTGAGTACCGTTAAGCGGATAGTCAACGAAGGTCTTAGAAATGATGGAAAGTTTGAAACTCCCGGGAGACACAGGAAAGGCCGGCCAAAGAAAGAAATGGATGATTTTAATATTTGTGCACTGCGGCAAAAAATCCAGTTCTTTTACACAGTGCAAAAAGAGATAATATTTTTTGTCTTTAGTTGCATGTTTTTGTGTGTATGTCTAAAAAGGCAACATTTAGCATACCAAATTTATTGAATGGTACCGTGAGATGCACAATCAATGGAACCTTTTGATATTTCAGGTACTGACGCTCAGAAAATTGCAGGTGATCGCCAGAACTGACCTGGACTTTGGGTGTAGTCTTGAAGTTATAATAATAGAACCTAGCCCCATCTATGCCATTGATGAACTTTTAGGAGAATATGATCACACAGTGGTACGGCTTCCGCCGTATCACTGTGATTTAAACCCTATTGAGCTTATTTGGGCTAATCTGAAACAAAAAGTAGCAGCACGAAATGTTGGGTCATGTGACGTGAAGCAGCTTACTGTCTTCAGTAAGAGGCCTTCAACAGCATCACACCTGAGATATGGAAAAACTGCTATCATCACGACAAGACGCTGGAAAAAGAGTACTACGAGCGAGGACAACGCCTGTATCAAGACACAGACGAATTGATTATTCGCATAGGCGATGATAGCAACAATGATGATAGCAGCTGCTGTAGTGATGACAGCGCTGCTGATGAAATTGGCAATAAAATATTCCTTGATATTGAATATTTGGAATCTGATGATGAGTCAGATGAGAGAGAGTGATTAATTATTTTTTAATTATAATAATTTTATTTTGGTTCTGTGAAAAAATATGTATATGTATAACTAATGTCTTATTTATTTACTCAGTTTACTTCGACGGACTCCCTAGACTTTGTCCCAACTACGTTGGGGTCGGCATTCAATCTAACCAGATTCGGCCAAACATCAGTATCTTACACGAAGCGACTGCCTTCTGACCTCCACAACCCAGAACGAGGCTATACGTTGTTCAATGGTTAGACCACAAACGCCAGAGATTTTTGGCTACTGGGACTCTGACTACCCGTAAGTTACGGGTAGGTTACTTTGACAATCGTTACGGGTCGTAACGATTGTCAAAGATGTTCCAAATGACAACCGGGACCGATGGCTTAACGTGCTCTCCGAAGCACGGAGGAAACTCAAGATGAAAAGGCCACCCATCCCAGACCAACCACGGCAAGCGTTGCTTAACCTTGATAACGACGGATCTTTCTGGCCGTAATTAATTAATATTATTATTACCTCATACATATTATATTACTTAACTATTAGTATCAAAATCGTTTTGTCACACTATAAAGAGTATATGCACGACAGCAGCGCCATCATTTATTTTCACGATTTAATAGACAGACTGTAGTATTATACCTCTATAATTATATCTATAGTAAAATCGCCGGCCGGTGTTTTTGTCTCAAAGTCAAACTATCAAGAGTATCAAGTCACAACACAAGTCAAAGCAATAATTGAAGTAATATTTTATGATTTTCTCGAGATCAAAAATACTTTCAATATCTCTGCAATTGATACATAAAAATCTATATTTGCAGGAAAGGTAAATAGCTATTATGTACATTTATATAATATTATTATAGCTTGTCTTATGTTAAATAGAAATTTCCTAACCATTTATAACCTCTGCGTAATTGTGTTTGTGAAAATGTTGATAATAATCTTATAGCTTACATTTTATTCATTTTCTAAATAAATATATAGGGAAAACTGGCACTTTTCAGGAAGGAAATTATCCTGTGGTTACCACTATATTTAAATAAGCTTATTTATCCCCATGAAGAGCATTCCCATGAAATAATTTAGTTGGAATGCATAGCCAAGTAGGCAATTTATACATTCTTATTACTAAAACCGTCAGCCGATATACCTTTATACTTTGCAGGCTTAGGACTATCAACCAAACTAGGGCAATAGAATTAGCTACAAGATTATATTAATCATTATAAAAGAAATGATTACTTTTGGCAGGCGCATTGTGTGTCATAATTGCATAACAGAACACAGAACATTCCAACTATATATGTTCATATCAATGTATATCCTCGGTTCGTGAGGAATCAGTCATTATCAGTTGGAGATAATTCGCCACCTCGGATTAGACCGACTGACCGTTGGTGAACACAGTTCCTGGAACTATTACGATCTAACACACCACACCTCTATACGTAAATCATTTTTCTTGGTGTGAAAAATGCCACAAATATTTTCAGCTAATGTTTTATTATTTAAGATATATTTTAATCAAGTCAACCAAAAATTATTTTTATTTTTTTTTTATAGTATCGCCTTCTCCTCTGTCATTTTCCAAGACAGAGATATTCTTTTACTCATCTCTTTTAACCTATCTTTAAAGCTATATAAGGGAAATATGTGGGGAGTCTTTTTATTTATTTTTCTTTTTGTCTTTTCTTTTCCAATGAATCTTATATGTCTATATTATTATTATTATATCTATTTATTAAATCTAGTCCTATTATACAGTTTGTCTTACTATTCTATGTTTACAAATATATCATTGTAGTAATATATTGGCAACATTTTATTGGTTTCTGTTTCTTTTGACTACCTTTTCTATGATTTTGATCACATACTGTATAAAGTTTTCAATTTTACCTTTCCACATTAATTCCGCAACTCAATTTTATATTCAAATAGAGTATGAACTATCAATAAGTTTTACTGATATTAAGTATGAAAAATGAATGAATACATGAAAGAAAAATATAAGGACTAAAATCTTATATGGGCCCAAAACTGAAAAAGTGTCCTCTGGCGAGCATAAATAATATTTGATATATTGTCCAGAATGGCATTAATACTTCTATGATATGATAAAGTTTTTACCTAATCCTTGATTACAATACTAAATGCCAGAGGAGACAGTGAAGTTTGCTGAGTTCTTTACACTATAGCTACAGCAGCAACCTTAATTTAACACTCTGCGATGGACATTTTACTACCATGGAGTTTGCCGGTTTTCATAAATGAATCATTATGAGTTATCTCTAACAAAGTAAAACTAGCCATCAAAGGAACAGGGCTGCCACACGTATGAGTGTGAAGCACTATTTAAAAGAAAAAACACTATATTCTGCTAGACTATCAGTTAATAAAAGAATAGTGTTTTTATACCACACAAATTGAAAGATTTCATAGGCGCCAAGTATGACCACTGCTGTCTCATTGGACTAGGAAACCCTATCAAAATTATACTGTGCTATTGCTACCATAAGAATGTACAGTTGTGACATAGCATAATAGGGTGGGGGACAGTCAATTCAGACACTTTTTAATATGCCACAAAATGCTTAAGCCCTTTTGCATTTTGTATGAGACTAGCAAGTTGTGAAGTCATAGTTTAAATGACTCAAATAGCATATTATTATTTAAACAGATATTAACATTATTTTTATTATGAAGTTTTAAAAGTATGATAATATTATATTTACATACCAAATATAATTTTAATATCTGTTTAAGCAATAATTAATATGCTACTCAACTCATTCAAGCTATAAACTCATAGCTATATTTAAGTTATGTATTATATTAGCACCCACTTTTTTTGTATTTAAATAGTTTTAGAATATGTTATAACCTGTCTCATCAACCCAATTATGGCCTTTTGGCTAAATGGCTAATTTAATGTAGAACATAAAAATTAAATGCTTAATTAGATCTTTGGCCACCATAGAAAAAGGCGTACCTTTGGCACTGAAAAGGTGCACTATTTACTAAAAATGGGAGCAAAGTTACTCTAAGTCTAAACTCTATTTTAAATAGGACGGTATGGATGATACATCTATAAAACGTAATTTGTAGTGTTAATGTAAACTTTCCTATAAAAGAAATTTAATGTTTAATTTTATTTATACTAGTGATCGCCCAGTGGTCTAAATTCGACCATAATTGAATGAACATTATTAAGGCTCTGTTGTCAAAGACTATACTACTTCTATAATCATAGATTTTGCCAAGGCTACACTAACAATAAACAAAAGAGTATTGTTACGAGCTACACAGGACTCGAATTAAAATGCTGTTGGAATTACTATAGAGTTTATTAGAACTGTACAAACACATATAAAACAGGTACAAATACAACTGGATACAACCAGTTCACACTGCACGATTCTATAACACGCGCAAGTCCGTCACTATATCGCTCATCGAATGTACGCCTTACTCGTATCGTAATCCTCGCCTGACCGTCTTACCCCTCCGTTCGGGCATTGTTTTATACTAACTATACAATACAACAAAGGACCGCGTTGACTGAGGTTTCCGAGAAACCGTAATCTGCACAACTGGTTAATTATTCCTTTGAACGAAAACAATAGGCTATTGTCTAATTACAAATTTTAAACACAAAGTAAACAAAATAAGTCCAAATGAAGAAAAGGTAATAAACCAGGTGCGCATTTCTTTGTCGGTATGTAACAGTATATATATATATGTGTGTGTGTGTGTGTGTGTGTGTGTCAAATACATGGTAATTTGTGTAATGTTTTTTTTATTTATGTAATGTATTTTTTTATGCATAATTTATAAAAAATATAATTTTCTGCACTCTTTTTCTATATAAACTATTAGTGTGCGAAATTTCATATTCCCCGTCCGCGCAATTTTTGTAACAAGGTGCACAACATTTTTGCTTCACATATTAATACAATGATAAAAATGTAGTCGAGTTTACTTATAAGGATCATGGTGTTAACAACTTTTTAGTTATAGTGTCGTAAAACATCAGCCCCTTGAATTTACAGTATACTTTAAAGATGAATAATTTGACTATAGCAACTTCAGATGTAACTCCGTTTTCGGGTATAGTGACTGCTTTTTATGAAACAGTTGGAACAAATTCCCAGGAATCTCTTGCAAATATTGTGACTCTACGCATAAGGACCTAGTCAACAAAAAAATACACCAAGTTTCATTCACAGTATCATAAGCTTCTCTTTATATTGTTACATCCCGACAAAGACCGCACATCTGCAAAAAAAGAATTATTTTATTTACTTCGTGTTTAAACTTTAAAAACATCTATTGTTATCGTACTTGTTTTATGACTGTTATTAAGTGTCGAGCTAATCCTAGTTTTTATTGCATTGCACCGAAGCTTGCCAGGTGTGCAAATTACTATTTCCCGGAAATTCACTTGTTTCCGAGTGCTGAGCGGTGTACTGGCACGCGGTCGATTTTTTTGAAGTGAAACTTCTATATAGACGGGATCTTACGATTTTTCGCCCACGAAAAAGCGTCACGGTCACGTGGTCTAATACTTACATTTTAAAACTCGTAATATCTTTCGAATGGAATGTCCGAATTGAATAATTCAAAAAGTTATATAAAGGTATTGAAGCAGTCTTGAATATTAAGTAATTTATTTTGATAAGGATTCATACAAAGATACAAATAAAGAGCCTTTTCTAGCGGCGGCATTATAATTAAATTTAAAAAATAAAAAAAACACTTATTGTGGCATAACTATAATTAGAAGTGAAACTTCAACGGACAAGTTGAAAAACGAATCGCAACGGACAAGTGGAAAAACGAATGGCAACGGATAAGTGGAAAAATGAATCCCAAAGGACAAATGGAAAAACGAATCGCAACCTACAAGTGGAAAAACTTCAATTGACAAGTGACAAAATGAATCGCAACACAATTTTAACTTGGAAGTTTTACCGGCAGGTTTTCAAATTGGACAAGTACATTAACAATCTGTCCGTAACACTTCAAGTTAAAATTTTGTTGTGATTAATTTTGTCACTTGTCAGTTGAAGATTTCCACTTGTCCGTTGAAGTTTTACTTCTAATATGTGTCCCAGCACACATTTCGATTTTTTTGTACTATATAGTTAGTATAAAACAATGCCCGAACGGAGGGGTGGGGCAGTCAATCGACGACTACGATACGATTAAGACGTCTAGTACTTTCGATTAGCGACATAGTGACGGACTTTGCGCGTGTTGAATTGCATTGAATCGTGCAGTGTGAACTGGTTGCATCCAGTTTTATTTTGTACTTGTTTTACATGTGTTTGTACAGTTGTAATAAACTCTACAGTAATTCCAACGGCATTTATTTTAATTCGAGTCCTGTAAGCTCGTAACAATATTTTGTTTAGAGCCACAGATTATCAGCAGTTGTATAATATGTGGGCAAGGATTATTTATTTCCACTAAAAATAATTTCTTAAAAGCAATGACAAAGTCAAAGACTATTTTTTATTATTATTTTTAAGAATATTCGCTGTGACCAACGTTACAAATACACTTCTGTATATAAATGATCAGGTAGGTAAAGTTAATCTAAGAATTAATATTAGAAGTTGAAGGTGATATATATTTGAATTCCAGGGCTGTAGATTGTCTAGCAATATTGTTTTCCTACTGTCATTGTACATAGCGGCTTTCGGATATAGCGACGGAATTATAGTGGTTCCTTCGGCATCTTTATAAGCAAAATCCACTATATAGGTAGTAATTAAATGTGTTACTATTTATTAATAAGCTTATACATAGAATCACGATATTTATTTCTTTATTTAGGTAATTTCTCCCATACCGTCCTATTTGAAATAGACTAAACAGTTTTATCTAGCGTGATCTAGCACCAAAAGGGCTAAGATGGCAGTCCTGCAAAGCTACTCCTTGAAGTCACATTGTCCGTTTTAGTATTTTGTTCCATTATAAAAAGAAGAAAATTCTGCAAATACAAGCATTTCAAACTAATTGTAAGCTATAAAATAACGTATTTGAACTTAATTAATTTTATTGGAGCTAGGGGTGTCCACTTAGAAATTAAATTAAACTACAACAATTTTTTTATTCAATGTTATTTTTCAATGTGTAGTTATGTACTGGGAAATAGATAAAAATTTTAAGTTATGTATATACTAGAGTTTACCAACCAACCTTTGTATATATGCTTGCCTCGTTGTGTAAAAAGCAGGCGTTAATACAGGTTACATTGTACTAAATTTTATGTTAGTGCTATTTGCACCCGGAAGATTAATTTTATTTTATATCGCAAGGTATCCCATCTCCTGGTATAAAAAGTATTTATGTCCATTTTCGATATTAAAACTATATTTAAACAAAATTACAGCAAAACCGATTCAGTATTCCAAGTAGTTTTTCATGAAAGCTTACATACAGATAGACAATGGATTTTTATATCTATAACGTTGAGAAATTATTGGTCTCATAAAAACTTTCACCCTCTATTTCAAACCGTCCTAATTTTATTTATCTATCCCCGTCTATGAAAACTACATAAATTACAAAAATTATCATAATGACCAAAATTTCCAAAATGACGAAAATGGCAAATCACAAAAACTTATCCTACTTTCCAGGATAACCATTACATGAATCTATCCCATTATCCGGGTCCCTTGTCCACCTTCGATATTAAAATTACATATATACCGAATTTCAGCAAAATCTGTGTTATAATATAACTTAAATATGTAATATTTTGCATTAAAATATTTTCATACGTTCATTTCATTGTTTAATACATTTTGACGATCTTTGGCTTAGTAATAATTGTTTTTGTCAACCCTAATAAAATCTTAATTGAGCCTTTGAAGGGCATTACCCTCGATTATGGAATATCTATATAGGAGGAAAACGTATGGGAAATCTGTTTACTGCTTTTTAAGGAAAAATTTACTCTTTGAGTTTGATTATAAATGAATGAACTTTATAGGATCAATCAGTGTTAGTTTTGTGTTAGTAGTGTTTATACATTATTTTTCAAAAGATGTAAGTTTCTTGCCGTTTGTATATGTTAACATTTTACTAACATAATATACCTAGAGTGTACTAGGGTAGCACAAAAACACCGACTATTTTTTTTTAGTCTCGAGTGACAAAAATTTGATCGTTTTTGATGATTTAACAATTCCCTCCAAAGGACAGCTCAAAATAAAAATTAAGAGGTTGCTCCAAATTTTTTAAGATTTCAAAAATCGCCAAAAACTGATATTTTTTATTACATTTTTTTTTCTTGTTACGGTATAATTTTGTAGACCAAAAAGTAATAAGTTTCTGAAAGTTTCAGTTCGAAATTTGAATTTTAAAAAGTCGCTCATAATTTTTTTTAATGTACGCCAGCCAGCTAGGTCGCCGGTGAAAGCTTGAAGACTGAAGGGAAGTACCGGAATAAGGGGAGCAAACTTCGGAATGCTAACGTATAACAATGATTTGCTAATTAATCATTTAGGATATATTGCTCCTTTAGCAATATGATCGTGCATTTTATCCATACTAATACATAAATGCTCAGTAATTTAGTACTAAAAAATAAAAACTATTAATGAATTTTTAACTACTTTATTGCAGAGCCATGTATAAGTCAGCGCTAGTGATCTTGGCCCAAGGAGCTGAGGAGATGGAGACGGTCATAACAGTAGATATGCTACGAAGGGGTGGTGTAAGTATGCAATTCTTATTTTTTTTAAGTTGTCAAATAAATAAAAAGGACCCTTTAAGTCGTATATTTACTAAGAAAAACTTAAGTTTTCCAACGTTTGTCACAGCCAGAATCTCATAATAGTTTCTATTATATATAATTATCTTGTACATGCATTCTCTTTTTGGGTTGCTGTCTTTTTAATTTTGTGCTTATTGGATTAGCGCCATTTTGTTGATGAGTCCGAGAATCATAATGAACTTAAAGTTACTACTGATGGTATGATATTTCACTACCTTGTAATTACAGAATACACATTTTCTTATTCATGAACGTCCACTTAATGAATAATCCTGAAAAATAATAATTTATGACCCACTATATTATAGTTTTATTTACTTTGCCAGCTATTTGTAATATTAGTTCTAGAAATGGACGCACGTCGTGCTTCAAATTGACCCAAACATATGGTTGACATTATTTTATATGCAGCAGCCAGTCCTGTGGTGACATTGTTTAGTTTCCACTATGTCCACTTCCACATAGGCCATTTTCCTGCTTGTTGCCATGGAAGTTGATATTCGATGGGTAAAAGGGATCAAGGACTCCGCCGGAGCCTAATAGCGGAAATCCCGCCTTCAGCCAGCCAATTACTATTTCCGATACGGGGCCCGTCTAAGACTAGCCGGGCTGCTGCGTTAAACGAATAATTTTTGTTTTAAAGGTAACAGTGATACTGGCAGGCCTCGATGGAAACGCTCCTGTGCTTTGTTCGAGACAGATGCTTATAGTTCCGGATAAATCTTTATCGGACGCTTTGGCGGAAACACCGGAATATGATGCTGTAAGTTATACCCACTGACTATAAAATCAATACTTGAAGGTAATTCTTTATAACCATTTATATTCCGCACACTGACGAATGTGTGATTTGACATAGAATATTATTTATTGCACTAAGGTTACAAATTGAACTGATGCATATATATAAACAATCGTTATGATAGTTATAATGGGCGGTCTTATCGCTCCTTAATTCTACCAGACAACTTGTGGGATAGGCAGAAACTCCATAGGGAAAAGGGAACGATACCATATATGCCATTACACGCGACCCCTATAGCTATAGAAGAATGGAAGGACCATGGGAACGTTTAGTGGGTATTCTGGCAGTGGTGACCAACCTCCACCGGGTTGGGGCCAGGCCTGCGTAAATCGATTTCACCTCGTCAAAAAAAACTTATATAATATATAATAGATATTTGTTGATATATATAGTTAAAGTACCGAGAAGAGGTACAGAAAGCTAATTATTTGCATATTTGTTACAAATATTTTAAGTAAAATGTTTTTTGTATATAATTATACAGCCAGTTAACATATAACAGTCTCAAATTATGTCCATGATCAAAAGTCGCACTTAATAGAGATTATCACCAACGAATTATAAAATATTTCCAACAATAACTGATCATAGAGGTATTATACATATACTCTAACAAAATAACTGCGATAAATAAAATTGAAATCCAATTCCACAAATTTGGATAAATACAGACCATTAGCATAATAATATTTAAAGTTGTGTTTTACAGTTTCTTTTTTATTGCAATTTAAGGTAATCCTGCCGGGTGGTCTGGAAGGCTCTGATCGTCTCTCCAAATCTGAGGTAGTGGGCATGTTGCTTAAAAAGTACGAGAAGTCTGGAAAGATCGTCGCAGCTATATGTGCTGGTAAGTGTATATATATAAAATAAGTATACTTCGCTGCTTATACAAATAGAGTTACTTTAGGTCGGAAACAAATATGAATTGTTTTTATTCCAAATATGCAATGATAATTTTTATATATAAAGACTCAGCTTCCGTACGTTTGTTTGCAAAATACGACAACTAGTCGATGGACTTAGTTTTCAAATTTAATGCCTGTTTTTTTTTTGTTTAGAAATAGTAATAAAAAGGCAATTTTTTTATATAGAAATAGTAATAACTTTCAGTGAAAACCTTAAAAATGTTAAGTTTTATTTTCTCTTCACAGCGCCTACAGCATTCGTGGCCCATGGTGTGGCGCAGGGCAAGCGCGTGACGTCATATCCCACTACCAAAGACACGATAGCGAAAGCCGCGGGCGGATACCAGTATGTGGAGGGAGAGAGGGTAGTCACCGATGGGAATATTGTTACCAGCAGAGTAAGTAATGAAACGAAAGTTTAGATACATCTTACTTTAAACAGTTGGTTTTGTGATTGTTAATGCCGGTGCCTTAGTATTTGTTGTCTTACGTTACCATTGGTATAACATTGACATTAGTTTTGAGTTTAAGTAAAAATGTAACCAGAAGTAAATAGACAGTAAAGAACCTTGCATTAATTATTTAAATCTATATCCGAACTTAACGAAATCATGCAGAACCGATATAAGGAAAGTACAAAATGCAAATCAAATGCCCATTTAATTTTACAATCCATTCGTTTGTCCTTACTTCTGGTTAATATATGACATAAACTACTAATAGTTTTCTCCCAATGATAAGGACAAAGAAACTAGGCATAAATCGTTCATTAATTACATTTACTGTTGTTTACAGGGTCCAGGTACTGCATACTGGTTCGCTTTGAAACTCATCGAGCTGTTGAACGGAAAAGAGAAATCAGACCAAGTCGAGAAAGGAATGGTCATTGCTGGATATTAGATTTTGTTATTAAATAGCTTCAAACTACTCCAAAGTTTATTGCTGCGTGTGGTAATGACGCAATCACTTGTCAGTGTCAGTGTCATAAGTCAGGTGATACCTCATTTGACAATTACTTGCTATGTTCAAAGTTGTATAGTCCAACCTACTTATTTAATTGGTATTCCATATTCTCGCCAAAAAACTTGACAAACAGAACCGCGGTACCGATTTTTATATTCTTTTTTCGCGGGAATTTTGAGAATCTATCGCATTGTTGTAAATTGCAAAATTAGGGTTTCCAGCTTTTATACACAGCTAAAGCTAATTAAACCAGCTAAGTTTGGCGTGACCTAAAATGCGTTATTTTGAAACCGACTCTTACATAGCCCTATCACGTGGCAAAATATTTTTAGTAAGTTTCCTTTTCTAGTTTTTAAGGCGTAATCTTCCTTATATTCAGTTAATAAATCGTCTATTAAAAAAATACTTTTATTTACACATTAGTATACAATAAGGATGCGGACACATGTTACAATAAATTCTAAAATTTGTATAAGAAGAGATGTTATAAAAACATTTTATCATTTAACTTAAAAAAAAATGATAGTGTAGTTGGGGCCATAGGGCTGATTTTACAATCATCAGGTAAAAGGTATCCACAAAAATACCCTGACTGAAATTATAAATGAAACAATTCAACTGTTTTATTTGCGAAACTCATGCTTAATTTTTTCATGTTGCATTTTATCCTATGAATAACTTTAGTGTTGATTGAAAAGTCGGCCCTTACTTGATTTTGGCTATCCACTATTAGCTTAATCCCATAGGCAGAAGTGCGTCTTGACCTACGTCAAAGTAAAACAAGTAGGTAGTCATTTATTTAGAAGCTATTTAGTGGCAACTTGAATTTTTGGGTATGTTGGAAGGATGTCTGGTTGTTTTATCTTTCCAGTATATAAAAGTACTGTGTTTTTATCAGTCTGGTCAGTCTTTTATCATGGCTAAGGATTTGCCAGACAATCCAAGATGGCAGAATTCTGGCATCGAGCAAGTTTTAGATGATTGTTATTAGCCAGTCCTTTTTTAAAAATATGGTTTTTGCTCTTGAATGTACAATCAGTCGGAGTTTGTACGTAACTTGCATGTTCTAAAAAACTTACCAGTGGCAATAGACAATATTATGCTAATCGATATTTGAAAAGGAATTACCTTACCCCATAAATGAACAGTAACTGAAATAAAACTTCATTGCTATAATTTGCCAGTGATTTTTTAATTTATTCACCTACCTTAAATAATAATTGAAACAGGAAATGTATATAACATGTGATTTCGTTTTCAAGTCAAAGGTTGCACATATCTTACAACATTGACATGGAAGAATTCTATGAATGACAATCGGCCAATGCAAAACGTAACTCTAAACATTTCCTAAATTTTACATGACTTGAAGGCACTACACATATCAATTTGTTATTTATGTAAAATGTATATTATTTATAATTAAAATACTATATAACATTTGTCGGGGTGAAGGTAAGGAAAGGAATGCTCCGGTGGTTCGGGCATGTGGAAAGAATGTATGATGAAAGAATGACTAAACAGATATACAATGCAAAAGTGGATGGATGCAGAAGTCGCGGAAGGCCACGACACACCTTCCATGATCAAATTGATCGGGTACTAGCAGCAGGTGATGTTAGGAGCCTTAAGAACAGACGAGCGTGCATGACAAGAGCTATGAATGTCAAAGAAGCAAGTGAGATGTGTAAGAATAAACCTGAATGGCGCTCTGTTGTCCGTGCCTACCCCGCAAGGGACCTGGCGTGAAATTATGTATGTATGTATGTACATTCAAAAAAAAAAATTCAAAAATTTAAAAGAAACTTTAAAAACTTGCAATAGTTTACGTAACTGGTTTAAAAATATGTTTTAAACAAGAAAGCCACAAACGCGAAACAAGAAATACCGGTGGCTCCATCTAGCCACTAGCATATAAGATTAAGGAGCTGTTTAGAATTGCGTTTATTAATTAGCTTGTCACTTTTGTATTCTTCGTCTATGGTATGGAACTAAGTGTAAGTAACACTGACGGCTTCCCATGTCTTTTATAAATAGGCTTGAAACGACACAATAATCCGCCCACTAATAATAATACATATTTCGTTGGCGTCAGTACAGGACTTTTGGTGACAATACTTTTTCGTCAAAATTGTAATATTCTGTAACAAATTTGACGAAAAAAATATGTCACCAAAAAATTTTGTTCCAAAGTCTCCTGCACTGACTACGACGGTTTGTGCGGTTGACTGGCGCTATGAGAGCCCTAGGTTTATCACATATACTGTGAACTTTAAGCAGTTGATACAGGTCTTAGTGTATACAAAAAGCTGGCCTGTAGCTGTTGAGACAATGTGGCCGTCATTTCGGGAACGCCGACGAATTATGATCAATATTTTACTCTACATGTTTTTAAATAGCATGAATAATTGACACAAACGTATAAAAATAATATAAAAAATAAATGCAAAATTAAAGACAGCATAATTTCAGAAATATAGCCTCAAGCAAACACAAGTTGTTTTTTTAAATTAAATATCAATATTAACATCATATGAGATTCCAATAACATAGTCTCGAAAATATTTTAAAAGCACAGTTTTTGAGTTTTTCATGACACTCTTCAATAAAATAAATTAATTAATAAAACCCTTGCAAAATTAATCTTTAGTCTTATATTCTTTAAAATACAAAAATTATTTCTATTGAGAGTTACCCTATTTTTGATAATCGCTAAAAAAATTGTCACAGTATAAATGTTAACATTGGTTAAAGGTCCCGTCTAGACATAACATTAGAGTGGGAATAGTGAAGTGACACTATCCAGTAGAAAACTATAGAAACTGCTTACTGCATAACTAGTTCACACTCCCCGTCTATGGTACGAACCCACAGCATTAAACTACCATGGCTTCAATAACATAGAATACTATTTTCATATTATTAACATCGAACATTGTCGAGCAACGTAAAAAACCTCGCAATATCCACATAAGCATAGACGACTATTTAAATAGTATCCAATATGTATGGAGAACATGCCACTATTGTATTAGTAAATCTTTTAAAATAAGCAAACTTCTTTTTTAATGTTCTATGGCAAGTCATTGTAAATAATGTCTAGACGCCTTATTACCCTTATACCGTGACTATGACTTAGCACTTACATATAACTTAAGAGGTATAGGTACTATAGTTTGTCAAAATTATGATAAATATATATTTATCGTACACCAATTCCATAACTTAAAAGTTAAAACTAGACTGAATATGATGCGTGTAGAATAATTCACAACAAGTATTTTTTTCTGGATTTTATGGTCTGGCAAGGAAGACCTTAAGATCAGACAATAAAGTTAGGGACCATATTATTTATTATTATTATTGAGTAATAAATGAAACATATTTTCAATGAAAACTTTACATTCCACTTACAAAAACGGACGAGAGAAGTGATATTTTTTAAAAGATATGTGCATTGTTAATAAATTTATTTGATTCTTAACAATTGACAGCAAAACGCTAGTATAACTAATATCGCAATTGTGCACGATTATACAGTCATTTTGATGAGAGCGATCATTATAACTTTGACAAACTATAAAGTAAAAAAATCTCAATACACGTTGAAGGGATACCAGCCCTTTTTAAAAAATTACCAATTATCAAGAAAATCGTAACCAGTCTTTGGTAATGCTGAGTCGGTGAGAGTCTCTGTCGATTGAAAATCTGTTCCCGAAGAGGCCTGACTTGATGACAGCAAGCCGCGGTTCTCTTCGGACAGGTCTGAAATATTTATAAAATTGATTCAAAATTTATTTGCATAAACATGGTCTCTACAATATTATGTTACGTTAAAAATTGCAATAATCTATATATAAATTACGTGTCACGTTGTTTGTCCGCGATGGACTCCTAAACTACTTAACCAACTTGAAAGATAGGATACTTTTTATACCTTTGGAACTGGTAGGTGGCGCTGAGATCGGGTTCTAGAATCTTCCTAATCACCGGGAGCGATTTTGGTGATTTTGTTTTTGTGTCATGAAACAGTCTTTTAGGAATTCAGAAAATATGGCGATATGAAGTTCGCCGGGTCAGCTAGTATAATAATACGTGTTAGTGTTATTTCGTTATATTTTGTTAAAATCTAATACGTTAATGGCAAAGATTTATCTAAATAACGAGACTTCATCTGCGATAATGTTATAGATTTAGACTGTGGCTGAATGCATCTCATTTAAAGCAACAAAAAATAACGCCGTTAAACAATCTTTACATTACAAACGTTATTTGTCAATAACAATGAAGCATTTCCAATAAGGCCTAAAACTCGGCCGTATCTCAGTGAAACAGCCTATATTTGTAACATTATCGCATATGAAGCCTCACCAAAACAAATATATAATTCCTGCACATAAGTCATTGTTTGTAGACAGCAACTCATTACAAAATCAAACAATGGCAGGCCACGTCATAGCTGGGCTATTGTTTAGATAACCATTTTAGTAATAGGCCTACAAACGTAATATTTTTCATAATGGTTAGGTGTAATTCCGAACTACGGGTAACCTATAATATATTGTAGGCAACACCAATAAATCTGTACCAACAGATTTATTATAATAATTCTGTAAAGTGGTAGAGCTTGTACAATAAATGTAAAAATTAAAAACTCCAGGACTAATTGCAACAACCAGGTTCGAAAAAAGTAATTCTTAGGATTCTTGTCTATATGTCTGTCAGTGATAACATCACGTGAAAACTATTGAATGGACTTAAATAAACCTAGATACAAAGCTAGAATTCTTTAGCCACAGAAAAATTACGTTTCATAAAAAAACCCAAGGAGTGTGTTATCCAATACTAAGGCTAACGATGTCAAAATCATATTGGCAGGAATTTATGGACATACAATAGCATTTTGTCAGATACCAAAGGTGCAGGAATTTATGGACATACAATAGCATTTTGTCAGATACCAAAGGTGCAGGAATTTATGGACATACAATAGCATTTTGTCAGATACCAAAGATTACAGTTTTTTTGCGAAATATAAAATCAAGTTATTTTTAGCAGGGTTATGGATGTTTTTATGTGAAAATACAGGTATCCTTGAAATTCCCGTAAAAGATCGGGATAAGTTGTTATTAAAGGATGTTTACTAAAGACATAAATAAACAACTAACTACAATTGTTTTACTAAAGATTTTAACGATCAGTAAAATTTAAACATATTCCAAGAAAATTCCCGTAGGTTTCTCGGTGTATAAAGTACCGCAGATTTTAGGTCTAAGAATTTGCTTTCGATCAGCGAAAATCGAATCAAAATCGGCCCAGTAGTTTCTAAGTGAATGCCAACAAACAAAAACTGACAACAAACTGACAACACTGACAAAATGCATCGTGTTCTCCATCGTTTATATAGTCTATACCAGATGTTTTTTTTAATAGCTTCAATGTACTAATGTTTAGATTTTTATAATATTATAGAAGAGAAGATAGTAATTAAGCTTATGATTTTAGTTTGTTTTTTTTCCATCATAAATATGACTATATAGATATATATAAAATTACTCACCACTACTGCTTTTCACGATACTGCTTCTATACTCTTTATCGTTCTTAAAATTTGTCCTAAAGAAATTATCACTTGAAGCAACAATTTGATTCTGATTACCAATGACCAAACACTCCCGATCTTCGTCCTTACTCTTGAAGTTCCCCATCAATTTACTGAGAAAACCAGGGGAAGTTACGCTGTCCGAATTCTCTTTATACGTCGACCTTAACTCGTGGTTTTTCAAGGCGTTCTTGAGTTCTGAAACCACCTTTGAATGGGACATAGCCAGCTCTGATAGTACGGGCTGCGGCGATGTGACTTGGACATCTTTGGACGTCCTATTTTCACTTAAAACACACAAATTCAGTTGGCTTTTCGTTTGATATAAGAAAGGTGCGGAGTGTTCGTCTTTATATGTGATATTTTCGTCGATGATAAGACGTTGGCCATGGTCTTTTCCGAAGAACGACATGAGGTCGTCTTTCCTCACAGGCGGATCATTGATATCAAAATCTAAAGTATCTAATAGAGCATATTTTAGAGCTATTTCTGGTTTGATTATCGATTCGTTGATTATTTCCGTCTGGAAAAGAAAGTTTAACATTATTTTTTTAGGGTCCCATAGTTATTTTGGGAGAAGGAAACCCTTACATGTTTATACAGTCGTATGTCGTCATATTAGTTCATTCGCATGTCTTTTGTCTTTATATATCATAGTTCTCAATTAAATTATAGCTGAAAATTACGCAATATATAAAAAAAAATATTTTTAGACTACAAATATCCTCCACCTTGCTAAATTTCAATCACATACTCCAATTCACCAACAAAAATGATCGTGACATACAAAGATGTTGGATACAGTTTACACTTACATAATTCTGTTTTTTGTTTTTAAATCAAAATGGCTATGGAACCCTTAAATTTATTCTGGTCTGGGTGTAGCTAAAATCGCCTTCTTATGCTTTTATTCACACTTGAAAACTTACAAAGTGTTTGTTTCAATACAAAAAATTAAATAATCTACTACAATGCATTGCATAATGTCCGTATTTACATGCAAAAATTTCTAAAGTAAACGACCTGTTTATGCCAAACAGGTGGTGTGCAACTCAATGATATAATTTCCGAGTAGATTACATTAAATCAACATAATCAGCCGTTTGTGTAACAATGTGCATGCAAATCAAACCAATTAGTATGGCCATGTAGTATTGTCACTTCACAGTTTATTTACCATACAGTTAGGTAAGATTTAAGACTAGAAAAATATATTTATTTGATGGGAAAATGAAGTGTATTGTTTTGGAATGCAGTTTTATTTTTAAAAATCAATCACTGGTTGAAATTCATTCACAAAAATCAATTATGGTAATCAATAAATTATTTGTTACCCATATGATTTCTCATCTCCTAGATAGAACTTAAGAGCTGATGATTTCCATTTTATAATCGATAAATATAACTCTTTTTTAAGCCACATCTCAACTCATTACATTTGTTTTGCCCACAAGTCCCTGTCACCTTTTCACTTCAGTGTTTAAAGTTAAAGGAGAGGCGAAAAACACTATTTTTATGACTTTGATAACAAATATCGCGCCACCTATATCGACTTAAAAATAAAAGTCATAGTTATGACTTTTGGAAATAGCTAAGGATACCCACATGAATTTTGTTTTTCAATCCTCACTTAAAAGTATAGCAGCTACACCTATTATTTATTATTATTTTAACTTAACAATGGGAGTGTGAAGAGACATAGATTGCATATTCTTAACAAATTTCATCCATATAGACTGGCTGATTTCGTGGCTGATTCCTATATCTAAGGTAACAAACAATATCATACAATTCAGAAATTTAACATATTTTGTTCATCCCATCAGTGGATGTACACCGAAAGTCGCTATCTAATGATATATAAAACATAATATGTCCAATTTTTGGCTTGTGCGGTATTGTTTTTAAGCGAAAATATGCACATTAGATCTCTTCTATGGAATACTCAAGAACAATGTGTGTTATATTTTAGAATACTGATTACAGTCAAACAGGGTCTCTAGATTGAGTTTTGGAAATTTCCTAGTGGGGGTTGGAATAAGTTGTGTAGTATGTTATGTTGATTATCCCATTGGATGAGGTAACAGACCACTGGTGAGCAGCCCAAGGCTAAATCACCGCAGGAGCTAGGCTCAACTGCTGGTGAGGGGAGTACAAAACAAGAAGATGAGATTGGTACTCTCAATTTATTGGTTGCTTATTATAAATAATAATTTCTTTTTACTAGCTTTAGAAAATAAAAGTAAATTATAAATAAATTATTATAAAGTATGTAACAAATCGCTGCCAGAGGGAATCGGGAGCAGAAGCCTGGCTGCATTGCCACACTGTATGGCTATGCTGATTCGTCGAGCAAAATATAATAGCAAAATAATAACCTTTTGGCGATGGACCCCACAGACCTAAAGTTCCAACTCCAAACTGCACAAATATTTGTTGCATGTTTAATTTAACATTAAACTTAAGACTAGATATGTAATACAAAAATATTAACTGCTACATGATAATATTTGAAACCTTTCAATCCTAAACATGTTTATAGATTTTAAATGTTTGTCTGTTTTCTATATTGGAGGATTTTATCACAAACATAGATTGCTCAAAGATTTAGCCTTGCTAATTATGCAGGAATAATTTAATTCATGTATGTGATGCAACATTCTTCATAGAAGACCAAAAATTTCCTCAAAATGATACTGTTTGGTTTTGTTTTCTAAAAACATCTTAGCCTTCTTCAAACTATATTGCATCAGTGTTAGCAACTTCAAGAGGTGTAATATACTGGAATAAAACAAGAATGATTTATAACCATACTTATTATGCAAAAAGCATCATAACATCAACATTATTATTATATACATCCTCTGAATCTAAATTAATAAAAGCATTTTGGAGCTTAATTTGAATCTACAGTAATAAAAATTTATTCTCACAAAAAAAAATTTAGTGTTTGTTCTCCAAAAATTCCTCAAACAAAATATTGTCTCACAAGATTGTGAAAAAACTGGAAACACTATGAATCTACCCTTAAGATAAGTTTTGCTAGAGATTTTTCTGGCAAGTCTCTTGCCAATCTTATATATAAAAATGAATGTTTGTCTGTATGTCCTTTATAGAATCGTAAACATTTGATCATGTGATGATCTTTAGCAAAGTTGTTGTGCATAAGCCAAAGGTTTCTGAGTTGGTTCACAATTGGACCCGGTAGGTGGTGCTGCTGTCGGCATATCAATTGAAGCTTTTCTGGGCAGGATGATGTCTGCCAGGACAGGTAGTTAATGGATAAAATAAAGTCACTTTCTGTATCTTTCTGTTTATCAGCTAGCTCCTCCTAAACCACATAATGGATTTTAAAGCAGTTTTCACCATCAGTTAATTTATTTATTACTGTAGGTTTTTATATATAAAAAAACACATTTTTATGTAAGTAGAATATAACTGCTTTCCAGGATTTGACTTTTTGATAAGATGAGCTTTTATTGATTCTTATTTGAAGTTTTGTAAAATTATAAAAGTGAAAGCTTCCACTACAGAACAATGTTTATGCACAATTGGGCTTCTGCAGGGTTATCGTCCTTTCCTTGAGCTGCTACACTGAGTAATAACAATTCTCTTATACACTAGGGAATTAGAATGGGTTAAACTAGCTAAGTGGTCACTGAATTTTAAGAAGTGGGGGGTGGAGAAACTCGGTGCACTTCTCCCTTCTGCAGTACCCATGCCCAGGAAACATGTAATTCTTAAAATATTTTTTCTTTGTCTGTTCTTTATATTGCGACAATGGTAACCTGTCTGTTCTGGCTTTAAAGTCTAACCTACACTGACCTGTCACTTAGGTAGGGACTTTTGACTAAAGCGCACAGGCTAGTCGAGGATGCCCTGGCAGTGGTCAGGGAGTATCACAACCAATTTATAATCATTGTGGTAATACATAAGGGAAAAATAATTTTTGTATTTAAAAACCAATAAATTAATATAAAACTTGTTTGACGGCCTCTGTGGTTGAACGGGCTAAGCCTTCGCCAACCTCCCTTATTGCAACGCAGAGGCTCCACGTTCGATTCCTAGTATGGTAAATTTCGAAAATGATATTTCTCCATTATTTACTATGGTCTGGGTCCTCTGGGTGTCTGGGATGGGCCCCAGAGTGGTCCATATATTACCCATAACACAAGCTTGCTTAATTTGGGGATATACAGTGTGTGTTTGTCTGCCGATTTATTATTATTTATTTATTATTATTACTTAACTCAAGAGTTTTAGTATTTATATTATAAATGTAAGTGTATTCCTAAAAGCAAATCACACTTTGTTATCAACAAAAGTGACATAACCTTGTTTATCTAATATATTTTTGTTCTTCCTATTGCTCATTCAAAACTTGTTGGTGGACCCTAAAAAGCGAATCTGCCCCAAATAACAGGTCTCTAGTGTTTATATCAAAAGCGTATGAATACCCCTAAACTCAAATTAATCTCATGCCACTCTTACTTATTCTAAGTCTGCGCCCTTAAACTGAGTCTCAGACGTGATTTTATTATAACAACGCAGTATTGGTTTTAGTAGATACTGTAAATGTAAGCACAGTCGCCGACATTTCAACAGAAACCACTTACTATCAAGCGGGCCATTAGTCTGACTGCTGATCTCCAGTAAAATAAAAACGTATTTATTGATATTGAATAATATGCATAACGTTAAGGAAGTAATTTCAATTTACCTTTTCCTTCTCGGTAAGTGTTCCCCATATATTTTCGTAAGAATTTTTCGCTTCCAGAATATCTTCATGTATTTTCGCAGCCAAAGGGTTCATAGTGCGAAAATATTCCTCCGCGATGGCGCTTAACGCCATTTTCGCGGTTTTTAAACAGAACTGTCGATACTAATCACTATTTTAGGATAATTTATAAATAAATAAGATTCAGCAACACAACCACGTTCATTGACTCTTGTAAAATAAATAAAGAATTAAAGAGTAAAGGAGAGAGAGAGGGAGGGTGTCCACTTCAAAATTGATTTTTACAAATTCAGCATACGGGCAAAATACCCCAAAATGATACTATTTCAGAAAGGATATAGCAGGGTTTCTAAGTAAAAACTGCCCCCGCGGTGTTTTTTATTGTTACTACGGGGATCCTTTTGTTATCAAATAAAAATAATTCACCCAAATGTTCAGCTTTTTATCTAAAGTATTTTTCTTGTTTTTTTTTAAACCTTTCCCCATTTTTAATTTTTTTTAAGTAAGATAGAAATTAACTCATGGCGATTATTTTACCAATACTTGGAAGCAAAAGTCATGAAACAATATTTTTGTTGTAATTTCCTGATGAAAATCCGATTTTATTTAAATAAAATATTTTTATCTCGAGTTTTTGGAATTTATCTGTCACCATTTTTTTCAGATTATGTGTTTTACAATCCTTTCTACTCATGAAACTTTTCCATTTTTTTGAAGTGGTGGAACTGTTTCAAAAAGAAACTGTTGTTTCTCATAACTTTGTGTTCTACCGACCTGATATTCTTTTGTTTTTTAACTCAAACACATACCTCTTTGCAACGACTTTAAAATAATAACCTACTTTACTTTTGTTCAAAAAAATAATACATTATAAATTATAAAAAAAATCTGTATGTACATGTATGTATGTGTATGTTGTATGTATGATGTTAATATATTACATAAAAATTACTGATTCTAAAATCAATTCCCAATTCTGTAAATACTGTGTAGTGCCTCAATATGAATATTCCATTCAAACTTCTAATTAACTAGCTGGTGCAGGTCATCAACCCAAAACGAGTCTTGGCCTTCAAAACGAGAATAGCCCACTCGTCCTTTCTGTTCAGCCCTGTCTCATGACAGTCATGCACTTGAAACTCGCTCAATTCAACCTCCACTACGTCACTCCAGCGTTATCTGGGCCGACCAACTAGTCAGCGCCCCATTGGTCTGCCCAGATTGGCTCTTTTCATCGCGTGATCCTCCCCCATTCTATGTAGATAGCCAAGCCAGCGCAGGCGCTGCGCCTTGGTCTCGCTTATGATATATTGGGCTCATCCACCAGCTCTTTGATTTCATAATTTTTTCCGGATGCGCCAGTTGCCATCTATACCCCGTGTCGGACCCAGGATCTTTTTTTAGGACTTTTCTTTCAGCCAACAACCGCTTGTATTCCTCCTGTATTAGAGTCCAAGCCTCACGTCCGTAAAAACTTTCAACAAATTCAACGCTGTAAATGAGCTAGAGCCGCCTCAGTAGAAGACCCTGCTCAAGAGGTGCAATTTTCCTTTCTATTTTTCTTTATTTTTTAGTCAGAATTTAGATAATGTTACTTTATGAGAAGATGATGGTGGAGAAAACATCTTCCATATCGTGATGAAACCTGCAAATTGAGATAACCCAGGTGTTAAACCCGCCAATATACCTCGGATAAGCGTGGCGGGTAAACTGATTGTTTCCCTATAATATAATAAGGGACACAAGGCCCAGGCAGCAGTGAGATAATTATAAGCTGTTATTATTATTAGGTGATACATAAAAGGGGTCTTTTAGTTGATAATACTGTAACTTAAGAAATACATAGCAAAACTTTTATTAAACAGCTACTTATTCAGCAAGAAAAATACAGTTACAGCGGCGTGACATTCTTTTATTAATTTTTAAAGTAAATCAAGAAATTCTTATCCTCTGAAATACCCCAACAACAAAATATTTCCTCAAATGGGTACACGCCAATACGGACCTGGGAGAGGCTAACATTTTGACATATCTGATCTCTCGTAATGACGGCTCCAGATTAGTGCCGTGAAGCTCTGTGAACAAGCGTGAACGTGAATGTGGAAAGTATTCGCGGGATTCTCGCGCGTTCGCGCCTGTTCCCCGATCGGAGACGGTATTTTGTCCCGTGACAAAGGGTTCGCGCGTCGTTCGCGCGTCGTTCGCGCGGTGTTCACGCGATCACATCCATATTCACGATGCCATGCCAGTTCTCTCCTGACTAGAGATGCGTACGGACGCGTGCAGTTGTTATTAATATGGCATCGCAGCAGCGTAACATTTGTGACCATGAAACAGAAATGCAATTTTTAGAGCAAAATCAATCTGAAAATGTACTGTGGGATACATAGATAGATAGATAGATTTATTTTTTAGGTATAAATAGTTATATGTTGCCACAAAGAAATTGCAGCAGCAGCTTCCACGTCCATTTCACGGCAGGTATATGTGTGACTCGTGAATGTAGACGGGTACGACTTGCACGACTTATGCCGTGAATTCACGCCGTTAATACACGGCTCTAATGTGGAGCCGCCATTAGAGAGTAATACATTCCTTGTATCTGATGATTCATAAGGTAGATTCTCAATTTAGCAATGAAATTATCAACAAATATTCGTAATAATGAATACAAATAAAGTTGATTTCCATAATAGATGTTAAAACTCGATTTATTGGTTAAGTTTATTTTATCAACTTTATATGATAAAAAATATAAAAGCTGAAAGAGAAAATTAAATAAATTTTGTTTATTTTAGATTATTTAAATTATGATATAATAAAATATAAGGCTATAGCAATATTGGCAATACACATTATATATCTGTAACAGTGTTACCAGATGGGGGGATCCTCTACAAATTCGGGGAGTTTTTTGACGTCGGGGGGGAGATTTGGGGTAAAGATTCTTTGGGGGGACATTTGGGGTGAATATTTTGTTGTGAGAAATTTTTGGCGATATTTTAAGTATTAATAATTCATCTACAAACACAATTCTCATCACTTTAATTATTATATCTAAGTCACAATACGGTATTATTACTTTATCTTAGAATTATACTCTACTAGTGAATCATAGTTCAATTCAATAAATAGTTCATTTTAATAATTCAATTCCTTCGTTCGTTCATTTCCATCATTAATGTTATTTATTATGCCGTTTCTACTCGTATGCGTCGTATCTTATAGGCTACTTTCCGTTAGACTCAGAACGACTACGTTCACAACTGCGGTTTTTCCCGTTCCACTTATTTGCTGGCGTCACAATCGTACACTCAAGTGGAACGGTTATTTAACCCACCTATTGACACGGGTAGTTGTTACCCTCCTCTCCCCCCCCCCCGGTGAGCTAAAATGATGACGTCATTAGTGACGTTATCGCTACGACGGTAGATTTGCTTTTTTATTTCTCCTTTAAATTAAGTAAAAACTGTTTTGGGAATTTTTTCTCAAAAAGCTTATATTTGGGTTTTTGACAAAAATTTGGGGTTAATTGTCATGGTCATCTGGCAACACTGATCTGTAATAATCTGTATCTGTAATGTCATGTACCAGTACGCCGCTTGTTTTCTGAACTGTCAAATTTTGTCGGACCACACGGATATTTCTCGAAAAAAGTGAAATATTTTGAATAACTGTAGATTTATAAGCCTTTCGAGTGCTATATCCTGACTTTGTTATTGTCAAAAAGTCCAAAATGGTAAATAAATTGTTATCTTACTAAAAACCTACACGAAATCTGCCGGAAATGGCGGCAACAAATTTAATTTTTAGGTTACTCTTGTTTAACTTTATTGCCGTCAGATTTTTATTATATCGTGTTATTTCTAGTTTTTACTCTTTGAAGTAACATTTTACAAATATTTCTTTTTATATTGCTACTTTTCATAAAATTTATCGCTTGTAAATATTGTAATTTCTACCATACTACTTCTATTCTCGACCCAAAAATGAAAGAAGGAATAAGTAAATAAGTGAATTAAACAAGCAGGTTTTCCGTCTTAAATGTTGACTGAGTATAGTAGAGAATATGTTATAATTACTGCCAATCCCTGGATTACTTATAATGGTCAGTCAACATTATTACCCCTAATTATTCACTTTCACTCCCACTTTACCCCTTCATCTAGCTCTAATGTTCAAATTGTAAATTCAAAACTCTTGGTAAGCCTTCCATTGTTTGTATACATCTATTTTAACATTTTTTTGAACCCTATCATCTAGACCACCTACAAGTTCATTACTTGTTTTATGTACAATCTTCCATGTCTTAAATTTTAGAAAAGTGTTTGTCAGGATTTTAGCAGGGCAAGATCCATTGTATCTGCTTATCCCAATGGGTAAGCCAGTGTGACAATATATATGTATGCATGTCTAAACCTACCTTATGTATGTGTTATTTTGTAGACTATCACTATAGTAAAACCTTGATATTTTCTTTTCAGTCACACACAATCCTGTTAGTCCAACCAGGTCCTAGACCAGAGACCAGAACATACTCAGATTATGAAAGTGTGAATGATTGTATGGAGGGTGTCTGTAAAATCTATGAGGAACATCTAAAAAGAAGACATCCAAACACACCAACTATCACATATGATATATCTCAGTTGTTTGATTTTGTTGATCAGGTAAGAAAAGATCTATGTTTTTTAAATGTAGTACTTTGAAAATACCACATTATAATACGTTATATATTACATTACATTATAATAAGTAATAAGTAAAAGACTTCAAAGCAAAAATCAAAGTAGCTTTCATTGTAAAATATAATATCAGCCCATTAATGCCCCACTGCTGGGCTCGGCCCTCCCATTATAGGGGTAACGGATAGTATACCCACAACACTTGTCCAAGGTGGCTTGGCAGTGGAAGAGGCCTCGCGGGGCCCACACCTGCCATGGTTGTGGAGAGGCTAGGTCATATACCTGTAGCCCTGGCACAAGGCGAAGGACGGAACACCCAGAGGTTTTAGTGGGTATCCCTAACTAGGGAGTGGCAATAGCATGCCACCAGTTCTGACTGGGCATGCTAGTGCCACCCCCAACCTGGCGAATCCCACACTAGGTCGTGAATTATCCCTCCAAGGTTCTGCCCTTGTCGCGGCTTAGTCCTCAATTGGATTTCCCCTGGTAAAAAAAGGTGGCTTGGCGGGTTTGACACATTGGTTATCTCGATGTGCAGGTTGCAACACGATGTTTTCCTTCACCTTTGTTAGCATGTGGTAATTGTAACAGTATGCACATTAGATCAGAAAACTGACTAAGTGACTAAGCTTTCATTGCTAATAACAAATTTTTACTATTAAGTTTCATGAGTACTTAATTAGCGTGTCTTAGTGGCTAGGTTCTAGTTTCATCTATGAGTCCAGCTGCACATTAGTAACACCTTTACTGTTGCAAATATTCATAGGTGATGATAACTTCTCTCCATCACAATTAGTCCGTTAGCCAGTCCTTTGTTCTTCAGCGATATAACACAAATTAAAACATAGGCCTCTTTCAACTCTCTCTCAGTCCCATATTACTCTTGACCATAAGATACCTGACTTTTTTTAATATCTTTATTCTACCTCTTATATTCTGTTTTTTTTGTCTTGTTATTATCTACAATATTATAACAACATAAATATTCATAAATTGTTTGCTGTACACAATTGTACATAATGATTATGGAACTGTTTTTACCAAAATGGATACAGACCATTAAAATGTTTTACTTCTAAATAAATATTTGCTTATTCTTTTTATTATATTAATTTTCAGCTAGCAGACCTAAGTTGTCTGGTCTACCAAAAGTCCACAAACACATATGCACCATACAATAAGGACTGGATCAAAGAAAAAATATATGTTTTACTTCGTCAAGCAGCAGGTCAAAGTGATTAAATTAGGTATATTATAGTTAGTCAGTAGATAAGCTATACTATTAAACATATGTCAGCTGATTTGCATTCTAAACTGAATCTACTTAAAAACTGAAAAATAACTGTTTCTAAAGATTTTTTTAATTAAATTTATCATATAATGTATGGAGATGTAAATTTATTTGGCACTTGACATGACATGTCTGGTTAAAGAGCACACGGAGCATTGTGAAAATTTTAATTCTTGTGATTTTTACAGGGCCATCCTTATTTCTAATGTTTTTTGTAATATTAATAAATGTGTAAAAAAAATATTATTGTATATTTAGTACAGTACTTGGCAGTTGATATGGCACATTAAGAAAAATAGTGAGATCTATAATTGAGATTGGCTGTCTTCAATTTATCAGTGTTCTTCCTTTCAAGCAATGTACAGACAGTCTGATGTTATTTTAAGACAGAGAAAATACTTCAATAACAAAGATAGCTGGTCGTAGCCATATGTCTAATTCTCTCCCAACATGCTATACTAAGTGCCAAGTGCAGTATTAGAAAAAAGCCACGAATGTCAATCACCAACTTAAAATGTTTGTCTGTAACAGTCCCTACTCTCGATTAGAGGGTACCTACCATAAGTGAATAAAACACACCTCATAGTTAAATCTTGATTATTATAACAGACAACATATTTCAGAGAGATTTTTTCTTAAGAAATGTTGATTGTTTTTGATAATTTGATACTAGCTTAAATCTGGTTTCTAAGCTATCTAAATCATCTGTTATACTATGTCGAGATATTTTGGTTTCTTAAAAACATAAATTAAATATGTATGTACGAGGACTGAGTGACAGAGAAGCTAATGTGCTTAAGTTCATTTTTTTATTTTTGGTTATCAATATAACTTAATAAATAATATTGTTTTTAGTTATTCAAGGATTTACTTGTTCTTTAGTTTTTTTTGTAGTTTAGATCATAGCCCTTTTGTTATATATTTTTCTTCTATTTCATAAATATAATAGTTCGGTATTATGCTCTGTCTAAATTTCTAATGGCTATGCTATTACAACAGTTTAGTTACAAAATACCTATAAATATTTTAATTGTTATCATTTACAAATTGCTTTGAATATTCTGTATATCTCAGGAGTTATGTAATTTTAATTACATTATTCCTTCCTTTACAAATTAAATTTACCCGGCTTAACTAACCCGGCTTTTAAGAGATTTCATATCTCAAAGACATTATTGAAAAATGGTTTCTGAATTTCATATATTTCAATTGGTGTCTTAAATTACCTCTTAAATAATTTAATTTTGAAGAAACCCTCAGAAAATAAGATAATAAGGTTTCACTCTGACTTTCAAGCACTTTTTGTTTCCAAAGGCATAATATTGATAAGTTTCTATATTTTACTATTCATTCCTTTACCTGAAAGCTGAGTTACACTGTTTAATCGAATTTAATTAATTTGATTGAATGGTGCAAAATGAATGGAAACAATGACATGCAATTATTGTTATGTTTACATGAATCATTGCATTGCAATCATCATGAATTGGTTGCTTCGATCACCTTGTGAGAAGTGACTATAATATAAGCTTTTAATCATTGGTAGAAAATTGACATTACTATTATGGGATTTATGTCAAATTTTCACTGGTAGTAAAGTAATTAAATAGACAGGGCATTTATGTCAGTGTTTCGTACATTGTAAAAATTAAATTATCTTACGGTTTTGCAATTGTTGTATTTATAACCTATGTGTACGAGTTGAAATTAGATATGACGCTAATATTAGACGGATCAATCAAATTGAATTTTGGTTGATAGGCACAACTGAAAGGACACGACGACACTATTCAATGAATTTAAATTATTCATTTTTTTTGTGTGGACCACTTTGGTTGTGTAATCCAAACAGAATGCTAGAAATGAATAATCTTAATATTGGCTTAAAAGATAGATAACACTTTATTGCCCATTGAAATAAACAATAATAAAACCAGAAATATACAATACTTTATTGGCTAAACAAGCTGACTTTGCTATTTTTCTATGACTATTATTTTAATATTTATTTGTATGATTAAATATTGACATAAACTCTATACAGGTAATGTCATATGAATAATGTAAATTTTCTACCATTGGTTACGATATTACACAATCATTTTGTCTTTCAAGTAAAATGAAGAGACTAATGAAAGCAATTGAAAGAAAAGATGTATGTCCAGTTGGTAGCAGGTAGAGATCGATCGTTTCTGTCCACCCCTATGGGAAACAGGCGTCGCGATACGTATGTAAGCAATGTCAATTTTCTACCAATGCAATGTAAAAGAATGGTAAGATTAGAAGCCCGCCTTTTAAAATGGTTGTATTAATTTAAATGCCTCTGTTAATTATACAACCATCGTTAAAACAATATAAAAACATTTCATTTTGTATTTTAGTTAAGTTTCTGTGTAAGACGAGTACAAATGTACCTTTTATTTTGTAAGAAACAATGAAAATTGGATAAAAGTCTACGTGTGTTTTCTTTTCCTGTTATTTAAGATTAATAATAAAAAGAGCCCAAATTTAAAACCTCCAAATTCCACGATTCCATGCCGGCACACTCCTTGGATCGACGGGTTTCACATGTTTTAAATATCCATCTGCATGGTTTCTTACATTGTTTGCCTTCGTTATCAATATCCGATGGCAAGGTGGATTCAGTTTCATTACTTGTTTCGATCTTCATGTTTCATCAAGATATTTTGTTTATTCATAAACATATTCAATAAGTACATTAGGTCAGAAAACTGTCATTAGTAGTGTAAACTCTCTCGCCAGTATTCGTACCCACGTCATTTGAAAGAAATGTAAGTGCCAATCCTCTAATAGCCGGTTCTTATATCGACTAAATTAAAAATATTACGATGTTTTTCTTTATCCATGATATAATTAGTCAAAGGAAGTGCTTAATACAAAAATCAAAACTACCCATATTTGAAGGACCGTCATTATCGGACTATCTATTTATTTGGCTTACTACAGGTTAAAATTTGACAAAGTTCATACGTCATGTCAATTTTCTACCAATGGTACAATGTAAACGGAAGAACTTGTGACTTAATTCCATCAATTATTTTAAGTTATGGAACCATCATGTGACACTGTGTATGGTAAATACCCTGATAACGTTCGTTAATAAAACTACAAAAAGAGGGATAAAATATTTTTTTATTAATAATAATCTAAACCGCTTCGTTATTTACATTACACATTTAAATACTATGAAAAAAAAACTCAACAAAAATATGCTATTTAAAGCACGGAAGAAGAATACTAGATGCCAATCGCGCATTTAAAAATGTAACTGAAAATGCACGAAGCATACTTTCATAAAGGGCGACACAAGTCCACTTCTATTGTGTATGTATGCTATGGTAAAAATGTCATTTCACTTTTCAGTTACATTTTTAGAATTGCATAGATAGCCCTTTTGAAGAAAAAAAACCTTTATAAAGTCTTCACATCCGCCTGTTCGTGTGTGTCACAATCATTTTTCGAAATTTGTCAGAAAATAGCAGTCTATATACGTTGCAAAATAATGTATAAAGAATAGGGTTCGTCGCCATACATGTAACTAAGAGTTGTTGATTTTCCCCAGTGTATTACATAGTTGTCTGGGGTATCGTTAGTCGGATCTTTAAATAATGAAGTTTTCGCGATTAGTACACACAGTTAAAACTACAGTTTAAAAGTGACCGAAACGTTGAAATAAAAACCAATGCTTATATGCGTAGTTTTAACGGTTTCAAACGCTGTTTTAAAATATATTAATGATTTTTTAAACCGAATCATTAATTAGGCGAGATATGGAGTTTCCACAATCGTAAAAATTGTGTCTCTCCATTTATATTTAAACTATGAGATACGAAATTTTGAAAACAATCGAGGTGTTAGAATTGAAAAATACCCTTAACGAAAATTGTTATTAATAATGAAATATTAGTTTATATAACATTTTTTACATGGCTCACCTCTACGGGACCTTTGGTCTTGCACGGATTGCCAAGCATTTACCCAATCTTTAATTTTAATTATTAATGGTATACTTCTTCCGGCAATATACACTTCTATTGAAAGAATAACTGAGGGCATAAAGCGGCCGCTTTTGGTGAATCGATATACTGGTAGACCTAAGACAGCATAGAGCTTCATTTAATTTGGACGCTTGTCATATTTTCAATACGTGTCTGTGAAAGCAGCCGCTTACGGCCTCCGATTTCTTTGAGATTAAAACATTGATATAGTTATTTAAATCTTACAATAATATAATTAACCTTAAATACACAATTTTATTTATCAACCCATTTACATCCCACTGTTGGGGTACGATTCTGAATTTCTAGGAATAATGAAGACTGGATTTCAAACATGGATAGTCCCGATGTGTAAATTTTCTACCACAATTCATCCTGCTCATAATTAAACCAATTACACTTTCTCTTTGTATGAATAAACTCTATCTCAAACATTAAAGAAGAATGTTGTGAAATGACAATCGCTCTGTAAAAAATAAAACTAATATGTTCCGAAATCTTACGTTTACAGAGGGCGTCATTAGTCTTTCATCCCTACTAATATTATAAATGTGAATGAAAGTTTATTTGTTACGCTTTCACGCGAAAACTACTCAACCAATCATCATGAAACTTTGTACACATATTCTTGGAGGTATTAGAAGTAACATAGGATACTTTTGATCCCGAAAAATTAAAAAGTTCCCGTGGGATAGTTAAAAGAACTTTCCACGCGAACGAAGTCGCGGGCAGAAGCTAGTTCAGTAATAATTTTGATTTAGAAAAACATTTGCTAGCCTTTTAATTTTTTTTTACACCATCTCATTCCAAAATCAAATTCATTAAGTCTTATTTTTTATGTTTGTTTGCGACATCTTGGTGTTGCCAAGGAGCCGCTGCGTTATCCATCATGTCGAGACTTAAGTATCTGTTTACGCCCTATTTGAAAAGTCTCATATTTTAGCGCTCTGGAAAAGCCACAGGCCTTTTTTTGTCACTTCTTTTTTGGGGGCACGCTAATTCTCGAAAGTTGTAAGTCTTTAGTTTTTTGTATGTAGCTCCACTCCAAAAAATCTATAAAAAATCCAAGTTTTTTTGGAAAGGTTACCATTTTTTTTTTCAGTTTTATGTAATTTTTTCGATATTTCCTTAAAGGGCATTGTGCCACCACAAATACAGCACTGGTCTTACATAACATAGATCATAAACATCTCTCGGTGTACCTGCACAGTAGAGCACTTTGGATAGTGCACCACAGTGTACGTATCGTGTAAGCGTGACAGAAGCTAAGAATGCGTCAAGCAACACTTGCCTTTTGCGCTTGCGAATAAAGTACAATATTGATTATTTAAATCTCGGTAACCGATCTGCCTTGTCTGCGCAAACGAAAGCTGTCGACATTTTGGGAATCGGAATTTGTGTACAACTAACTTTGTAAAATAGTTTAAATATAAAAGACTAGCTTGTACTTGCTAGTCAACAACGTTGCTATCCAACTTGGTAATGCGGATGTATGTTCAATTTTTATGGAAAGTTTTTTTTAACTATTCCACGGGAACTCTTTAATTTTTCGGGATCAAGAGCGTCATATGTTGATGAGGGATATAAGCTACCACCATACAAAATGTCATTAAAATCGGTTCAGTCGTTGCGGAGATTAGCCCGTACAAACAGAGAAACAAAAAATCTAAATTAGTTCTATTTCGCTTCTTACATCCTCCAGACTCGGTTTTTAGCATTTTTTTTCATTGTACAGAAATTGGACCTCTACAGTTTTATTACATGTATAGATAACGGACTTGTCTATTTGTGTTGAATTCGACCTCTTTAGATAGTTTATTTTTTTATACGAAATTTTCGCACTTTTGTTTCTTTTTCTTCGCTCTATTAAAGTTGTCCTTGCATTGAATCGTACCGTTATGAAATATATATTAACATTTTAAGAAAATTAACGTTTTCCTTCATGTCCAAGTTATGTTATACATACGTGCTCGCCACGATGTCAAAGTAGTTTTTTTTCTAGTATAGTTTAGTTTTGTTTTAGGTTATACTTCTTTGGTATCTTTCAAAACATGGCATCGATTAAGATGTGACGTAAAAGTTTAAATAATAATTATTATGTCGGTTGAAAGTCTAGCGGTGTTTTTCTATATTCTAAGTGCAAGAGAAGAAAGACCCGTGGCGCCCTCTGCAAATGTAGCATACACGGACATTTTCAGTTACGTCTTAATAAGTGACTGTCATTTCTAGTATCCTTTTTACGGTATTATTAATATATAATTTCATATTCTACGAATTAACATCTAATTTTTATATTACAGTATACTTAATTCCTATATTAATAATATTACAATACTAACAAATATTTAATTTCTATAGGTATTTAAAACAAGGTGCACTACGCAATGTCACTATTATAGTGAAAATCTAAATAGGACTAATTTGGATTTGCACTCCAATTTTTATTGAAACTGATGAAAAAAGTATAACAGAATAATTAAGAAAGAGCGCTTTAGAAATTAAGGATCAAAGGCCAAGTGTTTGAAAGATAACTAAATAAATAATAGTTGTCAGATAAACACATACGTTATATGTATGTTTCCAAGCTAGACAAGTTACGCTCGTTTTATGGTAATACATAACAGACACTGGGGCCGACCCCAGACACCATAGCAAATAACAGAGTTCGTTTACCATACCTGCCACGCCAGGAATCAAACCCGGGACCTCCGCGCCTCAGTAAGCGGGTAAAGGCTTAGACTACTCAACCACAGAGGTGGTCACATGACTAACTGCTTAAAAATATTAAAACTATAATAGTGATAGACGTGCGCTTCAATATTAATATTCTATATATTTTTATAACAAACCATGACATGACATGACATGATTTACATTCAGAACATCTAAGTCCTTAACTTTTTACATAATGAGAACTTCTTATTTCCAAAAATTGTTTTACAGAAAAATATAGGCTGTAAACCTGAAGAAGGGTCCCTAGGTATACTATCAAACCTGCAACATTCTCATTTTCAATTAATTGGAATTAACTTCCAACGCCGAGTGTAAAGACGAATAAATTATCTTGGTAAAATTCAATAATGTATTGGAATAGTCGAGAAATCGACAACTTCCACGAGCCAATGTTGCCAATTTATTCGACATTCCGCCCGTAAAAACTATTTTTCTATTATTTGTTTTTTAATTTACTGGCCTGGTAACAAAAACCTTTAAGCCAAGTCTTATTTCATACACAACTTCATTTTTTGACAATCTTACCTTGACCATGTTGTAAATTAACGATAGAGAACAAAGTTCTTGTAGGGGAAACTCGAAAATCACATTTCACTCGATAATTGTTTTTTTCAACATAAACACACTGAGGTAGGGTATAGTGCAGTTTAGGGAGATAGTGTCGAATTAAAGCATGTGCTAAGAGTCGTTGCCGTCCGCACACCCCCAAGAAATTCTCTTCTGGTCCTAGACCATTGAAGCTTTACGTAGACTTGCGTATTAAAGTGAAGGAAGAAAGCATACTTGGGGCGGCAAGTCAATCGGCGATCTGGTGATCTGATCTGACCGCACTACAAGCCCAAAACTGGCAAGTCAATCGGCGATCTGATGATCTGATCTGACCGCACTACAAGCCCAAAACTGGCAAGTCAATCGGCGATCTGATGATCTGATCTGACCGCACTACAAGCCCAAAACTGGCAAGTCAATCGGCGATCTGATGATCTGATCTGACCGCACTACAAGCCCAAAACTGGCAAGTCAATCGGCGATCTGGTGATCTGATCTGACCGCACTACAAGCCCAAAACTGGCAAGAAACTGTGCAGGACACAGGAAAGTGGCATGCTCTCGTTTCGGAGTCACTTTGGGTCACTGAGCCAACGGAGTATGTAAGTACGTATTAAAAGAGTACACGTGCACTTTTCGCGCAATATGCCTCTTATTAGCAGTTTTTGCTTACTTACAAACATTATAAGGAATTTATAATGCCGCCACACTTGTTACCGCGTGCAGGTGACATTCGAGGATTTTTCATTGTTATTCTTTACAGCGTCACTAATGTGGTATAGGCGATTATTTTGGAATGTTGTACTAATAAATAAGAAGAGTGGGAGGCATTTGCGTAACAACCGTGAAGCGATTAATTACCAAGACCACGTTACACACATAAACTATAGTGGAACGGATTATGGGGCGTTCATGTCATAAACGACGAAATACACAAATGTCATTGGTTGATTTGAAAATCGCGCCTTTTTCAATGTCAAGAGATAATGAGAATTGATACTCTATGGTCAACGCCCACTTCGACTCACCTCTTGACGTAGGTCGTTGTGAGCGCTGTGAATATGTCATTAGTGACGTTTTCGCCGCTACCATAACGACCACAGTCGCCTTGTGGAGCATTTTGGGCGTTGTGAGATACTAAAAGAACGCGTCCCAAGTGAAATCAAAACGGAAATATTATTACGAGCAATGGCCGGTTCCTACATCTTACTGTATACATTCACTTGCCTTACCATAGGTTGAATTTTGACTTGTATAGAGCTCATGTCAAATTTTAACAGACTGTAAGGCCAATGAGCTTTTAGTAATATATAGGAACGGGACATAAATCGTATAGATGAATTGATAATGATTTATACATATTAAATCAGCTATTTGTGAGTGCTGTAAATGAAGTATGTAATCTTTCAATCGGCATTTGGTTGAACCATCGCAATACATGATAATATTCTAATACCACATTTAACTTGATGTATCAAATCTTACATATATATGAAGTTCTAATCGCTACAATCATCTTCATCCATTTGCATCTTCTTTACTTTAGGAGTTCTGGGTTTCCGTTTCCTCTTGCTTAGCGTTTGTTTCGGATGTACTTTGTATTCGTGTTTTTGCAGATCTTTCAGTTTCAAGTATCTGTAGAAGAAATGATTTTAAATATAGTATTTTCTTAAACATCATTTATTTATGTAGATTTATGGCTTGGCAGGTAGGCCTTTGAGCCAGATCTTAGATTACAATATAGTTTCTTTATTTTCTTAAACCTATGTATAGCTCAGTTGAGCTGTAGGTTATCAACTGATGCTATTCAACGGAGTTCTTGTGATAACTCAAAGGGCCACATTTGACTATACAGTTCACATGTCTCACAAAACACATAATTACTACTCAAAAACTATCAATATCCTACAACTATTGTTCATTTTAAATAATTTTACACATTTTTAGAAAATAAATCCTGCCTGCCGCCGCGGTATGTGTGAGAGAAAGGTAAGCCATAAAGACTGGCGCCGTAACGCGTTACGTAACGCAGCGGTTTACCCTCCCATAAGAAGTTATCACTTAAAAAATTGAAAAAGATGATTATAAAATTGATTATATGTTACAACAATCTGTCGAGCCCTAAGCTGACAAGTTAAATGGAACAACACCAGGGGGGCTTTCTCTCGCCCTCCTCGGAACCAATACATAGCCGACGCTGTCGTCCCTATATATTATATAGTCTATATATTAGTATATTAGAGTCAAAAACGTATAAGATAATATAATATTAATAAGTATAGAATTAAGTAAATAAATATTAAGATACATAGTATAAGAAAAAGAAAGGTCCCTGACTATGTTAGGGGTGAATGGGAGCAAGATAGCTGCATATAAAAAATAAAAAAGAATCCTCTGATTATCATTAATCTTACATGTTCACTTCGATATACTAACTTGCAAGGGCACAGTTCGCATGGGAACTTGAAGTCCTCGGGCTTGCCGTGGTTGCGGCTCAAGTGGCGGTCGCGGATCGCCGCACTCACGAAGCACCGGTGACATTGCGGACACTCGAAAGGCTTCAATGCGTTGTGAGACTGCAAAAAAAGAATATGTTGTGACACTGTCAAAAAAAGAATGTGTTGTGAGACTGCAAAAAATAATGTCGTGAGAGTGTCAAAAAAAGAATGTGTTGTGAGACTGTCAAAAAAAGAATGTGTTGTGAGACTGCAAAAAAAATGTCGTGAGAGTGTCAATAAAAGAATGTGTTGTGAGACTGCAAAAAAGAATATGTTGTGAGACTGTCAAAAAAAGAATGTGTTGTGAGACTGCAAAAAAGAATATGTTGTGAGACTGTCAAAAAAGAATGTGTTGTGACACTGTAAAAAAAAGAATGTGTTGTGAGACTGCAAAAAAAATGTCATGAGAGTGTCAAAAAAAGACTGTGTTGTGAGACTGACAAAAAAATAATGTATTGTGAGACTGCAAAGAAAAGAATTTTGTAAGACAGCAAAAAAAAAAGTGTTGCTAGACTGCAAAAAAAACCAATTGCGTTATGAGACTGTAAAAAAGACATTGCTTTATAAGACTGCAAAAAAACATTGTATTATGAGACTGCAAGAAAACTTTTTTGTATACATTGTAAAGAACTGCAACGAGAGTTTCCTGAATGTCACTTGCATTCAGTAACGAGAAAATGCATTAAGAATGTTTAATAAGTGTGCAGCATTACAAAGAAATTTCTAAAGGTGTTTATAAATAATAAAAAGTTGCTAATATATGCTTCAAAGGGTGTATGTATTGTCCATCCCAATATAAGTAAAAAAATGTTACTCAGCTTTTGTTTTAACCTATTTCTATAGCTTTGGTAATTATTCTAACATGAAGAACTTCGAAGCTCCATTTCAACAAGAGAACTTCAAAAACTCACCACTTTTAAATGACGTTTCAGACTTGACTTTGTACCAAAACTTGTGTTGCATATATCACAGGAGAACGGCCGTTCGTTTCTATGTGTTCTTTCATGTACCTGTTGAAAATATTATAATTTTCTGAATTAACTCAAAAAGTAACTTAAATAAATATTTAAAAAACCGAAGTAAATTATCATATATCACAAATTAAAATAGATTTTTTTGTTATTCATTTCACAACAGTTTCAACCGCCATAATGGTTCAATTATGACTTCATACTATAGTAAAACTAACAATATAATGTCTTTTGTTACACACACTTGTTCCTTTATTTTATTTCGTTTTTACTTTTTTAATATATTCTACTACTATAGTAGAATTATTTTGTCCGTGCAGTTGGGTCATAAAATAAATCGAGTATTTCGCTCTCTCTTCCACTCACGGGCCTTATGGGCGGGCATAGTGATGCGCATTATTGTTGTCGATAAGCGTTATCGATAGTGTATTTAGTTTTGTCATTTTGTGGGTTAGTTATAAAAATGAAAAAAATAATAGATACAACAACATATTTATTAAAATAAGAATAGTAATGACTTATAATAAATTATTAATTAGGTATCTATGTTAAAAAAAACTATAAGTACAAAAGTTTAGAATGTAACAAGTTATATTAAAAATAAATATCTAAGTTATATCTAAGTTTAAAATTAACAGCCAAAAAGATAATCATGATTTTTATAAGATTGATAATCTTTCTTTGATAAGAATGAGTTTTTATCGATAATGGCGTTGCGCCCGCGCAACACGCTCACCGTCTTATCCGGGCTGAGGCCGAGCTTGATTTATGACCCAAACTGTACAAACAAAAAAAATAAAAACTTCGTTTAAAAAAACCGACTTCAAAAACTAAAATGTATAAAATAACTTATTTCTAAAGCTATTAAATATTAATATATATTATCTAAAACATCTTAAAGTCGGTGCTTAGTAATTTTCAAAATATAGTAATTTTTATGTTTTGCTTTGGACCGACTTCAAGATGTTTTAGATAATATATATTAATATTTAATAGCTTTAGAAATAAGTTATTTTATACATTTTAGTTTTTTAGTTTTTGAAGTCGGTTTTTTTAAACGAAGTTTTTATTTTTTATTTGTTACTTTTTAGTGTCTAGCTATGTATGGGTGGACATACGAATGGTGCCGCGCTTCTTAAAAAATATAGGTCCCAAGAACCGGGAACAAAAAAATGATCGTAAAATGAAAACTACTGGGCCAAACTATGTCAAATTTTTAGGGGACCACATGGCAGCTATTCCGCGTCGAACAATTAAAGAATCACGTAAATCGAATCATAAATCTCAGAATAATCGGTGTACATATGGAACGGAGTGAAAATAATTTTCATGAAAAATGTTCATAAAATGAAAACTACTGGGCCAAACTATGTCAAATTTTTAGGGGACCACATGGCAGCTATTCCGCGTCGAACAAAAAAAGAATCACGTAAATCGAATCATAAATCTCAGAGTAATCGGTGTACATATGGAACGGAGTGAAAATTATTTTCATGAAAAATGTTCATAAAATGAAAACTACTGGGCCAAACTATGTAAAATTTTTAGGGGACCAATTGGAAGCTATTCCCCGTCGAACAAAAAAAGAATCACGTAAATCGGATAATAAATGACGGAGTAATCGCGAACATACATTAAAAAAAAAAATAACCCGACGAATTGAGAACCTCCTCCTTTTTTCGAAGTCAGTTAATAATTCTACTATAGTCAATGAAGGATCAATTAACGCTCAATAAGAAAAGACCGGTGCGGTCCTTGCTTGTCCGGTCCCTTTGCTTTGACGCGTTGGTGAGACATCTCTAATGTTGCAAATGTTCATAGGCGAAGGTGACCACTTTCCATCAGGTTAACTGTTAATCAAATATATATTGGATATTGCCACTCACAGCCAAATTGTATGACTCGAAGAATCCCTTTCCGCAGTACGTGCACCTGAAGGTGGCACCGCGCTGCACCCTCTCGTGGCTTTTCATGTGCATCTTCACTAGGATTGCAGAGCCGAACATCTTCGGGCATTCCGGACATGGATGGGTTTTTTCCTGTTGATAATTATATTTTTACGATTCCATAGGCTAACGGTGAATAACGTAACGACACATATCTAGTCACTAATCTTCTATATCGTTAGAAACACTAATCATTTCAAGAGATTTGTTGATTTTGCCAGCCACTTGCAATATTAGTTCCAGGCATGCATATGCATACAGTGTTTGAAATTGACACAAAGATTTATTTATCCATTTATATGCATCAGCCAGCATTGCAATAATATTTGTAGGCTACTACAGCCTATAGTCAACATAACACAAAACATAAAAGCTCACCATCTTCAGTGGCTCGGTCACTTCAATTGGATGGGAGGAATGAGATATGAAATAGGAAGTGGGCCATCTTAGTAATTGCATGAAACACATGCTAGAACGGAAAAGGCCAGAAGGCCTGTTGTAAGAGACGACAAAACAACCCACAGCCAGATGATAGGGTATTTGCCCGACTACATGGCTACCACCCCTGGCCTAGAGTATGCCAACATAACAACCCTGAGCTGTGTTCTGGCACCAGTGGCCTGGTTGCTGTTACTCCTTCAAGGCTGGCAGCACTTCTCGTTTACTAATGTCCTCAGGCGATGATAACCACTCTCCATCACAGTCACGTCAACCTGTCTGCTGTGCTTCAATAATAAAAATCAGACAGTAATCAAGATAGTGATACCAGCATGGTTTTACCATGGAAGTCTAAAACCCACTTTGGGTAACTGAGCCAACAGAGTAAGTGAGTGGCTATACCCCGACTATAATGAATGAAAAACACTCACCATATGCGTGCCCTTGTGTTTGACCAGCGAGTGCATATACTTGAAATTCTTCGGGCACTCGGTGCACTGGTAGCCCTCCGACGTTTGTATGACATGTGTTGCCATGTGAGCGCGCATCGCGTTCCAGCCCGTTATCTTCGTGTGACATATGCGACAGTCGCGGGGGCGCGGCGGATGGAACCTACAACCATGGAAGAATACTAAGGAATGATAAATAATCACCCATCTCCACTCAGCCGATGTGAAAATGAGATGAGAAATTACCGCATTAGGGGGTTCTTTGAAAATTGCACCCATGAGAGAAAGAAGACATATGGGCATGTAATGAATGTCACGTGAAAAAAGCAACTGTAATATTGATGCGTAAAAGAAATGAATGGATTGTGTGAAGGATGATATGATGATTTATTTTGTGGTGTGACCCAAATAATTGGAAGAAGGTGAAAAAAAAGAGAGAGATAAATAGTCGCCCAGAAAAAAGTTACCTTTTTTTCTGGGCGACTTTATAATAGACTCCTACAAACAGCTGGTGAACTGTCTTCCGGGTGCTACTTTATAAAAATAATAAAAAATTATTAGGGGAAAATATACTGTGTCAGCACTGCCTCTCAATGATTGACATCCTTTTAAATCCATATTCATTGTGACGAATCGCCAGGGACAAAGCCAGCCTATAGGATGTGATGGGGTTAGGTAGGAGGGGGGGAGTGGGCCATCTGACTTCTCACTTATAATACAAAAAACCATTAGCACAAGGCTAAACATGTAACGCCGATGTTCTGTGAGACCATGGTAGTGGTATATCACTGAACGAGCCGGCCCTAAGAGTGGATATAAAGACAATGATTCCAGCATAACTCTACCACATCAAAAATTACATTATCTTTTTATAGCAGATCGGTAGATGACCTGATGGAAAGCAGTTACCATCACTTTTAGACATTTGCAACACCAAGGGTGCTATCAATGTGCTGACACTCTCTAAAGGGAGACTGGAACCTGGCCACTAATGCCGGAACAAAACTCAACGCTGTTATGGCGGCATACTCTAGACCAGGGTGGTATTCATCCAGTCAGGCAAATACTCTACCACCTGGCTAAGGATTATTTTTTTGCCTCTTATGACAGGCAAATTGTCAACTTTCTCCATTCCTGCATGGAATTTATTTAAAACATTAATAATTTTTTTATTTTCTAACCATACAGTGACTAGTGATAGTTGTATGAAGTGATAGTTTATTGTGTCACTACAAAATAAAAATTATTTATTACAATCTTGGATAATTTAACTGGGTGAGAATCATTAGCTACCAAAAACGGTACTTAATATGTATTTTCTTTGACATACCTCTGCCTGTGATTTTTCATGCTGCCTTTTGTACTGAATACTTTGTCGCATTCAACGCAAGGGAATACCTTCCCACTAACATTGACTTGCTCTGTTACCTCTTTTGAGTTCATATGCTTTATAACCCTGTAGACAAAACAATAGTAAATTATTGTTGTATAATGTTAGAAACTCAACATACAATTGTGATGTCCATATTAACATTGCCCACATGTCTGTGTTCGCTTTGTATTTTATTTTTGTTGCGCACAGGTAGTGATTATCTGCACATCTGAACAAGTATTTGGTTTTTGCTTTTCCTCATTGGCAGTAATGGTGGTTCCATAAAGAATGAGTCAGTTGCCAACTAAATAAAATAATGAAGTGAAACTTGGAAAATATTGGCAAAGTACATGTCATTCCAAGTCTGAACCATTCCATAATGTATGTATGTTATTTACTTAGGGGAGTGGACATAAAATAATACATTATCATCTAACTTTTAAAATATCATGGTAGATTTTTTTTTAATTACTCTTCAGACAATAATTAATGTGCAATTTGACTACCTTTTCTGGTATCTTTTTATAACGTTATAAGTAGTTATAGGAAAATTAGCTTCAAGAAGTTTTTGCTTTTTTAGTAGTATTTGTATATCTACAGGAATACTTAAGAGCCTGTATACTAATAATTCAAATCGGTGTTTCACATAGTTTACCCCCGCGCAACCAATGTTTACTTCGATGGGACAGCGCCAATTTAAGGCGTGCGTGCGTGTGGTAAAATATTGTATATCACCGAACATACGCTACGTAACATAAATAGGTGTATACGTAGCTAACGAACATTGCACGGCACCGATATCACACTATTCATGCGGCTGAGAACAAGAGGAAGCGAGACAAAACATGATAAAGTGAGAGAAGTTCACGTGGATAATACGTATTGAAAATTCGACACGAGGTACTAAACATGTTTGGCCTAGTGGTTTTCTAATACTGAGGTAGTGAGGAGGTTGAAGACTCGATCCCGCACACAGGTGTTTTTTTTTCTCTTTTTGTAACTAATTTTGATACAGTTAAACTTTATTCTAATGATATTAGTTTTTAGATGTAAATGTTATAAAAATCATTTCATTGTATTATGGAACAACAATGAATTCATATTATCCCTATTGATATTATAAATGCGAAAGTAACTGTCTGTCTGTTTGTTCCGTTTTCACGGAAAAACTACTGGACCAATTTGGCTGAAATTCATTTGATATATATTTTCGATGCTGAGAATGAACATAGGATGCTTTTATCCCGAAATATGGAATAGTTTCCGGGATAAAAATATATTTGTCTTTTTGTTTGTTATCCTTTACGGAAAAACTACCGAACCGATTTAGTTAAAATTCGGTATAATGGATTTATGTAATCAATATTATGGGTTATCCCAAAAAATGGGGTAGGTTTTTTGTGATTTTCCATTTTGGTCATTGCAGCCATTTCAGTCATTTCAACCATTTGGGCCATTTCAGTCATTTAGCCATTTCGGTCATTTAAGCGATTTGGGCCATTTCAGTCATTTCGGTCATTTGGGCCATTTTGGTCATTTCGGCCATTTCAGCCATTTCGATCATTTCAGCCATTTGGGCCATTTCAGTCATTTTGGCCATTTAGGCCATTTCAGTCATTTTGGCTATTTCGGTAATTTCGGCCATTTCAGCCATTTCAGTCATTTCAACCATTTGGGCCATTTCAGCCATTTCGGTCATTTGGGCCATTTTGGTCATTTCGGCCATTTGGGCCATTTCAGCCATTTCGGTCATTTCAGCCATTTCAGTCATTTTGTACATTTCGGCCATTTTGGTCATTTCGGCCATTTCAGCCATTTCGGCCATTTTGGTCATTTCAGCCATTTCGGCCATTTGGGGCATTTCAGTCATTTTGGCCATTTGGGCCATTTCAGTAATTTCACCCATTTCGGCCATTTCGGTCATTTCGGTCATTTGGGCCATTTGAACCATTTCGGCCATTTTAGCCATTTCAGTCAATTCAGCTATATCGGCCATTTGGGCTGTTTCAGCCATTTCATTCATTTCAGCCATTTCGGTCATTAGGGCCATTTCAGTCATTTCGGCCATTTCGGTCATTTGGGCCATTTGGGCCATTTCAGTCATTTTGGCCATTTAGGCCATTTCGGTCATTTCGGCCATTTGGGCCATTTCGGTCAGTTCAGCCATTTGGGCCATTTCAGCCATTTCGGTCATTCCAGCCATTTGGCCATTTCAACCATTTGGGCCATTTCAGCCATTTGGGCCATTTCGGCCATTTTGGTCATTTGGGCCATTTCAGCCATTTCAGCCATTTGGGCCATTTCAGTCATTTTGGCCATTTAGGCCATTTCAGTAATTTTGGCCATTTAGGCAATTTCAGCCATTTAAGTCATTTCAACCATTTGGGCCATTTCAGCCATTTTGGTCATTTTGGTCATTTGGGCCATTTCAGCCATTTCGGTCATTTCAGCCATTTGGGCCATTTCAGTCATTTTGGCCATTTCGGTCATTTCGGCCATTTGGGCCTTTTAGGCTATTTCGGCCATTTTAGTCATTTCAGCTATTTCAGCCATTTGGGCCATTTCAGTCATTTAGGCCATTTAGGCCATTTCGGTCATTACGGCCATTTGGGCCTTTTAGGCCATTTTAGTCATTTCGGCCATTTCGGTCATTTGGGCCATTTAAACCATTTCGGCCATTTCAGCCATTTCAGTCAATTCAGCTATTTCGGCCATTTGGGCAATTTCAGCCATTTCATTCATTTCAGCCATTTCGGTCATTAGGGCCATTTCAGCCATTTCAGCCATTTCAGTCATTTCAGCCATTTCAGTCATTTCAGCCATTTCGGCCATTTCAGCCATTTCAGTCGTTTCGGTCAATTCAACCATTTGTGTCATTCAGCCGTTTGATCATTTAGGCCCGTTCGGCCAAATATATTTTCATATTGGAAACTATCTCATTTTTCGGGATGAAAAGTAGTTCTTGGCCACCCTCGATATTAAAATAACATATGTACCCAGTTTCATCCAAATCGGTTCAATAGTCTGTCCATAAAAGGATAACAAACAGAAAGACAAATATGCTTTTGGATTTTTTTTCGCGGAACCCTAAAAACGTAGCCTAAGGTACTTCTTATAACATCAGCTATCTGCCATTTAAAATTACGTCAAAATCGATCCAGCTGTGTCCGAGATTAGCCGGAACATCCAGACACACAGACAGACAGACATAAATTCTATAAATAGCATTTTCGGAATCTCCTGGTCCGATTTTTTTAAAATTTATTTTGAGATTACAAACAGGCACTTCACTTTGCATTTTTGGAATCTCCTGGTCCAATTTTTTAGTTTTTATTTTGACATTACAAACAAACCATTTGTTTATCTATGTTAAAATAAATTATAATAGATAAAACATAAAAAAATTAGAGAGAAAAATGAAATGAGCACTCGAACCATGAACTCTAATCGTACGTGTACTAGTATCAACTCACTCTACCACAATAACATTGAAGAAAGTATTGAAAGTTTTGTAATATTTATAACTCTACTTATCCACGTGTCAACGTAATTTTCTATGAAGAATCATAGATGGCGCTTTCGAATTTTAATGTTACCGGTAAGATTGATTTAAATACGTTTTATTGTCAATAGTATAAAAGTCCAGATGAAATGAAATATAAAAATTTAGAAAAGTATTTTTATTGCATTTTATAAAATTATTTAGGAAGAGAAAAAGAGCATTTTATCAACTTTCTTATAAAAAAAAATCTTCTAGATCAAGTGAAACTAGTAGTTTAACTGTAACTAGTGGTTCGAACCCACACAGCTAGTGATTTAGACCAGACCTCTACCGTATACGCCAAATAAGTATAGCGCGACCGCTTCAAAATTCTTGTTATTATTGCTCCTTCGTTTATTTAAAATTATTTTTCAATGGCGGTCGTGGAGAAGAGCAGCGCGTCCGTATTAGCCGACGCTCTAAAGCGATCTAAATTTATTAGATCATCTAATAAATTCCATACATTGGGACCGGCAGGCGGGATTTTTGCAGTCATTTTTAATAAAATAATTAATTACTTCCAAATTAAGTTAAGTAACCCAATAAAAGATCTATAATTGAATTTGTTATAATATAATATGTTACTGTTATTTATTTTAGCGATGTACGATTAACAGTAATAACAATAACCAAGATTGAATAACTCGTTTAGAGGTTACTTTGCAATTATTTTCTATCGAGAAAATTTATCGTAAATGCGTTCTTAGTACAAAGTTTACATCAGAAATATGATCAAGATTGACATATATTTTTTTCATCGCAATAAAGTGTGTATAACTACTGTAAAAATGGTTGAGAAAATGATCTAAAAACGCATTCTGTTAGTTATCACCCTGTTAAAATTTAAAATTTCTTGTACGATCAGCAAAGAAAGGTTCTTACATATATTTACAATCAAAAGTCAATTGTGAAAGTTAAATCTATACTACAATAAATCTTTAAACGGTTCGAGTGCAAACTCGAACAATGGGTTTAGAAATGTGAAAAAAATCGGAGGGCTAATTCGGGCCAACAGCTTCCAATAATACAATTTTTAGAATTTGTGTCTGTCTGCTAGAACATCACGTGGAAACTACTGAACGGATTTAAATGAAACTCAACATAGAGCTATCTTATATCTCGGGCCGTAAATTAGGATTCTTTTTAGTCTGATAAATGACGTCGTTTCTTTAAATAGATGGATTAGCAAAATGGCACTGCAATTGCGATGTAGACAACCATCACTGTAATCTATACATATAATAAAATTGTAGAGGTCAAATTTCTGTACAATGAAAAAAAATGCTAAAAACCGAGTCAGGGGGATGTAAGAAGTGAAATAGAACTAATTTAGATGTATTTCAATTTTTTTGTTTATCTGTTTGTCTGTCTGTTTGTACCGGCTAATCTCCGAAACAACTGGACCGATTTACATAAAATTTTGTATGGTGGTAGCTTATATCTCTGGTCAACATATAGGATATTTTCATCCCAAAAAATTAAAGAGTTCCCGTGGGATAGTTAAAAAGCTTTAATTACTTAAACAGCTTATAAGACTGAAAGTAATGTCTGTGCCACGTAACATACTAGAAGCGGAGATTTTGACAGGGTGTGGTGTCGGTGAGAGAGTTTTATCTTATATATATCATATATAAAGCTGATAAGTTTGTTTCTTTGGTTGTTTGCTTGAACGCGCTAATCTCAGGAACTACTGGTCTGATATGAAATTTTTTTCAGTGTTAGATAGCCCGTGTATCGAGGAAGGGTATAGGCTATATACCATCACGCCAAGAGCAATAGTAACGGAGCATCAATGAAGAATGTTTTAAAATCGCAGGGTTTTTTCACTTACTTATTTTTAAACTATTCCACGCGAACGAAGTCGCGGTCAGAAGCTAGTTCAATAATAAATACATTGTGATGTTGCCCACATGTCATTTATTACGTATTAGGTACTTCAAATCAGGTTGGCTGCGACATTTCTTTATGTTTTGCTGTGCAGTTATCTACACTATATTGACTTAGTTTCTTTAGTAGTCTGGTGTTTCTTTGTAATTGTAATGAACTGAACGAGAAACTAAAGTATTGAAAGTTTATGTATACAGAACACCTAATTATTTTTTATGTACATAACATAGAGCTACTACCTAGGGCTTTCACGCGGCGTAGCCACGGGGAAAACTCTATTAAATGATAAATATTTACATTGCTAATTATTGCGAAGTCTGACTATATAGTTTTAGTTTCATAATAATGAATTAATTGACTTTACTTTAGTTCATTCTTGTTAAATATTATTCAGTGTTATTATTTGTTGCTAATTACTGTTATTTAATATTAAAATTGTTAATTAAAAATGGTTCCGATATTGAAATGTAGTCTATATAAGCTTTTCACTTCCCAAACTAAAGAGGTTTTGTATAATTTGTACAAATATTTCGAAAATGAGTGCAATAGCCGTCCGGGCAGTATTATGACTCCCGCTCAATTAGTTGCTAAATCAACCGGAATATCATTGACTTCCATCAGAAAGGTACTGGGACTAACAATTAGGTATTAAAAATAATGTTTAGTATAAATATTTATTATTTTAATATCGTTTAATATTATTAGTTTCATCTTAAGTACCTGCTTATAAAAATGATTAGTTTATTTATTTATGTGCTGACCATACAATACTACACACGCAAAAACGTCTAGAAGCTAATTTATCTGTACACATATACAAAACCTATGACGTCGTGACTTCTGTCATTTTATAAAAAGTATCTTAGTTAATTTGACAATCCTCTCTTCTATTAAAAAGTAAACCTAAGCGAAAATGTTGGGACAACCTGCCTTTAAGGAAGCACTCACCTTGCTTCCCGTCTCTCGTGTCGTCTCATTTCCTTCTCTCTTCTCATCTCCTCTTTTAATGCCTGCGTCAGTCCAAATGTGTGCCACTTGGCATGGATGAGAAATCTCTTTGGATTCTTCAATAGGAGATTACAGTTCGGACATTCATAGTATGGGGATGTAGTTCTACCTGAAATTAATTTTTATTGACACCTTTAAAATCAATAAAATACAGTGGTTAAAACTCAGTTTTAATTATGTGTACTAGTGGTGCCCAAGCTAAGTAATGTATACCTTGTTTTACAAGATACATGGTAAGATAAAAAATTTAATTAAATTGTGTCTTTCGATGATCAATATTTTCTACTGTAATATCTAATATTAGATGTGGCTTAAGTTGTCTAAGAGTTGTAAACATAATTAAATAATGTAATTCATTGCAAAAATCCTGTACGAAAAATCTTCTAAGGAAATATAGGGTATACTCTCTTGCCATAATAGACAACTGTGTCCAATCAAAGACCACAGTAAAAAACAAAAAGTTCTTTTATAAAATTCAGCATATCTGGAATTGAACCGGGAACCTCTACTTTCCAGTGAGGTCGGTGTTGACATCACACTCAGCCTGTACTGTGCACTAGCGGACACCATGAGCCAAAATTACAATTATAACTTTAATATAAATATTGTACCTATAGCAGAGATTTGTATAAAGCATATTCGCTATTGAAACTGGACTTATAAAATTATAAAACATATAATATCAAGTCAATAATTATTAATTTTGCAATAATAATAAGTACATAATATATGTGATGCTTCATATTTTTTTGTTAGAAAATAAAAATATTTTACTATTCTATTAAAAAAAATTAATATATTACAATAATTATTATATTTACTATTCTTAATAGCCTCTTTAGCTTCTTCTAGACTTTTCTCCATGTCAATGATATCACAGTTTGCTTCAGCACAATCCCGCAACATACCATGCATATCTTTTAAGAAGGGATCACCTGGAAAAATATCAAATGCCTGTTAATTGTTAATTGCCTGTTAATTAGCATAATTAATATCATCTGCATATTTGATGATATTGCTATTACATACTAATATACTATCACAAACGAAATATTAATATAATTACATATGAAGTAGTAAGTTTATTGTGTATAACCTAAAACAGTTTATACTTTATATTATTACTCTCACACTACACTCAAGAATGTGTCTTACAGATATAAATTGACAGAATTACATATGACAAATCTGCATTACATAAATCTAAATATATAAGGTTCATCATTATGTAAGGGTTGTGACAAATACAATCTTGAAGTCTTCAAGTCACGAGTGTATAGGTTATCTTCTAGGTAAGCATGCTCCATCCAAGACTGCGTCATCACTCAACATCAGATGAGACAGTGGTCAAGTGCAAACCTATATTTCCATAAAATAAAATAAACTATTTTAGATAAAATGTTTATGGAACCTCAAAAAGTTCACTAAACCTTACTCCAATTCCTTAGACCCTCCAGGGTCTCTAAATTGGTATTCTTTTACACAATCTTGAAGAATTTTTTATATTTTAGGAGCTTTAAGGTCAACAAAAACCTTGGCTAATACCATTATTTTAAATTGTTATACTGACTTTACACTTGAGTACTTGAATTAAATCAATATATGAGGAGGTAGTTTCAAAACTGGCTATAATATTTTCCTTTCATTATTTTTAGGGGCTTGAAATTACACCATGATGGGGTGTAGCTAACACTGATATAAATTATAGTTCAAAAGGTATCTATATGTTAATGTTATTCAGGAGATCTTATTGAAATTATATAATTATATAATTTTGAGGAAATTTCCAAAAGAGAAACTGGAGATCAGCACCTTGTTTTAAAAGTATTTCTATTAACAATATAAAATATACATACCTACATCGCCATCTTCAACATTGTTTTCAATTTTAACATCAACCTTTGCAATAATTTGACTGTTCCTTGAAATATCATTTATATTTGGTTTAATATCTTCTTCTGTATGTTCAGAATCATGACTGTCATCTAAAGAATTACATTCTGCTTGTGTTTTGTCTGTTTCTGGAACATCCATTTCCATATCCTCAAGAGTGTCTGAATCACGATTTGGTACTATATCTGATAGTTCTATTAATTCTGAAGTATTCTCTGTGGTAACACTTTTTTTAGTAGTCTCATTAATTCGTCTTTGTATTGTATTTAATATTTCTTCAGCCTTAGAACCTAACTTTCTAATTTTAATAGGTTCAGAAGAGTCAACTGTGCTTGCAAAAAGTGCATCTTGTATTGCTTTGTCATTACTCTTCTCTATATTGTTTGTTTTCATTTTGTCTGTTAAATAATCACTTTCTTGTAAAGTTTTTTCATCAATTGCTACCACAGTTTTTTCTTGTAAAGAATTTTTTACAGATTGATTACCACTATCTAAAGAAGATTTTATAGTTGTGACTGCATTATCATTTTCATGTAAATATTTATCATCTGTATATTTCTCATGCACATCTTTACTATTAGATAAATGAATTGCTTTTTCTTCTAAATTTTTACTGTCAGAAATATGGGTAACCTCTCTTGAAGTATTATTATTAGTGAAAGAGTTATCATTTTCATGTACATATTTGTTACTTGTAAAATTTATAGCTCTTTCTTGTGATGGTATTTCTTCATGATCTGTTTGTTTTTCTTGTAAAGTTTTATTATCAGAAAAATGCTTAATGTTTTCTTCTGAAGACTTCTGATTTATGAATGGTTTATCATTCCTTTCTATGTATTTACTACTTGTAAATACAGTTCTCTCTTGTAATGCACTTTCTGTATAAGGATTATCTTTTTTATATAAAGGTTTACTATGCTGAAATTCAGCATATCTCGATAGTAAATTATTTGATATGTCTTTATGTTTATTTTCTTCTATAATACTTTTTGTACTATTCATATCATTTCTTAAATAATCTATTATAAATTTTCTGTCTTGATTAATTTTTTCAATATTAAAATTCAATAAGTCTTGAGTGTTAACTGTTTGTTTGTTTGGCTGTAAATTATATTCCTGTTTATCTACATGATTTACTGTCTGTTTTGTTAACATTGTTGGTTCTAGGTTACATATTGATTTATAGTCCACCGTGGAAGAACTTGTCATAGTTTGTCTATTTGATGTTATATTAGTTTGTTTTGTATCTTGTTTGTTAGTTTGAGCTTCTCTTTTAGATGTAGTGTTGATAAGTATGTTTTCAATTAGTTTAACAGTATTCTCCAGGCTTTTCCGTCTTGTTTCATCTATATGTATTTTTTCATGATTGCGCACTCTTAGATCTAAGTTGCTATCATAAAAGTTATTATGAATGTCATTAAAGTAATTGTCTACAGCATTACCTTGCTTATGAAACGCTTTGGTCTGTATGTGCGGGATGTTCAAAGGCATAACTTTACTATTTGGATGTTCTTTAATTATTGAAGTTTCAGACTGTCTTTTTTCCAAGTTTTGATGAAAACCGTCAATATTGGAGCTATGTTCGCTTTGTAAATTCAGATTCATAGGCAACATACCGTTGTTCCAATGAGCATTTGGGTGTATTGGATGGGTTTGCGATGGAAAATTTTGGTGAAACCCCATATGATGGTAGCCTTGAAACTGGTGCATTTGCGCATTCATATTCGGTGGTAGTTGCCCGTAATTAGTATAATCTGGAAGTAGAAACTGCCCACTAGGCGACTGAGGTGGTGGCTGCATGATTTTGTTGAAATTATTAATATTATGAGCAATACTAGTTCCTGGAATTTGGGACATATTCACTGGTGTGCCCATATTTAACTGGCCGTCGTTTGGGCCGTAGGGCCCCGTATTATGCAACATAATTAGTGAAACACTCGTGTAAGGTCAATAATTCACTTTGTTCTTCTACATGTTGATATGTTATTTATATTACAAAATAAACACAAGTAATGTAGGCCATTTTGTACATTTGACGTAATTTGACGTTTATGTTATTTTTTTAAATTTATGGCTCTGTTCTAAAAATATTTTTGCCTGACGAGTATTCTATTCATCCACAGAGTACATTGAATATATGGAGATATTCATCCATAAGGACTGTGATCTATTCAAACTGAGAGCAAATCTGCTATTGATTGATCTATTTTAAAATTTGAAGGAAGCTAGTGAGTGCTGACTTCATACTGATGTACTGTAAATTTATTTGTAATCAGTACATTGCTACAAAGTCAGTATTGATTCAATAACTCGCTTGAATATTTGAAGTTAGTTCGCTCCCCAAGTCAGCTGGATGAGCTGGATCCAAGAAGCTTATACACAAGCTTCTTGGCTGGATCAATGTACATCGGCCCTATGGTCCAAAATTTTATAGTCTATAATAGTCTTTCTTAAAGGCCTAGTTGCCAAGCCATAAATATTAAAAAAAAGTCTATAATAGTATAATTTTGACTTTGACATTGGGAGATATTTTAAGACTGTCAAAGAACTTTTTTTTTTACCTATGAAAAATTTTGAGAATTAAAATAATTTTGGATTAAATAGATTGTTTGTTCCTAAATATACCGCTATATTTAATTCATTCAAACTGCATATAAACAATGTAAAAATCTGCCGGTTAGGTTTTTTTCGAGGAAAACATTGAAATATGAGTGAAATTGTAAGTAACAGTGATTTTTGTGAAAAACTCTTTAAAGAAAAGTGTAAACGTACGGCATTAAAATTGTACCGAGAAAATAAAGTGAAAGACTTGCCAAAATACACACCTCGTGATGTCTTAAAACTTGTTTCTTCGCAGTTAAAAGCCATACAGCAAGCTGACAATGTTAAAGCTATTAAAGTTGATAATAAACTAGGTGGAAGTAAAGAATCTTGCACTCATAATGTTAATAAATTACCAGTGTATAAAGAGGTAAATCTTTCCAAACATTAACATTCTAGTTTCGTATACTATAAACCTTCTTGGGTTAAACTTTAAATTAGTGGTCACTGCATTTTAAGTAGTAAGGGGGTGGATTACTTCTCCCTTCTGCAACACCCATGTCTAGGAGACATGTAGGGTTGGGTTTACATATATGTCCCCGGATGATTTCCTGGGTGATTTTAATGGTTAATGTGCTTAGGAATATATTTAAGACTTATTTATAACAACTGAAATTGGTTTTGAGTGGAAAAATTACATATTCAATTAATTATCGATGTTTAAAATTCACGACAATGATCTGGTAATTTTGTTTTTTTTACTTTTTTTGTGCACCGGAAAGTGTACATTTTGGAGAGGACGTGATTTATTTAAATAGGAGACTGTATGTATCCGAAAATTTAAATATGTAAAGTTTGAAACAATTGGTTAGGTTAGCTTTTGTGTAGACCAAAGTGCACGAGCCGAGCGAGCGAAGCGAGCGTGCCGCGGAAGCGGCCGGCGAGTGCCAGAACCGACTGTAACCATTCACTATTTATCTTATATATAAGTGAAATTGACAAAAACATTAATAACTCGGGAACTATACATTTCCTCGCCCTAGGAATAGCAGAAGGGGTAAGTTTTTTCCCCCCCACCTCCCACCTCTCCCCATTACTTATGATTCCGGGGACATATATGTAAACCACACCCGACATGTAGTTCTTAAGATATTTTTTCCATTCCTTAGTTTCGTTATATTGCTATGATGGTAACCAGTCTGTTCTGGCACTCACTGACTGCTACCACAGCAGGATTGCTATGCTCGCTGAGCTTGTGCACTTTGATTTAAAGTCTATTCTAAGTCACTGTTCTACTAGCCATTTGTCGCGAATTTTGACTAAAGCCCACCACAGTTTAAGCAAATGTGCCATGGCAGCTTTTAGCGAGTGTTACAACTGATTTAAAATGTATAAAGTAATTCAAAACTTTTTTACTAATCAGTTTTAGTGTTTATATATTAAGTGTATTCCTAAACAGAAATCACAATTTGTTATCAATAAATGTGATATAAACTTGTTTATGTAACATATTTTTGTTTTCCCCATTATTCATTTAAAATTTGTTAGTGGACCCTAAAAACTTGTTTCCTAAACCAAATAACAGGTCTAGTGGTTATACTTAAGGCATCTGTATATACCCCTAAACTCAATTTACCCTTAATCTCATGCCACTCGGTGTCAAGTGCAGCCCCTATTTGAATGTTTTAATTTCTTGACATGATTATTTCCTTCTTTTCTTGAAATCCTTTATTATCACTTAAAAGAATTAAATATATACTAATCACCACTCAAAATTTATTCAACTACCTAGTAACAAAGGCAATCTGATTACTATGAGTCCCAAATGTTATAGTTTGATTCCTGCTTGTGTAAATATAAATTGTTGATATATTTTATTGAACGACTATATGCCACTCCTTTTAATTGGAATATTGTACTTACTGCAATGCTTCATTCACTCATTCTATAACAGAATAGAATTTACACTATAAATTACTTTTAGGACTTTTGCACCTAATATCTGTCTTACATTTTATCTCAGGAAGCCTGTAGTAGTAGTTGGATGAACATCTTACTAATTTGTAGTTAAGTACAAAACCTATTTACAAGTGCACTTGAATAGCTTATGCTATTATTAAAATATACTAATACTTTATCTAAAGAGATTCTCAGGCATTGTTTGTGGGGAAAAAACCTGAGGAGTGAGTGCATTTGGATATATTATATACTAAAATTTATTTATCATTAAATAAAATACTTTCTTTCAATTCTGAATATCCTGAGACTGTAGGATTTTTAACTACAAAACCAGTGAACCAATTTTTATAAGGTTTCATCAGATTACTAGTTGTTTTCTATCTTACTAGCTGCAATACTTTTTATGGCAGGATTTTTTTTTTGTTTAAGGTACAAAAACACAACACAAAATTTGAAACACAGTGTGTATCAGATACACAACTTATTGAATTAATGCAAAATATTGAAGAAAATGTGATAAACACAGATATGGTAGAAGAATTTTATACATCATTTGACAATATGCCTTTTGAAGAAGAAGTAAATGATAATAAGAATATATCAACATGTATAGAAACTAAAGGAAAAATAACTATTTCAGAAAAAGTAAGTCATAATGATGATATGAACACTATCACAAAGTATTGTAGTTCAAGAAACTTAGGTTTAGAAGAAGATGCTTCAAATAATATAGAATTAGCTACAAATTCTTCTAAAATAAAACAGGCTATTAATTACAATGACAATAAATTACATGTAAATAAAACATGTTCAACTCAAAAAGACTTTTCTACTGACAAGAATAGCCATGATATGAAAATTAATAAAAAGTATATTGAATGCCATATTCAGCCTAATTTTATGAATGATAATATAATTACTAAGAGAGATTTGGATAATATTGAATCAGTATCTAATGTAAACCCTTTGAAAAAAGTTGTGTTTATGAGTTTAGATCTTAATAGAGATGATGTGAAATATATTGATACCTGTATACCTGAGTGTGATACTGCTTTTGAAGTAAGAAATTCCAAATTAATACCTGATTTAGAACAAGTGGATTGTTTAGAGGATAATGTAAATATACCCCTTTCAATTATCTTGAATGATAAGAAAGAAACCAAAAAGAAGACAAACAAAAATTATGTCGGTATTACTGATAAGAATACAAATAATTATAAGAAAGGTGGACAACATTCAACTACAAAAGAAATATTTACAGAACATTGTGATAACTGTAGCATAGATTTTAATAATCAAGCCTGGCCGGTAGATTCACATACTAACATTTTGAAAGAGACAAATTTCAAACTAAATACCAAAACTATGACCAATGAAGATAAAAATATGCTTCAAACAAATAAGAAGGAAACTATCTCAGTCAAAGAACAACTGTGTACTGAGGATTTTAATTCCGATTTTGACATTAAAGAAAATAAAAATACAGTTTCAAGTAGTTGTAGCATATTCAAGGAATCGATACTCCGAGCAAATAGGCAAGAGTTATATGACATTACTTTAGATAATTTTGAAATGGAATTTGATCACAATTTAAAAAATGTAATTGAGCTTAAAGACTGTACCAATAATGTTATTATAAATGATACTCAACAAAAAGGTGATAAAATTAATAAAGAACAACAATTTTTTTTAGACACTGCTCTTAGAGCAGAAGCATCTAGAACAGTATTACAAACTCATATATCTGAGGACATTATTTTAAATACTAATATAATAGAATTAGTAACTCAAGATTCATCTTTTGTCGAGAGACAAAATATTAAACAGTTTAAACCTAAAAATACTAAAGTAAGCAAAGATGACTGTGATATAAGCCATGTTGAAGTAGTAAGAACATGTGAAGATAATATTCAAATTAAGCAAATTGATTACTTACAACCTGAAAAAATCTCAAATATACATGTTGAAGAGATAGGTGCAAAAACTATACCTTCAAAAAGTGAATACAACTGTAGAAAAAAAACATTTAAGGATCGGGAACTAACCCAATTTGAAAGCAAAGCTCGAACGACAGAAGAAAAAGAAACCAATAAAACAAGTGCAGTTGATAATATTAATTTGTTAGATTTAGGAAGAAACTCAAGATCAACTAGTCCTATATTTAATACAAAAATAACAAAAACGAAACCTTACACACCACCAGATTTAGTATTTGACTTAGAAAGTTTTGAAAAGTTTGAAAACCTCGCATTTTCTTTGATTTCTACTACAAAAGATTTGGAGGTGGTTAAACAGTTGGTAAATTCACAGATTTTGAACAAAGAACTGTATCTTTATGGTAATGAAAATATCTGTTTGGGTGATGCTCCAAGTCCTTTATTTGAAACTGAAAAATATGTTAAAATTAATCATAAAGAAAGAGATTTGAAACCTAGTACAGATGATAATAGCCTTTTTGATGACATCTCTAAAATTAACCAAAGCCAAACATATAAATCTTACAAAGAAAACTACACTAATATATTAAAAGGTAAATTAATTATTAATGACACACCAAAAACTGAAACAAATGCATTTCATAATGAAAAACAGTCAAAATATATTGAAGATGAAATCCTTTTCAGTAGTGACGAGGAATCAGAATATGTTCATCAAGATCTTCCCTTAACTTGCGCAATTGGTACATCATTTGATAATAAATCAGAAGTTTTAGACAAAACCATGTATGTGGGATTTGAAACTGCCAGTAAGAAAATTATACAGATATCTACAGATTCTTATGTTAAAGCTAAAAGTATTATGAGTATTGGTGTAGAAGGGAAATCATTAAATGATTTAGTTACTTTGATAGATAGTAGATCTAAAAGCGATGACACAAACAAGGTAACTAGACCTCAAACACCTGACATCAACAAAACTGAAACACATAAACAAAATAATTATTTTATAAACATGTCTAAAGATATGACCATGGACAAAGAAAATATAATTAATCCCGACAGAGCATCAACAAATCTCAGCGAAACTGACTTTAACAACTGTAAAGTAGATATGGAAGATGGAAAAACGTTAGTTCAAACTGGTAATCGTTACAATTCAACAGAAAAAGCTCTGGTAAAACGGCCGTATAAAGGGTTTGTGGTAGCTAATAATAAAAAAATAAAGCTGTCGGATATTGCTTTTGCCAAATGTAAAAACGTTTTTAAAGATATTGGTTTAGATGAACAATTTAAACCACAAGATACAGTATCACTGGAAGATATACAAAATAACTCAACATTTTGGACTAATGATGTTGAAGTGACTAAAGACATTTATGTTTCCCAAAACAATATTAGCGATTTCAATAATTTTACTGACAGTAATATAAAAATTACTAATGAAGACCAAACCTGTGCGAAAGATTTTATTAATACAGACATAAATAATTTCGAAAATATGGCGCAAATAAATATTACTGACGAGTTGATAATTAAAGAGTTTGAAAACGTTGAAATGTTACTACATGAGAAGGAAGATGATATAAATGAATTTAAAAACTCTGACTCAAACAAACTTGAAATAAATGATGACAAACCTTGTGAGATTCCACTAGTTGATGAAACAGAAGCATTGCTGGAAAATGTAGGTTTAAGCAAGGTTGTTGATAATAAATACATTAATAAAATAACCGAAAATAATAATAGCATCACTAAAAAATATGAAAGTCAAGATAAACATTTAATTGAGGCTCAACATTTTCAGCAATTTAACTCTCGACATGAGGGCGTAAATGAAAGCCGTCATAAAACCAGTGATGTCAAGGACTTAAAAATATCTAATAAAATTGAGTTTGATGGTTTCAAGACAGCAAGTAACAAATATATTAAAATATCTGACAGTGCTTTGATTAATTCCCGAAAAATATTTAGTGACATAGATTTAGGTGATCCAAGAGAGTTTCAAACCAATATTGAACCTCAAGTGTGTAAGGATAAAGTTCAAAGTAATAATTTATCTAATTATATAGGATCACACGAGGGAAAATCACCACCAAAAGGTTTTCAAACTGTAAGTGACGAGCCAATACGAATTTTGAAAAAATCCTTGCATAAAACCAAGAATATATTTAATGACCCTAAAATTGTAAACACTGTTTTTAATGATAATGTATCAGACAGCATGATATATGGTCCTCGAAAGACAAATTGGCGAGATCTCCAAACTATAAACAATAAAAGTGAAGTTAAGAAATATGATAATACCTTAAGACATACAGAGCTAGATGGATCGAATGAAACAACTAAAGAAATCTTAAAGACCATAATGACTGAAGATAGTCAGAAGATTGGAATGTCTCACTCAGATGGAAGAGGCTTTATGGGTTTCCAAACAGCTAACAACAAACCAGTTACCATTACCAAAGAAGCTTTAAAAAATACTAAACATATTTTTAAAGATATATTAGTTGATTCACTTAATAATGATGATCGAAATGACCTTAATAGTAGAACAGATAAAGTAAAAAAATCCTCTTTGAAAGGTTTTCAAACTGCTAATAATAAACCTGTTGAAGTGTCGAACGAAGCTTTACAGAGAACAAAAGATATGTTTAATAATTCAGATATACCAAAAACTTCAAAAGAAGTTACCGAAAATAACGCCAAAGATAATGAAGCACAAATTCCAACATTCAAAGGATTTCGAACAGCAAATAATGAGCCTGTAAAAATATCAACTGAGGCTTTGTTAAGAAGCAAGAACATATTTCAAGATATCAACATTAATGAGGATTTCTGTGACAGTTCTAATGCTTCTAATACTAACATAGAAAATATAAATTTTCAAGGCTTCAAAACTGCAAGCAATAAGAAAGTAGCTATTTCAAAAGAAGCCCTTGAAAAATATAAACATATTTTTGATGATATAAATATAACTGCAGAGTTTGATGAGTTGGGTCATGGAATTTCATCACAGTTTTGTAATAAGAAAGAAACATGTATCAAAAATAAATATGAAAATCTAGATCTTAACATTGATCACAAAAATAACGCCTTTAAAGCTAGTAACATATCTGAAACAGATAAAGTGGAAAATCCCTCATTTCAAGCTTTACAGAGAAAAAATATAGATATACCAAAAACTTCAAAAGAAGTTATCGAAAATAACACCAAAGATAATGCACAAATTTCAACATTCAAAGGATTTCGAACAGCAAATAATGAGCCTGTAAAAATATCAACTGAGGCATTGTTAAGAAGCAAGAACATATTTCAAGATACTAATGTTAATGAAAATATCTCTGGCAATTTTAATGCCTCCAATACTGACACAGAAAAAATAAATTTTCAAGGCTTCAAAACTGCAAGCAATAAGAAAGTGGCTATTTCAAAAGAAGCCCTTGAAAGATGTAAAAATATTTTTGATAATATAAATATGACTTCTGAATTTGATGAGTTAGTTCATCCAATTCCATCACAGTATACTAATAAGGAAGAATCATGTAGGAAAAATGAATATGAATGTCTAGATCTTAACATAGATCACAAAAATAATGCCTCTAGAGCCAGTACAATAGCTGATAAAACTTATCATAGAAGATTATCAGAATTATTGTCTAGAAATAAAAATGTAAATACACTATCATCAGATAATGCATATAATGTTGAGTCAGAGACTCAAAAATATCACAGAAAAAATAGCAAACACTCTAATAACGAATTAAGCAAAATTACGCAAAATGAAGGTAGTGTTAGTATTGATAAAGAATGTAATAAAGTTTCTATTAAACAAGTTGATGCCGATTTCAATATAGAACAAAATGCAAACAAAATTCTAAATACACAGCTGCTAAATAATTTCGAAAGTACTTTATATACTGAAGATTTCCACATTACCCCACCAAAAATTAATAGAAGATCAGGTAGTCCTATACTGTCATGTCCTAAAGCGAAAAAGCGAAAAAAATTTGAAGTACCATACAGAACAGATCCATTTATGAAAAATAATGTTCAATCACCAGCAAATTTGAATATTGAAAATCAGAAAAAATATCAATTTGATAATAATTATAAGAAACATAAAAGATATTTACTTAGAGACTTGATGAATATTGAAGCAGAATTAAAATTAAATAATTCCAATAATAATTATGATGATGTTAAAACTTTGAACCATTTAGAAGACATAGACTTAAAAACATTTATATTTAGACAAGACAGAAATGATTTATATAGCAATAAAATATCTGTAAGGGAATTAAAAACAATTTTCGAAAATTCTGTCGATAAAAAAATAATACCAGACAATTGGTTTGAGAATCATATGAAAATGATTTTATGGAAGTTTTTTGAATATGAAAATAAATTTCCTAATAGCATGAAACATGTATGTAGAGTTACAAATGTATTAGAACAGCTGAAATATAGATATGACATAGAGCTACATAATGCAGCAAGGCCTACCTTAAGACGAATATTGGAAAAAGATGATATACCCTCAAAATTAATGGTTCTTAGGGTAGCTGGAATTTATGTGGATGATGCTGTCACTTATAGGTAAGAAGAAATCTGTTTAATGTATTATTTTAGCCTGCTTTGTAGGTTCATTTAGGTACACCCTGCTGGGAATAATTTCTTTGGTTTTTCAAGACCAGTTTATTGATAGCCCACATGCCTATGTATACTGAAAAAAAATTGGCCAAGTGCGTGTTGAACATCCACTTTTTTGCCATTTGGCTATGAAACCCTGAAAAAATATTAAATTAAAAATATATTTCAGATTTAATGTATTTCAGAAACTACTGTTCAAACCAATTTATATTGAAAATATTTTTAAGCTCTATTTTCTTTAGAATTTTTGCTATACTTTATAACTTATACATTGTCATACATACTTGTCGACTTAAATAAATAAAATGTCGTTAAGAAACATCATTATGTTTATTTTGAATGTGACTAGTTGAATGTGTCGCACACAACCATGTCTGCAACTATTTTTTTTTTAATAAATAAGAATTTATTTTTCAAACGTAATAAATAATAACAGCCCATAACTGTCCCACTGCTGGGCTCGGGCCTCCTATTGTAGGGAAATGGACAGTATACCCGCCACGCTTGTCCAAGACGACTTGGCAGATTTGACACATCGGTTATCTCGATGTGCAGGTTGCATCACGATGTTTTCCTTCACTGTTCTTAGCACGTGGTAATTTTAACAATATGCACATTAGGTCAGAAAACAGCCTAATAGGTGCATGCGTTCCGGCCAGGATCGAAACCGCGCCCTTAGAGCTGAGCTGACGCGTGCGCTAGCCATTACACTACCCAGACTATATTTATTTTTCAAATGCATATTAATTATTATTAGTACGAAAATCCACAAACACACGGAAGCTAATTTTTTATACATAATAAAAAAGTATAAAACTTTGAAAGTCATTTTATAGAAATAAATACACTTTTTAAGTTTGTCTTTTAAATGTTTTGTGCATTTATAGTGTTACCAACCCAACACCAAATATAGAATTGTTATTAACCGACGGCTGGTATGCCATAAAATCGTCTGTAGATAAAATGATGGCATCACTCATCTGTTCCAAGAAAATTGGAATTGGAACTAAGTTGGCAACCTGGGGTGCTGAGTTGTTGAATTGTGAACAAGGAATTTCACCATGGGAGGTAAGCATGTTGTTGATTACTAGGATACGCCTGCGTCTTTGTCCACGCTTGATTTGAAATTCCCTCAGGTGCCCGGGACACAAAGTAACGCAGCATTTGAAAAATAATGTAAGCTATCGTTTTAATAAAAACTGTCGGAATAAGCTAATGTTTATGCACCCGAACAACTCTGAACTGCTCCCGGGAAAATTAAATAAAAAAGTATCACATATTTTATTACATCAAATTTGCTACACGATATAATAATATTTTTTATTTCCGTCTTTTGTGGAAAAAATATTTTTCGCGTTTTATTTATTTATTTATTTATTTATTTTATTTTATTTGGGGGGTTAACAGCTGAAATCTTACAAACTAAAGTTTTACAAAGTAACATTACAGAGATAGCTTAAGATCAGCTATTCATAAACCTCCACAGATGGCAATGTTTTCGTCTAGTGGGTACACAAAATAGTGGAAAGTTGCCGTACGCGTGAGAAGCTTCATATAGTTGTCCTTTCAAAATCTATTTATAGATAGTTTTATTTCATAGTTTCGAATACATGCATATTTTTGGTCAGGATGTGTCAAGGGAAGACACACAAAAACAACACCAATGCAATAATATGGTACCATGGAGTTGATCTGATGATGGAGTCGGAAGGTGGTCATAGGAACTTCTGTAGTAAATAAGATAGACTTAAAATATTTCAAATTAATTTTAGCTCTATCAGTATATACTTAAGGCGAAACTAAACAACAGCTTCCAACTAAAAAGAGATAAATTTATAGGACTAAGCCGGCAAGTGAATGAGATACCGATAATTGAACAAAGGTCCAATTTGGAGAGAAAAAGTTCATTTAATCACATTTGGATCAATATTTTAAGAAGGCAAAGAAGACAAACATTTATTTTTATTTATATAAATGCTAGCATGAGACATTGTCCTATCCTAAAAAAATAAACTTTGAAACCGCCAGCAGGTCCAATTGTGAATCTAAATTCTAAATTATCCTGAGTACCATTTGAACACACGCAAAAAATTTAATGAAAATCAGAATTTGATATAAAAAAATAGTGTTAAACTGTGCACCATTCTAACCACTGTATGTTAAAATTAAAAATCTCTATTTATTCGTATTATAAATGGGTATAAGATTTAAGGGAGATGAAAAAGAGATGGATGCATTACGTGAGTGATGTCATGATGATTTGCAGTGTGACAGAGGATGTATGTTAAAATAGAGAAAGGAGTATGGATAGAAAAGACATACCAAAAGCGAGTAGTTGTGAGAAAGTGAAATAAAAGTGAGATTCAGTTTTGCAAACTAAATAAAGAACATTAAAAAATAGAGTATCATAATTATAGTAGTATTCTTCTTCCATGGATTGAAATTGAAAAGAAACTTATTAAAACTTGAAGATTTTTTTGTGAAAGAGTATATAGTAAATAAACATACATACATTCTTACAAACTTTCGCGTTTATAATATTAGTAGGATTTAAGCACAAAGCAGCATTTCGTACTCTGTGGAATTTTAGTGTAAAAAATATGTTTTAAATAATTCGATTTATATTATAGATACATTGAATTTTAATTTTTAGTTAAAATTTTCTATAAAAACAAGGAAGTACGCCGGAGAGAGGTAGCGCCGACTGTCTCAGGAGTGTGTTACGAATTACGTTATTACTAAGCGATTGCCATTTATTTCCATGTACTACTGAATACAGGACACGTCGTCGGTTCGTTTGAAACTACACGGAAATTCCACTCGCCGCGCTCGGTGGGACGCTCGCCTCGGTTTCTATGGCAACGGCGCCATTTTAGCCACGCTAGGATCGGTCAAAGTGGATGGCGGTAAAATCGCCCAACTTAGAGTTTACGTAACAAGGGTGTATCCCGCTTTGTACGTGGAAAAGTTCGATGACGCAAGTACTGGTGAGTAATTAAAAATGAATACGTATATTTAAAACTCATATTAAATTTTACAGATTACTTATCGAAAGTTTTGATTCTTCCACCGCTTCCAAAGGAATTTTAGTTGCTGAGACTACTAAGAGAACATTGTCTTACTGAAGAAAATCCCTGAGTTTTTCATAGAAATTCATTGAGCCATTTTGGGTCTATTTGAGACAAACTGTCAGACATCTAAATCATAAGAGATCTAAAAACATCAATTTATGATTAGGCATCACAGACAGACACTTCAATTTTAATATATAAAAGATATAAAAGTCACATATAAAAGTCTATAAAAGATAGTAACTTCGAATGAGGACAAAGTAAACATTCGTTTTTAAATAATTGTTGTACAAGTTATGTGTTGAAAACCTTGTAATAATTAAAAAATAATGGTATTTTACAGTAACTCGATCAGAGCGATTGGAGAATCTTCATCAGATGAAATTTGAAAATGAGAGAACAGTGATCTTTGAAAAGTTATATGAAGAAGTGGAGAAAGAGATCTCTGATCATGTAAGTGCTACATTAATTTAACAAGTTTTTTTTAGATATTGTTACACGCCGACAAAGTGAATGCACACCTGGTTTATTACCTTTCCCCGCATTGGACTTCTTTTGTTTACTTTGTGTTTAAAATTCGTAATTAAGAAAAACATCCTATTGTTATTGTACTCGTCTATGGCCGCAGGTGTGCAGATTACGGTTTCTCGGAAACTTCAACCCACGCGGTCGATTGTTGTATTGTACAGTTTAGTATAAAACGATGCCCGAACGGGGGGGGGGGGGGGGGAGGGTCAGTCAAGCAACGATTACGATACGAGCAAGACGTGTACATTCGATAAGCTACATAGTGACGGTCGTTGCGCGTGTATTGAATTGTACCTGTGTTATACGTGTTTGTATAGTTCTAATAAATTATATATTAATTCCAACGGCATTTTAATTCGAGTCCCGCAGTCGTAACAATATAATAACTTTCAAAAGTTTTATTATCAGTGACACAAACTCAATTCCATTGTAGAATATTTTTGAAGGTTAGTTAAAAAAGAGTCTACTTAGAAGGTTTGTACCTGGGGAAATATGTCACTCGTAAGGTGAGAAGAGTTTACACTAAGACCAAGCAATAAGGCTGCCTATTGGTTTACCTAAAATATTGTGATTAGAAAATATTCTTGGGCCTAATTATTCTAATGATTTTTTTTAATCTACATCCATAGCCCTATTAATTTAGTGCAGCGGCTCTCAACCTTATTTACTCAACAACGCACTAACATACTCTTTACAAATTCGCGACACCCTAACATACTTACATGCAAAATTTATAGTAGTTGAAGTGAAGGAGCTATAGGTACATTTATTAAATTAAACATCATTAATCTATTGGATGTATTTTTTATTGCGTAAGAACATAAAAAAACACAAGGTAAAAAACAGTGTGTCTCGAGACGCCCGACAGAATTGGTAACTTAGACTGACTGGCGCCATAACGCGTTACGTAACGAAGCGGTTTACCCTCCCATAAGAAGTTATTACTTCAAAAATAGGTACTTAAAATTAGTGTGCGATTTTATCTTGCCGACTTGAAAAGTTTGTCTATGCGAAGAATTGTTGACTGGCACACTCTTATCTCGATATCCACATCAGGTAGTCGAGATTTACTGTTTTTCGTTGCAGAATGGCAGCAGTTTTATATTATTGTTTAGTTTTTATACAATCTCAAATAAACACAATTACCCCAGAGACGCAATTCCTCCACCTTAAATATAAATATCGTATTTGTAAATCTCAAGACACATTTGACAGGTGCTTGCGACACACAAATGTGTCACTACATGCTGTTGAAAACCGCTGGTCTAGTGAGTAATTGAGTTTACATTTATGGAGATAAATGTTGTGTCAATCCTGCCAAACCACTTTGGACAAGTGTGGTGTGGTGTGGAGCCTCGAGCTCAATAGTGTGCCATTTATGGACAGATATTATTATTATTTCACCAGAATTATTTACATACATTTTTACAGGAGTCTGAGGATTCTCCATGTACTATGGAGAATAGTAGTAAAAGGAGATGCTTGGAAACTGGTTCTCAAATTGCTAAGACTATGAATAAGTGCATGGATCCATTGGAGTTTCATGTAAGTCTACTCTTTAAATATTGTTCTGCATGATTAATGTTTCTAGCCAGTGTCAAGTGTTCCTAAAACATTGATAAAAAAATAAAAACAAAAAACGAAGAAAATTATATATATAATTTTGTGAGGGATGCACTTAGGTCTTTTCTAGTTGCTCTGAAATGTGCGCCGTCGATGGTTTTATCTACCATCACCAATTTTATTTTTTAATATTTTATAAGTTTTCAGTTCTTTGATGACGCATCCGGAAAAATATCATTTTTAATTTTTTTATTTCTATTGAACTATTCATAATATATAAGATAAGACTAGACTTTAGAATAGAGAGAAATGGGAGAGTAAAACTCCCGCAACACGGTGCCACTCTTTTAGGATAGGATACATGTTTGGGATAGAAGTGATTGGATATAGGGGTAGGATTGGGGGGATGGAATAGGAGAATGAAATAAAGAGGATGGAGTAGAGAAATCTGGGAGTAGGAGGCGACTAGGGAGATGGTGGAGTCGTGCCAGAATGCCTGCAGAGGCATCACGGCACCCTGACGTTCCACCTGACGCAGGTTCTCTGGGGGCATGGATGTTTCGGGAGGTACCTGTGTCAAATAAGGCGTGAGTAAACGTCAGGGTGCCACTACTAAGTCGGCGGCGACGAAGACACGGTGCTGCACACGCTTCAGGTGTGTCCGCCCTGGGACGAGCAGCGCTGCGATCTCGTTGCTGCCATCGGGGTGGATATGTCCCTCCCGGTCGTGTTGAAGGCCATGGTCGGGAGCGTTGACGCGTAGGACACAGCCGCCTCCTTTTTCGATACTGTCATGTCCGTAAAGGAGGCGGCGGAGCGGGAGAGGAGTCCGCCACGCCCCTCTCCTACCAGACCTGGCGGCGGCGACCAGACAGACGGTGTGCAGGCGACCGGCGGGGAGACTGGACCCGCCTGCACATAAAGGCCGGAGAGGAGAAACGCGCACCCTCTTACCTCGAGGTGAGGTCGAGAGAGCCACATCTCTCGCTAATATATGGTGAGGTCAGCCTGCAAAGGGGCCCGGCCGCCGTCCGTTTGGGCTGGAGGTGAATGCGCATGCGCGTGAGGATCGAAAAAAAGGCGGAGGGGGAAGTGGGACATGAGCACTCTCACTTATTGAACATACGAACCATGATTAGTTTAAGGCTAACCATTGAATGCCAATATTCTGTGAGAAATTCGTATCACACAGATTGAGTCGTCCCTAAGTGTTGTGATCGAGATAATGATTCCAGCATAGTTATACCACGTTCAGTTTTCCAAAATGGACATTCACTAATAAACTATTTGATATGATTTTTATTCTAGAACCACCTAACACCAACTCAGCAGAAACTTCTCGAAGAACACATGATCAAACGGCGTGAGAAGCTTCTAGAAGATATTCAGAAGAGAGTTAGAGAGAAGATAAAAACTAAAGGGCTTTGCGTTAATAGGAATGTCATACAACTATTGAAAATAAGAGTTGTGGGAGTTGAGAATAAGAATGGAGTTGAAGTTACTAAAGGTAACAGTATCCATAAAACTTAATGTAGGTAAATGTGTCTCAATACTACACTCAATACTAAAGAATGACTGAAGAATAAAGATGATGAATATATTTTGAACTAAAAGACGTTCTTTGAAAGTATTAGTTGAGATTTTCTATGAAAACAAGAACAGAATCCGGAAAGACCGGTAGTGGCGCTACATTGGCTATGTTCCACATGAGACTCACAACGACCGCGATTTTTCCTATTTCACTTGCTTGCGAACTGTTATATATAGTCTATGCACCCCATTTGGCCGATCCTACACCTTTTCTGTCTAATCATCACTTTCATGCCTTAGCTTCCTATCTGCTCATCGACCCAGTCCCCGAGTCTCCTTCCAACTTCCAACCGAGACGGTCGTCCCCTAAACTTATAACCTTGTTTTAATTATTCATTTTTAAAAAGGGGTTAACTCGGTCCCGCATAACAGAACGTTACAATTGTAAACCCAAGTGGAACGGATTATTCGACCTACCTCTTGACATGGGTCGTTGTGAGCGCTGCGTGAGCAAAAATTATGACGTCATTAGTGATGTTTTCGCGGCGACTATCATAACGTTCGTGGTGGATATGTGGAGGAGCGGCTGATGGAGCATTTTGAGTGTTGTGAGCTACAAACGTAATGCTCCGGTTTTGACGGCATCAGTCTTTCTGGCTTGCGTTCTGGTTTTCTTGTATAGGTTTTTCACTGACGCCAAAGGAGGGAGGGAGTTCTTGTGGCAACATGAAGTTTTGCTTCAATCATTCACTTTTAACCTTCTTTGCGAAGCTGACAAACTGGCAGACGGCCCAGCTAATGAAAAGTGGTTACCGTCGCCTATAGACGTTTGATACATCAGGGATACACCAATTCTGCTATTACTATCGTCTCAATCGTAGGTTTGCTTGATATTTGTATTCTGTTAATTCCAATGGCGTGGCCGTGGCATGGCAAATAGAAAAACGTATTGTCCTTTAAATTTCCGCTTAAAAGTTCGTCCATTACTATATATCTTGTTATTATTATAAAAATGTTTTTTAATTACTTTTTTTTAAAATAACAGGAGTCCTGTCAATTTGGAAGCCTAATGATGACATATTGGATTTGATTGAAGAAGGCATTTGGATAGATGTTACTAGTGTTGTACCTACTGCCATTAGGTAAACTGACTTATTTATTTTAATTTATTTAAGGATAAAACAATTCATCCATTATTAATCATAACGATTATTTTAATGATTGTGCCCGCCCCCATTAATGTCGATTGCAATTATATCAATCGGTCCAGACTGTTCATTATGTATGTATCAGTATTTGGGTTGGTATAATTTGTCCTTAATATTGCCTTTTTGTTTTTAGATTATCAGAAATTCATCTTTCGGCAGGCAGGCAATCCGTCTTCAAGAAGTACACCCCTAAAAATGACAGATGCAAACATTATTTAGACATTTATAAGCGTCAAGCTTTGACAGTGAGTGAATTAGTGGCGCGACCATCCACAGAGTATAACGAAATCGATACCGTAGGCGTAGTAATCGATATCGAACCAAATTTGGAGGAATTCGACGCCAAAAAACATACATTTCAAAATGTGTACTTGACAGATGAAAATAAGAATATCGTTAGTGTGAATTTTTGGGGTGGTCTTAAAAAGTGTGGTTATGAAAATATGTTTGAAATAGGGCAAATTGTATGTGGTATTAATTTGCATGAACGACTAGGCAAAAGTAGGAAAACTATACTGAGTTATAGATTGACTGAGTTTAGTTATTTTACTAAAACTCCTAAGTATAAGAATCTAAAGTTGATTCTGGATAATCTCTACGAAAAAATGACGGGTGTTGACATTAAAAAGCTTCGAGCGGAATGCTTGTCGATGAAAAATAAATATACTTCAAAAGTTTATAATAACGAAAATATGTCGCCATTTAGGTCTGGTTGTAATAATATAACAGTGAATCATAATATTGTTGCTCAAAATTCGTCTATATTCAACCATATATCAAATGATTTTGACCTTAGTGGTCTTGATTTTGATTCCACATTTAAACAGAGCGAACAACAGGACATATCACCCAAATTATCACAACGAAAACGTCAAATTAGTGAAAAAATAGCTAAATTGAAAATGTATGGGGAACCGCCGCCCTTAAATCAGATTTATATTATTAATAAATCAAAAAATGCATCAAACAATTATAAAACTCCGTTTTTGTCTGAAAATTACGTTTGCGACAGAAGTAGTGTTGAGAAGTTTTACAATAAAACCAATAGTACTACAACAGAAATTAGTAATGAATCGATAAAACATAACATTGGATTAAATACAAAGTATATGAAAACGGATCCAGTGATTATAAATATTATGAGAGACCAGAGTAATGTTTCTGAAATTGTAGACCCATTTTCTGAAGAATTTGACGGGAGTCTGCCTTTAAGTTTAGATTGAGTTATTTTTTATTTTTGTATCACTATACATTAATTCCACCACATATTTTTCACGTATTCATGCGACCTCTAATTTTATTTTATTTTTTAGTTTAACGCAATTATATAGCTTTAAATTTTCGAAATTAAGTAAGTCCCATTTTAAAATATAATGTATAAAATATACTTCTATGATGAACATTAGTTCATCTCCTTTTGAAAGTTTGAAATACGCAATTTATTTTTGTTAGACATACATACATAAAATAAAGTATTACGTTTTTGTCTCGTTTTGGATACGACTGTCTTTGTTATGTTTAATATAATTTAATTTTACTAGTTTGGCTAAAGAAAGTAGTGTGAGTCTCAAGTTATTTGAGTCGCTATACTGATATTTTTAAAGCTGCTCTTTTTCAGTCCATGTTTATAAGCAAGTTACATTTATATGTTCTATAATATATATTATGTATATGGTGTTATGATATACCTATGTCAAAGTTTATGTAATCCAAATTAATTGCAGAATGCCTCGTATTAACCGATTTTGTATGAAAAATGCAATGAGTTAATAATACTGAGAACGGTCGTAAAGATTGCCGTAGGTTCTACTAACAACAAATCTATACTGTGAATAATGATCGTAGATAATAATATGATTGTCTAATAACATTAATGACGCAATTTGTGATATTAGTATATAACTAAGAATGATTTAAAAATTGTTATGTATTTGATTTGTTAATTATTTTACTAATGTAAATAAATAATAAATATCGATCTTAAAATTTTGTGTCTTTATTTTACACGATGACAAAAAATTATCATGAAATGAAAACATAAAAAAATGTATAATTATATTTTTGTAAATCTGTCTTCTATCACAGCTTCCAAAGTAAATAAAATATGCAAGTGTCGCCACCTGCGAGCTTAAAAAGAGCTAAATGCTGCGCGCCATATTTTAGTATAGTTCAAAAAATCACGAGATTTCCTAGAGGGTATTTGACTACGTGATGAAAACTAAAGAGTGCATTGTTGACGAAAACCTACCCCCACTGTGATGAAGCATGTATTTTCTAGACCCTCAGAACGGGTTACGTAGTATGGATACGTTCCCTTATGTATATACATAAAAAAAAATGTATTTATTATTAATTATGCTTACAATATTCATGGTTATTAACATTTTTTTAAAATAATTTAAGTGTACATTACATTAATCATTTAAACGTCTGTTGTGTTCGTACGTGCATTCTTGTGTGCGTGTGTGTGTGTGCGTGCGTGCGCGTAATGTGTGTGTGTACGTAGGAGCGTGTTTAAGTGCGTGCTGACTGTGTGTTTATTTTCAAGTATGTAAGCAGTTCTTCTGTTTCGTCATAAGATAAACTTTGAAGCCAGGTGTTCACTTATGCTTTGACTTGATGACCATTGAGATCGATAATATTTATTTTGCTGTTATATACTTTACAACCAAGGGATTGTAATGGTTTTGGGCGAAAGTAGTTCTTCAATGTAAAATGGAGCACACAGTTTTGCACGGCTGTTATTGTTTGAAGTACTTGCTTTAAGTTGCCTTAACATGGATTTAAGGCGTAGACAGAGAACACATATAGCTGTCGGACTGTTATTTATTTTGGTTTATGGCTTGGCAGCTAGGCCTTTAAGCCAGATCTTAGTTTAAAATATAGTTTCTTCATTTTCTTAAGCCTATGTGTAGCACAGCTGAACTGTAGGTAATCAGCTAGTGCCATTCAACGGAGTTCTTGTAACAACTCAAAAGGCCACATTTGACTATACAGTTCACATTTGTCACAAAACACATAATTACTACTCAAAAACTATCAATATCCTACACCTATTGTTCATTTTAGAGTAATTTTACACATTTTTAGAAAATAAAAGTGCACCGCACAACACCTCCTTTCAGTTCCCGCCAAAAACTCCCTGTCGGACTGTTTTTTTTGTAAAATTCACCACTAAGGCAGGCAAAGGAATCGTAGTCCATACAGCCAAGTCTGATGTGTAAATCTTCGTATAGTAGCGCAGTTGTATTGTAGGCTACAACCCACGCCATTCAACGGAGTTCTTGTGAAAACTCGAAAGGCCACACTCGACTATACAGTTCACATTTCTCACAAAAACACATAATTTTACTCAAAAACTATCAACATCCTACAACTATTGTTTGTTTTAGAGTATTTTTACACATTTTTAGAAAATAAAACTGCACAGCGCAACGTCCCCTTTCAGTTCCCGCCAAAAACTCCTCGGACTGTTTAGATTTGACACAGCAGGAAGTTGTCTGGTCAAATCTGTATGTCTGGGATATCGGTATGCTTTTTTTTGTTATTAGTGCTCTTTGAGCTCTTTCCACCTGAATTATTTTTGTTTTATTAGTATAAATGTAGTAGTGTAATTCCTAATTTCCTTCATGAGTAATGAACTTTATAAATAATACTTTATTATTAATTTGCTGACCTTTATATCGAATACCTTTCTGTTTCGATAAATTTGATTCATACTATAATCGCACCTCACTAAAACAGCTGTCATTTCAAGGTGACCTCTAAACGCACCGGCTTTGACGTTTTGTAACCTACAAAAAAATACTCATTCGAGTCCTCTACCCGCGAAGATATGTATTATACGAAGGAACAATTTTAAATATCGCCTCAAAATTCAAAACCAGTGCCAAATATCTGTAGCAAACACATAAAAAGTGTAGTTCTCTGTGATAAATTTGTGTTACAAAGTATACTCGAGCAAGTGTCTTTGAAAACTAAAGGTGAATATATTTAAATTATTCTTTATATCTCCAATACTTTGATTCATTTATTCCGCGTGGTTTAAAAATAGTTTCGCATTTTTATCATAAGTCATGAAATTGTTTAATTGCATATTCATTTGTTGTTACTGTAAATACGGACTGAGTTACATTTTATCTCCACGCCTCCACGGGAGAGTTCGTTGTGTCAATATTTCATGAACTTATACCTCTGTAAAATGCTTCATTTTAATCTATAATATCAGCCCTGAACACACATTAGTAATCAAAGCAATTTTTCGGATCTAAATATGCACATTATATCCGAAAAATTGCTTATGTGGTGCAGACTCCTCAGTCAGAATTCTAATCGACATCATTGCTACTACAATTTTAGTTTTTACTATCATATATTATGTAAATAGTTTTAAGTTTTATTTGGGTGTGTCCTTTTCATTATTTATGAACCAATTTAAAAAAAATGGGGATATACTTAGAACACTGATTATCTTGAAAAATGGAATGGTTTCCTTGATATTTAAATTTATATTACCTATGCTAGATTCACCTAGTACACACATGCACCTAAAATAAACAGTTGTGGGATGATTATGGGGTACATTAATTGTGATAAATGGAATAGTCACAGTGGAACATTAATTTTGAAGTATGTGAATGCAAGAACTGTATTAAATTATTTTTCATTTAATTTTGTTACTACTATGAAATGGTGGGAGCATATATATTTTAATGGGATAACATTTACATGGTTCAAATCCTGGCTGGCAGGCAGTTTTGAAATGAAATATTTATTCTTGCATAAATGTTACTACATTTACAGGTGTTATTCCTAGAAATACATGGTTCAGTACAGTTTACCAGTTTCAATGGTGTGCTCTTCTAGTATGCTTTTCTAAATTAATGTGCATATATTTTTACAAATATTGCTTGTAGTGACGAAGGACAACATAAGAAATCTTGCATATTGAGGATAAACAGTCTGTAAAATATGCCAATGTGCCTTTGGCAAGTGTGGGAAGTAGACTGTTTGTTGACTTTCCTGAAATGGGCATACCATGGAAGATGTTTATGGTGACAAATTATTACTTTTTTTATTGCATAAGTTCAGCAGACAGGCAGACGGCCCACTTGATAGAAAGTGGTTACCATTGCCTATGGATATTTGTAACACCAAAGATGCTACAAATGTACTGCCACTCTCTAAGCAGAAACTAGAACTGGTCACTAACACCAGAACACAGTTTAAGGTTGTTATGGTGCCATACGCTAGACCAGGGGCAGTGTTCATCCAGATGAGCAAATATCCAACTACCTGGTGGCGGGTTGTTTTGTTGCTTCTTATAACAAGCCATAGTAAATTGTTTTTTTTTGTTCCTGCATGAATAAACACATATCAAAGTTGTACAGTATAGTAATAGGAAAAGAAAATATTATTTTATACTTTTCTTGTCATGCTGTATTAATCCAAATGATCACACCATCCCTTTAAACTCTTAAACTCTCATCGTCACTTTTGGACTAATACACATTTGAACTGATACAGCTCGATTTAGTATTAATTAAATCTTGCAATTTTTCTTATGGTAACAGTAATTTTATTGTCGGCTCTAGTTTTTTAGCATACTTTTTTATATATAAAACTAGAGATCCTTGCAGATGTTATCCTGCCCTGAAGAAATAACAACCTAGGATCCGATCCTAGGGCTACCTACTGTTTTAATCGTGAATCTAAACCATCTGGGGACCCACACAAACATACAAAAAAACATCAAAATTGGTCTAGGAGATTAGGACAATCCTAGAACCCAATCCCAGTACCACCTACCAAATCCAATTGTGAATGTGCATAATAATACTCAAACACAAAAATGACATAAAAAGCAGTAAAGTCACTATCAAGTTATGTGCGTACATACATTTCTATGATTTATACACACACACACATGACAATCCTGACAAACAACTTTCGCTTCATCTACTTCCATTAATCTTGTCATACATGCACCTGTATGCTTTTCCCTAACTTTTCTTCAACCCTTCTAGTAACTGAATTTTATAAAAGTGTAAAATTTGTCTTGTAGCATATATAATTTTAGCAAAGATAATATTAATAATACAATTCCCAAAAAATAATAATATAATAGTTTCCCTTTAAAGGTATAATTTGTTCATTTATATTGCTGTAGTCCATTAAACAGTGTAGTACACTATTATTGTATTATGTGTATTATCTTATCTATTATTATTATGTCAAGTTCAAGAATATTTTAAGCTTATTATAACAACAATATTACACCCAAATTACTAGATAACGGTTGCGAAACATGTGAGTATAGTACTATCATACGTAATGCCTCTCGAGGCACATTTAAGTTTTATATAATTTACTAGAGTTTACCCCGCGGCTCAGCCGCGGGTCAAACTCTAGTGCGTACCTCTTGTTTAAACTGCCGGCGTTAAAACAGGTTAAATTGTTTTATATTTTTGTATTGGTGCTAATTGCCCTCATAAGATTTACTTTTTTTTATTTATTTCTATCGCAAACTATCCCATCTCCCGGGATGAAAAGTCCATCTATGTCCATTTTCGGTATCCAGACAGACAGATCGAATTACTATCGCACTTTTTTCTATAGATTATGAATTTTTATATCTATAAACTTGAGAAACGATTAGTCGCTCACTCAAACTTTCATCTATTTTAGTTTTATTTTTGCGATAAAAAGTTGGACAAAAATGACCAAATTGGCCAAAATGACCGACATGGCCAAAAAGGCTAAAATGGCCAAAATGACCAAAAAGGCCAAAATGATCAAAATGACCAAAAAGGCCAAAATGACCAAAAAGGCCACAGAGACCGACATGGCCAAAATGACGGAATAGGCAAAAACGACCAAAAAGGCCAAAAAGGCCATAATGATCAAAATTACCAAAAAGGCCAAAATGACCGACATGGCCAAAATGACCAAAAAGGCCGAAATGACCGACATGGCCAAAATGACCAAAAAGGCCACAGTGACTGACATGCCAAAATGACGGAATAGGCAAAAAGGCCCAAATGATCAAAATGACCAAAAAGGCCAAAATGATCAAAATGGTCAAAATGACCAAAATGGCCGAAATGACCGACATGGCCAAAATGACCAAAAAGGCCACAGTGACCGAGATGGCCAAAATGACGGAATAGGCAAAAACGACCAAAAAGGCCAAAATGGTCAAAATGACCAAAATGGCCAAAATTACCGAAATAGCAAAAATGACCAAAAAGGCCAAAATGATCATAATGGTCAAAATGACCAAAAAGGCCGAAATGGCCGACATGGCCAAAATGACCAAAAAGGCCACAGTGACCGACATGGCCAAAATGACGGAATAGGCAAAAACGACAAAAAAGATCAAAATGACCAAAAAGGCCAAAATGACCGACATGGCCAAAATGAACAAAAAGCCAAAATAATCAAAATGGTCAAAATGACCAAAAACGTCAAAATGACCGACATGGCCAAAATGACCAAAATGCCCTACCACCGGGCTGTGGGTATTTTGTCGCCTCTTACGACAGGCCGCCCGGCCTCAGGAAATTGTATTTTTTCTCCTGCCTTCTGAATTTGGTCTTTCGCCAGCTTATTATTGGGTGTGATCTGTGGACCTTTTTCTGGACAGACCTCCATGCCACACGTGTGCATTATGCAAGTTATAAAATTAAATCTATTTAGCGTTTTTCCCAAAGAGCTACAATAGGGGCTCATCAAAATAGGCGTAAATAGACATTAAAACTGCGAATGAGGTTATATAACGCACCTGTGCTGCCTTAGTTTTGCAATTTTTTTTGAGCGGGGGAAATGCATTTCGCACACTACCGGGTCCTTTACTAGGGATAAGATCAAAGCGACGAGAGGTGACATCCACGAATGGAGCACCAGAGTCAAATCGCCGGCTTATGTGGAGACTCGAAAACACTCAATACTCCACTAAAACCACCCTCCTCCCATGTGCCCCGACCTTATGGCAGGAAGAACTTGAGACTTAGAACGTAGTTACGCCCACGCTTATCCTAGCGCATCAGTGCTTGTTAATGCCCCGGGAAAGGCAAACTCACTTCGTCAACAGGGGTGAAGACTCCTCTGCTCCCTAGATTCTAGAGGGCCCCTACCTTAGTTTTGCACTTAGGTTGTCCATGGGCGACAGGAACCACTTTCTATGCGACTGCGAACAAACATAAAAAATAGACTAGCGACAGCCTCTCTAATTAACGGTCAAGGCTTTTCGGTATATTACTGTTTTCGTTAATTAATCAGTAAAGTGGTCGTTGACTCCAGACGCCATATGGCAGTAACCTCAAGAACAAAATGTAATTTTATAGAGCATTTTTATAAAGCACTTATTACTATTTACATATTTGCATGTCTTTCCACACCACGGGCCATAAAAATGGCCCGGACTTTTGGAAGGGCTTGCGTGGGGCCATGGGAAGGCCAACACGTAGAGGCCCTTTGACAAATTTAATGTAAGTGTGGCGTGACACTGACCGGCGATTATCCTTGTTTACACCAAATAATAATCTACCCAAGGACAAACCCCGGCCAGTGTAAGACTAATGTGGGAAATGAGGACAAAAAGTACCGGGCTATTGGGGTGAACTGCTAATGGTACTAGGGGTCTGGGAATATGGGGACTATGGAAAAATGGGCAGACGGTGACTCGCCACTTCCTGCATGGGCCCCAAAAGATGCCATAATACATGCATATTATTAATATAATAATATTATGCGTTGACGACGCCCGTGGTGTTGCAAATGTCCTTAGGTGTCGGTAACTTCTTTCTTGATGGAAAGAAGTTACCGACCGAGTTGGGAGGTCTGCATGTTTGCCTGCTGCTGGCAATAAAAAAATGTTTTTTTTTACTTAAACATATACAAATACCTAGGAGTCAGTATGTGATAGTACGCGAATTATACAGGATTCCGTAGAGGACTATGAAGCTTTCAAACGCATTTTACTTCCAAGCACATTTTAACCTGTTGTAGTTTAGTGGTTAGCGTATTTTTAATACGTTAAGCACGCACCGCTTAGGCAGTTTTATTGTTACATTTACCACTCTAGAACTCTTAGGTCCCTCGACGTCAAGAAGTCGTCCGGGCCAGACGGTATACCTGCTGTCGTGCTCAGGACTTGTGCTCGAAAGCTATCTCCAGTCCTGGTCCGTCTCTTCACACTCTCTTACACTACCAGCTGTGTCCCGTCTTCGTGGAAAGTTGCCCTAGTTCATCCTATCCCTAAAAAAGGTGATAGGACTGACCCATCCAACTACCGGCCTATAGCGATAACTTCCTTGCTCTCAAAGGTGATGGAGCGAATCATCAACGTGCAGCTTTTGGGTTACCTTGAAGATTTTCAGCTACTTAACGATCGGCAATATGGTTTCCGCCATGGTCGATCTGCTGGGGATCTCTTGGTATACCTAACCTACCTACCGTTGGGCAGAAGCCATTGAGAGCAAGGGAGAAGCTTTGGCAGTTAGCCTTGACATCGCTAAGGCCTTTGATCAGGTTTGGCATAGGGCACTTCTCACGAAGCTGCCATCATACGGGATACCTGAGGGGCTTTGCAAGTGGCTATCCAGCTTTCTTGGTGGCTTTAAAGTCTCTGTCGACGGCTGCTGCTCATCTATCAAGCCTATCAATGCTGGTGTGCCACAAGGCTGCGTGTTGTCGCCGACACTGTTCATCCTGCATATAAATGACTTGTTGTCTATAGAGAACATTCATTGCTATGCGGATGACAGTACCGGTGACGCCAGATACACCAGTCGCGTTAATGCCTCTCGGTTGCTAGTAGAAGAGAGTCGGGTTAGACTTGTGTCTGAAGTAAAGAACTCCCTGGAGCGAGTTTCTGAATGGGGACGACAAAATCTTGTCCAGTTTAACCCCACGAAGACACAGGTCTGCGCATTTTCTGCCAAAAAGACCCCATTTGTCCCTGCACCACAGTTCCAAGGAACACATCTTACTATCTCCAATAGTAGGTATCGGGATCCTTGGCGTCGACATAACGAATGACGTGCAGTTTCGGGGTCACCACACCAGTACCAGTTTACCAGACTAACCCCCTCGAGTGCATACAGCGTCGCGCCGTTCGTATCGTCGACGATCCCATACTAACAGGCGGTTTAGAATCACTTAGCTTTCGAAGAGACTTTGCGTCCCTCTGCGTATTCTACCGCCTGTACAACGAAGAGTGTTCCGAGGAACTGTTTGATCTGGTGCCAACGCCTCACTTTTACAACCGCAACGCTCGCCATCGACGAGATGTTCACCCCCATTTCCTGGAGCTCCCACGCTCAACTAAGCAACGGTTCTCTAGAACATTTATTCCACGTACTATAATGATTTGGAGAGAACTTCTCGCCGCGATTTTCCCTTTGCGCTATGACATGGGGTTCTTTAAGAATGGCGTTATAAAACTTTTTAGAGGTCGGCAACGCGTTGGCGACACCCCTGGTGTTGCAAACGTCCATAGGCGATGGTAACCACATTTTATCAGGTCTGCCTGTTTGCCTGCTTAAGGCAATAAAAAATAAAAACACGTCCTAACAGTAAAAGAAAACATCGTGATGAAACCTGCGGGTATTCCGTCTGTATCCCTATCAAATGGTAGGCCCGAGTCTCGCAGTGGGATTTCAGACCGGATTTCGACATGTAAATATTCTATACAAAATTTTATTCGTACGCGGAGATGGAGTGTTGCTTGCTATGTATTCGTAGCTTTGTTCCGCTTACACGATTCGTACCCTGTCGCGCGCTACTAAAATTGGTCTACTACGCACTTACATCGGGAAAAATGATTAATTGTGTAAAACTGTACAAATTTTGACGGATGGGCAAGTCGATTTCATAAAAACGGTGCCGCGTTTTAGCCAAAATGGTTACGAAAACCTAAATTTTTTTCAACAATAAGGGGCCATCCATAAGTAGGGAAAAATAAAGTATTTGGCAGAAAAAAAGTATATTGCAAAATTTTATTTATTTCTTCTCTTGGAGACTGCTGTCTTTACATTCCCAATTTAAATTTAACCCTAGTGGTACCTATGTTAAGGGGGGAGGGGGTCGACGAAGTGTGACGCAGCTTGGGAGGGGTCCTAAATGTACTGATGTCATGTTTCAAAATCTATATAATTAGCTTAAATACAGCTAATTATGAAACTGCTGTATTCATTTAATAATTTCTTAATGTAAAATTGCAAAATATGTAATGTTACACAAGGACGGAGAAGGGGTCAAAAAATCATGAAATTCGTGTAACATAATTTGTGGGTGACCCGTAAAAGAGAGAATTTAGCGCCATCAGTAATGTAGGGTTTAGAATTTTGTCAGTTACGCTTTTTATTGGGAGAATGTCATTACTAGTGATCTTTTGTTTTACTAAAACATGTTCTTCGAATATTGTAATATAAGCATGGCGATAGGAAATAAGCGTGTTTTACTGGTTTTAGCTTGGTGGCCAATATTTGTCGTATTGCGTATAATTCAATCTCAAAGTCAATGTTAACTTGCCTAATTTAGATTATATGTCACCGGAATATTGTAAAAATTGAATTTATCATCCAACTAATCAGTTTTTAAACTGTCGATAAATTGTGAGCGGATTATAAAGTTCACCACATTACGTAGGTACCGATAGGTATCTACATGTATGGTATTTGTAATCTTAACCTGTCCAACCGTTACATTGTAAACGAAGAAGAGTGAGCCAATCAGTGCTCAGTTATCACTATCGCGATTTCCTAAGGAATCGTACTGGACGTTAAATTATGAAGACTCCTTTGATTGATCGTTTTTAAATAGCTTTGGATCGTATTTGTATTTATGGAGTTATAAATCATAATAATAGTTAGGCCAAGATTTCTACATCCGGTTGAGGAACGTTATTACATTATGTAGGGAACAGGGATAACAAAAATGACAGTAAAAGTATCATCACCCTTGTGCGCAGCTCGTCGCACATATAATATTTGTTTGGTACACGCTGATGGTGGTGGGTCTAGGATACCGATGTAGGTGTCGAAGTTAAAACACTATTAGTTGGTGAAAACATGTAATAAATCACTTTACAATCTAAAGCATCTGCCTTCGGCTACAACCCAAACGGAAGAAGAACAAAATGCAACGACAATGTTGCCACTTTAAAGAATACGATTACTTTGTGTTGGTGTTGCCAACAACCCTTAGATCTCGTAATTGATTACACATTATATCACTTGCCAAATTTGCCGATTCGCTCGGTGTATACCGCTTCCGCACACATTGACGAAATCTGGAAGCCGCACTCATAGAAAGAAAGGTTGGTAAGTTTTCGGTACCTCGTATACCGAGTATACCGATTCTGTACTGACAAATCGAAAGTGGCCTAACTAGTTCTCACAATTAACCGGTGACATAATATACATACATTACTAGCACGTTACACATTGCGCCATTCGCGTCAATTGAAGACATGAGTGGATGAAGGTGATAAGTCGCATAATTCCAATTCTGAGTAAATCGAGATAAAAGTTTTACTTTTATTTGAAACTGAACTGAACTTAACACCTTTTCAACTCTTTATTTTTTAAATATGCCTTATATCTATACTCTAAGGTCTGTAGTCATTTGGTATCGACTTATAACCTTCATCTACGCAAAAAAAGCAAAAAACCGAATATGCGACATATCACCTTCATCCACTCACGTCTTCAATTACGGATCGGATTTTATAAACAATCGACCAAGTAAGTGCTTGTCAGTTTACACAAGATGAAGTGTTCCATGATTTAAAATTCTCTGTGTTTTACAGTTATTTAGTAGCATAGTTGTTCTTTTCATGTTCTTTTTAAAGTTAATAATTGGTTTTGTTATGTATCCTCTTATTTCTAAACTATACAATCGGCCATTTCCTTAATTGAATAATAATGTTATATTTTTATTTAGTCGGTGATTAGCCCTTGTTTTGTAGTATAGAGTAAGTAGTTCTCTATAACTTAACATAATTTTATGTACGAGTGGTTATGTCTAATATGCAGTGATTGCGTACAGATTATAATTCAAAATTTCTCAATTGTATATAGTCGGTATTCACTACATTTTGTTTTCATGTTGGCAGACGCGACAGATTTGTACTGTGTTGTTTATTTTATTACATGTAAAACTTTAAGTATAATGTTTTATATATGATATCTTGTATAAAACTTTATCTGGAATTTCCAAACAGTAATGTATTAAATTCTTTTCATTCATAACACTTTAAATTACTTTAATTAAAATAGTTTATCAATGACTTTAATCCGCTATCGGTTGTGGCAATTGCTAAGTTTCATATACTGTAAAATAGTTGGAAGGATGGCTAGGTGTTCTAAATGCTTGTAGAGTGAGAAGAGATAGTGTATTCAATGTGTAAAACCGTAAGGTTCTTTGATTATAAATATGTGACCAGTTGCCATTCTTTTATAACCATAAACCCTTCTGAGTTCTTGCTAGTATTACACCTGTTTCTCGTAATTAATTATGTTCTATTCGTCAAATATTTGGTTTTGCATCATTTTTAGAAACTGTGAAGTATCCAAGAATATTCTAGTGTTGGAATGACCTTCAAGCAAAAGCCTGAGCCAAATTGTAGATCTTTCGCTGACGCCAAATGAAGGAGTTCCTTTAGTCACACGAAGAGGCACATTATACTATTTTATTATAACTGGAGTGCAGTACACAGGAAGACGGCTAACCTGATGGAAAGCTGTTACCGTCTTTGGAAGTTTGCAACACCAGAAATAACAGCAACGCGCTTGTACATAGCGCTTATCACAGCCTTTTAAAAAACCCCAAATTAACAGTGCTGTGAAAAAACCTCAGCTGGGAGCTCATTCCAATTCCCTACGGTGCGATTTTTTTAAATTTTGATTAAAAGTAAGTAAATATTCTACAACTTTTATTTACTTTTAATCAAAATTGGACTTTTTTAACCGACTTCGAAAAAAGGAGGAGGTTCTCAATTCGTCGGTTTTTTTTTGTTGCTTTTTTTTAATGTATGTTCGCCGATAACTCCGTGATTTATGATCCGATTTACGTGATTCTTTTTTGTTCGACGCGGAATAGCTTCCAATTGGTCCCCTAAAAAATTTACATAGTTTGGCTCAGTAGTTTTCATTTTATGAACATTTTTCATGGAAATAATTTTCACTCCGTTCCATATGTTCGCCGATAACTCCGTGATTTATGATCCGATTTACGTGATTCTTTTTTTGTTCGACGCGGAATAGCTGCCATGTGGTCCCATAAAAATTTGACATAGTTTGGCCCAGTACTTTTCATTTTACGAACATTTTTTTGTTCCCGGTTCTTGATACCTATATTTTTTAAGAAGCGCGGCACCATTCGTGGGTCCACCCATACATAGCTAGACACTAAAAACTAACAAATAAAATTTAAAAACTTCGTTTAAAAAAACCGACTTCAAAAACTAAAAAAATAAAATGTATAAAATAACTTATTTCTTAAGCTATTATTATTAATATATATTATCTAAAACATCTTAAAGTCGGTGCTTATTATTATTTTATACATTTTAGTTTTTTAGTTTTTGAAGTCGGTTTTTTTAAACGAAGTTTTTAAATTTTTATATATACAATTCTTCTGTTCGTATGTGACTGAACTCCTCCTAAATCCGTGGACTGATTTTGATGTTTTTTTTGTATATTTTCAAGTGTGTTCCGGGATGGTTTAGAATGTTTCGATTCACAATTGGAGTGGCGCTGCAACCGGATTTTAAATATTTTTTTAGGCCAGGTTAAAAACCACTGAGCCCGTTTTTATAAAAAAAATTGCATAGTAAGACGTCCTGTAATACTTCCTTGTAACCTTGATTGCCCTTGTCTCTAGATCGAAGATGTCGCGCGACAGGTCATCGCGGCGGTTCTACCGCGCGGATTCAACTCACGACCTGGTCTCCTTCATGGATCGCGGTCAGGCGGCCAGCGACGAGAACCGTTGGACCTTCGAAGCGGCCTGGGAAGCAGCCAACAAAGGTATACTAATAATTCTTTATTTTCTCTTCAAATCTCCTATGGAACCATACCTTGAATGAAACCCAATGTAATCAATTTCGTTCGTGGACGCAGAAACAAAAGGAAGCGATCACGTTGAAAAATTATATTTTATGTATACATGAATCACTGGCTGCATCATCCAAATTATAATAATAGGTTGGGGAAATAGTCTTTTCGCATATAGTATGTATGAACTTGTAATAAGATCTCTTTGGCTATACCATTTGTATCTGACTGGTTTTGGTATCATTAAAAAGTTTTAATTTTAAAGAAGACAATTCCAAATTCAAATTAGGAAAATGTGTGATTTTCATTTGTTTTTCTTATTGTTGAAATGAATGAATCTAATGAAGAGATTCGATACATTTTAAAATTTTACTACAAAAAAGGTAAAAATGCAACACAAGCCGCGAATTTTTTTTTGTGATGTTTATGGACGTAATGCAGTATCTGTGAGAGTAGCGCAAATTTGGTTTAAGCGTTTTCAATCCGGAAATTTTGATAGCAAAGATGCACGTCGCTCTGGTCGCCCTGTTACGGACAAAATTGATGCCATTTTTGAAAATGTGGAGCAAGATCGGCATATTAGTAGTTACGATGTAGCTGGAGAACTGGGAATTGACCACGAAACGGTTTTGGCGCATTTGAAAAAAGCTGGGTACACAAAAAAGCTCGATATTTGGGTGCCTCATGAGCTCACCGAAACCGAACCATTTTTGAAGAAGCTGATAACTGTGAACGTGCCAAAAAGATCGTGGTCAAAGGTCGGTTAGGCTTCACAGACTGTGGCGAAACCCGGGTTAGCTCGCAACAAGGTGATGCTGTGTGTATGGTGGGATTGGAAGGGCATTATTCATTATGAGCTGTTACCGCCAGGCATGACCATCGATTCTGAACTGTACTGCGAACAACTGATGAGATTAAAGCAAAAAGTTGAGAGAAAGCTGCCGGAATTAATCAACAGAAGGGGTGTGGGTTTTCACCATGATAACGCTAGACCTCACATTTTTAGCCACTCAACAAAATTTACGAGAGTTTGGCTGGGAGGTGTTCATGCATCCGCCATATAGTCCTGACCTTGCACCTTCATATTTTCACCTGTATCGATCTCTGCAGAATTCCTTAGGCACTGTCAGGTTAACATCACGAGATGACTTCCAAAACCACTTGTCGCAGTTTTTTGATCAGAAGCCCCAAAATTTTTATAGCAATGGGATCACGTCCCTACCTACAAGATGGCAAAAAGTTATCCAACAAAATGGCATCTACATACTTTAGTCAAATGTAAATAAACTTAATAAAAAAACGTTTTGAATTTTTATATAAAATGCGAAGAAACTTTTTCCCCAACCTAATATATAAGTGAACTGTGTAATATCAGTTTTACTCATCGTCGGTTCCTATATCCTATACTGTACATTCATTTTCCTATCGTCGTCGGTAGAAATTTGAGAATCCAGAACTTTAATGCATCTTATGTAAAATTGCAAATGAACGGTTAGTAAGGTAAAGGAATCGCCCATCAGTACATTTTCTCCTTGAGTTATACATACATACATACATAACTCTTGCGAAAAATTGGCACAGGTATGGAGGTGTGTCTATAAGTTCTAATTATATTAAAAACATATTTTCGTTAGTTATTTCTGACGCTGGTTCTCTGACGTAGAAAGATTGACAGCTAAAGAAATATTCTAGAATGCGCGTCAACTTTTGTATGAGACATTTTTCTTGCTGTAACTTCATGAATAGGTTAAAAAATTAAAAGAACTGGGGCATTGTTGTTTATCTTAGGACACTCACTCGGGCATTTCTTTATATTTGATACTGGTCACATACATACATTATATACTAGTTTATTTTCCATAGCGGTAGGCAGAAACAAAGAGTTCTTCACTTGCACAATCTTTCCATACAACTTCCGCTTCATCTACTTTCATTAGGCCTTGTCCGCACAGCAATATTTCACCACGAGATTTTTATTCTCGCGTATTAAATTCCGCGAACGGAAAATTTCGTACTATTTTTTTCAGTTTAATTCAATTCTCGGCTGAGACGCACGTGTAAAATGGATATCCGAACTAAAATTTTAATTTATCTAATGTTAAGGCACGCCGCCTTAACAGACGTATCAAAAGATGTCATGAACATTGGATTCACCCACTTACGGCATTGAGACCCGTGAAAGGATTTTTCAACATAAAATATCAAGAGTTGCGAAAACACAGCAAAAAGTTTTTTGGCTATTACAGAATGACAAAAAATCATTCGATAATTTACATATAATTTAGTTTCAATAGCGATGTTGCACGACTGAGCAAAACGCGCGAATTTTATTTCACAGTGCGAACGTAGCCATACTTACTTTATACGGTACAAAATAGTCGCGCGGAAATAAATCGCACCGCTTCGCGTTCAATTTGTAACAAGTCACAGATTTTTTTCCCGCGCGATTTTTTTACCGCCAGTGCGGCTACTCCTATTATTCAATGTGTTACAGAATTACGAGAAAAAAACGTGCTGTGAAATATCGCTGTGCGGACAGGCCCTTAATCTCTTCAGCATGCAAGTTTGTTTGAAGTGCTTGTTGTCTGACCTTTGTTTTGTTAAACATATATTATGTTTATCCGGGTTTGGTCGTGGTAAGTTAGCCGCGATCCGCCGGCATCGACTACCATCTACACTGCTATTGTATGCGTTTGCCAGTCTCTTTTCAATCCATAGGGCGTGGTATAGATACGAGTATATAATGTACTAATGCCTGTTTTACTATAAAATAAATTTTGGGTGGTTGAAAGAAAATAACAACGAGGAACGAACGACGAACGAACAACTTATATTTAAAAAAAATCTGATCTGTACTGTTATGTAACTAGTCTGGCCATAAATACTGTTACATAAAAACTTTTGTTTTTTTCAACTTTTTAATTATTTTAAATTTGAAACACGTATATTATTTTAAAAGCTTCTTTCTATTTTGCGCCATTTCACATATATTTTTCGTGTTCATTATCAAATTAAATATGGTTAATTTTCTTTAACACTCCATTGTTAAATAAAATTAAATAAAATAGGATCGCAGTGATCGCCTTGCACAAAGTGGGTATGGAGCCGTCGTTCATATTACAGACACTTCAAAAGCTTGGTATCAGCCGTATGTTCGTATATCGTACTATCAACAGATAACAACACTTCGTCTGTCGAAGACCAGAAAAGATCGGGGCGGCCGCGTGCTGTTAGAACTACAAAGGCTGTTAATGCTGTTAAAGGCAGAATTCGTCGCAACCCATCAGGAAGCCAAAAATCTTATCGCGAGAAATGAAGATTCCCGCTAGGACTCTGTCGCGTATTATAAAACAAATCCTGAAGCTCGGTGCTTATCGTCGATATACAGGACATACCCTAAGTCAATCTTTACAATTAAAGAGAGTGGATCGATCAAAACGCCTTCTGTCGCGATACGCAGATGAAAGGCACAGAAATATCCACTTTACCGATGAAACAAATTTCGCGATTGAAGAACACTATAATAAACAAAATGATAAAGTGTACGCTCACAGTTCTAAAAAAGCTGCTCAAGTGGTCGGAAAGGTACAATGTGGTCATCATCCTGCGTCAGTGATGGTTTGGTGGGGCGTGTCTTATCAAGGAGTCATAAAAGTACATTTTTGTGGAAAATGAGTGGAAACTTCAGGCAAAGTGTATATAAAGATACAGTCTTTCTTGGATCATGTTGTGAAACTTCTCAGCAATACACTTTTTGAAAATATACCGTGGACTTTCCAGCAGGACTCTGCATCTGGTCACAAGGCACGAACTACCCAAGCCTGGCTTGAAACCAACGTTCCGGACATTATAAGAGCTGAAGACTGGCCCTCATCTTGCCCAGACCTTTAGACTTTAAATTATGGTCAGTTTAGAGGACATGGCCTGCTATAAACGATACGGCGACATTGAGTCTCTTAAAAAATCTTTAGAGCAAGCAGTGACAAAATTTCCCTTGGAAACAGTGCGTAGATACAGAGATTCGTGGCCTAACAGATAAAAGGCCTGTATAAAAGCCAAAGGTGGCCATTTCGAATAGAATATTTTTTATTTTTTTACTGAGACTTTAATAAATATGTAGGTATACCTAAGTTTTAATAATATTACATTACTTCATTAAAATCATCAAAATGCATTTTCGTTTGTAACAGAACTTATGGCTGGACTAGGTATATAAAGAAAATCAATTTTTAGTTGATGTGTTGCTGGGGAGTTTCCTTCTGCTTCTTCTCCTTAACAGCAATAACACGTTGCGAAGCGGTATACATAGAACAGTTAGTAAATTTCAATTTTAACCTGTATTGCTTCTACCTTCAAAAATTGTTCTCCAGTGGAATTTATTTTGAATTAAAAGTTCTGAATTTGATAGTTTTTTGATATATTTCAGTAGTTAGTAGTTAGTTTTATTATATAATTTCGACCAACGATAAGACAAGTAAATGAATATTAACATTTAGGAACCGGCCATTAGTCGTGTAAAAGTAACAGAGTTACTTTCGCACTTACATAATGGTTTAAGATGTATGTGCTGTCATGGGTTATATTGTTAAGATATGTAACACTTTCTATTGTATAATATACATATATATAGTAGCTGTTAGTTGTTTCTAATGAATAAAATAATAATAAAGATGGTAACAGCTTTGCCGCGTAAGACCTGTCTCGCTTGGTAACTCGAAACTTCATTATTCTAGCTTACAGGCCGTTGCAACGCTATGCTATACTTGTATGACTTGTTATAACGTCTTAAGAGATGTTCTATAACTTAATTGGAGCGAAACTAAAGTTTTTATAAATCTAACTGTGGCTGTCACTTGTGCGCACGTTACTTGGACTTTTGTTAGTGATGTTAAGGATATGGCATTTTAGATCCAGCTGCGGATATATATAAATAATATTAGCTAGAATAAATGAAAGAAGAAAGAAATATTTGAAGAAATAGCGACGTACTTACATTGCTAACATGTCTTTTAAAAATAAAATATATTTTGAGAATTTGTACGCCTCATTTTCAGCAAACAAGGTTTGCACTCAGCTTGTATTGCTGTGCCGAAATAATATCCGACAGAACGCTGATTTTCAGTGCAAACCTTCCTTTTGACGTAATACTAAAACGACCCGAATATTTTAATGAGTTTAATTTAAAAACGATTTAATTTCTCAAGTTATGCGCTTACCAACACAATTTGCGATTCATTTTTAACACGCTTTTATTAGCTTCACCTGTATGTATGTATGTATGTTTGTTTGTAACCGACCCCTTTGAGCTCGATTTTGTCCTACTTTGAACGATCAGATTTAATTCAAACTATGCACACCTGTCAAAGGTCGACAATGCAATAATATAGTACCATGGAGCTGATCTGATGACGGAGTGGGAAGGTGGCCATAGGAACTCCTGTACTAAACAAGATAGACCCGTCGTGTTTGGGCTCGTATGTTTGTATCGCGTGACAGTGCAATAATATGGTACCATGGAGCTGATCTGATGATGGAGTCGGAAGGTGGCCATAGGAACTTTTATACTAAACAAGATAGACCCGTCGTGTTTGGGCTCGTTTTACTTGTCTTGGCTAGCACTCTGCTGCTACATGATATTAAGGATCTCAAAAGCTTGTATTTAAAAACATTAAAAAAAAATCAACTAAAAAATGAAAAATAAATAATAGTTAAAAAAAAAACAAAAAAAACACGATTTCATAAAAAATCCAACTAAAAAACAGAAAATAAAACTTAATAAATTTGCAAAAATGAAATAATTAATCAATTTGATTTAGTACAATAATGTACATTTACACTACATTTTTTTTTACACTGTACTAAATCAAATTGATTAATTATTTCATTTTTGCACTCCACGGTAAGACCCCATTCATCAGAAACCAAATTTATTAAATTTGATTTTCTGTTTTTTAGTTGGATTTTTTATTATATATAAGATAGAAGAATAAGGTAGAAGAAGTAGAGTCCACTTCTATCCGATTTTTTAAAACTTACATCTGGTTCGGTTACGGTTCGGATAGAGTTTTATTACGGGTATCTGATACTTTCAAATTACCTTGTAACGGTAAACCTGCAAGATATCAAAATCTATATATATAAAAGAAAGTCGTGTTGGTTACACTACAACTCAAGAGCGGCTGTACCGATTTGGCTGAAAATTGGTGGGGAGGTAGCTTAGAACCAGGAGACGGACATAGGATACTGTTTATCCCGTTGGAACCTGTAGGTGGCGCTGAGATCGGGTTCTAGAATCCTCCTAATCACCTGGAGCGATTTTGGTGATTTTGTTTTTGTATATTTGAGTGGGGTCCCCGCCCCGGAAGGTTTAAATCCACAATTGGAACCGGTAGGTGACACAGGGATCGGGTCCTAGATTTTTATTTTTTCAGAGCAGGACATCGCCTGTGGGGGCTGCTAGTTAAAATATAATTACGTAAATCTTTATATATATAATTCAGCCTCCGCATGTTTGTGTCCAAAAAAAACAATGGGTTATTGGGATGAACTATTAGAACTGAGGATTTGGGACCATGACTCCTGCCTGTCACAATATTCGATAAAAAAACGAAGCTAAAGTGTAAGCTGACCCTTGGCACTCACTATATAATTCAGCGAAGCAAAACTAGCGAATATTATTTAAATTTTCTTTAAAGTCGCCTTGGACACCGGGTTGCCTGGAAGAGAACGCTATAAGCGATAAGGACTATTGTTGTAATGGAAATGTATTATTATTTTTAATATTTAATTATCTCGGATTAAGTTATGGTGAACAATAAAGAGTTTTAATTCATTCAATAGCGATGAGCGATATGGGCGCGGGTGTGTGGAGGTCTCTGTGCGGGTCTCTGCCTAGGCTACTCCTGGCTTTATGCCTATAACACTTCCACCGCCAGAGCTCGGGCCGTAGCTCGTGTGATTCCCTATCGGTGCTGGCTGGTTGAGACAAGAACGGAGGCAGATTTTCTTTTGTTCCCACGGAATCGGCCACCGAGGTGTCGGCACTCATTTTATGCTTCATCACAAACTTTTATACGGGCTTATTCACTTATACGTTTGGTATCCAGAATTTTGTAAACACTAACACTTTTTTTCACCTAATTTTGAGTTTCCAATAAATTAACATTATAAATGCTTGTTTTGTTACAGTGGGAGGAATTTATACTGTTATAAGATCGAAAGCCTATGTCTCTACTGAGGAGATGGGTGAAAACTACTGCTTGCTTGGTAAGTTTTTCTTATATTACGATTATCTGATCAATAAAATCGTGGTTGAAGTAAAAGTCGTGGTAGCGTAATGGCTAGCGCATGCATCCCAAACTCGAAGGGCGCGGGTTCGAATGCTGGCCGGAACACATGCACCGCTTGGCAGTTTTTCTGACCTAATATGCATATTGTTACAATTACCACGTGCTAACAATGGCGAAGGAAAACATTCTGAAACTTGCACGTCGAGGTAACCGATGTGTCAAATCTGGCAAGCCGCCTTGTACAAGCGTGGCAGGTATACTATTAGTTTCCCTATAATGGGAGGCCCGAGCCCAGCAGTGGGACCTTTATAGGCTGATATTATGAACTGGAAAATAAACTATTTACTAATAGCTCATTCACGTCAGATTGACACGACACTTATTCGTGTATTTTGGCCAACATAAACAATATCTTTGTAAAATAACCTATTTGTTATTCGACTGTGTCGTTCGAAATGTAGTTTACATTACTAAATATAGTTTCATTCTAATTAAACAAATGTTAAGCTATCACGACTTATGTTTTTTTTATCTTATTATTTCTTCATTCATTCAGGCCCTTATAAAGAACACTGCGCTAGGACCGAAGTAGAAGAAGCTGAATTCCCAGCAAACTCGCCTCTTACGACCGCTGTTAATGCTATGAGGAGTCAAGGATATAAGGTACGTTCATTAAAGACGAATACTGGGCAAAAATTCTTAGTTATTTAATGTATTTTCTTTTTAAATTCCCTTTTGGACTGAACTGAACTGAAGAATATCTCTCTCTCTCTCTCTCTAATTACCTGGAATGGAACGCTTTTAGCGATAAGGCCGTTTTTGTTATACCATGCAAATAGTGTAATTATGCATTTTGGTAATGGGGTACTTAGCAGAAGATTCTTGTCATGATACAAAATGTCAGAGTATCCTTGATTTTGTATGATTGTGTTATATTACGACATCATAATTATTATCAACGACTCAAATAGCTAATTAGTAAGTTTTTGAATAGTAATTAAAATTACTTATCATGAAATTTGGACAAGTTGATAGCAAGATATTAAAATGGGCCCTCTCTTTTATGTATTAATTTATTGTCAAATACTTAACTGTTTATTTTTGGTGAACAATAGAGTGTTGTATCTCTATCTACTGAATTCAGGTCCATACAGGCACTTGGTTGGTAGACGGCAACCCTCAGATCATCCTATTCGACATCGGGAGTGGGGCGTGGCAGATGGACTCGTACAAGCAGGAGCTCTGGGACACCTGTTCCCTGGGTATCCCGCATCTGGACGTCGAGGCTAACGATGCGGTGATACTAGGATTCATGGTCGCACACTTCATTACCGAGGTAAGATCAATTGACCAGGGTTAACCAAGTGGCCACACTGTGTGTGATTATGTGAGGGATGACATGATGATTAGTGATCGGACAGAGATTGGAAAGAAAAGTCACACTGTGAGTCTGTGACGACCCTAAAAGATGTGGAGAAGGTGAAATAAAACTGAGCCTTTCTTCCTGGTCATACATTATATTGTCTCCATAGGTATATTAGTGGGGCTAGCAGACATTGTTCTGCTTAAAAATAAATTAATTTCATTCAAAATCAAACCATCCCGAGACCCATTTGGTAATACACAAAAAATTTAATCAAAATCTGTCCAACCGTTGCAGAGGCGTGCAGTGGGATACACACGAACAGAAGAACTTAACGTATATAGACAAGACATTGTAAGTGGTCTGGTTCCAGTATGAAGGCATTATTTACCACCGTACTAAGAATGTCAAACACATATTAGGTTTAGTTTGTTTACGTCCATATTGTTAATGTCAAATACCGTCTTTGTTGAAAATAATTATACAAAATTTAAGAATTACAGCCGAATATCGATCACTAGTTCTCATATGACGGGTTTCTGTATCTTATTACTTACTATTATAGCTTATCATTGGTAGAGATTTGACATTGCTTGTATGGAGTTTATGTAAAATTTTAACAAGTAGTATAGCAATTAATGTACAGTACGGTACGCGCAAAATTTAAATGCGCTTGGAGTGAAGTTAGTTCCGTAACTCTGTGCAGGTCCAGTCACATGTAAACGTTTGTTACACCTAACGGTGTGTTGTGCGAAAGAGATGCCATGCGAGATCGGATAAAGGCCTAGTGAGACCGAAACGGTTCCCTCCCCACTCTGTGTGAAAACCTAATAAGTGTGTTCCGCGCAATAACGTGTACGAACTTAAAGAACGCATTAAAGTTTTGCGCGCACGATAAGAGATAAAACCGGTAAATGAAGAGAAAAAACCCGGTAATAATGCTATTCATATGATACCGCTTGTAGTATAATCAAGATAGCTTGATTGTTGTTACAGTTTCGCAAAGCAGCTGAAAACTATAGCGATACCCCACCTAGAGTCGTGACTCATTTCCACGAATGGCAAGCTGGTCTCGGCCTTATCGTATTAAGGTAGGAGTAACTTTTAGTCTTCTTTACCTATTGTTAGCATTCGAATTCAAAATATTTTATTGAAACTAAGTGCCATTGGAAAATATTAGTTGATGATCATAGACAATAAGTTAAAAAGTTCAGAGAACTTTTTACTTTATGCACATGGCTTTGCAACATGTAATTACTGTTGAAGGAACAATGGCCTATTGAAGATTCTTTTAATTTATCCTTAAAGTTTCTTCATAATTTTGACAATAACTGTATAAAATCTTTATATCCATCACTTTGTTTATCTATCTATATCCGGGTCATTTTAACCTAAAACCGCTATGTTGATTGAAATCTGTAATTTCCTTGTATATTCAAATGAAACTTATTACCAACTTTTAATTTTTGTCTGATTTGATTTAAAAAATTTGTTTTTAATGATAATACGCCAAATGTTGAGAGAAAAGTAACCTGTGGCGTTATCTATTCATGTAGGAGATATAGAAGTTTTTCGGAGTTATGTTTTTTTACTATTATCTTATATTTTAAGTATTTTTCTTCCAAACACACATTTATCTATTAATGCAGATGTCGTCATGTCGATGTTGCCACGGTTTTCACCACTCACGCTACTCTGCTCGGCCGATATTTGTGCGCTGGCAACATTGATTTTTATAATAATTTAGATAAGGTAAGAATATATTAACTTTAATGAAACTGTGATAGAAACTGGTTTTGTCAGGGTTTCGAAGTACATTTAGTATAAATGGAATACTTAATCATATTAACTGAGACACTTTTTAACCGACTTCGAAAAAAGGAGGAGGTTCTCAATTCCTCGGAATCTTTTTTTTTGTTGCTTTTTTTTATGTATGTTCGCCGATTACTCCGTGATTTATGATCCGATTTACGTGATTCTTTTTTTGTTCGACGCGGAATAGCTTCCAATTGGTCCCCTAAAATTTTTACATAGTTTGGCCCAGTAGTTTTCATTTTATGAACATTTTTCATGGAAATAATTTTCACTCCGTTCCATATGTACACCGATTACTCTGAGATTTATGATTCGATTTACGTGATTCTTTTTTTGTTCGACGCGGAATAGTTGCCATGTGGTCCCCTAAAAATTTGACATAGTTTGGCCCAGTAGTTTTCATTTTACGACCATTTTTTTGTTCCCGGTTCTTGGGACCTATATTTTTTAAGAAGCGCGGCACCATTCGTAGGTCCACCCATACATAGCTAGACACTAAAAAGTAACAAGTAAAAAATAAAAACTTCGTTTAAAAAAAACTACTTCAAAAACTAAAAAACTAAAATGTATAAAATAACTTATTTCTAAAGCGGGGGGCTTTGTGGCGAAGCCTTAGGTGAGTAGCGACACCTCGTACCCGACTCCGGGGGCCAAGGCAAGGCCCCCGCCTCCCTGCTTGCCTTAACCAGCCGGCACGGAGTGGAAATCGCTAGAGCTAAGACTCAAGCTCCAGGGGTGGAAGTGATAAATGGCATCACGTCAGAAGTAGCTTCGGTGAACCTGCAGCCCTAATCTCTACACCCCTTAGCCACTCATACCCATGTTGCCCCTGTCTTTTATGGCATTTTTGGGGCCCATGCAGGGAGTGGCGAGTCACCGTCTGCCCATTTATCCATGTTCCCCGAACATTGCGACAGGCAGACGCCATAGTCCCCATATTCCCAGAGCCCTAGTACCACTAACAGTTCACCCCAATAGCCCGGTACTTTCTCTTTTTATTTCCCACAATAGTCCTACACTGGCCGGGGCTTGTCCTTGGGTGCATTATTATATGGTGTAGACAGGGATAATCGCCGATCAGTGTCACGCCACATTTAGATTAAATTTGTCAAGGGGCCTCTACGTGTTGGCCTCCCCATGGCCCCACGCAAGCCCTCCAAAAGTCCGGGCCATTTTTATGGCCCGTGGTCTTGAAAGACATACAAAATAGCTTTAGAAATAAGTTATTCTATACTTTTTAGTTTTTGAAGTCGGTTTTTTTAAACGAAGTTTTAATTTTTTTAATCACATAAAAATCATTACGTGCCCTTAATTTTTGTATGGGTATACGTTATGTCATCATAATTTAAAAAAAGCTAATATTGTATTGATTATATTTTATTCTGTAAACATTAAGTAAAATTGCTTGTCCTATAAAGTTTTGAAATTAAGATATTTAAATATTTTTTATTATGGTATTTTTAGTCTGATCTTGAAAATGTGATTTTTTTTATGTTTTTTAAAGTTCATGGTAAGGGGAGGATTAGGGGCGGGGGGGGGGGGGTTCAGGTGTAGTATAGATAAGGCATAGCTTACGTTTTGACATTTATCTCGAAATCAGATTAATTTTATTACTTTAGATGTAAAGTGTTCTGTCTCCCTCTACAGTTCTCGGTTGACGAAGAGGCAGGAAAGAGACAAATATATCACCGCTATTGCATAGAGAGAGCGGCAGCGCATATGGCACACGTTTTCACAACTGTATCCGATATTACAGGTATATATGATTAAATTCTAAAGTTCTTTCCGAACTAAGTTCGAAGACACTTTGTTCGTGTGTTCTTTGCTGAAATGGTTTTGCGTTATAATACTTACAGATTTTTTAATTTACCTAACTCAGGATATGAAGCCGAGCATCTTCTAAAAAGAAAACCAGACTGTATAACCCCGAATGGTTTGAACGTGAAGAAATTCTCGGCGTTACACGAATTTCAAAATCTACACGCTCTGGCCAAGGAGAAGATAAATGAGTTCACCAGAGGACATTTCTATGGGTGAGTGTATTATTTATTCGTTCGTTCTTATCATTCAGCATATCATTCCTTCGGTATATGATTCATTCATAGCCGGTTCCCATATCTTATTAGTTACTATAGATTCACTTACTTTACAGTTTTCCCCAAATCCTAATTTCGAGCGGGAGTTTTCGTTTGCTTAGAAAAGTGCCGGTTTCCGACATGTAAATAATATTGTTACAACCTAGGCCCGACAAAGACAAATTCCAGGATAGGATCTGTAAAAAAACATTGTATTATCTGTCGGCATTTGAACTAATTGTAATCCTTTTATGATCGTCTTCTTTTGTTCACTGGTATACGTTTCTAGTTAGTGTAGAAAACAGCCTATGAGCCTGCCGTTCTATTGTACTCGTTTACGGCCGCTTGCGGCTGCATCATTATCCAGGTGCTTCGGATTACGGTTACAAGCTGATTGTGTCGTTGCCGGGCCTGATGGAGAGAGGGGGGCAGTTGAGCTACGACTAGGATACGGGCGTGACGTGTGTACATTCGCGAATCTAATAGTGACGGACTTTGCGCGTTGCATTGAATTACGACCTTCTGCATTACGTTTGGATTTGTTGTGTTCGGTTATATTTGTACCTGTGTTATACGTGTTTGTATAGTTCGCATAAACTCTATAATAATTCTAACGGCATTTTAATTCGAGTCCCGCCAGTATATATTGAACTTTATTCGCTAGCGGAAAGGGCAGAGTGTGGCTTGCAAAGATTTTATAGCTCTGTTCTTCTTACACAATTCACACACTGTTGTACACTTTCTGCACTACTAAAATACTGCGCAGGTACATCGAGAGGTTGGTTGTGTAAAACTGTACCATTTGTGATGGATGCGAATGAGGCAGAATTATATATATTCTAACTAAATTTGGACAAAATAAAATGAAATGCCAATTTTTCCTTACGCTCGAATTACAACCAACTCGATTTTCCTTTAGTTATAAATCATGTAAAAACCGAGTGGCCAGTATTTTAACATTTAAACAAATAAGTATTTATTCCATAACACCATTGGTAGAAAATTTATAACACTTGTATTGAGCTTATATCATATTTTAACTAGTAGTAAAGTATAAATGGTTAGGAAGTTATAGGAATCAGTATTTCATTCGTTCAGTACATTATACTTTCAATATAATAATTTTTTTACTTCATTGCTAAATGTCACATAATATTTATTTCTTTTCTATGATGCTTATGTATTTTCCAGTCACTTCAATTTCGATTTGGATAAAACGCTATATTTCTTCATCGCCGGGCGCTACGAATACGGTAACAAGGGGGCCGATATATTCATCGAGGCTTTGGCGAGACTAAATCACTATTTGAAGGTATCCACCTTATAAATATTATAATATATTTTGAGGGCTTCATAACAAATGGGCGTATACGCAAAAATGCCATTTTTTTGTTGTTTATTAAAATCTATGCGTGTTACAATTTAGAAAGTCTTACCGGTATGCAAGTGTGCCTAAATAGAAGGGTATTTCAAATTCCAGCCTTATACAATCAACTAGTTTTGTTTTATTCACAATTTTGTCACTTGTGTAAAACTGCACTTTTGTCTGTACGCCCATTTGTTATGAAGCCCTCTATATATATATCAACCCATAAACGTCCCACTGCTGGGCTCGAGCCTCCCACTATAGAGAAATAAACTTCATACTCCTTCCGCCACGCCTGTCCAAGGCGGCTTGGCAGATTTGACACATCGGTTATCTCGATGTGCTGGTTACATCACGATGTTTTCCTTCACCGTTGTTAGCACGTGGTAATTGTAATAATATGCCGATTAGATCAGAAAACTACCCAAGTGGTGCTTGCGTTTCGGCCAGGATTCGAACCCGAAACCGTGAGTATGGGACGCGTGCTCTAGCGAGATGATTTATGACTATGGATGGATGAGTTCTGCTCTTTCACGCAAAAACTAGTGAACGGATTTTGATGAAACTTTATAGAAATATAGTTTAATTAATGAATGAAATTGAATTTATACAATGAATGTAATTAATAAGTTTTAATCTTTTTTTATATATTTAGTTAACGTTATTATGGTATGTTTTTTTCACTTATTTTTATTCCTTAGTGTTAGTTCACTTTATATCTTTATCTTGTTTGCCTGTGTTCGTGTATGTCACGAATGGCCCTAGCGGAAGATCAGCGCTGGTTATATTAACCGGCAGTTTTGCGAGCTAAGGCCAATTTAGGACTACATTTATTTATTGTTTTTATTTTAATAGTTTAAGTGAGTTTTATAGTAGTTCTGAATAAATCTATTTTTCTTCCTTTCTTTCTTTCTTAATTGTACATTAGAATATCACAGGTTATAATTTATAAAGATGTTTTTTAAATTAGTGCGAAAGATACAACTACAAACGCCGCAGTTATAAGCCATGTCGTGACACGAATAACACGCGTCATCGCTGGTTGCCCTAGACAAAGGCGGGTAATAGTCATTGTTGGTTGTGTCTATACTCCCGATTCTAAGTACAAACTTAGATAAAATCGGAGGCTGTTCTTTTAAAATAACTATTTTTGAATTCGGATTGTTTTTGTTTTACAGTCCTCTGGGTCTGAAATGACAGTGGTGGCTTTCCTAATATTCCCTGCTAAGACCAATAATTTCAACGTGGAAAGCTTACGAGGACACGCAGTCACCAAGGCATTGAGGGATACGATACAAGACATACAACAGAAGGTCGGCAAACGGATGTATGACGTGTGTTTGAGGTGAGTTGTTTCGGTGGTTATATTATATAAAGAAAGTGCATTGTGATTTTATCTATGTATGTCCGTCTTAGAGATAAACCTGTTTTCCTTCTTTCTTTCTTTCGATGGGACGCAACTTCTTCCCGTGATTGAAAGGCAACTAAATCCCACTCTCCATACCGACCCTTTTTATCAGCATAATAACTTAACAGAAATATCTGCATCTTATAAGAACTACTGGTCTGATTTGAAAAATTCTTTCAATGTTAGATAGCCCATTTATTGAGGAAGGCTATATATAGGCTATATATCATCACGCTAAGACTAAAAGGAGCGGAGCACCAATGAAGAATGTTTCAAAATTTGGTTTAACTTACTTTTTTTCTAAGTGTTCCACGCGGACGAAGTCGCGGGCATAAGCTAGTTTATCATAAACCTGTACATAATAGCAACGGGAATTCTCCGAATACCATCTGTACGCAATAACAATATAACGGATTAAGCTTGTATAAACAGCGTGGCGACATAAAGATTTTTTTTCAAACGAATAATGTATATTCAGTGTAACGTGCATGTACATTCTTCTACGCAATATTAAATTAAAACTAAAGCATCGTGTGTTTTTTTTTGTTTCTCAAGGTGTTTTGCAATAAACTAAAATAAAATGTATAATTTATGTGTTGAAAGATCACACCTCTTTACTTGTTTAGTAATTTCTTTAATGCTTTCTTTTCTTAATCTATTGCCTTATAATGTATCACTAAAACTAATGTCCTAGCTTTAAGTATTTATCGAATCATAATTACTGACATTATTCACAAAATATTGGTTGCGAATATATAATTTCAACACGGATGTGTCAGCACGCTTGGATTCCAATCTAGATGTAATAATTTACAAACTATTTAATTTTAATATTACATTTTTACATGCCGACAAAGTGATTGCACACCTGGTTTATTAACTGTCCCGCATTTGGACTTCTTTTGTTTACAATGAGTTTAAAATATGCAATTAGACAATAGCCTATTGTTATTGTACTCGTTTATGCCCGCACGTGTGCAGATTACGTTTGAAAAAATCCAGTCCACGCGGTCGAGTGTTGTATTGTATAGTTAGTATAAAACATTGCCCGAACGGAGGGGTAAGGCAGTAAAGTGACGATTACGATACTAGCAAGACGTGTGTACATTCGACAAGCTATGTAGTGACGGACTTTGCGCGTGTTATTGAATCGTGCAGTTTATACCGGTTGCGTCCAGTTATATTTGTACCTGTGTTATACGTGTTTGTATAGTTTTAATAAATTCTATAGCAATTCTAACGGCATTTTGATTCGAGTCCCGTACTCGCAACAATATAAATGAATTACTGGTACAGATAAAATCTGTTGTGGTGTCCAAATAAATAAATAAAGGTTTATCTATCTAACTTATTTGTGAAATGTAGCCATTTATAAAAAATAAATATTTCCTACAGAGGTCATTTACCCGAAGCGTCTGATCTTCTAACGAAGGAAGACACCGTTCGACTCAAGCGTTGTATATACGCTTTGCAAAGAGATGGATTGCCACCAGTAACTACACATAACTTGGTAAGTAATTTTAAATAAACAATTAATGTTTCTGCCTAAGTAAAACTAAATTAAATACTAATCATTCTTAAGCAATTAATATATTGTTACATGCCGTGAAAAATGCGCACACCTGCCTGTCGTTAAAACGCATTTTATTAGCTTTCTTGCATTCGTAGTTCTTTTGTTTACTTCGTATTTAACATTTGCAATTAAGAAAACATCCTATTGTTATCATACTTGTTTTATGGCCGTCATTAGTGTCGAACTAATCCTTGTTGTTATTGCATTGCGTCAAAGCTTGCCAGGTATGCGGATTAACATAGTGAACGCGGTCCTTTGATGTATTGTACATTTTAGTATAAAACAATGCGCGATAGGAGGGGTGGGGTAGTCAAGCCACGACTACGATACGAATAAGACGTACATTCGATGAGCTATAAAGTGACGGACTTTGCTCGTGTTATTGAATCGTGCATTTTGTACTGGCTGTGTCCATTCATATTTGTGCCTGTTTTATACGTGTTTGTGCAGTTCTAATAAACTCTATAGTAATTCCAACGGCATTTTAATTCGAGTCCTGTGTAGCTCGTAACAATATTGATTTGTGTTAATTTCTTAAAGGTGGACGATTGGAATGATCCCGTGCTGAATGGTATAAGAAGATGCGAACTTTTTAATACCATCAACGACAAAGTTAAGGTACGTATTTTATTGAAAACATATTGTGTATTACTTTTGCACGATCGTACAATGTTAGTATATATATTAATGACAAAAAGAATACTTGATTTTGAATGAGATGATTTAAAAATAATAATTAAAAATAAGTGTTCGTTGAAATCTCTAGTTGTGTTTTTTTATATCAAGATAAGTAATAATTGGGGAATCTTTTAAAATTTTGGGATTAGGGAAAGTTATGGGGGTTACGATTTTCTCGCCCTATAACACAATATCCGAAAAGAAACTCCTGCATTGTAAAGGTATAAGGAACAGCAACGTGAATTCTCTAAATGTTACTCGTTCGCAGTAAAAAAGAGTGGGTTAAGCTTGTTTAACAACGTGGCGGTATTAAAAAGAAATTCCTTAGAATGTTTATAAACAATGGCTAACAAAAGGCATATTCTGTAATATACGTAGGTGCTTCTTCAACGTGCTAGCAAGACCGACGATCAATCAAATGTTATGCTTGCTTCAGGTCATATTCCATCCGGAGTTTTTGACTTCCACGAACCCTCTTTTCGGTCTGGAATACGAGGAGTTCGTCCGTGGCTGCCATCTTGGTGTCTTCCCATCGTATTACGAGCCTTGGGGATATACTCCGGCGGAATGCACTGTCATGGGTATACCTAGTGTCACTACAAATTTGTCAGGTACGTTTGAAATACTTCTTCTGAAGTTCTTTAAATTTGAACAACTTAAAAAAGGCAAATAAGAAAACGCTAAACATATATGATCGTGGTGTCTATGGTCAAGTTATAGATTTTGTTTTAAATTTAATTTATTAGTTTTTTATTATCAAGCAATAGTTCTGTACCTTCCGTGATAATTATTTTCGACCACAATAAATGAGAAAGGTAACCATAGAGTTGTATTTAGTCTGGCCAGCATACAAATTTCGCGGAAACTAGAACCCTAGCCTTTGTTCCGTCCATATCGGGACATAGTAGATTGTTGTTACATGAGAGGTGAAAGTGACCTATCGGAGCTGCATACGTCTTGTCATGGCAGCGGACAACGCGCTACTGGCTAGTGCAACTCGGGAGCGCACATATTGATAGTTGCTCTATCTCGCTCGCACATCATCCGTCCCGCTCACACACTGTACTATATATTGTACTAGCAATACTACTTGTTAATATTTGTACTTAAGGCTACCGTTTCCAAAACAAATGAGTTCACTTCAGTTCACATCACCACTCGATAGTGAATACTACTACTATCTGCCATCTGAAGTATCATTTAACCTCTATCTCTCGCTGCCACAGACCTATTTAGGCATGAGATGATTTGGCGCACGAGTGTAGCGAGTTCGTTAATAGTTCGAGTGCCTAAATAGGCCTTTCACCCGAGGTTAACTTTTCATTTCGAATATGAGGAAAATAAATAAAAACGGATTAGTTAAATAAACAATTACTTCACTAAGCAAATCAGGCGTTAATTCCACATCTATATCTGAACTCGTTTAATATATCAGATATGAAACGTCAAATAAATTTATTTTTCTGTGGCATTCTGCGAGCCAGTATTTTTTGGCACTGATGATAGTAAATATTTAGCTCAAAATTATGTAAATTAAATAAAATTTAGTGAAAAGTAATAGTAAATAAGCATAAAATGATGTTACGAAATTGTTGATATTTTTTTATTACAGTTTATGCCGCGATTTAACAGAGTCTGTAAAAAAAGTTAGGACATGGGTTGCATGATCATCTACGGTTCGCATAGTTTTAATGTTTATTGACAGTAGAGAAAATCGTTTCCCAGGGATGAAAAGTACTGGTTTCATCCCTGTGATCAGGCAACCCCAAGCGTACTTTCAGTATATGAGAAATTAAGTGGTAATAAAATGTTACGTATTGTGTTTAGCAGGGCCGCATGCCATATGTAATTTAGTATGTGAGCACTTAAAATCAGCGCCAACTACTGACTGCCAACCTCAATCTAAATTGTGGCATACAGTTTCTGTATATATTTCATGCTTTGTTACGTCTTGTGTGTGTCGCTATTAGAAAATAACGCGTTACGTAACAAAGCGGTTTACGCTCCCATAAGAAGTAATCTCCAAAAAATAATTGTGCGTCTCGGGACGTCCGACAGAAGTGATAAATTAAACTAATCTAAGTTGAACTATTTAATATTGAAATTGTTTGTCTGTCGCACACTAAACACTGAGTAGAGTGAGGGGGAAGCGTCTGTCCGAAATACGGCTAGCGCTGTGGGTTAGTGAGAGAGGAGGAGCCTACCTACCGCTGCCGTATGCGTGAGAGAAAGGGAAGCCAGACAGACTGGCGCCGTAACCCGTTACGTAACGAAGCGCTTTACCCTCCCATAAGAAGTTATCACTTCAATAAACATTTTTCTTTCTTCTTAGGAGACTTATTTTTTCGCCGTTAAAACCAATTTTAAGCTCCGATCCACATACAGTCCACGTTAAACAGTGGATATTGTGTTTTTAGGATTCGGTTGTTTCATGCAAGAGCATATAGCTGATCCGATGTCGTATGGTATCTACGTAGTTGATCGACGCTATATCTCGCTAGAGGGCTCTATACAACAACTTGCTCAGTATATGTTTGATTTTACCAAGTAAGTAAATATTTACCGAATTTTAAATATGATGATAATATGGTTCAATTAAATTTAAATGTTTTAGTAGCCCAAATTATTTTACAGGAATTTTTGTTGGTATATGATCACCATTAATGTCAAAGTCAAATGTCACTGTTATTTCTTGTCTACATATTTTTATTTTCAGACTAACAAGAAGGCAGCGTATCATTCAAAGGAATAGAACGGAAAGACTTTCAGATCTTATGGATTGGCGGAATCTTGGCATTGTAAGTATGTCACATGACCTTATATGACATGACCTTAGATGACATGACCTTATATGACATGACCTTATATGACATGACCTTATATGACATGACCTTATATGACATGACCTTAGATGACATGACCTTAGATGACATGACCTTAGATGACATGACCTTAGATGACATGACCTTAGATGACATGACCTTAGATGACATGACCTTAGATGACATGACCTTAGATGACATGACCTTAGATGGCATGACCTTATATGACATGACCTTAGATGACATGACCTTATATGACATGACCTTAGATGACATGACCTTATATGACATGACCTTAGATGACATGACCTTATATGACATGACCTTAGATGACATGACCTTAGATGACATGACCTTAGATGACATGACCTTAGATGACATGACCTTAGATGACATGACCTTATATGACATGACCTTAGCGCGCGTATACATAACATCATCACCGCTTTGCCGCCGCACTGCCAACTGTGTCGACTAGGTGTGTTCACACCCTCGCTGCGTCGCCGACGCGCTGCCGCAGCATTTTCTTTCACATATACATAGATATATACAGAACAGCAGCCCGGTGGCGTGTTGTTTCCAGTTTAACATTCTGTTGTGACATAATTTTCAGCCAATGCTGATATACCGCCTTAGTTCTGCCTCTCAATTTTCCAGTCAAGGGTGCAACTTTCAAAGACTCCTTTATGTACTCATTCCTAAGCGCTTTTTTTAACTATTGAGGTTTGAAGTATTTTAAATTTAATACTTTTTATAGTGCTACCGCCAAGCGCGTGCGAAAGCCTTGAAGATCGTGTATCCAGACTATGTTGACCATATGGATCAAGAATTGGAGAAAAGATTCAACTACCCTCGTCCTATATCAGAACCACCGAGTCCTACGCATTCCAGTAAGATGTCATTTTTATTACTTTTTTGAAGGTACCCTGGCCATTTTGGAGCAGCTTTTTGATTTTGAACCTAACTTCATCAAAATGTCAGTTACATCAATCAAAATAACTTATAATCCTTAAACAAATTACGTTAAGGAAGATTACTATGTTTTATCAAAATCTGGCTGACGATGACCTATAAAACTATTTACACGGAAAAAATCAGTTGCTAATTACATATATGGCGGATCTTTAGTTTTTCGCAATGTCTAACTTTTAGCGTTATGTAGCTCTCTGAAAAACTTTGTATTAATGACATCGTTTCCGAGAAAAACTATTGTGACATACAAGTAAAAGTGGTCATAAAGATTCACTTAAGGTTTTTCCAAAATGGCCATGGAACACAAAAAAATTAACAGAAACAAAGTTAAAACATTTGAAACATCATAATACATTTAATTGTTAATATCAGTCCGTCGAACGTCACCTATACGTCGTTCCTCGGCAACGCTCCAGATTGAAATGGAGAAAACAACAAAAGACGAAGAAATCCAAACTAGCACCGAACTTATCGACGTACAAAAGAAGAATCTAATAAACATACAAAAGAGTCTCGAGATTCTCGACATCACCGACGACGAGACCGATCTCGAGATCAGTTTCGAGAAACCATTCACTGAGTCCGAACACGAGAATTACAGGACTCCTAACGAGACTTTTGTCGAGCCTCTCAATCAAGCTGTCGCAGATCAAATCGATCAACTCATATCCAAGTTGAACGATTGTGTCGAAGAAGGGAATTAGGGTCTGTCTATATTTCATTAATAAAGGTTTATGCACAACGAAACACGTTTTCTGTTGGAATTGAATTAGTAAAGGTAGAAGAAGAAGATAGTTAACAGGAATGACAATCGCCCAGTAAATATATATGTAACTTTGAAGAATTTCTGTATGATTATTCTACACTGGATGATGCCTCAGATCATTCTTCTCTAGCTTTTTGAGGTTTTATTAAAATATATTTTTGACCACATCGACAATCCTAATAAGTTGATTTTATAACTATGGCTTATTTAGTTTAAAAAAACTAAGAAAATATATAAATTTTAAATTTTTGACTCATGAATGACCAATTCCTATATCTTTTATCTATTTATCTAATTGACTTACCATGTGTTGAATTTTGACTATACTTGTATGGGACTTATGTCAAATTTTAACCGATAGTAAGGCAAATGTAAGGTCTGTAAGATATAGGAACCGACTATTGGTGTAAACAATATGTTTTGATAATAAGACGTTAAAAAGTAAGAGAAAAATGACATAAGGCTCCTAGTAGGCACAGAGTACTTTATATATGCTGGTACTAGGAGGCGATTGTCGTTCTACTACTAGTTTTCTTTTTTCTTGACAATAAAACAAAGACAAATATACAATATAAAAATAATAAACAAAATTCCCATTATCTTTTGATGATTACAAAACTATTATTATAACAAATATAACACATAAAGTATTTGAGAAAATACGAATAACGTTTCAAGACCATCTGTCAACCGTTTAAAAATAAAACTAATTTCAAACGATGTTGACAGATGGCGTTCGCGTGCCGACGTTGATGATAACGACAGCGAATCCCGGCAAATTCGAAATGATCGCTGCATTTAATTTAGGAATGACGAGGTGCCAGTTATGGCTGTTCTTTGGACCGGTTTTATTAAGGTTTTTAAATAATGTCGATTTGAATTAGAAAATTAGCTTTATTTCTTCCTTTAATGTTGAGTCAATGTACTTAATTGTATTATGGAAGAAGAATACTAGAAATGAAAATCTTTCAGTAAAATATATAACTCTGAAAACAACATGATAGGCTAACACCATTATGTCATTCTTTTCTTGCTTTTTTGTTTTCATAATTAAATAAAAAGAATTAATCAAATCAATTTAAAATTTAGACCTCAGTTTCATTTAAATTTTGTCTGATATAGTTTAAAATATATTTTATGATAAAATATTAAATATATAAAGTAGACCAATAGAGAAGAAAGAAGGGAAGGAAGCAGCTTTACAGAGTGATGTTTCTTATTGTGATGATTGTTATTCCCAGTATTTTTCTTCTAATAAAATATTATTATGTAAATGTGGGTTCTGTTTAGTCGGAATATCAAAGTAAATGCAATACTTTGATATATTTTATATTTTTTATTTTGATACTTTAAATAATTTTATATTTTTTATGAAAAAGTTAAGCTTCATGAATAATAATAGATGGTTTGTTAACAAGTTATTCATTTTTAAATACCCCAAGGTAATGAATTTTACTATTTTTAATTACTTATTTATTCAATACATGAACAGAATAGTTTCGTTGTTTTCTGAGGGCAAATGAGGCATTTTAGAATAATAATTTATTGTTCTCTCAACATACCGCCGTAGGTACACTGAAGTGTACATTCGCCATGCAGTATACACCCACAGTAGAGTGAAGTACACACTTTGCCATAGCGAATTGCAGTGTACACTCACAGTGGAGTAGTGGAGTGAAGTAGACACCTTACCACAGTGGAGTGAATTGTACACTAAAAGTAATTATATACTGACACGTTTTGTTTTTGAGTTAGATTAGACGACGTTTTGTTCAAAGCACATATTTAGAGACACGTTTTTATAATGCACAGTTTGTGGTTTATTTTTTGTAGTGTTTGGAATTGGATTAGTTAAGACCCGAGGAAAAATACTATTGTGGATCCCAGTACATTAATGATGATTATTATAGGAATTTAGGCTTGGTAAGTTTTCGATACCGTGTGTACTGTGGCGGCCCGCTGTTCCGAGCTGTACGGGATCTTAATATGAGACTCGGTTCAGCTCGCGGCCCGATACAGTTCTGTTGTCGATTGTTTTGGGAGGCGTTCCACGATTTTTAATAATTATATTTCTTAATATAAATGACGACTAAAGAGGTTAGCCGGTACAGTACACCGAGCATACCGATTTCGCACCGATGCTACAACGACAAATCAAAAAGTGGCCTTACATTTTGACATAAATGTATGACTTTAAATAAATGTAAAAATGATTAAGACTCAACATTTGTGATTATATTAATAAAAATGGATTTAAGAATTAAACACCAAATCGAAATGACCTGTTGCGCCATCTAGTTATCTGGCAGGAACTTTTTCAATTTACGTTGTTTACAGGTGATTGTCGTTCCTAGCATTCTTCTTCCGTTATGATGATGTTTTTTTGTTGTTGCATGAGTTCAGCAGACAGGCAGACGGCCCACCTGATGGAGAGTGGTTACCATCGTCTATGGACACTTGCAACACCAAAGGTGCTGCAAATGCGCAGCTCTCTTAAGGGGTACTGGAACCTGGCCACTAATGCCGGAACACAACTCAAGGTTGTTATGGCGGCATACTCTAGACCAGGGGTGGTAGCCATCCAGACGGGAAAATACCTACCACCTGGCTGTGGGATGTCTTGTCGCCTCTTACGACCGGCCGCCCGGTCGTAGGAAATTGGATTCTTTTTCCGTTCCTACACGGATAACATTTATGGTTCTTCTTTTATCTTCTAGGAGGTACAACTCCCGCCGCTTCAGTTTACGGCTCTGATGATGAAGAGGATGAAGTAGATGAAGAGAAGGAGTTAGCGGAATTGCGAATCAGCGATAAATAACCGTAATGTAATCAATAAGTTTTTGAAATGGCGGTTGCATCGCCCTTGATTTGTATCTGGCATCATTATCACATTAGTTCTAAATCCTGGTTGCGTCTTATGCATCCGTTTCAAATCTTTGTGTCTATGTTCCTACTTTTTTCTACTTCGCACGATGTCCCCAATTTCCAGTTTCCAGTAAAGTGGAGAGCTGCAGAGAAGATATATTTTGTAAACGATGAATAAGATATCGTTATTTTCATTATAATTCCATTATTTCAACTACAAATAAGTATGATTAACAAATTGCAGTTTTCTTGTGAGAAGTTGAAAGTGTGATATAGTTTACTGGGCAGTTTGTTTTGAAAATTCTAAATTGCTTTATCCATATTTACTAGTGTAAATAGTTATCAACACAAACACAAAATTCTTTCTTTAAAATGATCGATACTCTATAGGTGTTGTTCACTTTTACCGTGACCCGGATTAGCTGGTACTGGTTTAACTAATAGCTAATCCCGGAGTCTAATATTAATCTGGGAAGACGTCAATTTAGGAGTACTTCCAAGTACAGTCCACTACTTTTCGAGATTTGCGGACAGAAACATATGGAAGCTGAGTTTTTGTAAACAAAGATCATACTTATTGAAAGTGAACAATAATGTAGAATATTTTTTTAACAATAAAATAAAAATACACTCTTTCCATTCTATACTTCTATCAGCAAAAATGCATGTTTGTGTGAAAATACTCAATTATTTAGTGATGTGTATATTTTCGAGTTGCGACAAAAACAATTTATTGTATAGTGTTAAGCAAAGATCTACGATTCGGCTCACGTAATGAGCCTTGGGAATTGAAACTGGCTAGATCCATAACTCGTGCGAAGTCATATTTTAAAAAATAAAAAGAATAATTCGTCTGCAATCTTAATTAGCAATAGAATGATAAATTATTTAAACTATAAAAATATAAAAAATGTAAGCTGTTTAATTATTTCATTATTTGTAACAAAAACGATCGTGTGGTTAACAGGGTCTTTGATAATTTGTGTCGTTAATATTAGTGTCGAGTGGGGCATGTATTGTCAGCCAGTACTTTAGTCCCGTGAAAAATACTCGTACATTTGTACTGATTTATCTCAACATTTGAAAACGTAAGACTTCAAAATTTTTATTGTCCTAGTATTCACTGCTAAAATAATATGAAATGTATAAGGAAGAACGGAACGAGGCTTATGCTACAACAGTGCAATAACCATTCTACGAATATTTACATGACAAAAAGGGACAACATGACGTGTAGTACACAGTACGACTGCTAGCTTCTACAAGTAAACTGAGGTGACCGAGGCCGATTACTTCCGATTCTACACGAACATTTCCGAATTAGAAGTTATACCTACGTCTAGGTACAAATTGTGAGGAACGGTAAATTTACTGCCACATTACAAAACGCCTCGCCTCAATTGAAGTGGTACATGGTATATATTATTTCAATACAAAAAAGTCAGGTTACTCTTACAAACTCATTTAATTATCGTGTCCTACTCAACACTAGTTACTATAGTCTGTCTTGCCAAATAAATTATTCTCTTGTGTTCATTTGGTTATAATTCTTTTTAAATAGAAATACGAATTTATAATTCCTTTTTGGATCATTTTATACGAATTTTATATTGATATCTAAAACAATTTCTTTTATTAAATTTATAATATTTTATTTATTTTATAATCACGCTTCTTATTTAGTTTTACGAACACGCTTTTTTAAAGTTAAATTAGTCACAATATTTTAAAAACAAAATATTTTTATAATGATATATAATAGTTATTTAAATCTTGATACGGTTATTAACGAAATAAAAAAAATTACGTTATTTTAAAAGTAGTTTATAAATAGTTATTTTTTTAAAGAATAGAATTAAATACATGTTTCCAATATTAGATAGTTTAGGCATGAAAAAGATAATTAGAGATGACAAACACACAACAAAAATGGTAACTCTAAAAAACGTTTAGTACTCACCTTCATAATTAGATGGCGCCACGGTTTCTCCTATACATAGATTATTTAGGTTATTAAAAAAAACTAATTAGTCAAATATGGAAAATACGTTTATTAGGACTGAATTAATAACTAATTTGATTAAAAAAGTAATTTAATTAATTACTAAAATTCAGAAATGAGAGAAGAAACATCTGTGGTCCACTTATGCCCGATTTCTGTATCTTACTATCTATTCGTCGTTACCTTACGACTGGTTGTTTGACAAGTTCCTTACGAGTAATGGCGATTGTCTACCAATGCTTAGGTGAAAAAATGGATGAGTAAGCGACGGTAACCGTTAAAAAAACGTAACATATAGAAACCCGACAATTAGGATAGGGTTCAGGAGTTTTTCAGAGTTACTTTTATGTTTGGCGTTTGTCATCCTAATATTGTATGGGATAGGACTGCTTTTTATATACTAATCATCTCTTTGCGAAAACAATGGGACATATAAAATGTTGCAATCAAAACTGATGTGCTGTAATTTCTAGAAGCTTGCTATTTTATGGTAAATGAAATAAGCAAACATGTAAAGCACTGACCTCAATCATTACCACTAGACAAGCTGCTGTCATTTTATTTTTCTCTATCAGTTTGATTAGCGGCAATTTAGCGCTGAGTGCTAATTCCAACAAACTAAAAAGTTACCTATGATATTTTATTTGCTGCTATGTAACTTCATTTACATTATACACATTTTCATGTTCTCATCATAATTCTTCATATAATTCAATAAATAATCCTAAAAACGTATACGTGAAAAAAAAAGAAAACACTATTACTTTAATAGATTTGTTTATTACGGCAGCCATTTGCAATATTAGTTCTGGAGACTGCCGCATGCGGCACTTGGAATTGGCAATAAAAAGCATATGTGCTTTTTATTTATATGCAGCAGCCAGTCCAGAAGCCAAGCTAGCCTAGCTAAGTGGCATTAGCGCTGTACGAATAGAATGAAAATGTATAGGAACGTCATAATACTTGACGTATCGATATGTCATTCCCATACGTTATCTATTGCGTCAGTGGTGATAATAGAGGTCAGTGATCTAACAGAAAAAAACGCTACAATGAAATTACTTATTTATTTCAAACGAATTTGCTGTTAAATTCCATTAGGTACGATTATATAGGTACGTTGTTTTCGTAAAAAGGTGAACTACAGTTGTTTTTATATATATAGTGTATTTTGTCCTAATAGCTATAAGTAAATTAGTTTATCTATTGCTTATTAATATTAAATATGTACAAATTCAGATTGTTTGTCACCATTAAGACGTATCTAAGGGAGATTACGCAATAAATGTACGAAATTTTATCGACGTGTCGTTTTCAAACTTTTTATTCAATCAGTAGCAATATTCTAATATTTCTACCTAAATGTTGAAATAAATCGTTTTAAAACTAAACGTCGTAGATTTTTCGTAATTATTGGCTTTTATTTAACTGTCAAAACTGATAAACATTTCTTTTTTTATTTTTTTATAAACGTTAGTTTCGAGGGGTATCTTTTTTAGGATTTAAATACAGTTCATAAATTATTTAAAAGTTCAAATTTTATATAAATTGTAATACATCAGTTCCATAGGTATCTGGTTTATATCCGGCTCAAAAGGACCAAGTTCATTTTTATGATTGTTGGGAAGAACAAGTGTAGCAAGCTAAAGTGGAGACAGGCAACCGGTGTGATATGTGACTATCTAATGCAACTCAAACTAAAGGGTCAGATATAATAAGAGTCTTTTATACGAGCGGTTATGTTTATGCGGGTCCAAATGGGCCACTAAAGGGATAGACCAAAAACGTCACCACTCAACTGAGAAAAGAATGTTGTGATGGATGAATAGTGTTACAATAATGTATAAGGTGAGAAATGAGGAAATAAGCAGATCTGTGAAAGTTACACCCATGACTGAAGCTAATAAAATTGAGGGTAAGAAGAGTAAGGTGGTATGGGCATGTAATGAAGAGGGATGTGAGTTTTGTGATAAAAATAATGCTGAACTGGAAGATTGACCGATGCAAGTGTAAAGGTAGAGCAAAAAGAGATGATGGTGTGAAGGATGAGATGATGATTTGTAGTGTGACAGTGGATATATACCGTCATAGAGGAGTGTGGAACAAAAAGACATTGAGCCAACTCAAAACGATGAGAGATTTAAAAGAAAAGAAAGAGGGTGCTATGACACACTCTTTCTTTGATCTTCAAACTACACTTTCCGTATGCCGTCCAGCCTAATTGAATCCCTTTATTGATTTCCCTTTAAATGTCTCGAATCTTCACTTGAATAATCTGTCTAAGAGAGATCATATCAGCCAATAAATTTATATATTATTAAATCGGTCTTTTAATTAGGTTTAAGACAGAAACTAACAATTTGTCTTGCCTCTCCTTTAAATATGTAAGCAATACTATGGGTAGTTTAAAAAAAATCGTCTAAAACCATTTGAGGGTCAACCCTCTTAGGTCTCTGAATTTGTATGTAATTAATACTGAAAATATAGTCTTTACGAAGTCTGAAATATTCTCTATAGTGCCATGCATTCTGGTAATGTTGTTTTTTAGCAATAAAACTGTGTTATTTAATTGTTATATGAGTTTTATTTACATAACATTAATAATATTATTCACTTCACTTATTTAATTAGCCACTACAGTTTTTCTTGTAACTTAATCGTCGTAAACATCGAATCTGTATTTCGAAGACAATATTTCATTTCTTGGGATAGAAAGTATTCCATCGTCAGCCTCTTAGATATAATAATAATTATAATCGGCAGACTAACAGACATATTGTATATCCCCAAATTAAGCAAGTTACGCTTGTGTTATAGGTAATATACAACGGACTACTCTGGGGCCGAAACCAGACACCCAGACCATAGTAAATAACGGAAAAAATACGTTTCCGAAATTTACTATACCAGGAATGAAACCCGGAGCCTCTGCGTTGGAGTGGGGTAGGCCGGCAAATTCTTAGCCCGCTCAACCACAGAGGCCGTCAGATATGCATACACAACGTTTAAGTTTGGAGTATACATGTGTAGCCGATCTGCGCTCGTGATCATCATCAACAACATGATCTAACTAGGAATCTATGCTGAAATAAACGTTGACTAATAGTTATTTTTCTTTATATGATAGGTACACGACTAGGAGTGAAATAAAAACGTAATATGGCCGGTTCCTATATTTTACCGACCGTTCATCGAGTCACGAGTCATTAGTTTCTATCGATAAGTTATTTACAGTTCTAATTGTGCCACTAAAATAAAATATCTATTGTCTCTCTCTCTGATATGCCTTCAACACCGTCAGTGAAAATGGTTAGGATGTTATTTCATAGTTATTTGAATGTTTTAATTATTGTTTTGAGGTCTGTTTTATCACTTATAGATTTCTTCCAAACCGTCTTATGGATAAGTTTACTAAGAACAATGTTGTATTATCATTACTTAACTTCTAGTAATTCATCTAATTTATGCTATCTAGAAGCTGGAGTTGTAGCTATCGTAGTAGTTTCTGAAGAAGTTATAGGTTGCGAAGTAGTAGTAGTAGGTTCATATGTTGATTTTTCTACATTTATTTGTTCGGTAGTAGTCACTGTTTCATCATTGTTCGATAAAATACTGTTATTTGATTTCATATCATTAGGTATAACAGTTCCGTGGTCTGCTTTAGTAGAATTAGTTTGTGACGCTGTGCTATTATTATCATCTGTAATAAATATATTCTGATGTGGTCCCAATGTGAAGAATCCAGTCAATGCAGTACTTGCAGGTTTTAAGTCA